>LR990348.1:28886413-30092142 GCA_905147345.3 Mythimna impura | reverse complement strand
TTTGTTTTCAACTGCAAAACGAGTGCGATACCTAAGTGTGTGAAGTGATCTCCCCTAACGACCTGAGCGATACTTAACGGAACTCTAGTGTTAATTGTGATTTAGATTATTGTAGATTGGACAAATTTGTTATTGTTTGTGGTGAATAAAGTTCTCTGCTAGTAAACCGCCATTTAATTACTCACGTTCGTAACAATATTATATGAGTATTGGTAATTATTCTATATTCTATACGCGGATACTTCAAGAGGTGACTAGGGATAATTTAATAAATCACATTTGTCTGTAAACTGACGCAAGTTAAGAACGTTTTCGTAGAATCGCTCAACAGCGGACGCCTACACGAAATAGGTTTACTTTGTTGTACTAATTCAATAAAATTTACATCTCGTACAGAGTAAGTCAACCGTATAGGCCCAGCAGGGCCGAAGCCTATTGGGGCCATGGGTTTACTTCCGAAAGGAAAACCCGGGGTCCTGGAACGCAAAGGTCAAAGAAGGAACAGAGGTGTAATTTTAGTCAGTAAAAGTCTGACACGCTTCCGCTCCACCTTAGATCGGAAAAAGTTGTTGGATGACACCCCACCATAAAAAAAAACAGAGTAAGTTAATAGTATGAGACGTTATGGTTATAACTAACGACTATGCCATAATGACCGAATGCCAGCCCCTATTTGAAGTGTTATGTCAGGTGTTCGATTCTCACACACACGACACAAATATTTGTATAAACTATACAGATAGTTGTTCCGGGTCTGACCGTTTATGTATGTTTTCTTGTATTCACTTATCTGCAATCAGTTTCATCACACAGGGGAATGACCGTGAATCCTGTGAGCCATCTACCCGATCAGCTGTTAAGTCTTCTATGACAAATGGTCTTTTCTGTTTAGTCTTTTGAAGTATCTAACTTCTGTTTGTAAGCACAGCCACCAGATCGGTAGTTGTGTATGTGAGTTGGAAATGTTTGTGAACAAACCCACGAAACAGGAGTAATTCTTAATGTGAGGCCAATTTAAAAAAATTGAAAGATAACATAGAACCTCTTTAGCCTTTCCCAATACAGTCTGACGTCATACAACTGAATACCAATTTATGCCAGTAGCTACCACCTGCCTGGCCTCGTGCACCTATCGAACCGTGTGATTGTAAGTTAATATTATTCTTAAAATTAGAAATCAGGTCGTTTATGGAATGGGCACGCTATTATTATGGCGGTAGGTCCTCTCTTTGAAAAGTGGCTGAAAAGACGTCACGGTGTCCTCACCTTCCACGCAACGCAAGGCAATGAAGGAACAGGAGTGGGTTTTAGTCAGTAAAAGTCTGACTGACGCCCTAGAGGGAGAGGTCATTGGATGATTTCCCACCTAAAAAAAAGGTCGTAATAAATAAACCCGCCCTTTAAAAGATCCAACCTAACTAGATCTAACCTAACCTAACCTAACAATATCCTGTTTTCACGGACACTCTTCCTTTTCATACGAAAATAATAATAATAATAATAATAACCCCATCGCCGTATCTCTACGTTGACGTCGTGGTGGGGCTTGCGTGCTCCAATATACCCTAGGTCTGTATCGGTAAAGTTTGCTTTGCCGTAATATGCCTAGGGTGAGGGGCCAGACTAAGAGAGATACAATCCGCAGTGCAGTTTTGTGGCGAACTGTTGGGCATTAGCGACCCCACGGACCCGATCTCCCGGGAGAATTCTTGTTCTTCATCTCCGGCTTGCCTTTATTGGCCGGCCGTAGTGAACACTGACGAGGAACTGAGCTCCCACCTCTCTCTTGCCTTTATTGGCTGGCTTGAGTGGAGATTCGCAAGAGCAAACGTGCTCGGGAGAAGGATGTATAATCCAGTAAGGTGCTGGTAGGGATCTTGACCGTACTTCCGGGATTGTCCTGATAGCCGTGGTATACCTCTCCACTCCTCAAGCACCTCAGGATATGTTGCCCTCTTGTTGCTACGTCACTTCGTGCTAGCGGCCGTTTTTGGGGGCCCATTTATTGAGTGTGCAAGTCACCCCCTGCCTTTTTTCGATGCATATTAATAACGTTGTTCAGGCAGGGGCCATAGTCTTAACATAGTTCCATGTTACCAGTCCACTTAAGACTCCAAAAACCATAGCCCTATTATCTTTGTTCTCCATATGTCGCAACAGTTTTTCAATAACCGGGGGTTGTCCTTGGGTGCACTAGCATAGCGCGTACAGGGATAATCGTCGGTTGATATCATGTTCCTTTATAATTATCTAAAGGGCCTCTGCGAGTTGGCTTCGGCTCCTCGTACGCCTCCCAAAGGTCCAGGACCTCAGGGTCCTGAGATAAATAAAATATAAAAAAATAATAATAATATCGATTTATTTCTCTCAAAAGGTACAGACATTGGTTCATAACATATTATTTCAATCAAATTTGTAACCTTTGTGAGAGCTGGAGTCTGTAGTGGGTTCGAGACCTGTATGACAGATCTCCAGGCTCTCACCCTCTTAAAACAATACTATAAAGTACTAATTTGTAAACATCAAAGCCTTCACGTACAGAGAGGAATATTTATATTTAAAAATAAAACAGGAAAGATGCTAAAACTAAAAATGGTGTGTCTGTGAGTGTGTAGTGTATGGTGTGTGTTGTGTGTGTGTCTGAAAGTTTGTTTGTTAGAGTGATTGTAGGTGTGTGTATTAAAATGTTGTCTACAAATTTACTATATAATTTATTTTAAAACAGCTAAAATATTTTCTGTCTCAGAATAATCTAAATCAAGAAGCCAATTTATTATTTTTGCTTTACATTTGGATTTGCACAAGGGGTATATGTTTAAAATTTTGTTAGTGTTATTGTACACATGACTGCTAAGGAAGCGAAAGAAGCGTTGGGTCGAAGCACAGTTTGTACGAATCGAGGGACAGACCGAATGCTTACGTCGTTGGGAGATTAAAGAAGGGTCGTAGGGAGTGTGGCAGTGGGTTGTCATTAAAAGATTGAGTATATATAATTTACGAACAGTCAGAACCTTACAAGTTTTGTAAAGGTCTGTGGTAGGAAAGCGATAGGGTAACTGCCAACCAACTTTCAGCAGTGCCCTTTGGGCACGTTCTACTTTCAACATGTGGGACCTTCCTGAACCACCCCATGCAACTATACAATATTGGATAAGGGATTGGCAGAGTGCTAGATACACAAGTTTAATCACCTTCAAATCAGCAACGTAACGGAGGTTCTTAAAAACATAGATTAACCTGCGTAACCGTGTTGTAAGTGTTTCAGTGTGAGTACTAAAGGTTAAACAGTCGTCGATCTGCACTCCCAGATACTTAATGTAACTTACCCGATTTAAGTGGGGGCATAAGCAGCCCATATGGTGAGTTGAAATACAGGAGTGAACGATTAAAGCAAGAGAGGAGGAAGGAGGCTTTCCAGCGGCTGAAAGTGAGAAGGTGAGGTAATTTGTTTTATCAACGTTCAGAGTGAGCAGGTTCTGTGACAACCAGCTGGTCACAACGTCAAGTCCAGACTGTGCGTATTGAAATACCAGATCCCATGTATCTCCGGAGAATATTAGAGCAGTATCATCGGCATATGTAAAGATGGAAGCATTAGGAAGCTTTAGCTGGCAAAGGTCATTTATATAAATGAGAAAAAGAGTGGGACCAATAATACTGCCCTGGGGAACTCCGTATGTTAATGGGAGTTCATCACTGGTCCAATCTCCCATCCTGAGACACTGTCGTCTGCCAGTGAGGTAACTACTGAAAAGGGATAGTTGAGTGCCTCTTATACCAATTTTTTCCAGCTTGGCAATGAGGGTGGGAACAGAAATAGTGTCGAAGGCTTTCGCTAAATCTAGGAAAACGCCTATGACCTTCTGTTTTTCATCAAGTTTGGTGACAATAGTATTTGTTAGGTCTAATACAGCATTATTAGTAGAAATTCCGGAGCGAAAACCATATTGGGAAGATGAGAGTGTGTGATTTTGATTTAAGTATTTAACTAATCTGTTGTTCATTAGCCTCTCAAGTATTTTCGATAGTGTAGGTAAAATTGAGATAGGTCTGTAATTATTCAAACGATCTCTGTCCCCTCCTTTATGAATTGGGTGCACTACTGCCAGCTTGAAAGCGTTTGGAAAAGTGCCTGAACCTAAAGCGAGGTTACATATGTAGGTTAAGTGGGGAATGAGTATATTTTTGTTATTTTTAAGAAAAGTGGCTGATATATCGTCGGAACCTATCGCACAATCGCTCCTTAGAGACATAATTAAACTATCCAATTCAACTTCATCTGTCTCTAGAAGGACAAAGGAATTATTGCACGACTGGAGAGCATCGGATTTTGGAAGTATAGTTGCAGCGGCAGGTATGTTTTCAGCTAAGGTACGTCCAATATTAGCAAAATAAGCGTTCGCTTCATTTACGGATTTCTCTGGATCGGAGGATGACAAAAGAGCGTCGGCGTGTGTCTTGACTTTTGCAGTGTGAGTTATTGATTTTATTGTCTCCCAGAGCTTTTTATTGTTATTTTGTGCTTTACTTATTTGAGCTCTATTATAGTTAGAGTTGGCGGTTTTAAGTATCATCGAGCAGTAATTTCTGTACCTTTTAAAAGTGATTTGCAGAATTTCGTTATCGGGATTTTTTTTACATTTCAAGTGCAAATTGTCGCGGTTCCGCAAGCATCTAAGAAGCCCTGGGGTCATCCAGGGTTTTCTCAATCTTTTACGGTTGGAAACCACTTTAAATGTAGAATTTTGAAGTACAATTTGTTTGAGAGTAGAAATAAAGAATTCGGTGGCTTCATTAACATCTGGGGAGGAATACAAGGGGCTGAAATCTGCCTCGAGAAGGTCCAATTTAATTTTTTTCGTAGTCCAATACGCGAGTAGTTCTGGTTTTTTGTCGAGAATAACTGGATGTGGTATAATTCTCCAAAAACAACAGAACTGTGTCATGATCCGTGATTGAGGTATTAGCGACGAAACAAAAAGCTGGATGCCGCGTTTTTAGGATTAGGTGGTCTAAACAAGAGTTGAGATGTCGTGTAGGAAGGGTGTGTGCCGGAAGCATGCCGTGATAAGCTAAAATAGTCAAGTACTCGATTGCCCGAGAATCGTCGCTGGTTTCAAGTATATTAATATTTATGTCGCCGGTTAAAATAATATTTTTATAGTTGGAGACAGATTTCAGGAGCTCGTTTAGTGAATCCAGGAACGCGGTGAGATTCCGAACGGCAGGCGGGCGGTAGATTGCAATTACAACGGTGTCATTATTTAGTTTTAACAATAAGCAGTTAGCATCCTGGATCAAGGGCTCAGAGACAGTAGCCTGAAGATGGGAACGGAAGAATATCACTACGCCCTCATTTTGCGACCTATGCAGGTTAGTGGCCGCGGAGGTATACCCATGCATTGAGGGAAGAAGGGGGGAATTGTATAGCCAACATTCGGTGAGTATAATTAAATCCCAGCAAGTCCTACTTCTTTCGAGGAGTGTTGTCAGGCTGTCAAAATTCTTATTTATACTTCGTATATTTTGACAGAGTAGGGAAATAGATTTTTTGTGTAAGCTAGCAATCCGTCCACAATCTTCAATCATACAGGTGGAAGATTGAGCCACTGAAATATTATCCAAGTCTATTTGAATATCTTCTAAATTATCGAATGATATAATAAAGGTTAAGTAACGGTAGGCAGAAAGGGCTAAAATACAAAATGACGTCATAAGCGTCAGTAGGTCGAGACTTGATTAAGGCGTTTCTTTGAGCATCATGCAGTGGTGGGACAAAATATATCATATTAAAAAATGTTTGAAAGTAGTAGACATTTAGTAAGTGTGACTGATGTTTATGAGTAGGAATAACGATATGAAAGCGTATTTTCAGCATCGTCATTCTGTAATATAGGTTGATGAAATAAATGTAAACATAAATTGGCTTGCTAGCGTGAGTAAAACTGTTTATGTGTGTAAGATGTGTTTGTTGTGTTTTTAGTATAAGTGTAACATACATTGACAAATAATTGAAATAGTTAACAATATAAAAGTTAAACTGGTTTATAAGATACCATGGAATACATGCATAAATGCGAACAGCTTTAAGCGAAATTGAAAATAGTCATGGTTTAACTCGCGATGGGGCTGGTACTGGCATTGGAATTGCTAGCATGGTAAGGCATTTCTCAGATTTAATTTCAACGGGTTTTTCTGCTGGGTCTTTCTTCAGAAGAATTCTCCCGTTCGAATACCAGCTGGTATAGCTCTTTGCCTTAGCAAATTGACGAACCTCGTACAACAGTTTTTTGGTAGCGGGGGGTAAATGTTCATCGATGTAAACTGGTTTCTTTTCACCGGCAATTCCGAGTAATTGTGTGTTTAGTTTGTTATCGACGGAGCGTTCTTTATTAAACTTCTTCACTTTAGCAAGGAATTCATTCCTCACATTGACAGAGCTAAATTCAGCAACAATTGGTCTGCATAAACCCGCTTTTCCAGGTATACGATAAACGTCCCGGAAAGCAGATTGCTGGACCTCCATGTTAACAGTATTCCCTACGCTTGAAACTGCAGAAATGAGATCTGCAGGCGTTTCTTTATCTTTAGTTGGGATATTGCGCAGCTCGATAGTAGCTTGTCGCGACAGGAAGTTTAGATCTTGTACCTGCTTGCATAGGCGGTTAATATGGTCTTCGTTGTCAAGTCCCTTATTTTTCAGTAACGAAACATTAGAATTTAGACTTTCAAATTTATCGTTAATAAAAGACATGCTGTTGTCGAATTCGGCGTTGGACTTTTCTAATGAGAGACATTTTTGTTTGAGTTCAGCAACTTCCAAGACCAGCTTGGATAAAATGGCGGCTTGTTCGTCTTTCCATGACGTGAGCAGCTTTTCCTGTTCGGATTTCCAAGTTGTCAGCATGTCCATTAATTCCAGCTTGAAAGCGGAGAATGCACCAGATCCTTCGGTATGCTCTATGTTAATTGGGGAGTCGGCAAGGCGCTGTCGAAAATACATACATAACATACATACATAATCAGCCTTTTAATGTATGTATGTATGCATACGAAAATACTGTCAACTTTTTCCCTATTAACAGATGCTATGCGCGGCTCTATCAGCGTACGATATCAAAACATGTGTCAACGAACTGTCATCGGAAGCAAGCCGCGATGACGTCACGTATACCCCAGAGTTACGTCTGAAGAGATAATGGAAGACCGGTGTTCTTTTGTTTTAGTTACTAATGGGTTAATGGAGAAGGAAACTAACAATATTATTCTGTAGGTACTAGTACGTGGTTCATACTTGACTTAGTTTTTAAAATGTGAGAGTAGGCAGTACAATCTTATTGGACGGCTCGGTTGGCGCAATGGTTAAGCGATTGGCTGCTGCACTGTGTGTCGCGGGTTCGATTCCCGCACGGTACAAATATATGGCCTACAGATAGATGTTCCGGGTCTGAGTGTCTTGTGTGTGTGAGTTTACGTGTTTGTTAATGCACTCGTGGGTGCATTCACAAATGGAATGTAATTCAGGAGTAGGCAACTTTATTTTCATTTAAAAAAAAACCAGGCAAGTGCGAGTCGGACTCGCGCACTGAGAATTCCGTACAAACTTACCTATGAAAACAGTTTAATTTCCGAATTGAGTCTCAAAGATTTTTACGAATCACAGATTTATTTTTTGTGACGTAACTGCAAATTTAAAGTTTTCTGATTTTTTCCTATACTTATGCTATGAGACCTTGCTTCATGCCAAATTTCAGGATTCTATGACAACTGAAGGAACCCTATAAATTTTGATTCCCTTGAGAGTGGTGAAATATCTTTTTTTTTTTTGTTAGCTTACAAGTTTCATTTTTTCACAGCTTCAAGGGACCGCAGACCTGAGTATATGGTTTTAATTTCAACTCGATACCTCTACGCGTTTCCGTGATAAAGTGTCTTGACACACAGACAAACAGATAGACGGACAACAAAGTAATCGTATAAGGGTTCCGTTTTTTCCCTTTTGAGTTAAGAAACTTTGAAAAGGAAAAAATGTGAGTGAAAATCTTCATTTTCATAATTAACGACTCTGATTTTATGAGAATTTACGTGGTAGTAATTGATCGCACGAGAGCCATGTTTGTTTTGCTCGTACATGCAGATACAATTTAAGCACATGACATACACATAGTTTCCTTTTTTCTGTTTCCTTTTTCTTGTCTTTAGTGTGTGTGTGTACTTACATAAACGATTAAATAAATAAATCACACTAATATCATGAAGGTGAAAATTTGTGAGTGTGTGTGTATAGCGCTCGAACGGCTGAACGTATTTCGATGTTTTTTGATACACGGGTAGACAATATCCTGGAAAAGCACATGGGATACCATTTATCCTGGGAGTATGTTCCCTGAGGTTAATGTTTTACTATCATGCGGGCCAAACTGCTAGCAGCAATTTGCAATGAATATACTTGTAATGTCAAAGCTCTAAGTCCCAGCACCAAAGTTTTACACTACCAAGTTTTAAGTACTAAAGTGGATCTAGAATCTAGACAAAATTTATAAACTTCATGTACAGTAGGCGGACTTAATGCAACAAGGCATTCTCTACCAGGCAACCTTTGTGTTAAAAAGACAACACTGTGGTAGGTTTGCACAATAAAAAAATAACAGATACTTCAAACAGAAAAAAGAAAATATGTTATTTAAAAAATAGGTAAAAAAACTTTTTAAGTTAAACGGTTTTATGTTAAACATACATTGCAATGTTTAAGATAAATGTACTAAAAAACAAAAAATAATAAAATAGATACAGTCGTGGGAATTATAAACATATGCATAGACTAGACTAAAATAAAACCGTGGGGCACGTCAATTGTCTACAATCGTTGATTAAAATGTTTGTTTTGTAATGTTACACTATAATTAGGCAGTTGTTCAACCGACAACGATGGACGTGTGATAAGTAGGGCTAGAATGTGGAAACAAGCTAGCAAGCTTGATTATAAGCGAGTTTTAGGGTTTCATAGTGGTGAGCGAGTAGTACTTTTATCATATGTTTTGTCGATTAAAGACAAACTACGAGCAGTGAAACGATTCCTCGCCAGCCAGCAGTGTGAATGTCCAACGATAAACTAGTTGAAACATCTCTTTTATTTACATGGAGTGTATAACTATTGGAATTTCCATGAGCAAGAAAATAGTAAGTAATTTCCTCACTGTCTGCGGGCCAACTGCCTATTTTAACGACGAATTAAACGATTCTTCTATCGCACATTAAGTCGATAATTTGTAGACAATTGACGTGCCCCACGGTTTTATTTTAGTCTAGTCTATGCATATGTTTATAATTCCCACGACTGTATCTATTTTATTATTTTTTGTTTTTTAGTACATTTATCTTAAACATTGCAATGTATGTTTAACATAAAACCGTTTAACTTAAAAAGTTTTTTTACCTATTTTTATTTTCTAGTTTTTAGTTTTTATTTCGCATTCTGTTTAATTCATTTAGTGCTTCATTATTGCAAGGTTTCTTGCCCGTTAGTTTATTGCAGTCCAACTCCTCTATACGTAGTCCCTGCAAAGATCTTACTCTACTAAGAGCCACGTAGGCTTGACCTTCTTCAAACAGTTTCGCACCTAAGTATACGACTGCGTGATCCACAGTGCTGCCCTGCATTTTATGTATTGTAGAAGCCCATGATAGTATTAAAGGCAACATTCTTCTTTCAGCCGTCCCGTAATTGTACTTAGCTGGAAACTGTATGGCTTTCGGGTGTATAAGATGTACTCCGTCTCTTGCGAAATCAATTCGGACGGAAGGTACATCTGTTGCATACATCTGAGTTCGACGAAATTGAGGCCAAACGATTTCGTTGATGTAGCCTATAGCGCCATTTACTAATCCCTTTGAAACGTCAATATTGGACCATCTTAGATTTCAATTTTGCATAGTAAATTGTATTCTACTTGTTGAGACCTTTCATTTGATACCCATGTTGATGGGATTGATAAAACCTAAGTTATCCGCCATTTTGTAGAGGCCGCCATCTTGGATTTTAATTTTATATAGTACATTGTATTATACTGGTTGAGCACTTTCATTTGATACCCATATTGATGGGATTGATAAAACCTACGTTATCCGCCATTTTGTAGCGGCCGCCATCTTGGATTTCAATTTTTTATAGTATATTGTATTCTGCTTGTTGAGCCCTTTCATTTGATACCCATATTGATGGGATTAATAAAACATAAATTATCCGCCATTTTGTAGCGGCAGCCATCTTGAATTTATAATGATAATGAATAAACACAATTGTATTGTCACCAAAATCCAAAGTGTATACAAAATTTCAGTTTAATCGGTTAACAGGAAGAGGGTGAAATTTGAATTACTAAATTTGACCCAAGAATAAATAAAACAAACGGGGTGAGCTAAATATAAAACCGTTTATGGCCATCTTGGATTTTAATTTTATATAGTACATTGTATTATACTGGTTGAGCACTTTCATTTGATACCCATATTGATGGGATTGATAAAACCTACGTTATCCGCCATTTTGTAGCGGCCGCCATCTTGGATTTCAATTTTTTATAGTATATTGTATTCTGCTTGTTGAGCCCTTTCATTTGATACCCATATTGATGGGATTAATAAAACATAAATTATCCGCCATTTTGTAGCGGCAGCCATCTTGAATTTATAATGATAATGAATAAACACAATTGTATTGTCACCAAAATCCAAAGTGTATACAAAATTTCAGTTTAATCGGTTAACAGGAAGAGGGTGAAATTTGAATTACTAAATTTGACCCAAGAATAAATAAAACAAACGGGGTGAGCTAAATATAAAACCGTTTATGGCCATCTTGGATTTTAATTTTATATAGTACATTGTATTATACTGGTTGAGCACTTTCATTTGATACCCATATTGATGGGATTGATAAAACCTACGTTATCCGCCATTTTGTAGCGGCCGCCATCTTGGATTTCAATTTTTTATAGTATATTGTATTCTGCTTGTTGAGCCCTTTCATTTGATACCCATATTGATGGGATTAATAAAACATAAATTATCCGCCATTTTGTAGCGGCAGCCATCTTGAATTTATAATGATAATGAATAAACACAATTGTATTGTCACCAAAATCCAAAGTGTATACAAAATTTCAGTTTAATCGGTTAACAGGAAGAGGGTGAAATTTGAATTACTAAATTTGACCCAAGAATAAATAAAACAAACGGGGTGAGCTAAATAAAACCGTTTAATAATAATAAAATACAAATATATGCTAAAAATATAAACTAATAAATACTATGAAAAATATCACATCATTAAGAGAACTTAATAACAATTATGACGAAGACCGAACTAAGGTTGAGAGGACTTCAATTAGTAGATCCGAATTTTACGCTTGAAGGAAAATTTACGTTTAGCTATTTTGATGTCAAGGGGAAGCACATTAAAGAGTTTTATGGTGGAGACAGCGTAAGAATTGGACATAAAAAGAGTGAGAAAGAATATGAAGAAGCATTTTTTTGAAGGCACGAAGGTTAAGATTATGAGAACTGCCCAACACTTTAAAATATTGTTTTTAATCATCAGGAGCACAAGGATCGTTCAAAATGAATTCGATCAGCAACTACAATTGTCAAGAAATCAAAATTGTATCCAAATTGTATGGGAAAGCGTTACAATAATTTCACGCAGGTACATTGTTGATCGAAGTCACGCAGGCAACTCCTTGCATTTTGACTTTTTGGCAGTCGATGTCGCTTCTGAATGTCTCTACGTTTTAAGTGTAAATTCTCACCAATACGAGTTTTTTTTTTTGCCACAACTATTGTCTATCACACAACGCCGTCTAGTCCCAAGCTAAGCAGAGCTTGTGTTATGAGTACTAGACTACATAAACATACTTATATATTTCTAAATACATACATACTCGTACTATAAATATCCAATTTGACATCTTAATTTTGAAAACTATGTATAGGATAGCGTATCGTAACAGGCAAGCCCGATCGGCAAGCTTTGAAAGACGTGCACACTTTAGTTTCTCCACTACTTTCAACACATAACACAAACTTCTTCCAATAGTTCCTGCCGCAGTCGTAGATCTGCAGAGCATTAGCTGAGCAGTACATCACGCTAATTTATCGCAGCTTCACTTCCTGCAGCTTCCTGCCTTAAGTGCAGAACAGTCTTGCAACGCGGCCGGAAAAATACCGGAGAGCAATTACCAAGTAAATGTTAACATGCACTTTGTTTGTGGTTTACAGAGTAAAGCGAATTCACAATGGTCCATCACACTAGCTTGGTAGAATTACAGAGAGAAATAGTGACATTTTCACGTTGTTACAATTTTTCAAGACTCGAAGCTGTGAAATCTATCGTCTATTGGAGTCAGAAGAAAATCTATGCATACCTACCTTTTTTAGGGTGAATCCTCAAATAACTTTTCTCACTCTGGGTGGTGAGAAATGTCAGACTTTTATTGACTACAACCCCCCCCCCCCCCCTCACTTGTCCCTCCAGTTGCTTGCAGGGATGCGGTGACTTTTTCGTACAATCACGCAGCCCTGGTAAGCATTTACCCTAACAGTCCCCATCCATCATGCTGACAGCTCTTTGATGCGCGCTTGTAATACATTACGCGCTCCATCCGGACGGCGAGCTATTACACACCTACCTAACCTACATTTGAATTCACGAAAATGGTTACAGAAAAATTATGGACAGATGATGGGAGGTCCCCTCAGGTGCTAAGATGCAGACGCGTGTTGCTAAGATGCAGACGCCTGTTGCTAAGATGCAGACGCATTGCTAAGATGCAGACGCGTGTTGCTAAGATGCAGACGCGTGTTGTTAAGATGCAGACGCGTGTTGCTAAGATGCAGACGCGTGTTGCTAAGATGCAGACGCATTGCTAAGATGCAGACGCGTGTTGCTAAGATGCAGACGCGTGCTGTTAAGATGCAGATGCGTGTTGCTAAGATGCGGACGCGTGTTGCCAAGATGCAGACGCGTGTTGCTAAGATGCAGACGCCTGTTGCTAAGATGCAGACGCGTGTTGCTAAGATGCAGACGCCTGTTGCTAAGATGCAGACGCGTGTAGCTAAGATGCAGACGCCTGTTGCTAAGATGCAGACGCATTGCTAACATGCAGACGCGTGTTGCTAAGATGCAGACACGTGTTGCTAAGATGCAGACGCGTGTTGCTAAGATGCAGCATCAATACAATCGAAATGCAGTGATGGCACGGTTGGCGCGGTAGTTTAACTATTGGCTGCTATGATGCGTGTCACGGGTTCGATTCCCGCACGTGATATATATTTGTATAGCCTTTAGTTTTTCTTTCTTTCTTTAAATAGTTGTTTCGGGTCTGAGTGTCTTGTGTATGTGAATTTACATATTTATGAATGCACCCACGATAGAGGAGTCAATTCTAGTGTAGGGCAATGCTTTTTTTTTTTAATTAACCTCGCGTTTACATTGATCCAGTTGTTCGTTATCAAATGCGACTGACGCCTAAAAGAAGCGACGCTGCGGCGCATTCACGAAACGTTCTTAGTACATTTTTCATCAGAATCTAGATTCCATCAATCCATATTCTAGAATCTATATATTATCTACACATGGACAACTACCCACCGTCACATACACAACTTACCTGCCCCATGTACAAACCCCATTAGTCTAAAGAGAAAATCTCAGAGGCTCAGTTTTGTCCGCACTAAGCGGTAGATATCCTCGTACAAGGCATAACTACACAGATGTAAACATTAAATCAGCTGAGAGGCAAAACCCGCCATTACCGGGCCACGTTAATCTTAGGCTTGAGTAGGGTGACCATATTGACCTTGTTGAAAATCGAGAAAGACTGACAAATGTAGAGTGTTAGCGAGCGACGCTCGCGTCTCGCGTTTGACCTCTATCTCACTTAATAGTAAGTGATGATGTGGTCCACGTTGGAGTACGCTTTCCTAAAAGTAACTAATTTACAATCATTTCAGCTGAAAGACGTCCACCGCTGGACATAGGTCTCCCCCAAGTGCCGCAACAATGACCGGTCCTGAGTATCTCACATCCATCGGATTCCTGCGACCTTGATCAGTTCGTTAGTCCACCTTGTGGAAGGCCTTCCAAAACTGTGTCTTCTGGTATGTGGTTCCCACTCCAGAACCTTTCTGCTCCATCAACCACCGATGTATTCACTCTCGACTTAAAAGTTGCCTCTGATAGTAGCTATAAAAATACAGACTCCACCTTTCCTTAGCTTTACGCTCAGTGAAAGTAATCCCAAAACATTTTGTGCATATAACTGGGATGTCCCCCATGTACCGGTGGCACACCGCCGTACGTTTTGTGGTCTGATGATGAAACGGCCTTGGCGGAACCAATTGTGCATACCAGCAAGTCAGACAAACTACGCCAGTTTAACTGAACGTTGTTTATTTTATTTCGAGTTAAACTACTGTTTAATTGAAATTTCTATGTACTTTTGAAAACATCGTAAGAAGAAAAGCCCAAAATTCCGTAAGAAACTTCCAAACTCTATTCAATCGGACCCAAATACTTACCTATTCTCTGAAGCAAAACGTACGTATCCACTAGAGCAGCGAATGAAGTGAGTAGGTGTAAGGTGGAAACAAGATGATTAACCATGACAGGCTCCCATTTTATATTACATCATTCCATTAAACTTAAACTAAATGGACCAGTCCGGAAAAAGCTAATAGTGTGGTCCCCCTCACTCCGTTCTTTCTTACCCCGCCGTTAAATATATGCCCCTTCACTCAGCTCGTATTTTACTCCCAATACGCTCCGACGTCATTGTATGAAAGCGTTAGCTTGAAGAACGTGTGTATGGAAGACCAGAGCCTACCGCTGATTTTTCTTTAGAGAAACGGGTATTATGGACTATAAGCACCATGTATTAACATAAAAAATCTGATAGGCTCAAACCTTAGCATTTAAGATATCATATTAAAACTTCCGAACTCTTGTTAGGAGGATATTGTTTATTTTCGAGCACAAAATTAATCAGTTTTCGTCAATTGACAGTTTTAACGAGCTTAAGATAAGAACAGCCAAGAAAAACAGTCAGTCTCACAATCTGTTTGTTTTTAATTCCCTATCAGTGTGGAAACGTAAAACTTGGTCGATCCGCGATGAAGAACCGAAACAATTTTGTAGTAGTTATAAACTTCAATTTGTAAGGAAACTCGTTTAAGTTTAGCTCCCATCTATATGGGAAAACGTTATATTTTTAGTCTTTTATGTAATTCTAAGACTAATCTTTAAGCTCTTTTGCAAAAAATTATTTGGTTCACCTTACTTTATTTTGTAAGTAGCTCTCTCTCTCTCTCTCTTGGAGAATTCATCAGTATTTTACTGGAGATCAAGCTCCACCATTCACATCTGGAGTGAAGGCATTGAGAAGCACGCGGAAACACTTGCCGTCTCCCTCGGCATCTCGAAGGCTATCAACAGTCTCGCATGAAAGCCTTATTGGTAAAGCTTCATTCCTTCAGTCTACCGACTGGAATATGTAATTTGATTGCAGACTTTCTGAGAGCCATGTCTTTTTTCAAAAGGAGCAAAAGGAGGCAATTTCATCCGACACTATCTCTTCGAGACGTAACGGTGCTTAAGTTTCTTGGTAGAACGTTGGCATTGACTGTCAATTCTAGTCTTTGAAGCACATGATCAACTTCCTACAAAAAAACTACTGATCCTAACAAAGGTGAGACGGTATTTCACACTGGAAGAGATAGAGGGAGGAAGATACAGGCGTTGATATCCATTGTGTATGGAGTAGGTAATGCTCACTGGTGGATTCGAAACTCCAGCCAGTAGTATGGAGTAAGTACTGCTCACTGGTGGAGTCGAAACTCCAGCCAGCAGTATGGACGCCAAGTTACCAGCTTCTCGGTTTAGCATATCATTTACCTAAATTTCTTTCATCGGACCGGAAGCCCTTTCCATCATCGGACCAAAAGTACGGATTGAAAAAATATTTTAGTGTTAGATAGCCCATTTATCGCGGAAGGCTTTAATTATACGAGTAACATCATGCTAAGAACAATAGTAGCGGAGCAGTAGCCAAAGACACGGGTGAAACCACGATGGCCAGCTGATATTTAACAAGAATAAAAATCTAAACCTGACCTGCCATTACTCGAAAACAGAGGAAAAATAAAAAATCTTAACATTATTCACTCAACCCATTCTTTTAACCCAATTGAAGGTTGGCAAAGTGCCAAGAAAAACGTGAAGAAGAAGAAATATTAGCATTAGATATTATAAGGGTGCATTAGCGGCAGGGGCCCGGGCTCCGGAATTACGACATTTATTCGGGGCAAATTGCGCCGCGGGGCCATTACGGTAATAGCACATAAGTCGGCATGTACGACCTAGGAGACGTACGTGGCGCTGCTTGTTCCCACCGAATGCGGATTGAATGGCATTTCAGCTGGTTCGAAGGGTAATTTCAATTAATGCATTTTTTACATTGTGTTTGCGCCCTATTAAGGCTGGCTAAGCTAATTTTTACCGTCTCGGGTCATCACATCCTATTTGCATGTCTTACTATAAGAATAACTCCACCCCTGGACAAAAATGCTAGCAACGAGATAGCAACATCTTTATAGAAAAAGTATTGTTGGGTGAAAAAATAAAATGCTCTCATAAGGCCACTTCTAAAGAAACCAGCCCATTCCAACAATCGCTTGGAAAGCGACCGGTGGCCAAGCTTGCCAGAGAGTCATGGCCATCCGGATGGTGCGGAGATACCGCACGGTTTCCCTCGAAGCGACGAGCCTCCTTACTGGCCTACCACCGAGGGATCTTGAGGCAACAGTCCTTGCATGCATGCACGATTTGCGCGTGGAGATGTAACACCGGGGTGAAACTCCGCTGCCGCGACAAGTCGCAGTATGGTGGACAGAGTTTCGGCGGGATCTCATGGTGGAATGGCGACAGTGACTGTCGCAACCTAGTGCTGGGCACGCCACAATTATAGTGGTAAGTCCCCTCTTTGAGCCAGCCACTCGGCTGAAAAGACCAATCGACGTCCTTACCTTCCGCATGACGCAGGTCCTCACCATGGCAAGTTCGGGAGGTTCCTGCACCGGATTCGTGTGGAAGAAACGCCCGGGTGTCACCATTTTGTGAACCGCCCGGAGGACACGGTCCACCGTGTGCTCCAGCATACGGTAGAAATGTGCCCCGCCTGGGCAGAGCACCGCCGTGCCCTCGTGGGGGCGATTGGTGGTAGCGATCTCTCGCACCGGGCCTTGGTACAGACCATGGTCCGGAGCGAGGAGGAGTGGCAGACGGTCGCCTCTTTCTGCGAAGCAGTAATGCTAGCAAAAGAGGCGGCCGTACGCGCGTGGGAACGCCCCTCACGCCCCAGTCGCCGGATTCCGATCCCGATTTCCAATCACCGTAGGCGCGGGCTTGCAGACGGCGAGCAATGGGTAGCTCGCCGTCCGCTAACCGCTGATCGTCCGGTAACCGTCCGGACCGAGCCCAAGTCATCGACGACGCGTAGTGTTCCACGCGTGCCTTAAGGAGATATTAGCAAATCGTAGGGGCCCAGCAGGGTCGAAGCCTTCTGGGGCTATGGGTTTTGCGAAAGTGAACCCCGGGGCCCTGGAACGAAGGCAAAGAAGGAACAGGAGTGGGTTTTCGTCAGTAAAAGTCTGACACGCCCTCCCGCTAAGCCCAAGGGTGGGAGATGTCATTAGATGATTTCCCACCTAAAAAAAAAACACTATAAAAGCCCATTCCAACAATACACACAACTTTTCTCCCCACATGCCTTATAACATCACCACTACTACGACCAGCCCGCAGAAGTCAGACTTCTCCAAAAGACATCAGACAAGCCTGAACTCGAGCCCCGACAATGCAAACTTCCCCGCGCCCCACACGACCACAAACTTATGCACATTGTAGGTGGGCGGCGTCCTACGTGAGGGTGAAGCGATGCGATGCGACTAAACAACTCCTGTTTGATAAAGAAGTATTTTGTAGGTTTGCAGGTTGTGAAAACACAATCATTATAACATGTTGGTGGGAGCCGCTGTGTATAGGTGTAGGGCTAGGCAAATGTCCGCACTACGCAAATTTGATTGAAATCAGTGTAGCACATTTCCATCTTCTTTATCCCTCAATTATTAGGTACCTAAACCCTATTCATTTTAAGCTCCTGCCATGTTTAGGGTATACATAGCTTTCGGTACAGGCGCACTCGGGGCATTCTGTACTTTTGTTTTCTTTTACTTTTTGTTTGTAATCGTTGTGCTGTGTCTGTTCCAAATAAAAGATTTTCTAAGGACTAAGGCCTCCTCTGTAACAGAGGAAATGGATCATAATCCACCGAGCGGTCCTAGCGCGGGTTATGTTGTCATGTCGGAGGTCACTTATCTCCGAATTTTTGTTTTAAGACGTGCCGATTTGGCGTTTCTAACCAAGTCATCATTTAAGCCTTGTAAAAAGTTGACTATAAAAAGCTATTTGAGAGTATTCAATCTATCTAGCTGTCCAGTTCAAATACATTGTAAGAAACGCAAAAGTTACAGAGTACTAGAACCATAAAATCTGATTTAAACCACCGTATCCCGGTACAGTAGCAGCGACAAAGTTGTATTATAGCCTAGCCATATACTGGTTTAAATAAAATAAAATATAGCATCGCAATGTATCGTATCGCTTCAGCCACTCAACTAGGAGGACACGAAGCATCGGATAGCTTGCAGATAATTAATTTGGCTGGTAAAAGTTGATGAAGTATGGCCGGCGTTAAGAGGGACTCCACCGTGAGGTCATAGCACCTGAACTTAAGCCCCAAGGTAAGAGAAACTTTCTTGTTGAAGTTTTGTTGAAAGATTTCATTTAAGAAGAAAAATCTGATAGATTTTTCGCGACTTCGAGTCGATCGAGAAGTATTTTGCTGAATTAAACGATGACGATTTTGAGCACGATTGATTTTATTTTATGGTATTTTGAATCAAAGTTCAACAAGTATAGATTGGCTTCAGTATACTGACGGCGCAGTGTTTGAGGGTGATTTTCAAATTTTTTGTACAATTACAAAAATGAAACAAAAATGAATATCGTTACAAAAGTGACCAACGTTACAAAAAAATAACAAAAAGGAAATATTAGGGCTATTTCACAACACTATTAAAACAATGAAATTAGAGCTTAATCATTTATTGATAACATAAGCAGTCTCTTTAATTACAAAATCAGTCTCAGTACAAATTGTGTATTCCGTTTGATCATTAAGTGTTTATTAAAATGGTTAGCCTACAGGAAACAAACCATTGGTGATGGAACTTACGTTTAAAAATTATTAATTACTTTTAATACGTAATTACAAAAATAATAGTAAAGTTAGTTATTATTTATCAGCATTTCTTATTAAGAAAGAACTAGTAATAAACCAAATAAAAATACTCATAAGTGACGTATAGCTACTACGAGTAGTTTCTATACGTCGCTTATAAATAACTAGTAAGGAAACTGTTATATCTACACCGCGAAATTTTGATCGTTTTAATCCCGTGGAGGGTCGATCCGGTACATGAAACACTATTGATTTGTACGTCAGCTGATCGAGTCCAAAGACCTGTAAGTAAAAAAATTGCGCACTAGTTATTACATTACCCTTTATGTAGGTTTCTCATAATTAAAAAAATAATTCCATTATGAAATCGGCTTTGCTTCATATTTGTTACATCCTTTTTGTTACGCTACAAAAATATGTAACAAATCGTTACGAAAATGAAAATCAACGGTTTGTTGAATAACGACCTTCGACATTTGAAGGTTAAAAATAATGTTGTTGGACTTGTCTATCACCTTAATCAAATTGAATCAATATTATTCTTTGAATTTACGCAAAAATAGTAAAACAGAGACTTACCGTTGTTTTTATAGCTGATCAACTAAAATGAAAACTTTATTGTGGAAAAAACACTACACCGCAAGAAACACACTTTTCACAACAATGACACCTGCAGACAAAATGGCGGAATAATATTTTGTTGCCATCTGATTGGATGTCTTTGACAAGAATGTGTTGCCAATAAAGAATCTCAAATATTTACTAATATTTTTGTTACAATAATGAACAACAAAATTGAATGAAATAGAAGACACATTTTGAAAGGCTTATATTATAATTATTACATAAAGTTTTTTATTTCAATTTTGTATAATTTACATAATAATTACCCAATAAGATATTCCGCAAACAGAACTTACAATAAAATGAGTAGGTTAATCTTTATGATGGTTTTTGTAACGCGCTCTCGCTTAGAGACACATAGTAGATGTATGGAAATATTATGACACTATGAGCATAAATGTCATATATTTCAGACTACTTATTTTTTTTTAAACTGAAATGTTGAAATCCTTCTCAATAAACTTTTATTCAATGATAATAACAATAATTTGATCGTTTAATATGTTATGTCTGGATAATATTCTGGGGGACGTTTTCACGTCCCAAAATGTACATAAATTTTGAAAATCACCCTTGAGCGACTGGCTGTGCTGCGCTGCGTATTACAAGTTCGATTTCCGCACGAGAAAAATATTTGTACAGCTTATAGATAGTTGTTCACAGTCTAGTTGTCTTATTTATGTGAGTTAACGTGTTTGTGAATGCACCCACAATACAGAAGCGAGGAAGTAATTTTTTTTTATTAAATAAAAAACTAATGACAGTACTTGAAAGGGATTATGATCCTGACTTGACGCCAGGCAGTGCACAAAACCTAGGCCCAAAAAATGCCTCTAAATTTATACTTGTAATTTTCGTGGCTAACTAACCACAAAAAAAAATATTAACAAACAAAATAACTTCTTTATACACTACAAACCAGACTAGCAAACCGTAATATACATTCAGCAGACGTAAACTGCAAACAGTACTCAAAGTTAATTAATCACGCAGCTACAGGGTGACCATAAACATATAACACGAGTTGGGACACCCTGTAACCGCCGCCATCGTTACGGCATTATTTACACTGTCGCAAATTTCTCTCCCGCGCCTTCTGAGAGCGCGACGTACGCTCGAAGTTACGTTGGAAATTAAGCTGGGTTATTAAACATTTGTTTGTGTAGCAATTATTATCATTGTATTCATATCTTCAACCTTGTAAAGTATGGTTTAGGCAGAGTGCTTAGTTGAAAACTTTTATTCAGCATTCAATATTTCAAAATTCTGATTTCCACTGTAAGAAAGCAACGGAAATTAACATTAAGAATATTTGTATTCTAAAACCAGCACCCTTTATTAATAATGCACAATTTTTTATTATTGATTATTTTTTTGTAATCTAAAATCAGCATTGTGTTTACTAAGCGTGATATCTGTTGTATGAGAAAAATAATATAATATAGTAAGTATAGTTAATATAATATCGTATGAAAAATAGAAAATTTTATAAAATATAAATTCCCAGATAAATAAGAAAATAATTTAATAATAATGACGATATAAAAGTACCTGACATAATTTATCAATACTTAAACACGGACATAATAATAATAATAAATATACATAATTGATTTAGATGAATAAATAATTTAATAATGATGACAATAAAATAAATAAAAATATCTGACACAATTTACCTAACCTACTTATACAAAACATAATAATAATATACATACATAAATTAATTTCAATAATAACAATTACTTATACAATAGACATAATAATACACAATCTAATTTAAATATATACATACATAATTAAATAATAATAAAGATGACAAAAAATAAAATAAAATATCGGACACAATCTACCAATACTTCATAATAATATACATCTATTAGATCTATCTACAATAATTAATTCCATGAATTGTTACTTTGCCGCCATCCTCTCTAACTTTGCTGTGCCCGACAGGGTCCATATTGATCTTGACTATATTTTATACCACCTATGTACATAATATGGAATGCAATAAAGTATTGAGTAATGTTGTTAAAAATAACAGAAGTTAAAGTCATTTAAAAAACCACTTCAAATCTCTCCTTAAGATCCTATTGTCATCCCGTGTTTGCTATCATTTTACCATAAGTGTACCTATAATACAGACTATTCTCGTACACAATGAACTTAAAAAGTCCATTGACGGTCAAATGCACAGCAGAATCAGAAACTGTAGTCATTTCATTTCATCAAAACAAAAACATAATAAAAATAACTATATTTGGAACATAATAAAAATATGTGTATAAATATATGTATTGTATTACTACCAAATCGCTCGATTCAGAAGCTCGGTTCCTCGTGCCTCCAATTCACGAAGAACAGACGCTGAACTTTCTGCGAGTGCTATAGCGATGTAAGGTTTTTTCTGCTCGGCTTTAAAAGATTAAAGCCGAGCAGAAAAAAAAGAGCCAAGAGTGTTGCTGTGACGTAGGAGATCGTCTGGTTTTCGCTCGCTGCGGTCTTCGCAATATTGTGAGGTTGACCGCCCACAAGAACGCCTACACAAGTACACAGAGTCACGTACCAGACGATGCCCACGCAAAACCATACGAGTTCGAGACAAGACGAACTGAACTTTGAGAGTCGAGCAGTTGGAGGCGCGCCTTAACACTAATATATAATATTTTCAATTAAAATAATATTATGTCACACAGGCATAATCAGCCTTATAATGTTACCATTGGACATCAGACTGCCTCTCTAGAAGAGGGAATGGGTTGTAATTCACCACGCGAGCTGAGTGCGTGTTGGTGAATGCCAAATGTCTTTGATTTTTTGTTTGAAGGCCATGCCAGTTTCCTTTCGATTTCCTTCGCCGTTTGAAAGCAGTGGTGATGAAATAAATTACACAAAGTAAAGCCTGCCTGAGTTTGGACCCGCGCCGTACAACTCGTAAGTCCCCGACTTAACGACTTTTTGAGTAACGAGGGCTGTTACTCAAAACAATAATATATTTACAAGATATTTCGCCCGAGCTTTCGAAATTTGTATGTTTTGTTCTTTTTCACCATTCCTTTTAATACACTACAGGGAATTGAATTAAAAATAAAAAACTTTTTACAAAAAAAAACATCCGACTTCACTAAAAATACACTAAAAGGATCAAAATAACTTTAATATCGGAAGTCGGTGTGTCTCGGTATTGTTTGTTTCTTATTTAACACCAAATATTTTTTTTTGTAAAATGTTTTTTATTTCTGTATGGTGTCGGACGTAAAGAATAGCACCATCCCATATCTTCCCGTGGGTGTCGTAAGAGGCGACTAAGGGATATTTAGATTCTGTGCATACTACAGCACCTTAGGTCACCCCGTGGTGGCGGGCAAACTACCAACAAAAGCATTCCCAAGGAGGGTTGGTGTCAGGCTGGCGGCCGACTTTAAAAAAAAAAAAACTAGCCAAATCCCATCTGCAACATGTTTGGTTTTAATGGAATGCGCGATAGGGTTAGGGCGTACCCCACAGGCGACGCGCAGGGGCAGCACCCGGCTCCTGTGGGAAATGGACCAGGGTTGTTGCACCACCTCGGGCGGGTGCAACGTAAGAAGCTAGCTCGGGAAACGAGATTGAGGTATGCAAGTTGGAATGTTGGGACTATGACTGGAAGGGCCAGAGAGTTAGCGGATGTATTGAAAAGAAGACGGATAAATATAGCATGCTTGCAGGAAACTAAATGGAGAGGAACAAAAGCGAGAGAAATTGGTGAGGGATATAAGTTCTACTACTGTGGAAGTGATGGAAAAAGAAATGGTGTAGGAATAGTGTTAGACAGTAAATTGAAAGAAAGTGTGATGGAAGTACAAAGGATTAGTGATAGATTTATAGTTGTGAAAGTTATGTTAGAGAATGTGATGTTGAATATAGTTAGTGTGTATGCACCACAAGTAGGATGTGATGAAACGGTAAAAGAGAAGTTTTGGGAGAATTTTGATACAACTTTAATGAACATCCCTGTTCATGAAGAATTGATAGTTGGAGGTGATTTTAATGGACATGTGGGAAGAATGAAAGGTGTTTATGAAAGAGTACATGGGGGATGGGGTTTCGGTAGTCCGAACAGTGAAGGAGAGACCCTGCTGCAATCCGCTACTGCATTTGACCTAGCAGTAGCCAATACGTGGTTCCAAAAAAGAGACGAACACATGATCACGTACAAAAGTGGTAATCATAAGACCCAAATCGACTACTTTCTAGTTCGGCGCAACCACTTAAAGCACGTCAAAGATTGCAAAGTACTGCCAGGAGAAGACCTAGTCTCACAACACAGACTTCTGGTTATGACATCAGTGGTTAAAATACTGTCTACCAAACACAAAGAGCGTCCTCCCCCTAAAATAAAATGGCATATGTTAGAGAGGAATGATTGTGCGAAGAAGTTCAGGGAGCGAGTGGTGGACAGAATGATAGAGATGGGAGATATGAATGATCGAAGTATACATGAAAGCTGGAATGAGATGGCTGAGTGTATCAGGCATGCAGCGAAAGATATTTTGGGAGAGACGAGAGGAAAGGGCATAATAGATAGGGATACATGGTGGTGGTCGACAGAAGTTCAGAGTGTATTGAAAGAAAAAAAGAGAAAATTCAAGGAATGGCAGTGTGTAGAGCCTGGAAACGCTAGTTTAAAAGCTGAAAAAAAGAGTGAGTATGACGTTTTAAAGAAGAAAGCCAAGAAAGCCGTGGCAATAGCAAAATCAAAAGCGCAGGACAAACTATATGACTTTTTAGTTGCGATACACTTATAAACAGGGGGCCTAAAAAGGTCACTTTAGCAGAATCGTATAGGAAAATAATACAAACAATATTCATATTATGATTCATATTCGGCAATTCATCTATTTGACAGTTTTTTTTTGACAGACGGGTCTATTTGACAGCAAATTCGTAAAATGTTTCACTTATTATGAATCGCTTTAGAGTTCATTAGCAGAATCATAAGAAGTTACTGAAGAGCAGCATTTCTCGGGTATTATAAATTAAACTTAAAAAATGGCAGATTTAGGCTATGCGATTATTATAAGAATGGCATAAAGATCATAAGCAGGCAGGAATTCGGGAAATGATTTGCTTTGAGATGAATTGCCTTTTGTGACCTTTTTAGCCCCCCAGAGTGCCTATTTCTCATGACAATTCCAATTAAACCAAACACTGCTAGGTTACATTGTTTTATTATGAGGTTCCTGTGTCTACCTTCCACCTTCCAGCTCCATTATCAGATCAATTCAATAGTACCTTATAACCAAAGTGCATTTCATTACAATTCTACTAAGCCCAAACACGACTAGGATACATTGATTAATTACGGAGTTCCTCTGCCTACCTTCCAACTCAATCATCAGATCAGTTCGATAGTACTTTATAGCCAAAGTGCATCTCATAACAATTCTAATAAGTCCAAACACGGCTAGGTTATATTGATTAATTACCGAGTTCCAGTGCCTACCTTCCGGCTCCATCATCATCATCAGATCACTTTGATGATACCATTTTCAACATAACTATTCGGAATCATTAATTTATTTTTATTGTCATAGTCGCTTAACTATCTTCAATGTGATATTTATGTGAGCATGAAGTTCCGTTGGCCATTTCTGGTCTTCATCATCAGTTTCACTTCATCAAATGTTACTTTTTGACTGTAAATTCTTAAGTTCTCGATGACAATATCAAAATCACTATATGGTTGTAATATTTGAGGAGTTCCCTCAATTCCTTATGGATCCCATCATCAGAACTGGATTTTGAAAAAAATGGGACCAATCTGGAAGCATATCCTTTAACATGAAAAAAATATCTAAATCGGTCTGACGGAGTTCTGAGGTAACAAACATAAAAAAATGATGATAAAAAAAAAATACAACCGAATTGATAACCTCCTCCTTTTTTTTAAGTCGGTTAAAAAAAACTTATCGACGCAGGTCCACTTCCAGTCAAATCACTCAAATATACATACAAACAACTTACATACATTAATTTCACTTCTAAGTACAATTACCTCTATGGACATGCAAATTGTTTTTGGTAGTAATAAGGATATGAATTCGAAATTTTTTCCACTTTTTTTTCTTGAGATATTTACAAAAACTGGTTATTCTGATGCATTAATATTACTAAATTCATTTATAATGGTGTTTTGAACAATCCTACTAATTTTCAGCTGGGTTCGAATTATTGTAACTTCGGATGTCTAAATTGACCGGACTACGTACGAGTATGTGATATTTTTTTAATTCGGATAACACCCCGTTAACTGGGATAAAAATGGATATTGTTATTACAACCGTAAAGTAACTTCTAAACGCGTCTTCCTCCCGTGGCACTAACAATAACTATTAGGAATATTGTTAGTGCACATCCGTAAATATGTCCGGAGCTCGGTGCCGGGCCGCTCCGCAGCTCCGCCGCTCCGCTCACCAGATAATGCGATCGCCGGGTGATACGGATAAACTTTGACACTTTTAGTTGGCAGTTCGGCTGAATGTGGTCGTATTCCGTTTTTATGGACGATTTGACGGTACGTGCGGAGAAACCGAATGCCGCGGTTCGGATCTTCAGTTTTGTGCGAATTGACGTGATTGTGTGCGCGCCTTTAGGCGGAGGCTGTAAAAGATCGAAGGGTTTTCGCGACCTCCCTTATTGTGCGTTAATAACAGATTTTGTGAAAAATATTGTCTGGCTTCGGGTCTGGGCCGAAATATCAGTTACCATTACTTGCGGCGTTCTAGTCTAAATCAGTGGCTTCTTATAACTAAATACCGGGCTAGTAAGGCTAATCAATAACAACTCTATTATTCCTACCTATATTAACTCTTTACTGTCCAATAACCATAAAATTCCACATATTATGTCCTCTTAGCAAATATTCAGAGGATTTTCTGAAGATTCTTTACAATCTAATAACTCAGTCAAGAGTTGTGAAATCATGTTACTTCGTAAGTGCTGTTATCTCGGGAATCAGTTCCACAACTGTAAGGCGGCGAGCGCACACTGAGCTGATAATGCTGTAGACTCTATAGATAGAAAATAAAGTATTGAGCTTGCCTCGAAAGGATCTAATGCGTCGGTGGCTTGAGATGTTTTATTACAAAAGATCAGTTGAAAATAAAGAAAAACAAAAAAAGTAATTATTACACGCAGTAACGAGGAAGTTTTGGACACAACTTCAGGGGCACGCTAGAACAGTGGCTGTAAGGCCTGCTCTAGAAAAATGGCTGGTAACATTGCGTATTCAGTTTTCGGATGCCACAGGTGCTTACTATCCTTCTCGATCCTTGGAAAAGCAGCTGCGTTACATAGGTCCGGAGCGAGTACCTGTCTGCCATCACCACTTTAACTACTGAGCTTTGTTGCCGTCGCATCTTTTTTGGAGGATGATGCATACTAAGGAGTTGGCATAGAAGGAGAGAGAGCATTCCCATCACCCCAACCACACCAGAAAAGCCACCGGTGGTCAAAGGGCGCTCAGTGATCTCCGGCCTACAAAAGTAGGTGCCTGCGAGCAGCGAAAGTGAAGCTTAGTCCTCAGGCCTAAAAAGGCACTGCGCAGTTGTTCTTTCAGCGCCTTTATGGTAGTAAGTACTTACAGTCATTGCGAGCAATAGTTAGCTCACCATCCGACCGTCCGGTCAACGTGCGGACCGAGCCCGAATCGTCGACGGCGCGTAGTGTTCCACGCGCGCCTCAAAGAGATGTTAGCAAAACCGTAAGAGCACAGCAAGGTAGAAGTCTAGGAGTCATGGGTTCGCTTCTGAAAGGAAATCCGGGGCCCTGGAATGTAAGGCAAAGAAGGAACATAAGTGGATTTTAGTCAGTAAAAGTCTGGCACGCCCTCTCGCTTCGCCCGAGAGATGTCATTGGATGATTCCCACCTAAAGTTCATGCGCTGTTAGAAAAATTCGAAATCTAACTGATTTAGAGACAGCCGTTTAGTTTACTTCAGTTAATTTCATAGTGCAATGTCGTACGGTTTTCTATTGTGGAGAAATGCCGCCGCAATCTGTACGATTTTTGTTCTGCAGAAAAGGGCTATTCGTTCAATTTATAAATTAAGTCCCAGATACTCCCTCAGAGATAAATTTAAAATGATTAATATTTTGCTCTCAAAACGGTGAAGGAAAACATCGTGAGGAAACCGGCATGTCCTAGAACCAAAAATTCGGGTGGGCCCGCGTGAGAGGAGAGAGAGGAGGCTTGAGTCCCAGCAGTGGGAACATTAAAAGGCTGATTATGCTTATGCTATAATATCTTGACTGTGCCAACTCAGTATATCTATGAAAATATTATGTATGTTCATAAAAATAAAAACATGTTGAAAAATACAGTGATATTCATAACGTTAATACAAGGAACAAACACAAATTAGTGATTCTTGCAACCAGGCTCAAAAAAATAGGAGGCTCATTTAAATGCCAATGTATACACTTTCATAATAAGCTTCCCAGTCCTATAGAACTTAGCCTTAATAAATTCAAATCATTTGTAAAGCGGAAACTTTGCCAGAAGGCTTTCTATACTGTAAAATAGTATCTCGAGGACAAAACGGCTTGGAATTGACCTGTTCCAGTACTCACTATAATTGTCGTCGTTTGATTTTTTATTTTCTAAATTACCTTTTTCATTATTTTTTTTTTTTAATTGACGATTATTGTTATTTTACAATTATAACATTGTATATTTTTTTACAATTTTAAATTGTTTATTTTTTATTTTTACAATTTGACATTGTCAATTACTTTTATAAATATATATTATTTTTACAATTTGCAATATTTACATTTTTGTTGTAAATTGTATTATTGTGAATGTGGAGACTATGTGGATTACTTTCCCTTTTCTTTAATTTTAACATAATGTCTGGCAGTTTTGAGTACTTTTTGCGGCCTTTCTTTGGTATTGTTCGTCAAGTCGTTGAGCTCCTTAGTAGTCCTGAGTCGAGCTACACGAATACTGACAAATGCTTGCATTGACTGGACAGGTCCACTCAGAACTGTGTGGTTCTTTCTTCAAAAGACCATCTCAGATCCAATCTGCATAGTTCTCATATGATTTGACCATTACATGTTTTGTGTATAAACTTTAAAAGAGACTTTGACCCCTTAGTTCCGTGTTTCTTCTCAGCGTAGTCAGCTTGGAAACACCGGCTGCATTTAGTTTAAACGTGTAAAAGTGTTTGTAAAATTCTATTTGCAAAATAAATATCATTTATCATTTTTTTAAAAAAGTACGGTCGTTGAATCTGCCCCACTAGGACATAGCAATGGCGGACTGATACCAGTCGGGGATGCGCTTGAATTTAAATACATCCCGACCGCCAATTCATGGTAGTAACTGAAACAGTGGAGTTTGAGTCGATAGGAATCCGACATAACATTCCGTTCTCCGTTTTCGTTCAGAGATTTCCCCAAAATAAACAATAAAGGACAAAACACTCCCCTATTTTTTTTTCAGAAATTAAATGGCCTGTTCTATTAATATTCACGTTGGGGAACAATATGTTAATAAAGTTATCACATAAACAAGATTTTATCGGCGATATGAGCGAAACCAGCCGTTATCAGCCGTGTATGTGAGTGGTGGGGATATTGGAAACAATTTTCGTACTTAATTTATTAAGCCTGAGTGTATGGTGTGTAGGGGAAAGTTAATGTGTTGGGATATAATAAAGGTTATCACGGTTTGTCACGTGTAGTGTGTTTGTTTTCTATCTCAACGTAATTAGATTATTTTAGGAATGTGCATGCCGAGGTCTTAACGTGATCCATTTGACCACTTAAATTAAACTGTTAAAGGCTAGGTTTTTGCCGGGGTGGAAAATCCTCATGGATGTCCTTCGCCTGGGGCAGGTGAAGGGGTCTGTCAGACTCTTACTGACTAAAAACCACCTCGGTGTTCCCTCCCACACTTGGACCGGGGATCGTGGGAGCTGATACGCCATCCATGATCCTCGGCTAGTGCCGGCCCGCCTAAGCGAGCCACCTCAGGCCCGCGGGGAGTGTGAGGTGTCCTCCCCCCGCGACGTCCAATAGGGGCGCGCGTGGAACACTACGCGCCGCCGCCTCGGGTCTTGCTGGATGGGGGACGGCGGACGACCCCGAGTCCGCCGTCCCTCCGGACCTCTTTATGGGGGCTGGAAGAGGGCGTTGTCTGCCCTCCGCCGACGCCCGGTTCGCCTGCTGCGGCACGGGAGAGTGGGCACGGCCTCCCTCTCCCTCTCCGCAGCCTCCTTCTGCGAAATTACGGCTTCACAGAAGGAGATCACCGCATCCCATGACTCGGCGCCCCCGACCATCGAACGAACGACGGCCGGCAGCGACAGGTCGGGGCCCACTTCAGATACAAGGGCACGGCGCTGCTCCTCCCATGCGGCACACTCTGCCAGTGTGTCTTGCGCCGTGTCCTCCCGACAGTCGGTGCAGTGATGGCACCGAGCGTCCGGCTCCCTGTTTATGCGACACAAGTACTTCCCGAAGCAGCCATGCCCCGAGAGCACCTGCGTCGCCCTAAACGACAGGGAGCCGTGTTTCCTCCCGAGCCATTCGTCGAGCACTGGTCGGATCGCATCGACCGTGGCGAGGCCGGTGGTAGGGCGCAGAAGCCTGTCCCGCCATTCCGCCACCATGACCTCGCGGAGCTGAGACCGACGCAGCTCGATCTCGCGCTGCATCGGTTCACCACCCCGCGTCCTCATCTCCTCGCGTTACCGGTACAGTGAGGCGAGGACTCTCGCCTGCAGTTCCCAGGGCGGAGATCCAGCCAGTGCACAACCCGCCTCGTAGGAGATCGTACGATACCCCCTGATAGCCCTGACGGCCATCGCCCTCTGTGGTCTTCGCAGGATTGCGATGCTGCCGGCCGTCAGGTCAGAAGCCCATACCGGGGCCCCATACAGGGCCATGGATTGCACGATCCCCAAGTACAGCCGCCTACAGGCAGTGCTCGGGCCCCCTAGATTGGGAAGCAGCGTTGCGAGCGCGCCTGCTGCGCCCATCAACTTGGGCGTCAGCCGCCGAAAGTGAGGGCCAAAGTCCCACCGGCTGTCGAGCACCAATCCTAGGTACTTCATGGTAGACTTAACAGCGATTTGGATCCCCCCGACCACGATGTGTGATCCCGGCGGCGGCGCCCGTCGGGGGCCATGAAAGACCATAGCCTCCGACTTGTTGAGAGCCACCTCCAGGCCCAGGCGTCGTATGCGGCTCACCACCCGTGAAACCGCTGCCGTCGCCAGCAACGCTGCCTCCCTGTACGAGCTCCCACGGGCCGTGACCAGCGTGTCGTCTGCGTAACACGTCAGGTCCACACCCGGTTGGAGCTCGCCCCTCAGCACCCAATCGTAACCGATGTTCCACAAGGGTGGCCCCAGGACCGAGCCCTGTGGAACACCGCACGACATATCGCGACGGCCCTCGCCGTCGCGTCCCCTGTAGGTGACACACCTTTCCGACAAATAAGCCCCAATGATGTGGCGGAGGTAGCGGGGCACCCTATGGTACCTTAGCGCCTCCCGGATACAGCTCCAGGGCAGTGCGTTAAAGGCGTTGGAGATGTCCAAGGACACCGCCACCATCACCCCGCTCTGGGAAACCGCTTCCTCCGCCAGGACTCTCACCCGCATTATGGCGTCGATAGTGGAGCGCCCATGCCGAAAACCGAACTGACTGTCGTCCAGATCCGGCCCCTCTCTGTACAAGTGACCGTCGAGGCGGGCAGCAATAATCCGCTCAAAAAGCTTACCCACCTCGTCAAGCAGCACTATGGGCCGGTATGCGGACGGCGAGTCTACTGGGCGCCCCGCCTTCCTGAGCAGGACCAGACGACCTGTCTTCCACTGAGTGGGGAAGTGGCCCTGCTCAAGGCAAGCTGAGTAGAGTCCTCTCAATTGGGGCTCCAGCTCCTTCAGAGCGAGGACGAGCGCGCGGCCGGGAACTCCATCCGGTCCCGGGGCAACGGTTTTGGCCCTAAGCCGCATCACGGCCGCCCTCAACTCTGGTTGTGTCACCTCGGGGACCTCCTCATCCTCCGACTCTGTGTCTGTGGGCAAAGCCATCGGCGGCGATGTGTGCTCCTCTCTAGCAGGGAAGAGAGCTGCGACCACTACCTCCAGCAACTGAGGCTCGAGGCTCTCAGTGAGTGGGGGCGCCCAGGCACGAAGTTTCCCTCGGACCGTACGATAAGGACGCCCCCATGGATTTGCATCTAAGGTCGCAAGCATCTCCTCCCAGGATCGAGTCTTCGACTCGCCGATGGCCAGCCACAGAGCCTTCTTCGCCGCGCGGTACACCTCATACCGCGCGGCCTCTTCTTCCGGAACCCGACGACGTCTCCTCCGGTATCGGGTGTACCGGCGCCTGACTTCCACGCAGGTCCTGCGCATCTGCGCGATTTCGGCGGTCCACCAGTACAACCGGTGCCTTGTGGGTTGAGTGCGGACACGAGGCATGGACGCGTCGCAAATTTGTGTCATCGCCCCGCGGAACCACTGCGCCTCCTCTTCGACATCGACGGGTTCGTTCGTCATTGACTCCCGGACCCAGGCCTGGATGATTGCGGCTTCCTCGAGAAGCTCCCTGTCGATCTGCTTAATTGACCAGCGAGGACCATCCCTTTGCAGGGTCGACGGTCGGCCACCGCCCGTGGTCTGGGTGGAGACGCTGAAACGGATGTACCGATGATCTGACAACGTCTCCACCCCCACGGCGACTCGCCAGTCATGGACGCGGCGCGCAACAGCGGTGCTTGCGAACGAGACGTCCACTACAGACCCGCCCCGCTGCCGCACGCACGTGTACTCCGAGCCCCGATTCAGAATGGTCAGGCCGGTCGCAACCGCCCACTCCTCCAACACCTCGCCCTTAGGATCGGTGACTGGGGATCCCCACGCTGCAGATTTGGCGTTGAGATCCCCGAGCAACAGCACCGGGTGAGGGTGGGACCGGCCCACGACGGCACCCAGCTCGACAAGGAACCTCTCGAAGTCGGCGAGACTCTTGTTGGGCGAGAAATATGCCCCAATGATGGTGATTCCCCCCGCGAGAGCGGCCACCCAGCCGCGTCCTCGCGAGGGACTGCCAAGAGTCCCGCCAATGATGGCCACCAAACCGTCCAGGTCCCCTGCCCAGTTATCGCGGGGGGGTACAAAATACGGCTCAGCGGCCACAGCCACGTTGATCGACCACTCCGCCATGCTCTGGAGCAAAAGATCCTGAGCTCTGGAGGAGTGGTTGACATTCGCCTAGAGAAAATGGAATTGTGCCATCACTGGCATTCCATTTCTCCGGCATCTCCTCCATCCCTGGGTCGGGAGTCAGCTGCTTGGCTGCCGGGCTGTGGGAGGGGCGCAGGTCCTCCGACAACTTTATTATTCCTGCCTTTCTTGGGGGCCTTGCAGGCTTTTCCACCAAGTCTGTGCTCCGCAGGCTTCCCGGCAGCTGCACAAAGGCTGCAGTTTGGTGTTGCGGAGCACTGGGCCGACTTGTGGCCGGGTTGGCCGCAGCGATAGCAGAGGTCACCGCGGTCAATGTCTGCAGTGCATTGTGCCCGGACATGCCCTTTGTCCAGGCAGCGGTAGCACCGCATGACCCTGGGTGGCAGGAGCTTTACACTCGCTGACACCCAGCCAACCAGCAACCTTCTGCCATCCGCGACCCTGTTTGCGGCCGCAACCGGGCACCGCACCCAAACTGTGCCCAGCCCGGCCACACTGCAGCGAATCTCACCCGCCTGCACGCTCTCGGGCGGACACCCACCACTTCGGGCAATGGCCGCCACTATTTCTTCCGGGGTCACGGAGTCATTCAGCCCACTCACGCGCAATTCTGCCGTTTTTGTGGGTCTGGACACCCGGACATCCTCCGGTTTGAGGACTTCCCTTAGTTTGGCGGCCAGAATGTCCGCCCTCTCCTGCCTTGCAGCACCCGACACCTCAAAGATTTTGGCCCCCGTGGCCGCTGTTCTAAAACCAAAGCCGGCCGGGGAGGCAAAGTCACCGAAGTTCAGCTTCGTTTTTACCTCCGCCAGGACTGACTTAAAGGTCACACCCCTGGTTGAAGCTTCGGGCTGAAGGGTGATTATCACAGCCTCGGAGCGTGGGAGTCTAGACCTCAACTTCTTTTTTGGTGCTGAGCCGGCGGGTGCCAGGTCAGTTGGTGCCGGCTGCGCCGCCCTCTTCTTGCGCTTCCTTTTAACAACCGTCGTCCAGGTCTCCTGGATCGGGGGTGCGGTTGCCGGGAGCGCGGCTGGTTGGGGAGGGGGTGCGGATGCACCCGCCGCGGGCTTCTTGGGCCTCTGCATGGGCTTTTTGGCTCCCTCTGCAGGCTTCTTGCCCACCTGCACGGGCCTCGTCTTTGCGGACTCCTCCCTCCTCCGCTTATCTGCCGCAAGCGGCGGCCGGAGGGTTTCGGCTGGAAGGAGTCGCGACTCCAGAGCCTCTAATCGGGCAGACACCATGCCACCGCACTGCATCATGCAGATGCGGGCCACCCTTTCGATGTCGCGGTCCAACATCGCAAGTGCAGGCGGTGGCGTAGTTGTAGGGGCTAACGATGGTGCAGCAGGAGGGGGGCCGTTGGCCTCGGAAGCTTCCTGCCGCTGCCTCTGAGCAGCAAACTCTCGCTTGAGATCCTCCAGTTCGGATCGGAGACGGCTGTTCTCCTCCCACAGCTTCGCCGTCTCTTCCGAGGTCGTACGATCGAGAAGGATCGCCACCGCCTCCCTGATTCCGTCTGCCGCCTCCTTAAGGGCACGGGTGAACGAGCCCTTCAGGTTGCCAGACTTAGTTGCAACCTTCAGGACAACGTCCACGCCGTCCAGCACCTGACGGTTCAAGGCCTCTGCCGTGGGGCTCGAGCCTGCAGCCGCCTGGGCAGCACGCCGCTCCCGGGCCTGACGGGCCATTTCGGCGACTTCATCGGCCGCAACCGCTTTGCTCTGGGCACGCTTGGCGGCGTTAGCCTCTGCCCTCGTGCCCACAAGAGAAGCGGTAACTCCTCCCAGCTCCTCAATTGAGACCCCGGATGAGGCCGGTGTCGCTCTCCCCGCCTAATCCCGGCGTATCCGGCCGTTTAAAAAAGCGACCCCGGGAGTCACGCACCGCCACCGAACTGGGTGCTCCGAAAGGTGTCGCACGACCTCTTCCCCTCCTCGCCGTCGTCACCTTTGCAGCCGGCAGGTTCTCCTCGCTTGAGGAGAGACCCACCAACCCCGCTCGGTCCGAAAACACTTCATCGCGCGGTCGCTTTCTCCAAAGTTTGGAGCGACCGCGCGAGTCCTGGTCGGACATAGTTACCGGATCCTCTTTCGAGGATCGGGAGCCTCCTCGGCTCTTGTTGCCGTCGCCAGCAAGCGGAACCTCCGCCAATAAGATTGGCACATCCTCATTTTGGTTTTTTTCTGTCATAATTTCTTCCATGCTGTTCCCACGAGTAGTAGGGATGTATATGTCCACCTAGGCAGAGCCCTTTTGCCTAGGTAAGCCTATATACTGTAGAGTGCGGCAGGTGCTCTACAGGGGAGGCGCTAAGGACTGGACTCCCTCCAGCCATTCATCCTCTCGCCACGCCTCTAAACTTAGGATTAGGTGGTTTTTTATCTTAGAGGTATCCTTCCTCTGGGCCAGGCGGTTAAGCCAAGCCCCCGACGACGGCATTAGACATGCCTCCGTTCGCTGTCCGGCTAACCCGACTCAGCGAACCCGTCGAAAGTTCTCTCCTAGAGGGATTTCCCTGTAGGAGAGATACGCAAGCCGCATTGGGCGCCTGCACCGCTGCGGCATAGTCGCATCCATGCCAATCGACGACTCGATCGATCAGGAGCGACCCCTCCTGATGTCCCTCTTGGTCTGGTCTCTCACTTGGGCCTTTCCGGCATGAGTAAGTCTACCGGCAAAGCCCCAAGATCATAGAGACACGCAAGCCCCACCACGACGACAACGTGGGGACACAGTCGGTGGGGTACCCTTACCCCCCTAGGGTAAGGGTAGCGGGTAGGGCCTAAGGTGTTGACTCCATGCCTCTTTCTCGCCTTTGTACGATTCAGCCTGTCCCTTGCTGCCCTCCCCCAGCGACGCCCTAAGCCGAGGTCCGTACCCCACAGGGGGTGCCCTTAGCGTGTAGTCGCTTAGTTTTAAGTTTAGTTAAGTAAGCCCTGGCTGGAGGCTTTGATTTTAGATTTTAGATTAAGGCCGCCACAGGCAAGTTCGGTTAAGCAACCGACAACCTCATAGGATGACCTGCGAGAGGCCACTCACAAAAAAAAACCACTTTCTCGCTCGCTGGCCTGACATTTTAACACGTCACGGTACAGGGGCCACAGTTCAGTTTAGGTCGTAAAATGGATTACGCTAAGAGCTCGTAGTAGGGCCTGTGATCTCTGTCTCGGTAAAGGAGCATTGAAATAAGGTTTTGATACAGGTACGAAATAATTACTTAGTTCTTACGTTACGGGTACTTGTGATAATTTCTTAGTTTTACTTGTTTTTAGGGTTCCGAACCTCAAAAGGAAAAAACGGGACCCTTATAGGATCACTTTGTTGTCCGTCCGTAGGTCTGTATGTCTGTTGTCTGTCTGTCAACATCCTTCATCTCAGAAACGCGTGGAGGCATCATGTTAAAATTAAAACCATATACTTAAGTCTGCGGTCCCTTGAAGCTATGAAAAAAATAAACTTCTAAGTTAACGGAAAAAAAAGATACGGCCGTTTATGTCGCAAAAAAACGTACATTTCAGCACTCTTCTAGGAATCATAATTCATAGGGTACTTCCCGTTGACCCAGAATCCTGAAATTTGGCACAAAGCAAGTTCTTATAGTTATAGATAAAGGAAGAAATCTGAAAACTGTAAATTTGTAGTTACGTCACAAAAAAAAACTTTTTTTACAATTCGGAAAATTCTTCGTAACTCGATTCGGGAATCGAACTGTTTTCATAGGTAAGATTGTGCGGAACCCTCAGTGCGCGAGTCCGACTCGCACTTGCCCTGTTTTTTTTTCATCTAGATAATTATACCTATTAAATAAAGTTTATATTTTGTTGCTGTATGGTCTAGAATTAATAACCTGATTTAAAAAATCATTCATTGATATAAAGCTACTATATATCCACGAAAGCAAGGCGCGGCAAGAAGCTAAGATAAAGAATTTACTTGTAGCGGCATCTATGACTCCACACAGGAACTAAATTTCAGAATCCTGCATCGCTATATTAGAGTTCTCCGCGCGATTCGAACATAAACAACAGCGTGAAATCAACTATCGGGCAGAGTAGCTCGGACCAGACAAATCATCCGTCTGGTCAGAGGATCCTCCCTTTTTAACGGAGGCATGTGGGTAATTTAGGTGCACCCTGTTTCTATGTTGAACCCCCCTTTAAACTCCATAAAAACGTTAAAAAAAAATAAAGGTACCTAATCTAAGCCAGAGTTGGAGAAGTGCTCTACTTACCTTACCTTATGGTGGACAATCTATACTAAAAAAAAGCACCTTAGCAACAATAACTCAATTTCGAACACTCCTTCACAAAGTGCAAAATCACAAAATGCATTAATCACGGTGGCGGTCCTCAATATCCTGGCACCGGCTGACCGTGACACGCCAATCTGTGTCTTATGCTGTGTTAATATAGTGACCAAAGTTTCAACCACCAGTGAAACATAAATCTGTGCTGCTATTTCGTAGGTGACATGGTTGCAAAAATATATCGAAGTTTCATTTCTTTTGCTGAAACTATATTTATTTTTGGGGACCTTAGTTTCCATTAAAATATAACTCGTATGGTGGATTCCTTTGGAAAAAAACCGGCAAGAATCCCCATGGTTAATCTTTTAAAAAAAAATTGTTTTTACAATATTTCCTTATTACAAATATTAATAGATACGAGTATGTGAGATCAGTGTAGACCAGTCAATGTTGTACCCAAAAGCACAATAAAAACAATGATAATAAAAAAGTATTACTTTATCTTAAATACCTCAGTCTTAGAATATAAATATGTCACTGAAACTTTTTTTTTAAGTCCATAATTCCCACCGCTGGGCACAAAACTTCTTCAAATCCTCTCGAGCCACCTCGAGCTAGCTCTTGCGTAGGGGTCTACGGCATTTTACCACCTCTTCCCTTGTCGGCCTCGGCAGCGTCATCCATCCACAGTCACCTATTCATATTTTTTGTGAATTGAAACATACCCTCATAAATTCAATTTAGTTGATTAAATGTAAAACAAATGTTTTCAACTGTATCTACATGGTTGAAACAATTGAGGCTGTGACCTTTTATTGTTAACTAAAAATAAACTTGATTAAGTTTCCTATGTACACGCGGGGAAATTCAACCGAGTCGAATTCTACACTCGTGTAGGGTGACCACAATTTATCTTATTATAATAATCCACTGCTCAAATACTTACTACTAGAGTCGACTTTACGACAATCTTCCCAAAACTGAATAAAAAAACTCCTTACTAAAAATTTCATACCTCATAGCAGCTATATAACTAATTTATTGCTTTATCGTAAAAAATGCAGTCATCCACTCATATAATAATATTATAACTATGTCGTTAAAGATGATGATCGCATTATTAATGCGATTATTTCAGTCGAAAGACGTCACATGTTGGACAGATGCCTCCACCCAGCAATGAAAAGCCGATCTCCTATCGTCTATTGTAGAATAGAATAAAATAGAATAGCATAGAATAGAGTAGAATAGAATAGAATAGAATAGAATAGAATAGAATAGAATAGAATAGAATAGAATAGAATAGAATAGAATAGAATAGAATAGAATAGAATAGAATAGAATAGAATAGAATAGAATAAACTTTATTTTAAACCAAAATAGTAACCAAACTTTTACAGTAACTTAAATCTATGGGAAAAAAAAACTGTGTGAAAAAGTTATTTAAAAAATATGTAAAAAGAAAAGATCAAAATTAAAAAACTGTCATTATCAATTGTGAAAAGTGGTACTATGTTTATCTATCTAGACTAACTAAATTTTTATTTGATGGTACTATATCAAATAAAAATTCATAAATATCCTAAAACAAGCTAGTTCATCATGGTAACCAGTGTAATGTCGTTAGTACACACGACACTCGTGACACCTCGTCGTGCTCGTGATATATTGACACTGACACCCGACACCGCTCTCGCGACACCGCCGCACATCGCTACTTGTCGCCATCAACTTGATGGAACACCTTTTATTTTTCACGTTTTTATACACCCTGTATAATGTTTGGAAGTTTATGGTTGGGGTGTCTATATTGCTTAAGGGAATTATGTTTCGTAACGAAATTCTGGACCATTTTACTGAAAGCTATATCAAAAATGTTCCAAAAAGGATATTTCATCAGTAGGATCAGTCCTGGAGAATTTTCTGCAATCTCTTGACAAAAAGAACTTGAAAAGACTTTGATCGGGAAAGATCAGAGAACGGTCTCTAAATCCTTTATAGGAAGACGAGTAAATAAAATAGCCTCGTTTTTCAAGAACTGCCAACACAATTTTATTTGATTTTTAAAATTAGCTGTTTCATCTTCATTTATTCTGTTATTTATTTATTAAATTCTTTATGTACACAAAAGTACAGAGGCGGACTTAACGCCATAGGCATTTTATACTAGTCAACCTTTGGGTGATGCAGAGAAAAATAGTGACAGGTACAATAAAAGTGAGAAAAAAGGCGAATACACGAAAAGAAAACCGAAAAGCTTTGTTGGTTAAACAAAGCTTTACGCCTTTTACAAATTCAAACATGAAATTTGAGCTAAAAACCAACGCTGTCTCCACAACCCTTGTTCTAACCGGTTCCTTTGTACAAGAAATACTGCAACATAGCTTCGGAAAACTACTTTCCCCTCAGGAAGCTCTATAGTTCCTGCCTACCCCTCTCGCAAAAAGGGGGTGAGGGTGTGTGTCAATTAGTGACACAAAAGCATGGTTGCTTTGATTGAAACCCTACGTAAGATTGTAATTACTCTATAGTACGTGCCTGATTACAAAGCGTTACATTGGTAGTTACGATCATAATATTTTGAGTCCTTAAAGGAGTGTTATTAAAGCAAGTTCCTTTGATTAGAAATTATACCATGTTGTAGTTGTAGAATAATAGGTAAGTACTTACGTATAGACAGTAATCAACGAAAGGATTTATTAGAAAGGTAATAACGATAGATTCATTACAAAGACATAGCATAAGCACAGCATAATTTGCCTTTTAATGTTCCCACTGCTAGGACTCGGGCCTGCTCTCTAGGAGAAAGAATGGACCGTAATCTACCACGCGGGCCCAGTGCAGGTTGGTGGATGTAACATGTCTTCAAACTTTTATTTCTTTTCTAGGACATGCCGGCTTCCTCACAATGTTTTCTACACAAAATTATGTGACCTAGATCTCGTAAGTCGAGGTCGTTACTACAGGGCCCTCACTGCTCCAATACATAGCTGTTCAGATAATTATTTGTATTTAAGACCTGGAGTGCTCGACATTCTCAAATGATGACAATCAAACATCTTACAAACACTTTTATCACTCACAACCAACATCGTCACCGTTAACATCTATCAACGCTATTCTTCATCATCATTTCAGCCGAAAAACGTCCACAGTTGGATATAGTGCCTCCCTCAAGTGTCGCCATAACGACCGGCCCTGTGCGTCTCGCATCCATCGGATTCCCGCGACCCTCACCAGGTCCTCGGTCCACCATCTGGAAGGTCTTTCATGGTCCGGAGCGAGGGGGAGTGGGTAGCGGTCGTCTCCTCCACGCCTCCCCACTGGAGACGTGGACTTGCGGATGACGAGTAATGGGTAGCTCGCCGTCCGGTTGTCCGGTAATCGTCCGGACCGAACCCGAGTCGTCGACAGCGTGTATTGTTCCACGCGCGCCTCAAAGAGATGACATAAAACCGTAGGGGCCCAGCAGGGTCGAAACCTACTGGGGCCATGGGTTGACTTCCGAAAGTGAAACCTGTAGTCCTGGAATGAGAGAGCAAAGAAGGAACATAGGTGTTGTTTTAGTCAGCAAAAGTCTGACAAGCCCTCCCGCCCCGCTCTAGCGCGGGATCGATCATTTAATCATTTCTAACCTCAACAAAAAAACCCTTATGGGATGTTTTCCTTCGCTGCGTCTTCCGGTACGCGGTCGTCGCTCCAGAACCTTTCGGCCCCATCGACCTTCTGTTCTGTGAGCAATGTGCAACACTATTCTTAGTTTTAAGATACTTAGTCAATAACGTAACATAATAATAAGTTAGAGTTAAATTGCTTATTAGTATTTTAAGCGTTTATTTTATTAAAATCTGGAGAGATCGCAACATCTCCGTAAAGACCAAAACCAAACTGGTACTGACCTGGTCTTCTCGTGCTGTTTTTATGGCGCTGAGACTTGGACGCTAAAAGCTGCAGACCGCAAACACATTGACGCCTTTGAGATGTGGTGCTGGAGAAGGATGCTCTGTATCCCTTGGACAGCATTTCGGACCAACGTATCCATATTGCGAGAACTCAAAATCTCCTCGCGGTTGTCGTCAAAGTGTCTACGCAAGATTCTACAATACTTCGGTCACATTGCAAGGATAGACGGTGGCATCCTCAAAGGCACATCGTGACCGGTAAAGTGGATGGGAAAAGGCCTCGTGGACGCAGCCCAATATGTTGGTCTGACCAGATCCGCACCGCTCTCGACTCTACGGTATACAAAGCCCTTCACACCGCTAGAGACAGAAACAAATGGGGGAATATCGTACAAATGAAACTGATGAAGCAGGAAGGTCACGACCCTTAGCATTGAGGAGTACAACGCAAGGAGGAGAAGTATTTTAAGCTAGATTGTAATAAGTTATTAAGTTTGTTCTTAATAATATATAATAATAATATTCCACAACTATCACACAACGCCGTCTAGTCCCAAGCTAAGCAGAGCTTGTGTTATGGGTACTAGACAACTGATAAACATACTTATATATTTCTAAATACATACATATATAGATAAATTACACCCAGACACAGAACAAATGATCGTGCTCATCACACAAACATTTGTCCTGGGTGGGAATCGAACCCACGACCTCCGGCATAGCAGTCAGGGTCACTAACCACTAGACCAACAGGCCAGTCAATATACTATCAAAAAAATAACTCATAACCAATAAAGAGTGACACATCACACAACACAACTAAATTTTACATTGCGATACATACAGTTCGAAATTCAATTCAATACACACTAATGTGTTTTGCAATACAAAAGTAACAAATTACTTAATACGATGTTATAACGTTATGCAAATTAAATTATTTATTGATTGCACTGATTCGTGTTTTCGCTACGTCATCAGCCGTTTGTTTTTAGCCGGTGATGTTATTTTTATTAGCCAGCATTATCATATAAGTTTTTAGAATAAAAGTTAAAATGGAAAGAAATATTTAAAAAAATATGAATCTTAAAGATTCATATTATTACTATCTGTGGCATAGCCTACAATGTAGTCTTATTTAAATAAATTATTAAATCAATTACTGCAGGATTAATAATAATAATAACATATCTAACACTACAAAAAGCGTCTGTTTAGATAATAATTTAAATTTAGTACAAACTCTTTTACCATCTTGAAACAGTCATTAGGATCTCACCTTGGTTCACACCCGTGAGATTCTAAAAGAACACCAGGTACTAGCCTGAGAAAAATTGCCTAAAAAAACTATAATAATATTCCACAACTATCGCACAACGCCGTCTAGTCCCAAGCTAAGCAGAGCTTGTGTTATGAGTACTAGACAACTGATAAACATACTTATATATTTCTAAATACATGCATATCTATACATATATAAAAGAAAGTCGTGTTAGTTACACTATTTATAACTCAAGAACGGCTGAACCGATTTGGCTGAAAGTTGGTGGTGAGGTAGCTTAGAACCAGGAGACGGACATAGGATACTTTTTTTTTGAGTAGGGTAGAGTAGGGTAGAGTAGGGTAGAGTAGGGTAGAGTAGGGTAGAGTAGGGTAGAGTAGGGTAGAGTAGGGTAGAGTAAGGTAGAGTAGGATATAGTAGTCAGTTGACGGGAGCGAAGCCGCGGGCAAAAGCTAGTTATAGATAAATTACACCCAGACACAGAACAAAAGATCATGGTCATCACACAAACATTTGTCCTGGGTGGGAATCGAACCCACGACCTCCGGCATAGCAGTCAGGGTCACTAACCAGACCAACAGGCCAGTCAAAGGATTATTCGAAAGAGTTACCGCGGCCCTAGAAAGCAAAGGGCAACCCAACGAATACAGGTTGGTTTTAAACGTTAAAAGTCTGACTCTCCCACTCGCTTCCTGAGCAGAAGGAGTTATTAGATGAAAACCCCCTCTCAAAAAAAGGTGTTTCAAGAAGGGAGACAGGCTAGGCACACGAACAAAAGGTACATATTATTTAACACCTGAAAAGGAAATCTATGGCCCTAGAACGCAAAGGGCAGCTGAAGGACACACAGGTGTGGTTTTGATCAATAAGTCTCACATGCTGTCCTGCTCCACTAGAGCGAGAAACGTTATTGGATTACCATTTGATTACCCACCTCGAAAAAAGCCTTCATAATAAATTGGATAAACAACAAAACACAATACGTTGAATAAAATAATAAAATAGTTAAAGTCGGTAAAAGCCAACAGTCGAGTCGTTTAATAAATCAAATCGGAGCTCCAACAACAGTTCGTATAAAAATGGACGATACTTTCCAACAGGTTTATGACACCATAAACTAAGAACATGTCGGTAGCCATTCGGACGCCACGTTACTTGCATAGGGTTTAACCATGGGACTTTAAATACTAAACAAACTGTACCTATTAGATTACGTTATGTGATAAAAAAAATCTGAACGGTTTTCGGCTGTTCAATGTGGATGTGCTTCAGCCGCTTTATTTATTTTATTTCTTATCTTCAGATAACAATATAGAAAGGAAGAAAGAAGAAAGAAAAAAGTTTATTTGCACAAACATGGCACATAACTTAGAAAAAATAATAAAATATCTAAATAACAAATCAATACCACAGAGCGAAGTTACGCGACACATTCGCGCAAAACGGCCAGCGCTCAGCAAAATGCTGGGACTCATGTACTGAACAGAGCCACATCGCTGATTTTCAGCGCCAGCGCCAATATGGTCCATTTTGTTAGTAAAATACCTTATCCTAATGTTAGTAGTACACAAACAGGGATAAAAAACACACATTGAAGTGGGCGTCTGAAGCAAGATGTGAAAGGGCTAACCTAAGGGGATGTCTAAGGGTAAGCTACCTGATCATTCTCTTCACATAATGCCTCATAATAGGGGAGCAATGACTCTCAACTACTGATTTCAGGATGCTATTACCACTGACCCGGTTTCTGCGCATCAGTGACGCGGCTTATTTACGGATAGCTGCATGAAACCGTTAGCTCAGTTCTGAGCAAACATTTCCGACGTACTACAGGAACGGGGCAGTTTCATCAGCATCCTAAAAGTCCAAGGTTAAAAATAAATAGAAATCGTTAAAGTATTTTAAATGATAGATCTTGATCTTTATTTTATTTTCGACTAACGACCCGCCCCGGCTTCGCACGGGTGCAATGCTGATACCGCAACCGCTATGTCCCTGCATTTTAAATCTGTAATATCTTCGAAAATATTCATTTAAATTAAATGCTGTTAAGGGCCATATTAATCTTTATTAAATGCACAATGTATTTGAGGTACTTAATTGGATAAATATTAATACTTTGTAATTAAGCCATTATTAGTAAAGGATAAAAAATAGTTATTGTGGGTTATCCCTAAGAGATAGACATATGCAATCGCTGACGAACTTTTTAAGGTGTACAATACTGTAATACATTATTTTGATCTATCTCGTAGGGTTCAGTCAGCGTTTGCAATGTAAGCGCAAAAAAATGTGTTTATTTACGACATCACATTAGAAATCTCTAAAATTACCAGTGTTTCTCTACTATATTATGCATGTATTATGCATATAAACCTTCGTCTTGAATCACTCTATCTATTAAAAAAAACGCATCAAAATCCGTTGCGTAATTTTAAAGATCTAAGCATACATAGGGACAGACAGTGGGAAGCGACTTTGTTTTATACTATGTAGTGATGATTGATAGTGATAAGCTTGCACTTGACCCCTATCTCATCTGATGGTAAGCAATGATGTGGTCGACGATGAAGCACGCTTGTTTAGTTATCTCTAGACAAGCTCGCTTCACCTATTCACTCTTAACTTAAAGACCTCAGGTTGTAGCTGTCAGGAAACACAGACTCCAGCAGGGAATTCGACTCCTTAGCTGTACGCACAGTGATGGATGAATGATGATTTTCTCAAGAAAAGATGTGAGACAGTTTGACGGGTGACAGGACAGAATGGAAGAAAAAAACGTGTTGCGCCGACCCCAAGTAATATGGGATGAGGAAGAAGAAGAAGCTGTGCCCACAATGAATGTGATTCATGGTCTATGCTACAGGGACCGAGTTCAACCTGTGGCACTCAGGATAGTACAACTTTCCTTCAGTAAAATAATGTTTATAATCGAATCAAATGTTTCAGAGATTGCCTCCTACACACTTGGTACACAAGTGTGTAGGAGGCAATCTCTAAAACATGTTTACCACTTTACAATATAGTTTAATCTCATAACAGCAGTACCTACGACGCAGCTGTACGTTTCTAGGCTACATCACACCACGAAGGCTGAGGAGATCGTGGAGTATGTACGCGTGAAGACAAACTGGACTTTGAGAGTCGTGCAGTTGGAGCCGCGCCATAACACTAATTTCAAGTCGTTTGTGGTGCGGGTGCCAACTCACCATTTGGAAACCTTCCTCAAAGGAGAGTTTTGGCCGAAGGGTGTCGTGTATCGACGATTTCGTGGAAGGATACCGACCTCGCAGCGGAACACGACGCCGTCACTTCGTGTGCAATAGTGTTTAATAATTGTTATAGTTTCTTTTATACTTATGTATTAGTTTATTATTTTGTAAGATTATTTGTGTGTATTTGTTCTATGGGACTTAGTTGCCTGATAATAAAGGATTATTATTATTATAACTCTTTTTCTGGCGAACCTTTTCCCCGCTTTTTTGGGGCCGGCTGATTATAATACATGAAGTGATTACCTATCTCGCCTTCACAACCCAGTAATTGGCTAACACGATACCACTTAGCGAGACTGGTCTCAGATTACCTGGCTTCTGACGAATTTACTTAAACAATGACAGCTGGGAACAACGGCTTAAAATAGCTAGGAAGTTATTCTTGCTAACATTCCTCCGTGCTTGATAGTCACCCATCTACAGACTGACCTCAGCAGGTGTTGCTTGCATATTGACACGTGTATCTGGTATTATTTTAGCAGCCACTCTGTTCAGTCCTTTAACTCTGCATTAGACTAAGTTAATTTACAAATTGAAACCACAAAACATCTTCAATTCTGAATAACTTACAACAGAATACTTACTATTCCCAAGGTATAACCAACGACACTCATTCCCTGCATTGTTACTAAGTACGGTCAACCGCACGTCAAAAGCGAGATTTGTAATTCGAAAACCGCCCTCCGTGCTACAAAGAAAAGGACTTAAGTTACCATAACCGTGCGGCTGACTGTACCAAGGTACCCTCCATACTTAGGTAATGTTTACAATGAGTCAGTAGTAGTGTCATGATTGGCACTGAACCCGGCACGCTGCCTGGCGCCACCTGCAACTCGGCGCACGTGCCATCGTAGAATAGAAATATCTTTGAATGCCAGTTTACTTGTAATGGCTGGGGGGGGAGGGGTGGCTGAAGTTCTATTATATTAAAATCGTAGGTGAGTAGGTACCTACTTCAGTTAATTTTGTAGCTGTCATTGTCATGGAAATGGCTTGGAAACTCCTACGTACCTACCTGTTATAATTTTTCTGCGGCTGTTCTTATAGTCGAGCGGAAATATGTTATTGGTTTATTTCTATTGCCCAGTTAACCATATTGAAATTAACAAGCTTGAATAAATAAATAATCCTGGTAACGATTGTTAATGATTCTGTTCAAAATCATCATCATCATCATATCAGCCGAAGGACATCCACTCACCATCATAAACACAGTCATAAATCACACCTCAAAATCATAAATCCCCCAAATCCAACTGTACAAATGCCTTTAAAAATCTGGATTATCTACCCTGTTGTATTAAACCACAATCTCTCTATTATTCCCTGCACATGATTCCTAGAACGCAATAACATGGCGCGCGCGTTCATTCCCCCCGCGGCGCCCCTCCCGGCCGCCCGCACGACGGGTGCGCTTTACGCTCCTTTAAATTGGAAAATTGAACGAACCCATTGCCACCGTCCCGCCGCCGCCTGCATACCGAACCTTTATTCCACATCTGCGATATCTGCATCCCACGGATCCCTGAAACTCTGATGGACTAGCAACTTCATTTGGATTTGTCCGATAGAGTTGTTCCACCAAACTCGCGGTTTTAGACTTTCGAACCGTGAAAAAGGTTTTTTGAGATATAAATTCTAAGCCGAATAGGCTTTGTGAATGTTAGGAAGGCTTTGCGGGAGTTGTTGTAGAGCTAACGTTTCGTTCAAAGTTCAAATTTATATGAAACGTGGATATTTGGAGCATGGAGATTACAGTAAGTCTTTTTAGTTGCTGTTCGTTGTGCCAGCTGCAGCAAAGATAGTTCTTTAATACTCGTAAACCTAAATAATTTTGAATAAACACGAACAGACATCAACTCATACCTAATAGAAGAAATCAAAATGTAAACGTAATTTCCTAACAGCGAAACCCTACTCGACTCAGGAGAATTGAGTTCACGACCTCTCGTATCTCATCAGCATACATCAATCCATAGACCCTTTCTAAATAACTCAACCTTCCATCTAAAGGACCCTTATCCTCCAGAAATCTTTAAATAACATATCCAGCAAAAAAATCTTGCACTAAACCACACCAGAAACAAACTATCATATAACCTTTAACTACCAAATGAGCTGGCCATAAAATCGCAGTTTTCCAAGGTTGCTATACTTCAATTCAAAGTATTCTTACGAAGAGAATGCTATTCTTCTTCACCTTAACAGCCAATAAAAAACAACAGAAATAAAAATAAAAACCAAAACAGAATGGAAACGACAGAAATTTCCAGAATATTAAATTTGATTTGATGATTCTAATTATAATTTATGATTTTGAGATGTTACCAGTTACCAACCACGCGCTTCTAGGGATGTCCGTCCACGGAGGCGTCTCCGAACAAATCAAAGCCTCGTCAGTTTCTCAAACGGTTAGTTACTACAGTGCAGTCTGCCGGTATGATCGATCCACTTTTTACCTCTATGCTCAATCGAAGTCACTCACCGACTGACTGTGCCTTCCTCCCAAGGCTGCACTCCTCGTCACTCCTAGTCTACACTGCTTATCTAACCATAGTCCTCTTATCTGCGACAGTGTTAAGGGGATGTGTTTGTAATGGATATGTGTTAGCTAACCTGATTGAGTATCCAATCTCCAGGAAATATATTTCCTGACAGGTTCATTCCCAACTTTTTTTAAAGCAGTGTTCATCGTCACTTCAAGTCAAACGAAATCCTATCAAAGTTAATTTCTACATTGAACATTATGCATAAAAAGAAGACTCTTATAAAATCATACTGCATATAAATGCACTCAGGTTTTTAGCCTGAAACTCTTTAATTAGCCAGTCAAACTATCCCCAAGTGGCACGAACTGAGAATGTCAATAGCCGCTCTTAAGGCAAAATAAAAATAAAACCTCACTAAAGTTTCCGAACTCTTGCAAAGTTGCGAGCCATCGCCTTAAGGGGACTTTACTGACACCCCCCTACCCCCCTTACCAAGATGGTGAAGTATCAGAGATGACATGAAAAGACACAATACTCGTGCACTATAATGAGTTTAGCACGAGGGAGAGAATTAAATCTGTTGTGCTGAGAAATGCAGGACACAGCGCCGCGGTCTGCGGGAGATAACAGATGTTGTGTTGTGTAGCGTTGAAGACGACAGGGTAAATAATGCCTCGTGTTCTATTCTTGTTCATGGATAATAATAGAGCTGGAGTATTGTTGTAAATAAGAAAATGACTAAAAAGTACCCAATTCGACTATATGTAAGTTAAGATGAACGATCAAAAATTATGAAAAAAGAATATCTGTAGGTACCTGTTTCTTTAAATAGGTAATTTTTATTTTTGGTGTACAATAAAGAATATATATATACCTATATCTATCTATCTATTAAATCATCGTCGGAAGGTGTCTCAGTTAATAGAATATTTACACACACACACCCACAGAATCAATGTCATACAAAGAAACAATACAACCATCAGCAAGGGTGATGGTGACCCAAGGGCTGGCTTTTACGTCGGACAAAGGTTAAGCATTGCCATTCAACGTGGCAATGCCGCCAGTCTTTTGGGTACATTACCAGTCGACAGCGATGCAGAGGAGTTTTTCGACGCCGTACTTTAGATTGTTTTTTTTAGTTCTTTAGGCATTTTTATTTTGTAAGTTAGTTTGAATTAGGTTAAGTTAAGCATATTAATGTATTAGTTTTATGATAAATAATACCATCAGCAATAATTAAGATATCATATTAAATAACTTATGCGGGCTTCTAACAATGTACGAACAGAAGATACCTGTAGGATTTACAACGGCTTATAGTTAGTTATATAACAAAGTAAGCACAGTTATCTATGTGTAACAAGTGAACCAATTTACTAGAAACATCCTTTTTGGAGGTTCTCTAATTGTTTCAATGAAATCATGATGTACCAGTAATTACAATATTAATTAACATCTTTGAAGATCACACAAATAATTGTCAAAAACCGCTGCGGTTCCGCGGTGACGTCGGCCACATCACAAACTGTCTGAGTGCTCAGCTTATTTATACAGCGTTCATTAAATGCAGTGTGGTGTAATTAGTCAGAATTCACTCCGCTGTTTATTCAAAGGAGTTTAACCGCGAGCCATGGCCGACGACAGTCTCAGCTCTCGGTGGTTCTTTTCATAAAACATGGCTTTTAACAGACTTATTTTTAATTTATGTTAAAATAAATAATAATTAGCGACTGCGCCCGGTTTTGCTCGGTTGTAATTTAAATTCCAAAAGAAATATTTGGTACAAACGTTGTCCTGACAATCGAGAACACAACATTGATTTGGTACAAACGTTGTCCTGACAATCGAGAACACGACATTGATTTGGTACAAACGTTGTCCTGACAATCGAGAACACAACATTGATTTGGTACAAACGTTGTCCTGACAATCGAGAACACGACATTGATTTGGTACAAACGTTGTCCTGACAATCGAGAACACAACATTGATTCGATACAAACGTTGTCCTGACAATCGAGAACACGACATTGATTTGGTACAAACGTTGTCATGACAATCGAGAACACGACATTGATTTGGTACAAACGTTGTCCTGACAATTGAGAACACAACATTGATTTGGTACAAACGTTGTCCTGACAATCGAGAACACAACATTGATTTGGTACAAACGTTGTCCTGACAATCGAGAACACAACATTGATTCGATACAAACGTTGTCCTGACAATCGAGAACACAACATTGATTCGATACAAACGTTGTCCTGACAATCGAGAACACGACATTGATTTGGTACAAACGTTGTCCTGACAATCGAGAACACGACATTGATTTGGTACAAACGTTGTCCTGACAATCGAGAACACAACATTGATTTGGTACAAACGTTGTCCTGACAATTGAGAACACTACATTGATTCGATACAAACGTTGTCCTGACAATCGAGAACACAACATTGATTCGATACAAACGTTGTCCTGACAATCGAGAACACAACATTGATTTGGTACAAACGTTGTCCTGACAATCGAGAACACAACATTGATTTGGTACAAACGTTGTCCTGACAATTGAGAACACAACATTGATTTGGTACAAACGTCCTGACAATCGAGAACACAACATTGATTTGGTACCAACGTTGTCCTGACAATCGAGAACACGACATTGATTTGGTACAAACGTTGTCCTGACAATCGAGAACACAACATTGATTTGGTACAAACGTTGTCCTGACAATTGAGAACACAACATTGATTTGGTACAAACGTCCTGACAATCGAGAACACAACATTGATTTGGTACAAACGTTGTCCTGACAATCGAGAACACGACATTGATTTGGTACAAACGTTGTCCTGACAATCGAGAACACAACATTGATTTGGTACAAACGTTGTCCTGACAATTGAGAACACAACATTGATTTGGTACAAACGTCCTGACAATCGAGAACACAACATTGATTTGGTACAAACGTTGTCCTGACAATCGAGAACACGACATTGATTTGGTACAAACGTTGTCCTGACAATCGAGAACACAACATTGATTTGGTACAAACGTTGTCCTGACAATTGAGAACACAACATTGATTTGGTACAAACGTCCTGACAATCGAGAACACAACATTGATTTGGTACCAACGTTGTCCTGACAATCGAGAACACGACATTGATTTGGTACAAACGTTGTCCTGACAATCGAGAACACAACATTGATTTGGTACAAACGTTGTCCTGACAATCGAGAACACAACATTGATTTGGTACAAACGTTGTCCTGACAATTGAGAACACTACATTGATTCGATACAAACGTTGTCCTGACAATCGAGAACACAACATTGATTCGATACAAACGTTGTCCTGACAATCGAGAACACAACATTGATTCGATACAAACGTTGTCCTGACAATCGAGAACACAACATTGCTCCACACTAGGGATTACTCCTGTATCGTAGATGCACTCACATGTAAACTCACATACACAAGACACCCAGACCCGGAACAACTACTTGTAGGCCATACATATATTTGTTCCGTGAATCGAACCCGCGACAAGAAGCGCAGCAGCCATTCGGTCAACCACTGCGCCAACCGTGAAGTCAAATGTGTTAGTCTACAGCATTTAAGTGCCCAAAGATATACTAGTATTTAATAAGTAGCTTGGTGAAATTCATCATGAATAGTAAATATCTGGCAGTAGAAACTCTTAGAAACAAAAGTTAAAGGACTAGGATATTGCCTTTCAAAACGGATTTTAGTTCTTAGAACGGAATATTATTTTGATTTACAATAATATCCCGTTCTAAGAACAAGAAGAATAAAATATACAAAAAAAATCATGACAGAAAACAATAAAATTACAGCCACTGCTGGTTCCAGCTGGATATAATGGAGTATTAAACCAGTCCTTTTGTAATAAAACCCTTTATTATAATAACAATTTATAATTAATATCATAACAGAGCAAACGAGGCATTAAACGGGCACAGCAAATGAACTGCGAAGCAACGCGAGCATCGCGCCGCTACCACAACCGCACAATTACGGACCGTGCCTCGCCACACACCGGCCGAGGTGCACTAACACGGAGTAGACGGCCACAGAAGACCAGCTCTAACATAAATAGGTGAAATCTTCTCTAATATGACATATATTACGGAGCCTCACCGGTTCACCGGCTGAGGTGCAGCAACACAGAAAAGACGGGTACAGAAGACCGGAGTGAGAAAGTGATAGAAATGTACTTGTTTAGAACGCTGAACTATCTCTCTCTCTCTCTCTCTGGAAAAAAAAATTGTATTTACTGACTTATAATGATGAGAAAGAAAAAACAATATTCAACCAAAAGGTCTCAGATCAGCATAAAAGCAGCGTTGTCAACACATGGTACCACCACCTAAAGCGGATTCTCAGCTGCAACCCACGCGATTATCATCCACCTGGCGCAACCATGTCGAAGTTGGCTTCCCAGTAACTGGTTAACACGATACCCTTTAATTTGACAGGTTTTCAATCTTTCATTACGTAACAACTTTCAAAGGTCTACGTATAACAGCGAGCTGGCGACTTGCTGTTCGAAGCCTCAGCGAACTTCATATAAGTATTCCAAGTAATAGTATAGTGTATTCGAATAGTATAATTCGCGAGTGCGAAGATGCGTGCCAATCTCAATATGCGCATGCGTTTTCTGTCATTCTATGGAGCTGATCTTCTGCACACTATTTATTCTGTGGTATCACGCTGCGCTTTGCGTAGCAGGCGCCGTGATTGATTCGACGAGTATTTAGACTTGCATGATTATATATTATTATATGAATATGAAGCAAATAGTATGACTTTATGACAGGTGCGTCTATTGCACAGAAATAAGCATGAAGTAATCCTGCTAGATTTGTGACGTGTTTGTAAAATTTACTGTTTTGTAAACATTAAAATAAAATTGACTAATTACAAACAAATGTAATAGTTATCTTTATTCAAATAAACCATACTGTATCGTGTATGACAGCAGCGCGATAGAGCCAGGACGTGTTTAATAAATACTACGTATATAAATGAACAAAATTATTACTCGGTAAAAATTGTATAAAATATTTACTGTTCATGCTGTACTGAGTATTAATGCATGAATAAGAGAATAATAATTTACCTGATAATTATTTATAGGTATTCTTTGATTAGAGCAGTGGTGGCTGAGTGGCAACGGCTCCGACTTACGAGTTGTAGGTCGCGGGTTCAAACCCAGCCAGGCGCATTACTTTGTGTAATTTATTTCATCACCACTGCTCTCAAAACGGTGAAGGAAAACATCGTGAGGAAACCGGCATGTCCTAGAACCAAAAATTCGAAGACATGTGACATCTACCAACCCGCACAGGGCCCGCGTGGTGGATTACGGCCCATTCCCTCTCCTAGAGAGGAGGCCTGAGTCCCAGCAGTGGGAACATTATAAGGCCGACTATGCTATGCTATGCTATTCTTTGAACACAACACAGAAATTATTTGTAATAATTTCCAATGATTTGGAATATAGGTATCTACCTACCGTTGTTTTTTTTTTATTTTATTTAGGTTGGAAATCATTTAATAACTTCTCTCGCTCTCGGACAGGCACCTTAGTACTATAATAATACATGATTAAAAACGACAAACAATTACATTTTACTTCGATAAAGCCGCACCGGTCATGCAGATACCTTTCACATAAATCGTCACGCACAGCTAGGCATTACGCAGGTATCGTTCAGTGATTTTGTATTCACAAAAGTAGGTTCGATTCTATGTAGTATCATTATCTATAAACAACACAATATGCAAACATAATCAACCTTATAATGTTCCCGCTGCAGGGACTCGGACCTCCTCTCTAGGATAGGGAATGGGCCGTAATCGATCACGCGGGCCCAGTGCGGATGTCACATGTCTTCGAATGTTTGGTTCTAAGACAGGCCGGTTTCCTCACTATGTTTTCCTGCACCGTTTTTAAATAAATAAATTACACAAAGTAATGCAACTGGCTGGGTTTGAACCCGCTACCTACTACTCGTAAGTCGGGGCTGTTACCATTGGACCAGCTGCTCTTGCAACTTTATCAACGATATATTACAGTTCACGCTAAAAAATACTGTTGGACAAGGAATCTCTCTAGAAACTTCTGTTAAAGTTAAACAATCAGGACAGGTTATAAATACATGCATTTGTATTGTCAGCAGTATTCGTCGAGGTGGTCAGGGCTGTTCTAATCACAGCGGAGACCGCAAGTCCACCCGGTAATATCGCAGGTACTCGTATGTTAGAGCCGAAACGTGTTTAGCTCTCGAAGCGAATCGCGGCTGAACGGTACAGCGCGGTAAATTTTACCGCAACTTTAGGGATGGCACTAGTTAGGACTTAATTATAAACTAAATAAAAAACCTAAAGAACTATCTAAAAGTAATCTAATGTATGGCAAAAAATTCCTCCTCATTGCTGTCGACTGGTAATGTACATAAAAGGCAGACAGCCACGCTGTACAGCAATGCTTATTCTCTGTCCAAGGTAAAAGCCAGCCCATGTGTCACGTGCGAAAAGGTCATTGAACAATTTGTGGGCACTAGGACCCCACGATCCGAGAGTTTCCACCGCTTGAGATTCTCTGCAGCTGCAGCGGCAGCACCAACACAACTCGACGAGCGTGTATATATATAATTATAATTATTAAAAAGAAATTAAACACGTTAATAAAGATTTTAATTGAACTTCAAAAGAAACGACCAACTTATCATTACACGCTGCAATATCAAGGCGATACTGAATCTATTTTCGGACTACAATTCGTTATTTTTATTCCAATGATTTCTGAAAGATCTGTCCTGAGTAATAAATGATAACACCTGAGCTTTTCTTCCCGCTGATTCCGAAACAAGAACCTCCCTACCCGTAAGGTTCTGTGTCAGACGGAAAGTGAGGACACTATGTTACCTCTTTGACCACTCCTAAGGAGAATTTATCGCCGCGATGGAACGTGCTGAGCGCTGGGTTGCGACAGTCGCTGTCTCCATATCGCCATGAGATCCCGCCAGGGCTCTGACCACCACGTCGAGATTTGTAATTTAACCTGGAGTTGCACCTCCACGCGCCACTCGTGATTGTGTGCAAATACTTGAACGACCTGATGTGCATCAACATACTGAAACCACTTAGTAGTAAGTCTTCGTATGTTTCTACTGGAAAAGTTTATTTAGTTACTCTTATTCCATTAAAAATCAGCTGTACTTTTATCACTTAAAACAGCGGCCGTGGACGTTCGCAACAACAGATCCTAAGCACCTCTCTGCCATAGGAGTTACAGATAGTGTACTGCATTTAAAAGGACAAGGCAGCAGCTCATCTGCTTCTAAGCTCCTAGTAGTCAAGCAAAGTACTTCGGAAACAAAGGTACCCTCTGCAAGATAGTCAGTAACACTAGAGCGTTGCTCGCCAATTTGAGGAGCTGGGGTAGATCGAATGACATAGGTACTCGTCCCAGCCGTACGCAAAATAGGCACTTAAGTTATATATAGGGTGACTGGCAATTAGTGTACGATACTTAAACACGTGATTGTGCTCATGATAACAAACAATTTTTATTATGGGAGCAAAGCCGAAATCGCGAAAAAAATATCAGCTGTTCAGTACATTAGGCAAACATAAATGTATTGAACAGCTGATTTTTTTTCGCGATTTCAGGTTTGTTCCCATAGTAAAAGTTGTTGGTTATCATGAGCACAATCACGTATTTAAGTATCGTACACTAATTACCAGTCACCCTATATAGTAAATATTCGTAATACTGTATCGTAATGAATTTTTGTTTTGCATGATTTTATGCGAAATTCACGAGAACATCATCATCGTTATATTTAGACTTGCTACGTAACAAAATGCGATAAATAAATAATAATGTATGGACACCAGCTCGTTATACAGTACAATGCAATATCGTTAATACATAAATATTAAAATTAAAGCGATGGAGCTAAATAACATGTGATTTAGATGACTGCGTACAAGAGAATATTCAATACATGGCTCCATACATGCTAATAGATAATGAGGGCGATAATTGTGTAGTGTAGTGTAGTGATATTTTAGCCGCGGCGTGTTTGGCTCCGAACTCGGCGCCGATAATTCTGCCGCGCAAGTAGGGTTGTCGATAAAAACTGATGAAAATACTACTATAACGCTATTAGGATAATCAATCTATTGTATTCTCGTCAGTGTCTGAAAACCGTCGTTCTATATGCGGTGGCATTTGTCATTGCACACTCGGCTCTATAATGTCAATCCCACCTCGACTGCCATGAAAACTTTTGCACAACCATGTAGCGACATATTAGCGTCACATAGAACTAAACTACGAAATCCTGCATCGAGCAGTTAGAGTTCTCCGCGCGATTTGAACATATAGAACAGCCCGATTTAACGGGCAGTTGTCCAAATCAGACATAACACCCGTCTGGCCGAAGGATCCTCCCTTTTCAACGGAGGTTTGCGAGACTTTACTCTCTGTTCCGCCTACCTCCAAAAAAGATTGAAAACCTGTCAAATTAATAGGTATCGTGTTAACCAGTTACTGGGAAGCCAACTTCGATATGGTTGCGCCAGGTGGATGACAATCGCGTGGGCTGAGAATCCGCATTAGGTGGTGGTACCTTGTGTTGACAACGCTGCTTTTATGTTAAACTGAGACCTTTTGGTCGAATATCGTTTTTTCTTTCTCATCATTATAAGTCAGTAAATACAATTGTTTTTTTCCACGATAGAGATGGTTCAGCGTTCTAAACAAGTACATTTCTATCTCTTTCTCAATCCTTTCTCTCAATCAAATTCGTATCAGACTGCACGGTTTGCGCAGTTGTTGAACGATTTGCTACAGCTGCACTACGTGTCGTAGGTTCGATCCCTACTCGGAACAAATATTTGTATGGCCTACAGATAGTTGTTCCGGCTCTAGGAGTTATCTGTAAGTAAGTTTACATGTTTGTGAACGCAACCACGATACAGGAGTAATTTTTAGTCATCATCATCATCATCCTGCCCTTGTCCCGTGTTATTTGGGGTCGGCGCAACACGTTTTTTTTCTTCCATTCTGCCCTGTCACTCGCCATGCTATCACTAACTTCCTTTCCTTTCATATCACTCTTCACACAATCCATCCATCTTTTCTTTGGTCTCCCTCTCCCTCTCCATCCATCCACATGTAAACTCATAACTCTTTTAGTAACATGCGTTTCATCCCTCCTCTTCACATGACCATACCAAGACAAACGATTCCCTTTCAACTTACAGGAGTAATTCTTAGTGTGAGGTAACATTCTGTTTTCGCGAATGCAATAGAATTTCGTATGAATTATGACGGTTCTAATTAAATAGTGAGATATAATATATCTTCGATTTCTAATACCTACATTATGATCTAGGAAGAGCACTTAACCTTTTGACGTGCGTAATTAGAGACACAATAGTAAGACAATGGCTTGCGGGCGCCGGCTACCGCCTGAGCGTTAATGAATTAAAAAAGCTTTTATTCACTAGAAAAGCCATTATAAAATCACGGCTGGCGAGTTTTAAATAATGAGTCTAGAATAATGAGAAAAATAATAATATTTCTTTTTGAACGTCATACGAATCCTTTCATAAAAGGTTGCTCGCTGTCTTCTAAAGAGAGTCACGGAATGTAAGATTATTATCTAGAAGGAATGGCTGAAATTAACGGTAATTACGTGACTCTGTCCATTTGATTAAAACCTTTATGTCCCGCGTGTTGATTACTCCTGAAAAAATTAAGTGCAGGTTTTTTCATCATCATCATTCGTTTCAGCTGAAAGACGTCCACTGCTAGACTTGGGCCTCACCCAAGTTTTACCATAACAAGCGGTCCTGTGTGTCTCGCATCCATCGCATTCCCGCGACCCTCATCAGACCATTGGTCCACCTTGTGAGAGGCCTGCCTGTGCTGCGTTTTTCAGAACCTTTCGGCCTTATCGACCATCTGTTCTGCTAACAATGTGCTCCGCCCACTACCACATAAGTTTGACGATTCCTTGGGCTATGTTGGAAACTTTGGTTCGCCTGCGGATATATTCATTCCTGATTCAATCACGCAAGGAAACTCCGAGCATAGCCCTTTCCATTACCCTTTGGTTTTAAGCCTTCTGCTGAGGCCCATTGTGAGCAACTACGTTTTAGAACTATATTTCATCATTGGCTACTCTACTCGTACTGGTGGTGAAAATACGTACCAGCTTCCCGGACGCTGCCCAGCCGAGCAGGTTTTTACTGTTTTTAATAAGACGAAATCAAGGCAGGTGGATCAGGCGCAGGATCAAAGGCTACATTCTTTCTGAAACACGTCGTGGTTATTACACCGCTAACTAAGAAAAGAAAGTGAAAATGGAGATGAGAAGAGAGAGCGCTGTATTTGCTCACACACTGGTGCACTATACTGTCTCCTACGTCGCCGTCGATAGGCAACTCCTCTGAGATTGGCCGCCTTATCCGAAACTCAGTCATGTCATTTTATAATTTTTATTAACGTAGGTGCCACCCCTTTTTTTGAGAAAATTATCAAGTAACTTCTCACGCACTAGGCGGAGCGAGAGGGAGTGTCAGTCTTTTACTGACTAAAACCCACCTATGGTCCTTCAGTTGACCTTCACGTTTCAGGGCTACAGTAACTCTTTTAAATATTCCCGCTGGTCGATTAACGTGCCACCCCTGAGCGTAGTGCTGCGCTGTTCGCGTATCGATTATGCATTCGATTCAGCGAGCGCGCGGCGGCGGGCTGCGGCGGCGGGCCGCGGCGCCGTGCGGTCACTCCGTTTATTTACGTGACACCACGCTGACAGCTCCCCTTGTTTAGTTACCTCGTGAATTGGTCAACTACACGTAGGTACTCTGACTGTTTAATGAGTTGGAAGTAATTACTTAATTAGTAAAGACTATGCTATTGTTTTTCGGAAATAATTATCAATCGGGCGTCTATTGCCATTTGCTTGCTAAAACCATGGGTTGCCTTTTCAGAAAATCCCCGTAGCCCTAGCGGGCATCGTTTCTGCTGGGCCCCTACGGTTTGCAGTAATCTATTTGAGGAGCGCGTGGATCACTACGCACTGTCAACGACTGACCCTCGGTCCGGTCGATTATCTGATCGTCGGACAACGAGCTACCCATTGCTCATCGTTCGCCCGCATCTACCGTGTCTGATAGTCGGGGTCGGGGTCTCGGTGGCTGGGGCGTGAGGAAGGGCGTTCCTTCACGCGTGCGGCCGTCTCCTTCGCTAGCATTACTGCTCCGCAGAAGGAAGCGACCGCCTGCCATCCTTCCTCGCTCCGGACCATAGCCTGAACCAGGGCGCAGCGCGAGAGAATTGGATTCGGATGGGAGAAGCATAGGATAAGCTGATGGGTGGACGTTTGGGAAAAGGATATGTCCAGCCATAAACGAACGAGCTAGCGGAACGAGTTAAAGTTTGCTAAACAAGAAATGTATTAAAAACAGTGAGATGTGATAGACTTTCTGTAAATTAACCAGAAATAGGCCTTGCTGATGTGTAGGTCTTTTTTTTTCTTTCACTCTTGGTGGAGCGACAGGGAGGGTCAGACTTTTACTGACTAAAACCAAACTTACGTTCCTTCCCTTTGGGTTCCAAAGCAATTGTAACTCTTACGAACAATCCGAAGTTTTGTTCTTGCCGTAGAATCTAGCAAAAAAAATAGAATAACTCTTCTTTCTAACTAGTTTAAGAACTTGAAAAAATGTGTATTAATATTTCATAACTCTTATATGAGAAGTGATATTTAGAACCAAGCATCCTCGCGTCGGGGATCGCTTAGTTCATATGCTAAGTTATTTTGTTTACTGAGTGGTATATTAAAGTTTTAAAACATTTTTTTTTTTTACTTTTTAGAGGTTTTTTTGTGTTGGTGGCTTTCTAAGTTTTCATTTAAATTTTAGTTTCCATTTTTAATACTTTGTATAGGTATATAGTAATAGGTTACCTATTAAAAACACTTCGATCGACACTTGCCTAAACGTTAGGTAGGTATTACAACGTTTACCAAAATATCATATCAATTAAACGAGTGATAGCAGCTCAGAGTCTCTCCCCAAGTTATTCTCATTTATCTTTTCTACTTCCTCATCAGACTCTAATCACTATCTATTTATGACCATCGAAACCATTTCAATGAGCCCCACACACGATCTCTGCAGTAAGTGAGGAGTTGGCCATTCTGCAATCACCTGGTTATGCTATACCATCAGGTCACGACCACCATTTCCTTGCAATATCATTGAAGTAATAAGGTACATAACTTCAAATCGATCGGAACAGTAGAATTTACACACATTCCATGATCAATCAGAAAAAGATGAATCTTTAAATAGCTAAACATAGTTGAGAATATTGAAAAAAATCTAAATCAAAACGGTTCATCCGTTTAGGAGCTAAGATGCCACACACAGACACATAGACGCACGGACCCACTGATACACACGTCAGACTTGTAACTACCCTCTTTTTTGGTCGGGAGTCAAAAAGACCTATAGTATACAAGCTACAATAACAATCACATATTATAAAGATCTACAGTATACAAGCTACAATAACAATCATATATTATAAAGACCTAAAGTATACAAGCTACAATAACAATCACATATTATAAAGATCTACAGTATACAAGCTACAATAACAATCATATATTATAAAGATCTACAGTATACAAGCCACAATAACAATCATATATTATAAAGATCTACAGTATACAAGCTACAATAACAATCATATATTATAAAGATCTACAGTATACAAGCTACAATAACAATCATATATTATAAAGATCTACAGTATACAAGCTACAATAACAATCATATATTATAAAGATCTACAGTATACAAGCTACAATAACAATCATATATTATAAAGATCTACAGTATACAAGCTACAATAACAATCATATATTATAAAGATCTACAGTATACAAGCTACAATAACAATCATATATTATAAAGATCTACAGTATACAAGCTACAATAACAATCATATATTATAAAGATCTACAGTATACAAGCTACAATAACAATCATATATTATAAAGATCTACAGTATACAAGCTACAATAACAATCATATATTATAAAGATCTACAGTATACAAGCTACAATAACAATCATATATTATAAAGATCTACAGTATACAAGCTACAATAACAATCACATATTATAAAGACCTAAAGTATACAAGCTACAATAACAATCATATATTATAAAGACGAAAGTTTGAGAGTGTGTGTGTATATTTGTTACTTCTCTGCTTTCGAACGGCTGAACAGATTTCCATGAAACTTTAGGGCTGAATCGATTTGTATGAAAAATAGCACAGGCACGGGTAGACATGTCCTGAAACAACACATAGGATACTTTTTATCCTGGGAGTATGATCCCTTGGGTAAATTTTCCACTACTACGCAGGCGAAGCCGCAGGCAACAGCAAGTTAGATACCAATAAATATCTTAAGGGCCTATTACACTACTCGATATTCAGACAGTCTTAGTCGATGTCGCGTAGTGTAATAAGGGTTAGACCGGTCTTACTCGGAACAAAAAATAAGACAGTCTGAATATCGTGTGCTGAATATCGCGTAGTGTAATAGGCCCTTTAGCATGACCACCTCTTGACTGTTCACTTTTTATTCGAGTGCGTGACGCAAAGGAGCATAATGTGTTTAACTTTTCTATGTCCATATTTACCTACCAATGATAATTTCCTATGATCTCTCTAGTAACAACCGTAATCTCTGCATGCCCTGCCGACAGTTTCCGCAGTGTAATCACAGTGTCACAGAGTGTCAGCTCTCCCGAGAGCTAGATAAATTGAGTGTCAGCGCACATTAGCCTGACTGACGTACGATTAAATATTTCCGGTCAGCCGCCCGCGCTTGTGCGACGATCAGTTGGTAGCTTTGGAGATAGTGTGATATTGTAAATAAGAATCAAAGAATTTAGACTAGCCTGTTGGTCTAGTGGTTAGTGGCCCTGACTGCTACGCTGAAGGGTTCGATTCCAGCCCAAGACAAATGTCTGTGTGATGAGCATTATTATTTGTTCTGTGTCTGCGTGTAATTTATCTATAACATGTATGTATTTAGAAAAATATAAGTATGTTTATTAGTTGTTTAGTACCCATAAAAAAAATGGAATCGAAATTGAAAATATTTATTTCGGACTTAGCACACAGTAATGATGTCCATAATATGGACATCATTACTGTGTGTAATAGTTAATAGGTACAAAATTATAAGTATGATAGTAAAATTTAAAATTATTATTATTTTGAACGTGCATGAGCGACCACTGCCTTAAGATTTGGCTGTCCACTCTGTCCGACACCACGCCCAGAAGCGTGTTGATGCTCCTCTTTACTCGAGATCACAGGGATGCCGTTCTCTTGCGAAGTACAGCCTGGAAGCCATCCGTGCTGTGATTGACGAACATGCCGGAGGCGCTGCACCGCCATGGAAGCCCCAACAGACCCCTGAACGTGTTGTTATGCTGGACGCGCAGAGCATTGTAGGCTTTTTTAGTGTTATTGTTCCACAGGTTGCACCAGCACAAGCTCTGCTTAGTTTCAGACTAGATGGCACCATGTGATTTCAAATTAGGGGGCACGGCAGTGCCCCCGCCAAGGCGAGCAAAAAAGTGGCACAGCCATACCATCCTTTTCTCGGAACAGTTCAGGCCATTTTCCCTGGCCCTATAACTTCGTTGTGAATAAAATTAAAAGCCTGAATTTTCAGTAACCAAGCTGGCATTTTATAATAAGGGTATACTTAAAATTTCATTCAATTTGAACCAGTAGTTTGAGAATTATAACTGGTCAAAGTTTCTTATCAATTTTAATCAGACTAAACAATCTAATTTAATATAATACGTATTACTTGTGAGATACATTTTGTTTTCATGCGATTGCCAAGTCAATCTATTTATTTTAAACATAATAGATTTGTAATATGATAACGCCAGATACCGATCTTCACAAGTTTCGTCTTTTTGACTAAGAATTAAAACAACCAGATACTTACTCTTTTCTCAACCAAATATTAAGTTTTGAACCCGCTCAAGTTTATCGAGTTGTCAGGGACAACTCGATAAACTTGAGCGGTTTCATTGAGGTTAAGATATGTAACTAACATCAGTATAATAATGGATGGGTAGAAGAAGTGACTGTGCATGCCAGAGAATGGCAGTCAGAAGAAAATTACGTAGCCTTCTCAAAGATGCAGCAAAGACAAGTACCTTGTGACTGACTTCCTGTTGTTTTATTAACCTACTAAAAATAAAAACAGATACTTTAGAATTCGACCGTAGCAATTAACATAGTCGTATGTGAAAAATCGCTACTTTACAGTACGGCCGTTTGAAGTTTCAAATATGTATAAAGTGAACAATAATCAATGTACCTTAACCAAATTGCATATGACGTTTAAATATGAATTACCTGACGTTTTGGTATATGCAAGTTTATCAAAAAGGTATTGGAAATATGAGAAACTGCACATGCAACATTGTTAACCGCTAAATCATGCAACTATTTTGTCGGAAATGGTAGATCCGACATTATTAACCGAACTAGAATTTTTGAATTTGGTCGGATGTGGCACAACTTGCAGTATTCCCTGGACTTTGAAATCTCTTTTGTGTCGGATGTATCACTTAATACGATATTGCCCGTAAGATAAGAATATTTAGATGTAGATACCACTTATATTATTTTTGGATTTAGGTAATACAATGTTGAGTTACATACCGCGCGTGCTTCTAATTACATGCCAGACCGGAGGACACGGTGGAGCATACAGTGGAGGTCTGCCCTGCTTGAGTGGAGCACCATTGTGTTCTCACGGAGGCGATAGGTGGTGGCGACCTGAGTGTCCGGCCCAGCTTCAGAGTATGTTACGGAGCGAGGGGGAATGGGAAGCAAACACCTTCTGCTAAGCAGTAACGCTAGCGAATGAGAAGGCGGAATACGTGAGGGAGAGGACATCCTCTACCTCACGACACAATGGGTAGCTCGCCTCATTTTACATAAACTTTTTTTATTGTTATCTATTTACTATAACTACAAACTATTATATCCAAGACAACATTTATAGATTAGGCTACAGTAGATAGATTACACAGCACGTACCTACGATTATATTTCTAGTTGGGACCAGAAAAATATCATAGGTACACAGTCAAGACAATAGGGAATGAATCTATCATTTATAAAAATAAGTGGGTACCTAGCTTAATCTAAATTCACAACCTTTTACGGCACATGGTAAGTATTACCTTAATATACGTACTACCGTTAATAAAACACTGTTCTAGAACCAGATTGAACATAATCGGTTTAAACCTAATCATGGGGATGGAGTACTACATTCCATTCTCCGACGTAACAATGTCTGGCCAAGCTCGCCCTTGGTTTGGTGCGGAGTGTGATCACTCTAATATGCTTAAATACGTGTCAAACCAAGGATGGGCTTGTATGCACAAGGTGAATGATGTGAGTCAGAAGAAGAGAGCCTTCAACAAAGTTGCTAAGATTTGCAAGAAAGTGATGCAGAGGTCTCGGTTTGACAACATTTGCCGCATTGGGAACAAACTCGCTTCATACCCGACTGATAGTAAAGCGTTTTGGTCCCTGACTAAGGCGGTTGAATCGAACTTCTGCCGTCCCTCACTACCACCACTGCTGAAACCCGATGGGTCACTGGCCCACACCGCTGAGGAGAAAGCAAATTTGTTTCTCTCTCTTCGCGGTATCGTCACGTCTAGATCCTGGTGAAGCGCGGCTCCGTTTAACCTGATGGTTGCTAGACGAGTAAGTCGGATAATCGCATCCATCAGAAGGACGTACGTAGGGTGCTGTGTAACATTGACGTGAACAAGGGTAGCGGTCCGGACGGGATACTTGCAATTGTTTTAAAATCGTGTGCGCCTGAACTGTCTCCGATCCTGACACGCCTATTTAGGCTTTCATTTGAGGCTGAAAAAGTGCCGATTGCATGGAAGCAAGCTAACGTACAGCCCGTGCCTAAGAAGGGTAGCTGGGCTGACCCAGCTAACTACAGACCAATCTCAGTAACATCCATTCTCTGTAAGAGTATGGAACGTGTACTCAACACTAAGGTCTTGACATACCTAGAAGCTAATGACATTCTAAGTGACCATCAATACGGATTTCGCTGAAATCAGTCAACTGGCGATCTTTTAGCGTATGCTATCCACATCTGGAGTGAGGCCATCGAGAAGCACGGGGAAACGCTTACTATCTCCCTAGACATATCGAAGGCTTTCGATAAGGTCCGGCACGAAAGCCTTACTATTAAGCTTTTATCTTTCGATTTACCTGCTAGATTGTGTGCTTGGATCGCAGACTTCCTGAGTGACCGGTACATCCGAGTGGTCATCGATGGCTTCTCGTCCGATCAAATGGTCATTATGCCGGGGTCCCCTCAGGGGTCAGTGCTCTCGGCAACACTGTTCTTGCTGCACATAAACGATCTGCTTAAGCCCGGTACCTTTGGGTATACAGACGACAGCACTGTTGCTGAGAGTTACATATCTAGCGTGCGAGCTAGTGGGTCACAGATCCTGTCTCTCCGAGAGGCTATGGTTGAGCGCTTGAACTTGTCCTTGGAGGCAGTTTCTGATTGGGGCGATGACAATTTGGTCAGGTTCAATGCTACTAAAACCTAGGCGTTTCTATTTTCTGCTAAAAGGAGCCAATTCAGACCTGCTTCAACTTTCCGGGGTGCAACCGTGCTGATAACCGACTATCTTGATCTTTTTGGTGTTACGTTGACGTCAAATCTTAACTTTGGGCCGTAAATTGAAGCAAAGGCTCAGCTGGCTGCAAAAAAGCTGGGAATCCTCGCAAACAGTTTTTCACGCCAGAACAGCTGCTCAAACAAACATCAAAAATGTCTTCAATTAAGTCTTTCAGTTACACAAGCTCCTCTTCATAGCCAAAAGGAAGAGGCAACGGTTCTCCTAAAATTAATTACTATGTTAGCAAATAAAGTAAGCAAACCAAACCAAGTAAGTGCAGTTAGAAAAATTATTATACAATAGAAAAGCTAAGAGAAAATAAAACTAATCTATTCCTAGTAAAACAAAAAAATAGCAACTATGAACAAAATAACGTCTGTAGTACCATATTCAACAGTAACTTGTTATCATAGCGAACAAAAATGTCGAATGTCCAACATTCGACACCAAAAAATGAGAAATAAACAGTTAACAAAGTCAGTAATTCCTTATCCGACAAAATACAATCAAACACACAGCAGTCAATAATGTAAGAAGTGGTACATCATACAATACTATTTATAAAATGAACATGCAACAAAGTCTGTTGTACCATATCCGACAAAATAAAACTATCTCCGATCGAGCAATAATGTAGTATGTGACACATCCGACACAGTAAACGAAATAAAAAACCACAAACATTGTAGTATCTGGTATAAACGACATTATTGTCCGTTCAGAGTAGTTTTCAATATTTCTTAAAATAAATATGACTTAATAATAATTCACTTAGTCGCTGATAATAAACAAAAATTATAGGTATGATGAAATGTTATAAGCAACAGTTTTTACTTACTTTTTCTCTTTTTTCTTAGATTATTTTCCACATAATTAGTGTCCGTTAATTGAAAATTTGGATTGTTTTGTGGCGGAACTGATGGATTCAATAGGTCTAATATCCGTCTTGACCTCGACATAAAGGGAACATTAAATTTATAATAAAAATGGCGAATTTATTAACATTTTATAAATATAACCGACGAGTGCGCTCTTCCCGCTAATATTGTCAGAAGTGGCAGATCCGCGTCGCCCACTCGCGTCTGTTCTCCTCCCGCGCCCCGCAAATAACGTCTCAATGTATTTATTATGCGACAATATTAATCGTGCGCACTGAACACATACTACTTTTTTCACTTAGAAAAACAAAGATGGTTGATTTTAGGAATTCAAAAATTTGTGGGGGTATTTATATACTTATTCTAAGACCTTTAGTGCAATAAAACGAAAATTGCAAAAATGTAGATCCGACAATGTTAATTGCTACGGTCGAATTGTGTACAATAAAGAATAAAGTAAAGTAAAGTAAAGTACTTTATTAAAGTCAAAAGGGGAAAATGGGAACACAGGGATGAATAGGAACAAAAATTTGAAGGGGATTTTTACGTCATTCAACTACTTTTCCCAGCATTCAAGTACTCCTATTTATTCATTTGTAATAAAAGTCGATGCATTGATAGAAATCAATAATATAAATATAATAATATAATACTACTGCCACTCCTCCTCGCTCCGGACCATGGCCTGTACCAAGGCCTGGCGCGAGAGATTACTGCCGCCGATCGCTCCCACGAGCGCCACGGGGGTGTTCTGACCAGGCGGGGCACACCTCTACCGTATGCTCCACCGTGTCCTCCGGTTCTGCCTGAAAGCTGGCTTATCGTTAGAAACAAAGTTCATCCCCGATTTCAGCGCACCCACCAAGGTCCATATTGTATTTTCAAACCATCCAGGGACCCACTCAAATATACACATGAAATTTCATCCAAATCAGTCCAGCCGTTTAGTAAGTTAAGTGACAAACACACGTACAGAACTACTACCTATGTAGCTCAACCGAAATGATAAGCAAACATTATGAAAGCTGACCAAATTAACACAGGTCTGAAAAATACAGCCTCACTTAAAAGCTAGAGTCGTGTCCAGGCGTAGACCAGGCGCCTGCAACATAGTTGCGTAGCAGCGCTATTTATTTGTGACGGAACTTTCATGGCCCGGATATAACAGTGGCGCAAGGGTAGTGGCGGGCTCATACGGGGACACGGTTCTGTTGCTGGAGAGGACAATTTTATATAGGATTTTAAGTGAGTAAGAAAACAGCCTTGTAAATTGTAATAATTGTAATAATTTTGTTGTAAATAAATACCGAATTACAAGTAGAGCAAAAAAGTGGTTGTGTAGTGCCGGTACCGTATCAATGTTTATCTGCGATACCGTTGCAATGTGTCCTATACTTATACCGTAACCGGTATAAGTATAGGACACATTGCTAGCAGAACATATGGTCGACGGGGCCGAAAGGTTCTGGAGTGGCGACCGCTTATCGGAAGACAAAGAGTGGAAAGGCCTCCCACAAGATGGACCGTTCGACACAGGACGAATAATTATGGCGACACTTGTGGGAGCGCTATGGACGTTATTCGGCTAAAATACTGATGAAGAATATATATTGAAGAGTTTTTGTCTCTATGTTTGTGCGGATTGTACGTTTTTTATTAAACAGTTTCGAGTCGCCTGTTTTCGAGAGATATATCAATCGCTAAAGTGGGTACTCATGTAAAGGGACACTATTTGTGAGGCTCGGTTGTTTGGTTTCTATAAAAGAATTTAAAAATAGTTTTGCAAGGAATGCTGCCTCTATTTTCGAGATTACAGAACGGATTTTCAGCATACAATCAACAGTTTAAAAACTATTTCTATTAAATACTTTGTCAACTTTAGATTGCTCAGCTTGCACCCCGTCTGATCAAGTCTTACAGCTAAACCTATTGTTTGTGGTGGTCGTTGCGCTCCGTGGTCAGAGTAACAAAACAAACCCACGGTAGGCGCGCTCACAAAAAGTAACGCTGCGCCACAAAAACTAACGAACACACGGACACACGCCTGCACCATCAAAGGCTTAATTGTTTTTTAGCGCAAACTATCGGTACCTAGACCTGAAAAACTTCCTGAATTTGACAACATTTTTTTTTTCACTTAGTCATTGCGATACGCCATATTATCATTTGCATCTAAACGCCTATGTTTGCTCCGTCATCCGATATGATATCATTGTTTGGGGAAACTCCTCCGAAGTTTCTAGAGTCCTAAGTCCTACTAGCACAAAAAAATGCATTCGTGCAATTTTCGACATGGAATGGACTGATTCTTGCTTCTCAAAGTTCCTTGTATTTGTACTTGTATCTTCCTCATATATATGAAATCGCTAAATTTGTTAAAACTATTTCCTCAATATTTCAAACAAAAAACAATAATAAAAAACGAAAAGTTACGCACTACCATTTGCAATTGCCAGTACCAAAAATTAAATTACTTAGACGTAGTGTTGTGTACATGGCTCCACTTATTTATAACTCGATACCAAACTTTATAACTGACCTTCCTTACGGAAAATTTTGCAAAGTACTGAAAAAGTGGCTCATCTCACAAAGTTTTTATTCTTTGGCCCGAATTTTTCAAAAAAGGTTCTTGTCAATCCTAACATTACAGAAATGTGTTGTAGATCGTTTTGGTTCTGTTTTGCAGTTGCAGGACCCACTTCATTTTTATGTTGTTACATATGCCAAATTACGAGTATATATATAATTTAAATTGTTATGTTATATATTTATTATAAAATCAGTTATTTAATTTTGTGGACAGGACAGAATTGAAGAAAAAACGCAGGAAGAAGAAGATTTAATTTTGTGGATAGTATATAAAACTTAATATTAGTTTAAAAGAATTCTAATGATTAATTTGTGTTAAGTTTTTTTTTGTAAGTAACAATATCTTAAAAAATAATATTTTGTTGTCCTGAGTTCAGAAGGTTTAATATTTTCTTTGAAAAAAATTTTGTGATAAATTTCGTAGAGTTTGGCTTACTGTGAGCACCGCACAACATATTTTAATATTTGTATGCCAACTCAATGCAAAATGTGTCTATTAGCGCAAGCAATTATAAGTTACCATCTCTTGTACCGCATTTAATGCAAATAAATGGCTTTGACTTTGACTTTAAAACAGCCTGTGGGGTTGAAGCCTGGCTGAAAACCAGGCAAAATTATTTTATTATTATTATATATATAAATTGGAGTATCTTTTAATTTGTATTTATTTTTGAAAGAAATAAAGAAAGAAAAACAGTTTATTTACGCGAAATTACGCAATCTTAAAACTAGCTAACAAACATAATCAATAGATAGGGAAGATATGCGTCACATCCGCGCAAAACGGCCGAACGCTCAGTATAAAGCTGCGGCCTCACGCATAATGCGATGAGCTCACAGCACTGGTTTTATACAGATTTTTATATACTTTATTGTACACCAAGATTATCTTATGTATTATATAAAAGTCAAAGTCTTCAGTTACTCACTGATCTTCAACGCCCAGCCCAAGCCCTTGGACCCAGAACGCTGAAATTTTGCACAGAGGTCACTTTTAAGACAAAGAATAAGAAAAGATATATTGAAATTTAACCCTTAAGTGAATGCAACATGGGTGCAAGTTTGTATGGAGAAACCTAATTACAAGCGGACAAAGCCGATGGCAGTAACTAGTAATTTACAAAAAGGAAACCTCATAGTAAAAAACAAACAATTGTATAATGCGGCCAATTGTATTTTATATTCGCATTCCGATGTGATTGACTAAGTTAATCTTGGATATAACTTGAAATAGCCAATAGCCAACAAGAATTGAAACGATGCTACAGCGCAAGCTTATCCTATACAGTTTTAAATACAAAACACTCAAATCAGAACCTGGTGACACAACCAGCATCTTCAATGCACTTCAAAATCGAGACGCAACAATCCTCGCACATGGAGACACGAATATCGAAATCAAATTCCTTTATTCAAGTCGCAGACACAATAAAATATATATGCATAGCGAACACTCCATAGCGAAAGAGCATATTTTCGCGAATATCTTGGAGTTCGCGCCGCAGAATGCAAGCGTCCCGAATCAAATAAACGTGCATGGACACACGTGCAAAAATAGACTTTTGGGAGGTAGTTTTTCCAGAAATCTCTTTTCGTGTTCCCATAATGTTTGAAATGGAGGGAAATAGCGGAGTGGTTCTTTTTAGTTTACTCTAGAACACATTCGGAGGAAAGCAAGTGTAAACATGTGTGATAAAACTGTGAAGTTCTGTGTTTACGCACATGGTGAAACTACCAAGTTTATGTGCAAGCCACAGCACTATTTTCTAGAAGAGCAAAGGTCCTACCACGAGCTCTCAACGCGATCCATTTTACGACCTAAAATGAACTGTTAAAGGGATGGAGCCTTCTTTTTCGCTAGCACGACTGACATTTTAACTATGGTTGTAACAGAGGCAATCTTAGCGGAGGCGGAGGCGGATGAGAAGGCGACGCGTTTCGCCTCCGCCGATGCGTAGGCTAACAAAGGCGAAGGCGGAAGTGTAATAATATTACGACGGACGTACGAATTGAAACAATTCGTCAGGTTGATTCCTGTAATATCAAATAGACACGCCCGGCCCACATCGACCGCGTTCCCACCGCACACACGCTGATTCTTGACCATTTCACACTTAACACGCGATCGGACCGGCTGAGTCGTCGTCGAGCGTCGCTGCTCGCGCGGTATTGTTCTGTGATTATGATGTACATAAAACTCCGTTAAAACTCCACAAAGATTTAACGGAAGCGGAGATGAAGTTTCGTTACAAACCTTAGGTTATTATGGTGTTATGACATTACGAAAGATGGTTTGTTCATTTTTTATTCATCCGATAATGTTCTCTATTCGACTTGTACTAGCCACCTGAGAGCGATTAGACTAAATATTATTCATACTGTAATTTTACTTTTGGTATATAATAAACAGTATATCCATCTATTTTATAGTACCTACCACTTAAAATATGTACTCTACTACTCGAACGAAAGCCCATAGGTAAATACCCAGAAATACAATCTTTACGCAAATAGATCTCTACCAAGCAGTGGCGTAGCGTTGATTGGCAGACGGCGGCCCGCCCCGGGGGGTTTTTTTAGGGGGTGGGTAAAATTTACACTATTCACCATTTAATGTTGAATTTAAACAATCGTCCACTGAACAGTTATAATAACTTTTTTTTGTTGCTCAATTATTGTACAAAAAAGTTCACAGGCGCGTGTCTAAAGCGGATGGCACTCGCGTCTGCTCTGGTCCCAACCGGACCGAGATATCCTGTCCAGAAATGTCAGATGTGTTAAACATTAGTGCTTCGTTGAAATCCACAATATTTAAACGCTATTTGAGTTTGGTCAACTACTTTGCAGGCATGAATGTTGGAAATTCCATTTCTTCATAATTCTGGCCAGCAATAAATATTTATAATCTTTGCAATTGTTTAATTTATTTCTGGACCTAATTGTGATGTCTACGCAGACGAAGAAGCAAGCAGAAACTAATGTTTTTACGAACATTTTTATAATCGATCGCGTAATGCTCTGCTTCCGCGGGTCAAAGCATGATATAAATATGAGTATATAGCCTCCCTTGATAAATGGATTAACCAACACTAAAATAATTTTTGAAGTCCAAGTAGAAGTTCCTGAGATAAACGTGTTCAAACAAATAAACTCTTCAGCTTTACACTATTCACTGTTCTTCAGCTTTATAATATTAGTATACATTTGCTCCGCCAAAAAAAAATAGTAGTGTAGGTACATTTTTATACTGACTAATATTGAAATTACAAGGGCCGGCAAATTTTTGATCCGCCCCGGGCGGCGATAACCCACGCTACGCCGCTGTTTAGGAGTGCCTTTGTAAATCTGAATAGGTAAAAATGTATTCCACTTAATTCAAGTTCAGTTCCTTAGTGTTTGCGCTCAATTTATGGGCTGGCCGGTTTGTTATGGGTTTTCCCTTAGATTTTATGGCTTATTTTAGTTTTATGGAAGGAGAATAAAAAGGATAAGTTATTCAAGATAACTATGTTACTGACTTTGAATTATTTATTTTATTTACGTAACCTGAATCCTTTGTTTGTTAGAGGGTCATCAGCAAAACTAGTCGCAGCCGCTTATGGATACCTCCACCAAGAAATTGTGAAATCTAAACTTTTATAATATCCTTCTACTTTTTCTTAGGTGCGTAGTCATCCAATGACTTCTCCCACTCCAGCGGGGAGCGAGAGGGCGTGTCAGACTTTTATAAACTAAAGCCCACCTGTGCCCTTGCATCCCACACCAAAGGCCTACCTAACTTCCAGGGCATTATGGTCATCCCGTCTGGCCTCTTTCCATCGTCGCGTGCCAAGCCATTGGGTTCTAGAACAGCTGGCACCCCGGCGGTGACAAGAGCTCGACGGATGATGTCATTAATGCTTGCGTGCCTAGCTATCCGACCAGCGCTTCTGCTGCAGGATAGGCCATGGTGCCCGAGGCGGTCTACTGCTTCACCGCATTGACACCGATGTGGAGCTCCGCTAGGAGCACCCAATCGCAGGCATGTAGCGATCCGGAAGGTGGTGTCACTCAGCATAGTACCTATGTTGGGCGACGGTAGTGTCTGTAGCCAGAGGCCCGACTCCCATTCACCCACAGCCAGTAGGCGGGCACGCTCATCAGTATTGGTAGACGTGTTAATAAGGTTATTCCGTACCAAACTGCAGAGCGGCTCATCCCACTGTCTCTGGGAAGATGGGTTCTCGGGCAACGCCTTGTCCGAGCAAGCCATTTTTCTGGCGCTTACTGCATCGGCCAAGCACGGCACCTCACAGCTAACCAATGATGGAGTCAAAATTCTATTGGTCAACTGTTGAGTGCTGTGGACCGAAGACAGAAACGCCGGTAGGCTCACACTAGAAATTTAGCGGATGCAGAGCTCACTAAAAAGAATGGGTAGCGTAGCTTGTAGCCACGCTCGGTCATCCAGGGCCACATTTAAGAGGGAAGTCAGGGTATATCGAAAGGTCTGATCAATTTTGTCCAAGAGATGTGGCTGCTTCCATAAATGGGAAGAGCGGAGAAAATACATAAAATTTGGTGCAAAACAACAATACCGTATGAGGGTGAAAGCCGAATGAAGGTTAATTTTGGATAGTCTTTCCGAAATAACATAGATCTATATACCGGCTACATCTAGTTTAAATTGACAAAAAAAATTGACGTGTAAAAGTGTTTTTAAAAAAACCTACTTACAAAATAAATATCATTTATCATTTATTTATCATATATGCGAAGTGACAGGAATGGATAAATTGAGAAATGATCATATCAGAGGAAGTTTGAAAGTGGCACCGGTAACTGAAAATTTAAAGGGAATCGTTTGTTTTGGTTGGATATGTGAAGAGAAGGTACCAAACACATGTTACTAGTTTATCTTAGTTACGAGAGAGAGAAAGAGGAAGGCCAAAGAAAAGATGAATACATTGTATGAGTAACAATATGAAAGAAAAAGGTCAGAGTGATGGCGTGATAATTGACAGAACAGAATGGAAGAAACAAGCCGTGTTGCATCGACCCCACGTAACATATGACAAGGGTAGGAAGAAGGTGATGGTGAAGACCAAACACTGGTCTATGACGTAGGATCATAATAAAAAGTGGTACGACGAAGTTCACTCAGTGCTATGAGTGCTATGGTTGTACGTAACGTTGGTACACACAGTGCTTAATAGTGTTAACACACGGTTAAAATTGGTACGGAAGAAAGAAAGAAAGAAACAAATCGTGGTCCGTCCGTACCAAGGTCGTACGCGACTCAGCGTAATTAGTTTTAAAACACGTTCGAACTTGGTACGACGGACCAAAATTACGCTAAGTCTGTGACTTAGCGTAACAGGACGTGACTCGTCCTGTTAACAGTATAAGAGCGCTTCGATCTTATACTGTTAACAGTCTGTCTACACAACGCACTTTTACAATTCTACTACAAGTCTGGAAAAAACAAAATAATATCATCAACTAAACATTTACTTGCTCCACATATCTCGCGAGCCTCTCCTATATTCTCGATGTCTGAGGGTGCTCGACGCGCATCGATATCAAAGCTAACACGCGCGCGCTTAATCCCGGCCGGACGGACAAACAAGCAAACAGACAAACATACGGCAAGGGTCAATACGGGAGCGTGGGTACTTACTGCATCAGGCTAATTAGTTGATATTATATTTCCTTTATATAGTACATAAGTGTGATTGTCATTGGAGTAGGAGTTTAATATTGGATGTTGTGGCATCAAAAATCTTGTAGGCTGTGTGCAGTCACGCTCTGAGTGGAGCAAGAGAGTCAGTCAGACTTTTACCGAATAAAACCCGTGTTTCTTGGTTTTTTTTTTCGGTGGGATAATCATCTAATGACACCCCCCCGCTCATGGATGGAGCGGGAGATAGTGTCAGACTTTTACTGACTAAAAACACGCGTGCGGCCTCCTCCTTTGCTAGCATTACTGCTTCGCAGAAGGAGACGACCGCCTGCCACTCCTCGTCGGCCGCCGATCGCCCCCACGAGGACACGGCGTTGCTCTGCCCAGGCAGGGCACACCTCCACCGTATCCTCCAGGCGGTCCAAACAATGGTGACACCTAGGCGTTTCTTCCGCACGAATCCGGTGCAGGAACCTCCCGAACTTACCATGTCCGGTGAGGACTTGCGTCATGCGGAAGTTAAGGACGCCGTAAGGTCTTTCCAGCCACGCCTCAAAGCGGGGACTTACCGACGTGTTCCTTGGGTTCACAATCCCACAAAGGCCTCTGCGGTAACGTCTGAGAAAAGAGTAAATGAAGGAACCTCGAAGGAACGTAGGTGGGTTTTAGTCAGTAAATATCTTACGCTGCGCTGTCTCGCTTAACCCTAGAGCGGGTAAGCCACCTCAAAGAAAAGTATGTGTAGCCTGGATTTAAGAAACAAATGCACATGGCCACATGCCATAAACACTCAAACCCTGAAATATTGCTGTCATACGAAGTATTTTGCAGATATTACAACTTCGCCTACACACCTTCAAACTGGTTCTCGGCATTGATACTAGGCAGGAAAACACTATTAGATTACACATGGTAGTACCTAGCGAAACTTGGCTCAATAATCTCCGATACTGAAACTAAAGAACGATACCTTTACAAAGTGAACAGAGTACAAGAAGAAACGAAGTCTCCAAGCCGAAGAGCGTGTTCGATAAGTTCCCAATACTCCTGTTATAGTATATCGTAGTTCTCGCAATTACGAGCGTACCCGAGCGACACAATTAGCTCGGAACGAACTAGCCAATTAAAGACATTTTCTTCGATGTCTCTAACGAGCTTCTTGTGCCGAAGATTTATACAACTTAGTAAGTAGTCACTTGTTTTTAAGTTTAAAGTCAAAGGGGCTGAAGCAGCGAGTCTGTGGAAGAATTATCTTCGCTTCAAACGTGATTGGAGATGGCCATTCGCTACATTTGTCTATAAAGTGGATTGATGACTGGCGAAACCCGCCATTCAACCACATCCAGGACGTTTGGAGATGTCAGCAGTGAAGATCATCAGAAACGGAAATGATTATGATGATCTAGAGTTTTTTTCAATGCCTTTTTTTGAGTCGGGAAAGAATCCAATGATTCGCGCTCTAGGGTGGAGCACGAGGGCGTATCAGATGTTTACTGACTAAAAACACACCTGTGTCCTTCAGTTGCCATTTGCGCTCTAGGACCGCGGGTTTCCTCTTCAGCCGCAACCCTAACGGGATTCAACCCTACTGGGCCCCTACGATTTTGATGACTACGCGGCGTCGACGACACTGTCCAAACGGTTACCAGATAGCCGGATGGCGAGCTACCCATTCCCGTCGTCGCCTCCACGAGGACACAGCAGTGCTCCGCCCAAGCGTGGTACACCTCCACTGTGTCCTCCGGGCGGTCCACACAATGGTGACACGATGACACCCGTGCGTTTCTTCCGTCTGAATTTGGTGCAGGAACCTCCCAAACTTACCATGTCCGGTCAGGACCTGCGTCATGCGGAAGGTGAGGACGCCGTGACACGCCTCTCGTCCCTCCACATAGAGGAGACTTAATACCGCCATGATTATAGCGTCCATTTTCTACCTTGCTTGGTGATTCAGGCGACGAAGCATTTTCTTTTGTCATACCTACTCTTCGCAATGATGCTGATAATTGTTTACTTAAGTATGTCATTTTTTCTCGTTTAATTCTGATAACCTCTAACTGGATTTAACTGAATACCTGTATTTTACACGGAAGTCGACCCCAAAAACAGCTTAAAAGGCTGGCAGATTGATTGATCTCGATATTATCGTCTAATCAAACGACATTATATATTTAATATCCATTTCGCTAGAAACCTCTCTTAACAATACACACATATTATGTTCAATTCTAACAATAAATAACGTGAAATCCCAGCTTCACACAAAAATAAATATGAGCGAAACCAAGTCAAGAGAACACCATTTTGTAAATCATTTTTATGTATTTCGCGGAGCGCCGAATCTTTTTTGAGAGTGAAAGAAAAGTGTACATTATACTTACATAAAGGCTTGTATATGTTTGTTCATATGGCTTGAACGTAAACACTTATTTCAAGGAAAAATCGTTATGCTAAGAAATAAATCTGAAAATATTGCGATTTGTTATCGCAAAATGTCCAGTTTACCCTTTTTTATTATTATTTATAGGCTCGCGTTTGACCACTATCTCACCTGATGGTAAGCGATGATGTGGTCGACGGAGCACACTTGACTAGAAGTAGGTAACTTATTCATTCTTGACTTGAAGACGCCTAGGCTGTAGCTATCAGGAAAAGCAGATTCTGGCAGAAAATTAGACTCTACTACTTTTTTTCATTCTTCTCTAAAAAGTTTGTCGCATCCGTGCTTTTGAAAAAATTGTCCAAGATGGTACCCTCAGCGCTTATTCTATTTTACACCTCAGACAATTGTCATCCGTGGAATTTTACTATTAATTTGCGAACGACTTACAAGTGCAGGGTTGCCATCACAGATATATAAAACGCCGGCCACACTAGCACTGAAACTCGAATCAGCCCGTCCCTTGCTGCCTTCCTCCAGCGACCGACGCCCTAAGCCGTGGTTCGTACCCCACAGGGGGTGCCCTTAGCGTGTCAAAAGTCAAAAGTTTTTATTTCACATAGGCCTACATGGGCACTTATAAAAGGTCAGAAGCTAGTGCACGTGAAGTCGCTTAGTTTTTAAGTCAATTAAGTTAGCCCTGGCTGGAGGCTTTGATTTTCGAATTGAGGCCGCCACAGGCAAGTCCGGTTAAGCAGCAGACAACCTCCTAGGTCGACTTGCGAGAGGCCACGAAAAAAAAACTAACACTGAGTGAGCCAGAAAACATAAAAAACGTTTCAGGAAAAGTGGTTCCCAATCTTTCACGTGTAACATTTTTTTTTACGAATTTACGAATAAACAGACAGCTCGAATCTGATCAAATCAGTCGAGCAGAATTTTGCAATAGTTACTTTGTAACAGTGTGACTCAAGGAAAACAACAGAGTAATAAAGCGGCTTTAAGCTAGGAAGGAAGAATTCCTGCAAATTAATCTAGCCTGTTTGATACCCCACAGCGATGCGTAGATTTTATTGTTTCTTAGAAGCACCTAGAATACTCAACACGCCTCTGTTAATCAAGTTGATTCCTCGTAGACTAGTCAACGGAATTTGTTGGTAGAACTTGGTTGCCCAGTGGTACCTAGGTAATGACTCACGATTTACGACTGGCCCGTTGGTCTAGTGGTTAGTGGCCCTGACAGCTATGCCGGAGGTCGTGGGTTCGATTCCCACCCAGGACAAATTTTATGTTTGTGTGATGAGCGTGATCATTTGTACTGTGTCTGGGTGTTATTTATCTATAATATGTATGTATTTAGAAATATATAAGTATGTTTATCAGTTGTCTAGTACTCAGCACCAGATGTGCTTAGTTTAAAACTAGATGGCGTTGTGTGATTGTGGTATATTATTATACTAAATGTAAATAAGTAATTCATAAAACACTGCAATCAAAATCGGCATATGCTAGAACCAACTTAAAGAAGACAAATGAGATATATCTACAAACTAGCACTGGGCCCGCGTGGTGGCTCACAGCCCAATCCCACTCACTAAAAGGCGGTTTGAGTCCCAGCAGTGGGAACATTTACGCTGCTTATGCTGACCGCAGTTCGTACCAGCCCTAGCCATCACTGTTGTACCCTCACTTTCATAAAGTTTCATAATAAAATTCTTGACGAATGAAACGTTTTATTTCACTTGGATGGTAGTTATTTATTCTTGGCACTTTCACCTTTAATAAAAACAGCCTGTTCGTTTCAGGAATTCGCCAGCGACTAGAATGGCTCTGACATTTAGGAAATTCTTTAATAATCTCAGATGGCACTTGCCGGGACTTCCTGTATTGTCGGAAATCAAAGATCATTTTGTAAAAGGGTAAAGCTATAACCGATGAGTAGGGATTGTTCTATTGTCCATTTGTGTTGGAGAAAATACGGTGGAAAGTTATAAATACAGTTGGTAATTTAATGTAAATGTAAAATTGGTGTACTGTGCCAATATACGTACAGTGTACAACTGTGGAGTGGAGTCTGTGCCTGTGTTGCCTGACAATTACAACCAATTACAACAAATCTTTAAGTCAAAAGTGAATAGATTAGTTTTAGGCAAGCGCGTTACATCGTCGATCACATCGTAGCTTTTCATCAGGTGAGATAGAGGTCAAGCGGGAGCCTATCAACAAAAAATACTGTTGTTTGAGATTGAGAAAAAGGTTCTGTAACTCATTTAAAAGCTATATTGTTACTTAAAAACATTGACAAAACTACCTTAAAAACAATGAAAAGAGCACTTCCTTTCATTATTGACATAATATTAGTATATATAGTATGTATTAGTATGTATAATATAATTATATATTAGGTTTAGTTATGTAGGTTTATATTGTGCACTGGATCCTACCCTCGAATATGTTCTCTCTCTATAATTCAAAGGTTTGCTGGGAGAAAACTCATTGCTGAGTTAAGCTCGCCTTTGTACATGAACTGTCTGTATCTCCATATATTATGTTATGGTTTTGTGTACTATAAAGAATTAAGAAACTGAATGAAACTGTAAAATAAATGAATTTATTACAGTCAACCTCGGAAGCTTCTCTGAGATTTAAACGCTTCTTAAATAAACCTAATATATAAAGCAAACTCGGGAGAGAGCTGTGTGCCCGTGTGCTCGTATACCCGTGTGGACGTGTGCCCGTGTGCCTACGTACCCGTGCCTCCATGGCAGATGTAATTCCTCGCAGTAAATAAAACAGATTGTATTAAGATGGGGCGCCCAGAGTCACGCTGCGTGTGTCTACAGAACATTACATTACATCACGCCTCTATTCTCTGTAAGGTTAGGCAGAAGTGTACCTACCTACCTACTTATACATTTTTCTTTTATATTAGTAAGCATAGTCAGTATTAAAATCTTACCACTCGGAATCAAGGTCCTCACCGGACATGGCAAGTTCGGGAGGTTCCTGCATCGGATTCAGGCGGAAGCAACGCCCGGGTGTCATCATTGTGCGGACCACCCAGAGAACACGGTGGAGCATACGGTGGAGGTGTGCCCCGCTTGGGCGGAGCACCGCCGTGTCCTCGTGGAGGCAATTGGCGGCAGCGACCTTTCGCGTCGGGCCCTGGTTCAGGCTATGGTCCAGAGCGAAGAGGAATGGCAGGCGGCCGCCTTCTGCTGCGAAGCAGTAATGCTAGCGAAGGAGGAGGCTGCACGCGTGAGGGAACGAAGGTCCTCACGCCCTAGCCGCCGTAATTCCGACCCCGACTACCAGCCACGGTAGACGCGGGCTTGCGGACGTCGAGCACTGGGTAGCTCGCCGTCCGGCTGTTCGGTATTTAACCGGACCGAGCCCAGTCGTCCACAGCGCGTAGTAATCCTCGCGCTCCTCAAAGAGATAATAATAATAATAATAATAATTAATAAGATGTCAGCAAACCGTAGGGGCCCAGCAGGGCCGATGCCCGCTTGCTAGGATCGCGGAGAATTTCTGAAAGGGAAACCCGTAGTCCTAGAACGCAAAGGGTAATTGAAGGATACTGGTGTGGTTTTAGTCAGTAAAAGTCTGACACGCCCTCCCGCTCCACCCAGAGCGAGAGAAGTCATTTTGATGATTTACCACCTTAAAAAAAAAACACTCGGAATCAGCCCTCCTCTCTAGGAGAGGGAATGAGCCATAATCCACAATGCGGACCCAGTGTGAGTTGATGAATGTCGCATGTCTTCGAATTTTTTAGTTCTGGAGCGCAAGGGGCAACTGGAAGAAACATTTTGAGGTAGGAAATCATCAAATGATCTGAAATTCTGCTCAAGGGTAGATAGAGAGGGTGTGTCAGACTTTTTCTGAATAAAACCCTCCTGTGACCTTCACAAGAGAAGGCTTCTGGCGGGATTTTTTTCAAGTTGTTCAGTGTTTGTTTTAATTATTCGCAAGTTCATTCCTAGTGAAATTGTGATGTTAACTTGGCGTAATTTTGTATCTCAAGTGTCTACACAACTGGACAATATGTTGAATCATTGAAATAGACTCGATCTTGGTAATATCGAACTGAGAATTTTTGACTGACTCAACGAAGCTGAGCCGAGAAGGCTGACTCAACGAAGCTGAGCCGAGAAGGCTGACTCAACGAAGCTGAGCCGAGAAGGCTGACTCAACGAAGCTGAGCCGAGAAGGCTGACTCAACGAAGCTGAGCCGAGAAGGCTGACTCAACGAAGCTGAGCCGAGAAGGCTGACTCAACGAAGCTGAGCCGAGAACAGCACTCAACGAAGCTGAGCCGAGAACAGCACTCAACGAAGCTGAGCCGAGAAGGCTGACTCAACGAAGCTGAGCCGAGAAGGCTGACTCAACGAAGCTGAGCCGAGAAGACTGACTCAACGAAGCTGAGCCGAGAAGACTGACTCAACGCATTTGCTACCAAATAGGTACTGTAGAAAAATTACAAAATGTTACATCCGTATTTTATTAGAAAACAAAGTGACTGTATCAACAATTAAATACTCAAATATACTTGACACAGACTAAAAGCACAAACCATGCACAGACAAAAGAAAAAGAAAGAATGTGATAAGTACCCCGAACAAGGTTAGGCAAAACCTTAGATCCTAACTCGTAGTTCCAGAGAGTTTATTAAGTAATTCTTTCATCCCATTTGTGTTGCTCCGTAAACAAAGCAACTCAATAGAGCTACATTAGCGCCCGATACAAAAACTTGGCTAATCAAATAACAGGGGATCGGACCCGAAGCAAAATTAGTCCGGGGACGCTAGGAACGGTTGAAACGCGGCACAGGTACAAGAAATACGTTTAAAAGAATACATTGTTGTACTACAAAAAAGTGGCGGGCAGGGCACGTTACGCGCAGGACAGATGGTCGATGGGGCCTAAAGGTTTTGGAATGACGACTGCGTACTGGAGATGTAGCGTCGGCAGCTCTCCAATAAGGTGGACCGATAACCTGGTGAGAGTTGCGGGAATGCGATGGATGCGAGACGCACAGGACCTTTCGTTGTGGCGACACTTGAGGGAAGCCTATGTCTAACAGTGTTCGGCTTCGGCAGTACAGTAGCCACTCGCTCCAACACTGCACCGACCCTGCCGCGACACGCAGTACAGCAGCCACTCGCTCCAACACTGCACCGACCCTGCCGCGACACGCAGTCCAGCAGCCACTGGCTCCAACACTGCACCCACCCTGCCGCGACACGCAGTCCAGCAGCCACTCGCTCCAACACTGCACCCACCCTGCCGCGACACGCAGTACAGCAGCCACTCGCTCCAACACTGCACCGACCCTGCCGCGACACGCAGTCCAGCAGCCACTCGCTCCAACACTGCACCCACCCTGCCGCGACACGCAGTCCAGCAGCCACTCGCTCCAACACTGCACCGACCCTGCCGCGACACGCAGTACAGCAGCCACTCGCTCCAACACTGCACCGACCCTGCCGCGACACGCAGTACAGCAGCCACTCGCTCCAACACTGCACCGACCCTGCCGCGACACGCAGTACAGCAGCCACTCGCTCCAACACTGCACCGACCCTGCCGCGACACGCAGTACAGCAGCCACTCGCTCCAACACTGCACCGACCCTGCCGCGACACGCAGTCCAGCAGCCACTCGCTCCAACACTGCACCCACCCTGCCGCGACACGCAGTACAGCAGCCACTCGCTCCAACACTGCACCGACCCTGCCGCGACACGCAGTACAGCAGCCACTCGCTCCAACACTGCACCGACCCTGCCGCGACACGCAGTACAGCAGCCACTCGCTCCAACACTGCACCAACCCTGCCGCGACACGCAGTACAGCAGCCACTCGCTCCAACACTGCACCGACCCTGCCGCGACACGCAGTACAGCAGCCACTCGCTCCAACACTGCACCAACCCTGCCGCGACACGCAGTACAGCAGCCACTCGCTCCAACACTGCACCGACCCTGCCGCGACACGCAGTACAGCAGCCACTCGCTCCAACACTGCACCGACCCTGCCGCGACACGCAGTACAGCAGCCACTCGCTCCAACACTGCACCAACCCTGCCGCGACACGCAGTACAGCAGCCACTCGCTCCAACACTGCACCGACCCTGCCGCGACACGCAGTACAGCAGCCACTCGCTCCAACACTGCACTGACCCTGCCGTGAAGGGTTGAACAGTTTTGTATATTTATAATAAGGCTAGACTATAGCCTAGATAGGTATACTTGTTTTTTTTTTTAAATTAAATATTTGATATTTATTAGTATATTTTTTTTGTATTGTAGGTATGTACGTATTTGTGTTATTATGTCTTATTAGTATTATTTCTGATTTTGTACACAGACAGCCCTAAATCTAACTCCTTTCTTTCAGTCCATCCAAAGGTTGTCTGTAAGAAATTGCCCTGTGCGATAAGACCGCCTATTGTACACTTATTTTTAATAACGTTTTTCCTGTATTTTTTGCCATGTGGTGTACAATAAAGAATAATAATATATATACTTTGGTCCCGAGAGTACGTTCACAAGAGGGTCAATTTCAAACGGGCGAAACTGCAGTCAAAAACTGCTTGTCGTGAACAGATTCCCCTTGTAAAAATAACATGTTACCTTTCACAAAACACTTAGATATTCAGTGCCAGATGGTGCCATTATAAAGGAATGGTTGTCGCAATGTCGTTTCTCTGAAGCCGGTGAGAAATGAAGGCGTCACGCAGTGCTCAAGGACACCATGTTACGAGTATATCCCTTTCTGTCCTTTGTACGCCAAGGACAGGACCGCTACTGAGACGGACAGATAGCCTAATACAATTTACTTTCTGGTATAGGGAATCAGTAATTTATCGAAGATTTCAGTTCGTCTATCAATTTTTAGAGGTATGCGGAACAGGATGTAAACTCCCGCAACCCTCCGACCAGATGTGTGTTCTGTCTAGTCCGGGCAACTGTCCGATAGTTGATTTCAGACAGTTGTATTTGTTCCAATCGCGCGGAGAATTCTGACACTGCCATGCAAGATTTTTCCTAAATCTAAGTAACATATCAATGAATTACTTAAGTGGTGTTTTAGTACGTTTTTTATCGTATTTAATTTATCAATATTAAAACTTTATGGACTAGATAAAACACTGTACAAAAAAGGATGAGTGCAAAACCCTAAGAAGTGTGATAGACTTGGTTGAAGACAATTATTATTGATTATATAGGGTGACTGGTAATTAGTGTACGATACTTAAACACGTGATTGTGCTCATGATAACCAACAACTTTTACTATGGGAACAACCAGAAATCGCGAAAAAAAAATCAGCTGTTCAGTACATTTATATTTGCCTAATGTACTGAACAGCTGATATTTTTTTCGCGATTTCGGCTTTGCTCCCATAATAAAAATTGTTTATTATCATGAGCACAATCACGTGTTTAAGTATCGTACACTAATTGCCAGTCACCCTATATATATAACTATGATGACATAAAGATACCTTTTTATGTGAAAAATAATCAAACAACTTCCCCCGCTCTAGATGAAGCGAATACTCCCTACTGTCCGACTTTTACTGACTGAAACCTACAATGATCCTTCAGTTGCCCTTTTGCGAGGACTATGGTGACTCCTTCGAACAATCCGTAGCATGCATTAGATACCTTACATTAGTCACTGTGGTTATAGATACCGGCACGGATCTTGAGCGCTGACTTCTACAGTTCTACTTGCGCAGAAGCACGCAGAAGTGAAATATCGGGTCTCTTTAGTGGTATGGCGGGGGTGGGGAGTGAAATTCTTGTACAGTGATTGGCTCGCCGATATTGTACGATGCGCAAAGCGTTCCCCGCTCTTCGCCGAGCGCTCAAGATTCGTGCCGCTATCTGTACCTACTTTCTGACCCTCTATTAATTTTATTATTTTATTCCCCTTTTTTTATTGTTATTTCGATTTTTTTTTTAATATTTGTTTATTTCAATAGAGCTTATGATAATTTATTACCTTTTGTATTTGGAAACAATAGCATTGTATAATGTAGAAGCACTGTCTTTTTTTTTCAAGTTTTGTGAATGTGAAATACCATGGAGCATTTTTATTAGGTTACAACTTGTTTGACATTACGAGCATGACAGTTGAGAGTTTGTCATGTTCACTCAAAAGTCTCGCTGATGGTGGCACGTGATATTGGGTCATTCTGTGGGGCTGATGTACGCGTCATGCTCGTGAACGGGTGCCGTCAATTGAGACTGGTCATCTCTTAGCTGCCAGTGGCTTAATTCAATTTCTATTTTAAGTTTTTTTAATTAATTATTATTACTTATCTACATTGTGCTCACATATTAGAAGCGACAAGAAATATGTAACTAAGATTTATGTAACTCATAATATGATTTAAAAGAGTGTCCATGGAATTTCTTGCACGTTCTTCTCCATAGAGATCTACGCTTTGGAACGTGCAATTTAGCTTCACTGGTTTTTTTTTTTGACCGACCGACGTTTTCACTATTCAAAAGTGCTTGTAATTGGTCTATTTGAAATAAACGTTTCTGATTTCTGATTATTAGAGTTCGTTAGAGAGCTCTTTATAAAATATTTTAGTCCAATTTACTTCTTATTTATATGTCTCTATTGACCAATTTTCTTAAAGAAACCTCTTCAAATAAATAGTTTTGATAACTGCGAGGCTAAAAATACCTTTTCTATTTATTTTCCCAAAACGTTTCAATTCACGGGCAGCCAACAAAACACTTGAATAGTTTTTCTTTACAAAACAAGCGACACGACGACGTCGAAGACGTGAAAAGAACGTTTCCAATCTCAGCAAAGAATTCTAAATCCGGATTTTCTTTGAATAGTCGGACGCCTCCTAATCAGACGGCGGGCGTCCGGCCGTCCGGCCCGGGCGCGGCTTACCATTCCGGCTTTTGTTAACTTCGGTAAGTATCTAATTGATACTGGCAGGCCTTGTACCTACCTAATTTAATTTAGTGTTTGTCAAGCTTAGGTATCTATATGTTTTCCAAATAAACAAAGCGCCTTAATTTCTGAAAGTTTATTTGCTAAAGGACAGGGACAAAAAAGGGGGGGGAAAAGAAAGAAGAGGGTTGTTTTTTTTTCAAATATCTACTGTCTCGCTCTAGCTTTGTTCGTTTGAAATTCTTGGCTTTTCTCTATTATAATATGCATCTTCTGTCTATCTATATTCTATATATAAAAGGAGAAATTGGCTGACTGACATATCTACGCACAGCCGAAACTAACTAGGAGAGGGAAATTTAGCACAAGGTTTCCTTTTATGACGTGGGCGAATTCTAAGAAAGGATTTTCCTTAATTCAAAAAGAAAGAAAAACAAACAATTTATTTACGGGGAATGACGCAATCTTAACCCCTACAGCCCCTAAGGGGATGAAACAGGGGTCTGTATGGAGAAACCTGCTTTCACGTGGGCGAAGACGCTGGCAGAACCTAGTGTATTATACACCTAAATCTTCCTCATTAATCACTCTGTTTGTTGGTGAAAACAGCATGAAAATCTGTTCAATAGTTTTTGAGTTTGTTGCAAACAGACAGACAGACAGACGCTGTGAGGAACATTGTTTTTATAATATTTAAAATTTAATTTTAATTTTTAAATAAAGGAGGACAGTTTTTACAGCGGTTTAGCTCTCGTGTCCTCACCCACAGGGACCGCGCGTTGTGCCAGGATATTAAGTACTCTATGACACTAAGCAATGGTGTAGTTTTCTATTAGTAACAGAATTCCCTAAACAATAAACGATTTTACAACTCCATAATACCATAGATATTAGTTTAGAAAAACTCTAGTAAGGTATTTCGTCTAACAGTATTACAGCTTTCAAAGTTTTTACACTATAGTAAGATTTTACACATCCTTAACTTCAAAGGGGAATGAAACTTTTTCCCATACATTACTGGCATGTATTTTTTTCTTTTTGCCAAAAGTGAAACCTAGGCCATGTCTTAAAGGACTGTATGATAAATCAATAGCAAAAAGAATTATGTCTACCAACCGTAACCAAATGAAGTTAGAGACTATTTAGTATATTGCTATTGTTTGTTATTGGGCGTTATTTTTTCTTAAATAAAAATACCGTATGTCTGATATTTTAAGTTTTCCATTGTTAAAGTTTAAGTTAAAGTTTTAGTTTCGGTTTTTATGGTGAGTACGCATTAAATAGTGTCAATCACTATCACAAGACTATTGCGTATCTTTTCGATCTTTTATCACTTATTATTGTAACTAGTTTTAGTGATGAAAAACTGCGAGTGTGAAAAAAATATAACAGTAATAACCAATTTAATCTATTTTATCAATGGAAACCTCAAATTTATGTATTATATTTCCATTTCATTATAATATAACGAAAATAGGTAACGCCTGACAAAAATGTACTAGCAATGCTTCTATACGTATCTTTGTTCAGTTACGGTTTAAAGACTTGGTTCTTTTTACTATTGATTCCTCGTATTGGCCTCTAACATAATATAACCTAGGTTTCATTTCTGGCGAAAAGAAAAAACAAAATCATCAATAGTTTGCATTGGCCTTAAAAACCTGTCCTGCCTGTGTGTGTTATTCAAAAACCTGTCTCATGACAAATTGAATATTATTCATTCTCGTCATCAATTTAACCGAAAGACGTCCACTGTTGGATATAGGCCTCTCCCAAGTGTCGCCACAACGACCGGTCCTGTGCATCTCACATCCATCGGAAACCATGTGGGAAGCCTTCCAACGCTGAGTCTTCCGCGTGCTTTACGCGTTCACCACTAAAATTTTTCGCCTCCATTGACCTTCTGTTTTATGAGCAATGTGCCCGCTCACTGCCACTTAAGTATGACGATTCTTGGGTCTATGTTGGTAACCGTACTCGTGATTCGACGTATATCTTCACTCCTGATTCGATCACACAAGGAAACTTCGAGCATAGCCCCTTGGGGGATTTTAAGCCTTCTGATGAGGGCCATTGTGAACGACAAAATATTACCTACTATCCTTTATTTTTATTACCTTCTCAAAGATTATCTACACTATTTTATTTTCGCATGCATGCGAACCAATTACACCATACTTGCATGGCGTTGCGCGCGACATCCCATCGGACGCGCGTCCAATTACCGCCGTCGCGTCGCTCGGACAATTTGTCGGGCGTGCGACAACGCGACGACGACGCTTCTTGAAGGGGATCCAATCAGGACCACTATACGGGCGACGTATCGACTCTAAAGCCATGAAGCACTAGATAAGGCTTAAGGGAACAGAGTTTCTTGGCGGTAAAAAGCAGTCATTTTGGTCGAATAGACTGCGAGGACATTTTAAGATATTTATAACAGTTACACAGCCCGATGTATTATAAAACCAAGTTTTATCTTTAAGTTTGAACATCCAACGTTAAGTCAGTGTTCTAAATATCTAATTTGCAATAAAACTTATAATATCATCTCTGTTATCTATCTGGTTACCTTCACTCTTCAGAAACATCAGAATTTTCCATTTCGCTCAAGTCACCAACGGAATTATCATCCGTCAATTTTAATCGAGTTCCATTTCCTTCAAGCTTGCTAAAAATCCTCAAAGTTCCCAAAAATCTAAAACCTCAACTGCCATACTATTACTGCCTCCAAACCACAACTATATTCTTCTTTTTTTATTTATTTACTAGCAATCCCCCGCAGTTTTACCTACGTCTTTGGTTATTGTTCCTATTGGCCGTAGTGTTTGTTATTTAAATGCCTTTCTCGATAAAAAAGATTAACGCGTTCAAACAAAGAAACAAACTTTTCAGCTTTATAATATTAATTATAGATTTAAAGTGCAAAGTTGAACTTAATGACTAAGGCTTCCTTTCGGTTTCACCTTGCCACCGTCTAATATCGCCACAATGTTTCCGTCCCTTGTGACAAATGCCACATCCACGCATCATCTCACATCTCTGGCGAGTCTTCTTATTTCCCGAACAGCGCTGTTGTTATGATTCGCTATCGCCGGTCATTACCCCGGCCCGGCTGAGCTCGCGCCCATCCCATTTCCTACCATTTGCTACCATTCCCTGCCGAAGACATGTTCTAATCCGACATGTTATTGTCCGGAGCTTGCAGTTTCGATAGGACGCGTGATTGATGTTCGCTTCCATCGCGAAGGAAAAATGGGAAAAGCTTCTGAGGAGAATTTTTAGTCAAGAAGGTTTTGTTGAGATAGTCGGCGATATTAAATAGGGATTATGCTTGAAAATAATATGTTATCTAACCATTATAATAATAAAAGTGCAAGAATAGAATATTAACAGTGAAAACAATATCAAAATTGATAGAAAAGCAAACGAGATACAAAAATTTTAAATAAATATATCTGTCTCTCTTGTCGTAACGCCATTTGCCGTGGCAGCTATACCGTATAGGCGTGATGAACTTTGACGTCAAAACCCACGTCTACGAACTTCTCTTTATTATTATTATTATCGGCTCTGAAGCTCTATAGCAACTTCGTTGTTGGTGAAGATATTTCAAAAATTGTTTCATATTTGTAAGGTTTAATAATGATTTAATTTTGTAAATAAAAAATTGCACGCGTTTTCCCTATTGTTAAAGTTCTTCGATGTGAGTGCCTAAGTTTGAGTAGTGGGTAAACAAAGAGGTCAACATTTTGATTGTTTATTTATTTCTGAAATATAGTTCTGTCATTGACACGAATCAACATCACCACTGAGTGCCAAATATCCCGGTTTTTTATCCCCAAAAATACAGGGTTCGAGAAAAAAGAAAAAGCGTGTTTTAGGTGGGAAATCAACCAACGACATCCGCTCTAGTGTGGAGCGGGATGGCGTGTTAGAATTTTACTGATTATACCCACTCTTATGATCTTTCTTTGGCTTGCGTTCCAGGACCCCGGGTTTTCCATTCAAAAGCGAACCCCGGGGTTGAAGACCCCTACGGTTTTGCTGACATCTCTTTGAGGCGCGCTTGGACTCGGGCTTGGTCCGGATGGTTACGGGACAATGAGCTACCCATTGCCAGCCGTCCACAAGCCCACGCCTACGGTGGCTGAAAATCGGGGTCGGGATCCCGGCGGCTGGAGGGTGAGGAAGTCCGTTCCCTAACGCGTACGGCCGCCTCCTTCGCTAGCATTAGTGCTTTGCAGAAGGAAGCAATCGCCTGCCATTCCTCATCGCTCCGGACCATGACCCCCTTGGTACAGACCAGGGGCCGGCGCGAGAGGTCGTTGCCGCCGATCGCCCCCACGAGGCCACGGCGGTTCTCCGCCCTAGCGGGGCACACCTCCACCACATGCTCTACCGTTGTCCTCTGGGCAGTACACACAATGGTGACACCCGGGCGTTTCTTCGGCAAGAATCCGGTGCAGGAACCTCCCGAACTTACTATGTTCAGTGAGAACTTGCGTCATGTGGAAGATCCTCCTCTTCCACATGACGCCGTGACATCTTTCCAGCCACTCCTCAAAGAGGGGATTCACCGCCATAATTATGGCGTACCCAAAAAGAAAGAGCGTGAGAGTAAGTATTACAATATGATGATATCACATGACAGCTGTGAAACCATACTAATCAACTTTCAGAAAGTCACCTACCAACTCCAACTTTCAACATGAAAAAAAAACATGTAGCTGAAAAGAATACACAAGCCTTTTCCGATCGTCAGAACATTATAACCGGGATGCCAGCAGAGAGGCGGTTGACAATAATTCGTAAAACTCTGCTTTACGAGCAGGCTTTACATCCGACAGACAGTATTTAAACGACGCCAACTTTTATGCGTTTTATTTAACTTTTCGTGATTTTTCGCAACATTTTAGATGGCAATAACACCCTTGATGGGCTGTTATGCAATGAGATTGAGATTGAAGATTCGTTTATGTTTTATTTGGTAGCCTTATTAACAAATTGTTCTAGTCCTTCGATGTACGCGGTATGAACGACGAAGCGAAACGCTTAGTCCGGATCGTCGTCGTGTGTCATTTAATTTGTTTCATTTTCACCTCATTTTTCATCAACTTTTGAATTGTCGTAAAAGGGAAGTAAATTGTATTGGATCACAAAACTTTTCAGCGGCAATCGATCCTTTGACCATTAATGTAACCCTCATACAGAAATCAGGGATCCGTGTAGCTAATCAAGAACCAAAAAGGGTACATTACCAGCATCATTAAAACTTAACTCAAACAGTATTGAGTACAACACCAGACGATCAAACTAATAAGGCTCCGTAACGAATCGAGTGCAAACATGATTAATCCCAATCAAATAGGGTTCGGCTAATTGAATGAAAACAAATTAATCCTCCCTCCCCTATCCCCCCAAAGCTCCGGAGGGTTGATTGCGGAGTATTATGAATAATTATTGCCGGAAAAATATTCGCGCTGGCCGCTTAGCTGCCTTGTTGAGCGTGAAATGTTGGGGAGGCAGAATAAACAATATTTAGGAAAAAAACTTCGAAAATTTTTGATTTTACTTGTACTGTCCAAAATATGTTAGACTAGAGCGACATTGCCACATTGGAACTAAAAATATAAATCCCTGCATCGTAGTATCAGAGCGCGATCAGAACATATTTGTATATGTTAGTAATATATACAAATATGTATCGTATATACCTATATAGTCCGTAGTTTGTATATAGCATAGCATAGCATAGTCGGCCTTATAATGTTCCCACTGTAGGGACTCAGGCCTCCTCTCTAGAGAGGGAATGGGCCCTAATCCACCACGCGGGCCCAGTGCGGGTTGGTGAATGTCACATGTCTTCGAATTTTTGGTTCTAGGACATGCCGGTTTCCAGTTTCCAGGAGTTTGTATATGTATAGTCCGAAATCAAGTATCGGGCAGTTACCCGGACCAGATGCAACACTCGTTTGATCGGAGGATCCTCAATCCTCTAACCGATTACTTTTTGACTACCAGCTTATCACTGATAGCAGTTTGGGACTCCAACACTAATGGTCCCCTTGACCACAAACGAGTTGCCACTAATGACGAAAAATGACGAAATTACCCTACTTTTTGATTAGAGCAGGACTAAATATGACTACTCAGATTTCTGTTCAGATTCACTTAAAAAAACCTTAGGTATATAACTTTAAAAATCTAGTAACGATCAATAACTTCCGTTTTTTCAACGCCCGCGTTACTGCAGACCAATTGAATATGCACACCGTACAAATTCCATCTCATTTTAAATTGAAAACCGGCAGAAAAGAGGCGAAAAAAATATAAGCACTGTTATCATATTAAACCTGGAATGTGCTCAACAATGGACATTCTCGTTGCATAAAGACACGAATAGCACCAGCCGCAGTTATTGCCGGGTCCGGCAATTGTATCAGAGTGGACGGTTTTAATTCCGGATCCCGGGCCGCCGGCGCCGCGCACGGGAAAATTGTAATTTGTTAGTTATGACCGGTTTTGTCAAGTTTGTAACATTTTTAGAGTAGCTACTAGTACTGGCTGTGCTGAAATTAGTTTACGGAATGATCCACATTGCACATTGCTATCTTGTTTTTGTTTTGTGACCTAGTTTTTGTAGAATATGCATTCCCTTTATGAATAACAAACTTTTTAAGGACTGAATAGTTTTGATGTAACATAGCACTAGTGTTCAACCTTATGAACCCTCTGAGTACAAAAATAAAAATAAAGCCGGCCAAGCGTGAGTCGGACTCACGCACGAAGGGTTTATTAAAGGCGTGGGTAAAGTGTGTCATCTTTGCGATTGGAAAATTTGCATCTGAATCACTGTAATGTTCCGGAACAGTGAAATGTATCATTTGGAACATTTGGAACAGCGGCGCAAAAGATACAAACGGAACATTTGGAACATCGGCTCAAATGAATCGTGATCTGTTACGTCGCGTCATATACACTAATGGTTTTGTTAATTGAATTTTGATTTAAGAATAATTTTAAGCAGATGTTTATAGTTCAGGTCATTAATTATATTTACACTATTTACGTTTTAATTTGAATTTTAAAAAGACTGCAGGTCACTTAAGATAAAGAATGTTTCAGTGTTCCAATTGATGCATGTAAAACATTACTGCTGTTCCAATCTTTCGGAACACTAAAGAGTTACACAAGCCTAGTTTATTAGTATTTGTTGTTATAGCGGCAACAGAAATACATTATCTGTGAAAATTTCAACGGTCTAACTATCACGGTTCATGAGATACAGCCTGGTGACAGACAGACGGACCGTGTAGTTTTAGTAATAGGCTCCCGTTTTTCCCTTTGGAAACGGCACCATAAAACATTTTTTGACGTACCTTTCATATTCTTTTTTTATTTTATTTAGCACTGCCTTGAGCTCTGAGACTGGTAAGCCTGAACAGAATAATTTATCCTCTTCCAAGTCTCTGTAACAACAGGAAACATCCATAAAGTATCAAAATTATGCCCCCTTCCCCTCCCCCTCCCATCTTGACTTATCGATTATTTGTGATTCTTAAAAAGCAACTCTTGACTCCCGCCGCCCGGGGATTACTGGTAATCCCCGAAACGCCTCCGCGACCCCTTCGCAATGACCTCGCTTTTATTTAAAATGGCGCTGGCTTATGACCCACTACGAAATATAATTGAGTTAGAAAGCTAGATGGTTTTTTACCTATGTGAATAGTTAAGTTGGTCGTGTGTTGTTTATTCTGTTAGCACTTCGGACCTTATGCTTTTGAGAGAGTATCAACTATCATATCGGTGAAAATAATTAGCCCCATGCTTTATCCATATAAATTATATGGAACACTATATTCCATTAATAATTGTGGACAGTATGCACGGGAATTGGTTCCGCCATCACCTTGCTACCATAAGACAACCCCACGTACGGCGAGTATCCACCCTTACGTTGTTGAAACCTCTACGGTCCGGACTAAGCATTTCGCTTCGTCATTTATACCGCGTACATCGAAGGACTGGAACTAATTACCTGCTGCGGTCTTCCCGTCCGATTATAATTTGGATGTCTTCAAGGCTAGAGCGAATAAGCTCCTTATAAACTAGTGCGCCTCACCATCAACGATTGCATCACTGCTTACCATTAGGTGGGATCGCAGTCAAACACTAGTTTATATCAATTAAAATAAAAAGTGATGTTACTACGATGCTCGATTATAATATTTTGACTCCATGAAAATATACTACTAAAATGATAGTACTACAACTCATATCAAACTGTTCTGTAATTGGTGACTAAAACAATTACACTAGACTATCGCCAGTCGCCCATATTATTTAAAAAAATTAATGAATAAAAGTTTTTCGTTGACTATTTAACAAATCGATTTAACTACGTATTGAAATACATTTATCAAGTGTGCACGCATGACCGCACTGGAAATGAAAATATTTTATATTCTGCAGTTAATATTTAAAAAGTCAATCAGAAACGTTTTCATTGAAAAATGATTCGAGTTTGAATATTAAATAAATTTCCTTTATGTGCGTACACTTTGTTTGTTTCCACGACGAATAAACCAATTACCTCGGAAAATTTGTTTACGCTGTTGTGTTTTATAATAAACTCCGCTTTTTATATTGTTTCGATTCAATCTACGAAGATTAATTGAAGCAAACCTTATCGAATATTCAGAGCGTACCCTCGTAGGTGTACTGACGTGTAATTGTCTCTGCTCTAATGCGGAACAAGTTGGACTAATTTAAATTCTAGAAGTAATGTGTATTTTTAGCGTTCCGTACCCAAATACCATATCAGTTACTCAAAAGACCATCTCAGACACCAATCATGTTTTGACCATTACATGTTTGCTGTATGGACTTTTAAAGAGACTTTGATCTCTGAATTTGTTTCGGTGTTGCTTCTCGAGGTCAGCTAGGAAATACCGGCCTCATCTATTTTAAATTGGCGAGTAAAAGTGGATTTTCAAAAACCTTTTATCTTTATTCTTTATTGTACACGCAATTTTATACAGCCAATAAAAATAGGACAGTTGATGTCCATAGACGAGCTTAACCCACAAGCGAGCTTGAACCTCTTTTCAAAATATGTATCATTTATCATTTAAAGGGAAAAAACGAGATCCTATTGCTAAGACTCCGCTGTCCGTCTGTCTGTCACCAGGCTGTATCTCATGAACCGTGATAGCTATCACGGTTCATGAGAAACAGTTGAAATTTTCACAGATGATTTTCTATTACCACTATAGCAATAAATACTAATAAAAACAGAAGAGAGGGGAAGGGGGGGGTCCCATACAACAAACGTGATTTTTTTGCCTATTCATTGTGTCTAATGTTGTAACGGAACCCTTAGTGCGCGAGTCCGACTCGCACTTGGCCGGTTTTTTCAGATCAAATAATAATTATTCAGTCACGTAGAAAAAGAAGGTTTATTGAAAAATAATAAATTAATTACTATAGAGTGTTATTTGAAACTCAGTAAATAGAAAGCTTTAAAATTGTGAGCAAGTCATTCTACTTTGTTTTCACGGCTGAGTGCCAAACTTGGTAGAATGAGGCTAACTTGACGGCTGACAAGACAATTTTGTTGTTCGCAATTTCACTAAGGCATAATGTACAACACGAGAGTTGTGAACTACATAACAGACACACAACACAAACACTCTCATATATAGAAACATACAAATTAGGTAGCTTCTACTGCAGGTTCCTCTTCCCCCTCCAGCAGGCGATGTCAGGAGAGATTAAGGGATTATCCACATGCGGAGACGGCACCTGTAGATGAACAATGTAACTCAACAATCTGATTATAACAATACGAAGATGAAAGGAATAAAAAATGGGTACTTATTTAAGGGGATAGAGATCATAATATACATTTATGACAATTTGGTCTTTCCTAGTAGTTTGGAGGTATGTGGATCAGAGAGTAAAGTCCCGCAAACCTCCGTTGAAAAAGGAGGATCCTCCGGCCAGATGGGTGTTATGTCTGGTGGGCAACTGCCCGATAGATGATTTTGGGGTGTTCTATATGTTCTAATCGCGCGGAGAACTTTAATTGCGCGATGCAGGATTAGTTCTTATGTGACGCCATAGATGTCGCTACAGTAGTATTCTAGTACAATTTCAAAATACTACATCGTTTCGTTTGGTCCAATCCCCGGCTAAGAAACCTAACTCTTACCTACTTCTTATTTATTTATTTAAACTTCATGTACAGTAGTGGTACATAGGCGGACTTAATGCAACAAGCCATTTTTTACTAGTCAGCCTTTGGGATAAAAAAGACAACATTGTGGTAGGTGTGCACTATAAAAATAATACAACATATTTCAAATAGCACACGCAGCGTTGGCAGGCCTCCCACAAGGTGGACCGATGACCTGGTGAGGGTCGCGGGAATCCGATGGATGCGAGGCGCACAGGACCGGTCATTGTGGCGACATTTGGGGGAGGCCTATGTCCAACAGTGGACGTCTATCGGCTGAAATGATGATGATTTCAAATAGAATGAAGTATCATTAAAATTAGGTGCGTGTAACAATAAAATACATATTATACAACATTAGTTTTAGTATATGCGAAACCCAAACACGAGTCTAGTATTTTTATGTAAAGAATCTGTGTACAAAATTTCATAACTTTACTGTATCATGAAAAATCACAAATTTACAAGCTTGTTATGTTATCTGGTCACCGGGCCATCCAGGCGACTATGATGGGTTGTTTTGCTCCCGCATCCAGCTGGGCGCTGACACCTAATGCCCGCAATGACCTGCCGTGACCTGTGTTGTACTTAGTATCGTTGATGTCCAACTTGTGACTTTATAAAAATAAATTTGGGAAAAATATAACATGGTGTAAAAATTATTGGAATCGATTCAGTTACTGATTCTGAACAAACTATATTCAGGTTTCGCATATAATAAAAATAATCTTGTATATGCTAAAATTATAAACTAATAAATACCATGATAAATATCGAATCACTTCATAAGTTCCTACCAATATTATAAATGAGAAAATCCAGATCAATAGCGCTTCAACGGATATTTTTATATAAGCGGTACTTGGCACACAGGTACACCATGTCCTGGACTAGATCATAGGATTTTTTATACCGGGAGTAGATACTGTAGTGTGGTCTGAACAGGTTCGGTTAGAAGAAGGAATAATACGACTGTTTGGTTTGAAGGTTCGGTATATTGTGTCACAAGTTATAATCAAGTACAAAACAGTATCGCTAACGAAACGATGCACTATAATAAGGCTGTCTACAAACATAAATGGTTACACACTACAATACGTTTCCATGGAACGATTTCCACGCAGGCACAGCCCTTAGCTAAGTCACTCAGTGTCGCTCAACCTTATATTTTTATTTTAGGCTGGTGTCCGCAACTCCATGACTAAAGCGAATATTTTGCGTACCGGTGGGACAAATGTGTCATTCGATCCACCCCAGCTCCAAAGGAAGGCCAGCAGCGCCTTGGTGCTACTGACCCTTTCACGGAGGTTACCTGGGTTTCCGAAGTATTTTGCGCTGTATCCAGCAATCACAGGGCAGCTTAGAAGCATATGAGCTGCTGTCTCGTCCTCCACGTCGCTCAACCTTTTGCTCCAAATAATAAATCAACATACCTACCTACAATACCTATTATTGTAGACGACTGTACTACACGTAGGCAGGTACCTACATCATGAACATTTTAAACGTAACCTCACAAGTAATTCACGTTATTTCATCTAAATTCGTCCTCATTCGCGTTCATTAAAGTCGGGGGAGTACTCGAGGCACTTAATTGCGACCGCATGTTCTCCACAACCGACATTATGCTTCGGAGGAAGGTAGCTATATCACGTAATTAAATCTCGTCTATTTCTGACTCTTTGCTGTCTTAAGTAGGTACCTATTAGACCAATACTTCAAAGCCTTTGTCCCGTTAAGTGTTACGGCGACTTCATGAGTACGACAAGTCGAAATAAGTGTTACTTAAGTCATACATATTCAGCCTTTTAATGTTCCCACTGCTGGGACTCAGGCCTCCTTTCTCTAGGAGAGAGAAAGAGCCGTAATCCACCACGCGGGCCCAGTGCGGGTTGGTGGATGTCACATGTCTTCGAATTTTTGGTTGTAGGACATGCCGGTTTCCTCACGATGCTCACCGTTTTGAGAGCAGTGGTGATGAAATAAATTACACAAAGTAATGCGCCTGGCTGGGTTTAAACCCGCGACCTACAATTCGTATGTCGGGGCCGCTACCACTCGGCCACCACTGCTCTTACTTAAGTCATATTTTATGGTAATTACTTAATGTTATAGAATTGTAGATATTCTAAAATTATGATTAGCTAAAGCATATCTAATTAATAATAATAATAGCCACAACTATCACACGACGTGATCTAGTTCCAAATTAGGCAGAGCTTGTGCTTTGAGTACTAGACAACTGATAAACATACTTATATATTGTTTAATACATACATATTATAGATAAATTACACCCAAACATAGAAGAAATGATCGTACTTATCACACAAACATTGTCTTGGGTGGGAATCGAACCACTTGACCAAGAGGCCAGTAAAGTAAAATTGTTCAAATTGTTTCATTGTTTGATGTATCATGCGCCTTTTATTTTTATTTATTTTTTGCTTAATTTGAAAACTTTTTTAATTGCCTTAGTAATAATGCCTTTGGTACGTACATCCCACAACCTGAAAGTTTATGACATTAATAATACACCTTAATAGCTTTCAAGTTACAGGGTTACACAGGAGACTGTAATGCAGTACATGTAATTGAAAGTCCCGTATTTTAGAATTATTCCCATTACGAGACTCATTTTTCTCCCTCATGAGTCCTTCGGAACGCATTAGAGAGGCCCAATAAAGTGTCTCGAAGGAACGTGCGCATAAAGAAAGCACCGTCACAGGGAAATTGTTCCAGCAAAATTATAGAGACGGATGTCTTTGCGAAATCCGACCTTGTGTTCGTAGAAATAGAGTTGGTGAGTTGTGAACAATTTAGGGTTCAGTAGAGTGCGACATTTGGCAAGGGAATAGTAGGAAGTACTCGGCAAGCGGGTTCCGTCGGATGTGTTAACGGCAGAAGAATGGCGGCGGCTCGGAGTTAGTAAGTTCGGAGCTTGAGTGTTGAAATCTAGGACGTAGGTAATGCTTAAGATATGGCGGGTATGCGGGCCTTGAACCCGATTTTATCAGATGATGGCCCTAAAAGAGATAAGCACAAGAAATATCGTTGTTTATAACCGAATGCATATTCAAACTTAGTTAAACTAATTCAAACTAAGTTTTGGTAGTCATAGTGATGATACCACGAAGCAACTTTGCTGTAAGTATTGCTATTTGCTTAAAAAAATGTTCACCTAAAAAATACAACCAACTTAAAACTTAATAAAGAAAACCGACCAAATGCGAGTCGGACCCGCGCACGAAGGGTTCCGTACCATCCGTAGCAAAAAACGGCAAAAAAAAAAGTCGTTTGTTATATGGAAGCCCCACTTAAGTTTTTTTTTTTATTGATAGGCTCGCGTTTTACTACTATATCACCTGATGGTAAGCGATGATGTGGCCGACGATGGAGCACGCTTGCCTAGAAGTAACCTATGAACTCTTGACCTAATTATTTATTTTATTCCGTTTTTAATTTTTGTTGTTATAGCGGTAATTGAAATCTGTGAAAATTTTAACTGTCTAGTTATCACGGTTTATGAGATACAGCCTAATGACAAACAGACGGACATTGTAATATTAGTAAGTTTAATAGAGTCCCATTTTTACTCTTTGGGTACGGAACCCTAAAAAGTAACAAAATACTTTCAGACGACTTGTGAACCTCCTCTTTTTTTGAAAGTCGGTTAAAGATTGCGATCACTGATCTGAAAAATGATTCAACAATAACTTTACCCATTTGTGATGTACCCTACCTACCCAGTACGCCCCTTTTTCTGTACAGGAATAGAATCAATCTACCATCGTCCGTCTCAAGGTGCATCGTATGTGCAGCGAGGTGGAACGGCTCCACAGATCGGAAACCTGCAGCTACCTCTCAGCAGACGCTTGGAGCCGCTCCATTGAGCTAAAGGAGGATTTATCTACGAGTAATGGTATCTCTTTAACTAAGAGTACCTAGCTCGTAAACAGAAACTGTGCGAGGAATAGCAGAAAGATTTTGCGAGGTTTAAAGTTTACGGGGGTTTTATGGTGGTTCAAATTAAAGACAAGCGTCTTTACTCGTGAGCAATGGTTGCCGGGTGGTAACGGCGGGGGACTTACGAATTGTAGGTCGCGGGTTCGAACCCAACCAGGCATATTACTTTGTGTAATTTATTTAATCACCACTGCTCTCAAACCGATGAAGGAAACCGGCATGTCCTAGAACCATAAATTTGGGCCCGCGTGGTGGATTAGAAAGTCTGAGTTCCAGCAGTGGGAACATTATAAAGCTGATTACTTATGCTTATTTTTTAACCGTGGTTATGCCTTCGTATCCTATTCTATAGGATAATTGTTACTTTTCGGGATAATAGTAGCCCATGACACTAAGCGATAGAGTAGCCCATTACGCTAAGTGATAGAGTAGCCCATGACACTAAGAGATACAGCAACCCATGGCACTAAGAGATACAGCAGCCCATGACACTAAAAGATACAGCAGCTCATTACACAAAGCGAAAGAGTGAATAGGTTACTTCTAGGTAAGCGCGCTCCATCGTCGACCGCATCGTCGCTTTCCATCAGGTGAGATAGTGGTCAAGCGCGAACCTAACAAGAATAAAAAAAAACACTAAATGATATATAGTAGCCTATGACACAAAGCGATAGAGCTGCCCATGTCATTAAGTGATAGAGTAGCCCATGACACCACGACACTAAGCGATAGAGTAACCCATGATTCTAAGTGATAGAGTAGGCCATGACACTGAGGGACAGAGTAGCCCATGACTTTAAGCGATAGAGCAGCCCATGACACTAAACAACACAGTAACCTATGACACTAGACACTCATCGAAAGAATTTTCGCAATCGGGTCAGTAACGTTCTTCTGGAGTTAAGGTAAGTACCTACCTTTAACTAATAAACAATATTTATAACAACAACAAACAACAACAATAACAAACGACAAACAACAACAATATTTACTATTTATTATACGCAGTTTATAAAAAGAATGACAATTTCAATATTCAAAGAGCAGAAGACATTGCGGCTCTCTCTTCAGCAAACCTGCGAAGATATTATCCGAGATAAATATTATGGTAATACAGAGAAAATCGCAAATTGTTTAATTGCCAGACAATTTCTAGAAATCCAATAACGACTCCAGGGAAGTAAACAATTTCTTATTACGTTAACAACCGCAATCATAACAAAGTTGTATTATTTCCTCGGAGAAGCAATAAAGCAAGTTAAAAAGTCTAAAGCGACAATGTCTCGCTTTGATGCAAAATTAAATAGATGCCTGAAATATGTTGCTAGAGGAACCGGGGGTGGTGCCAACATTTTAAAATATTCCTTCCTCGGCGTAAACAGGGGTGCCAACCGTAAATTTTGGTGAAAATGCGGGTTATGATAGTGCAAACAATCGCGGTATGTCGTCTTTGAATATGACCAGAAATAATTAAGTATGGTTAGGCATCTTTTTCAATATCCCAAATGAGTAATTTTTTAGTCTTCAGTTTTTGAAAATAGTATACCTATGTATAACATAGTATAGCAATGTTCCCACTACTGGGATTCAGGCCTCCTCTCTAAGAGAGGGAATGGGCCGTAATCCACCACACGGGCCCAGTGCGTGTTGGTGGATATCACATGTCTTTGAATTTTTGGTTCTAGGACATGCCGATTTCCTCACGATATTTTCCTTCACCGTTTTGAGAGCAATGGTGATGAAATAATAATAATAATATTCCACAACTATCACACAATGCCGTCTAGTCCCAAGGTAAGAAGAGCTTGTGTTATGAGTACTAAACAAATATTACTAATAGCACATTACACAAAGTAATGTGCCTGGCTGGGTTAGAACCTACAACTCGTAAGTCGAGGCCGTTACCACTGCAACTCCGCCTGCTGGAGCGATTCAGTGGTTTCGTTTTCATTTCAGCGATTTAACGATTCACTTATAACATAAACACTATCTCTGATACACATAAGCCATATATTATGGATGTCCTGCTAGAGTCATTTTGAATCTCTTATTTTATTGTTTATATACGAGTATATACATCTTAACTATTAAATATTATAACTTAATAGGTATTTAAACAAACTAAAAATAATAATAGGTACAAACGGGTAGAAAAAGAACTCATAGAGCATCAAAAAATGTGTCCACATCTATGTCGATTTTTTATAATTCATCATTCTCAAGTTGTCAACTGATCTAATTTGTATATCTGTAAGGGCTATATGTCACCGGGACACAATGGCGGCGCAACCAAACGCAGCTACAAAAAAAAATTATACAGCTCTATAGAGAGTTCCTCACCTGGTGTCTGTTTGGTTGCGCAACCAATTTGGCAGCGCGACCAACTCGGACGCGTGCACTTAATTTCCATTTTGATACTGTCTCAGTGTGGTGTAGCGACTCTGGTGTCTGTATGGTATATAGTTTGGTAGCTTACGGATACCACCCTCACTGTGGCGCAAATAGTGTCCCGGTGAAATGAAGCCCTAAGTCTTGGGGGCCTGGTTACCCATAACAGAGGTATTCTTTGCCTATTTCGGGTACCAGTCTCTTACAAATGTTTATATTACATTGATAAGAATTAAATAATATCTATCATTATTATTTATTCCCTTCTGCTACCTAAATACACGAATCTTATTTGAGTGAATCTTTTACTAGAGCCAAAAAATGAAAACTTCTAAATTGGACAGCCCTGACTTAAAAATATAACAACATTCATCACGGTCATGTTCGCTGGGGTAAGCAGTGTTCGAACCAGTGGTAAACGAGAGGATGCTCCCTTGGTGATCGTAAATGTGGAAAGCAAAAATAAAAAGAAATTCACTTATCAGTATTGGTATAAAGGACAGTCAATATGTGGGTTAAAAATAAGAGCAGGTACTCAATTTTACGGTCGGATTAAACACGGTGAGCAAACGGTGGAGGTGTAGCGACATCTAGGACGTCACTTAAGAACTAATCCTGCATCGCGGAGGTATGTGGGACTTTACTCTCTGTTCCACATACCCCTAAAGAGGTGTGCGGAGCACCACCGTGTCCTCGTGGGCGCGATCGGCGGCCACAAACTCTCGCGCCAGGCCCTGGTACAGGCCATGGAGCGAGGAATAATGGCTTCTGCGAAGCAGTAATGCTACCGAAGGAGGCGGCCGCAAGCACGCAGGAACGGCCCTCACGCCTCAGCCGCCGGGATCCCGACCCCGATTTCCGCCCACCTTAGGCGTGGGCTTGCGGACAGCGAGCAATGGGTAGCTCGCCGTCCGGCCGTCCGGTAACCGTCCAGACCGAGCTCGAGTCGTAGACGGCGCGTAGTGTTCCACGTGCGTCTCAAAGAGAAGTCAGCAAATCGTAGGGGTCCTGCAGGGTCGAAGCCTACTGGGGCCATGGGTTGTACTAAAGAGAACCCTGGAACGAAGACAAAGAAGGAACAGGAGTGGGTTTTAGTCAGAAAAAGTCTGATACGCCCACCCCACCCAAGGGCGGGAGAAATCATAGAATGATTCCCAAGTAAAAAAAAAAACGGTCGGATTAACCTTTTGAGTGCGTAATTAGAGACACAATAGTAAGACAATGGCGCGTGAACGCCGGCGTTAATGCGGGGATCAACAGCTTAAATATGCAATTCTTACCTATATTGCTGGAGTATTTAAAATTAGTATTATCACACGAAGGAGTCACACGTAGTACTTAGGTACATAAATTATACTTAATTCAACTAAGTATAGGTGCCATTCGACTCTTTCACCTAAGCAGTTATCTTCCACCCTGACCTTTACATTTGTCACTCCAGACTCCCCTGGGACCCTCCAACAGCCTACCTCAACCTGCCGCCATATTTGTCATAAAATGACATCAAAACCGTTGAATTTCATAACAAAACTCCCCATAGACAATGTTATCTTTCTCAGAATTTGTAACTCAATTCTTGTAACAAGTTTATAAAAAGACAAAGTTCCTTCGTTGTAAACTTCGGACAACTAAAACTGAGTTTGTAGTTGTGTCATAAACCTAAGCCAAGTTTAAAGTTGCACCGGGCTGCAAGCTCTTGTGCTCGATAGCGGTTTGAGGAAGATATACTCCCATTATTAGCTCGTAGACGTCTTGTGGGATGAACTTCGGACTTAGTTTAACGATGTAATAAACTGACATTGTCAAACGCATCAGTGATTGCCGCACTGACCTCTATAGAGGTCAGTGGATTGCCGTGTGCTGATTTACGGTTCATTACACGTTGGATGCTGTGGACTGCTTGCTCATCCTATTGATCTCCGCTCTGAGTCATAGAAATCTCTGAATTGTTTGTTACCAGTAAAATGGTTTCTAAATTGAGACATGTCAAAGCCTACTTTAATGCTTTAAGAGGGTCCTTTTCCACTCGCCTATCGTCAACATCGAGTATGGTTTAAAAGCTTGTTGCTTCATTTAACGCAATCCAACGCGATGTTTGATGACGAGGCAATGCAAAAAAAGAGAGATAACGTTTGCAATCTCTGTTGGCATTCGGTAATTCCGTGATTTAGTCGAATATTTCACAAAACTTGTTCCAGGAAATACGTGTGTTTTTTAAACCCAGAAAAATTGTCGCCATTCAGAATCTCGATTAAATGTGCGAGGCTTCTATTGATGTACTTTTTTATATTTTTAATATATGAGTACATTGTGGAGGGCCAAAGTTCACGTAAAATAGCAGATTTTTAGAGGTCTTTACTAGATTAGTTTTACACAAATTTATGTTTTGATTTCTATAGAAGCCTAGAATTTAATATCCACAAGATAGTTGTGTATCCAAAATATCTAGAGAAAGAGGTGTAATAACATCATAATCACGTAAGAGCGGTTGTATGAAAATGTACCTCGAAAAGGACGCTCTTAATGCAGGTTTCCAGGTTATAGAACCTAGAGTTTCAACTTAGGGAATTAAAAATCTGCTAAACAGGTGTGAAAAATTGTACGAATGAAACCGGCATACAAAAAGTATTCTCTTCGTTTCGAAACGATCCACTTACAGCTAGAAAGCGAGTTGCTTACTCTGCTGTGTATCAGCCAATCTGTGATGTAGCCAACTCATGGGAAATCAAGCGTTTTCCTCTAAATAAATGAGCTGCACTTTAATTACTGCGCTTTTCTAAACTTAAATAAATTACCGAGAGTAAAACTGTTCTTTTCTTTATTAAATTACTAAATAAACTGGGGTCCATGGACCAGATATTAAACATTACCTACCTAGCTAGATTTTCAGATATACTTAGCTTGTGTACTTCGGCACACTCGACACTTGGCAGACATTTTTGAAAGAGTTACCGTGGTCTTGGAACGTAAAGGACACACGTGGGTTTTAAGAAGAATTTAGTAACTCCATTAAGAATCTATCCCACAAAAAGAACGCCAAGTTCTTCATAGCGACTCCGCTGATTAGAGAAGTAAGACCTGATTGTCTAGGCATGGAAAACTTTCTCGAAGTTCCTCACCCCGTTGGAAGCCGAAACGCAAATTTATGCGAGACAATATCTTTTTCATTGTTTCTCTTAGCTTTCATATCTCTTTTCTCATCATAGCTCTTCTAGATCTCTTTCATATCCCTTCTCTTCTCGCACTACGTTCATCTGTTGCTTTCAAGGAAAATGTATTGTGTTCTTGGCCTGTGTAGCGACATCTATAGCGCCACATAAGAACTAAAAATACGAAATTTTGCATCGCGCAATTAGAGTTATCCACCTGACTTGAACATATAGGTACAACAGTCCAAAATCATCTACCGGGTAATTAATTGTCCGAACCAAAAATAACACCCGTCTGGTCAGAGGATCCTACCTCACCTGAGGTATGTGGGGCTTTAAACCCTTTTCCGCATTCCTCCAAACCACTAAATAGTGCCACTTGGCAAGATTTTACCCACCACATTTATACAAGTACTAGCTTCTCCATCGGTTTTACCCTCGTGAGAAAAGAACATTATCCTAAGGGAAAATACTCCAAACATCCAAATCCCTTCAGCAGTTTCAGAGTGAAAGAGTAGCAAACACACAAATTATAAACACACACAAACTTTCGCCTTTATAATATTAAGGTCGTTTTTCCGTAGCATGGGTAGGATGACAGCAGGACGAAAATATGCATCTTTAAAAGGAGAGACGCAGTGTTGGAAGGCCTCCTACAAGGTGGACCGATGACCTGGTGAAGGTTGCGGGAATCTGATGGATGCGAGACGAACGGGACCGTTCATTGTGGCGACAATTGGGGGAGGCTTATGTCCAGCAGTGGACGTCTATCGGCTGAAATTATGATGATGATGATGATGAATAGGAGAGAAAAGGATAGGTAGCTATCCGACAGCTGTCACCCGCACCATTCTATCCTGATAATGGTATAGTGTGACGTGTCATAACAACAGGCTGGCGAAAAAAAATGTGTTAACTTGTCAAGCTGTTACATTTCATGACGCCGGAACAGCTGCTCAACCTTTATCAAGCGCAAGTTCGATCGTGTATGGAGTACTGCTCTCATCTTTGGGACGGGTCTGCCAAATACCAGCTTGATGCGCTAGAGTCGATTGAGAGGCGAGCCAAGAGGATCATCGGCAATGATGCACTTGTTGAGTCGAAGCTCCAAAGCCTTGGGCATCGCCGCCGAGTTGCTAGCCTGTCGGTTTTCTATCGTTTACATTTCGGGGAGTGTGCACTGGAATTGCACAATCTAATTCCGCCAAGTCCGTTCCATCATCGGACCACTAGACTTACGGCGTTGCGCCACCGGTACATGGTAGACATCCCACCCATACGCACAAAACGTTTTAAGAACACATTTATTTTGCGTACAGCCAAGGAGTGGAATTCCTTGCCGGAGTCTATGTTTCCAGATAGCTACAACTTAGGGGTCTTTAAGTCAAGAGTGAATAGGCTACTTCTAGGCAAGCGTGCTCCATCGTCGACCACATCATCGCTTACCGTCAGGTGAGATTGTGGTCAAACGCAAGCCTATCATTAATTTAAAAAAAAAAAATGCAGCAAAACATATGCAAGTCACACAAGTCACACTCACTGTCATCGAGAGCGCTTCTACCAATGCGCTGGCGCCGAGTACAGATGACGACACTGCGGACCAAAATGCCGACGACTGGATCGAGGTGAGACATCGCCGTAATCGACGTTCGCTCGAGAATGTGATCCGAGGTACGGCCGTTCCTGAGTCATCGTCGCTGCTAGCTGCCGAGCGTAAATCGTACCTTCATTTGTATTATATTAAAGTCGGTACCACGGTTGATCAAGTGACCGCATATTTGAAAACAATATGTGCCGAGGATATCTGTTCGGCTGAGGCTTTGAAACCGCGAGGCGATTATGCTTCTTTTAAGCTAACCGTACCCACCAAGCATGTTAATATGTATATGTCCCCGGAGAACTGGGTGGAGGATGTCTGTATAAAGCCATGGCGCAATGGGTTTCGTAAGCAAATTAACAAAACCCCAGAAACCTAAAAAATATAATATTTTTTATCAGAACGTTAGAGGATTACGTTCTAAGTTGGATGCATGCAAGCTAGCAATATTGAACGAATCTGCTGACATTTTTGCGCTTACGGAAACTTTTTTGATGAGCAGTGTGAACGACGCGGAATTATTTCCTGATGGTTATAATGTTATAAGAAGAGACCGTGCCAATGACACTGGGTGGGGAGGAGTGTTGTTGGCAGTGCGTAGTGAATACACCGTCAAACAAATTGTTGACATTGTTGGTTATACAGATGACATTGAAATGGTTATGTCATTGGTTTGGTTAAAATACAAAAAAGTATTGGTATGTGTTGTGTACATTCCCCCTAGCTCTAATTCAATTAATTACTTAAATACGTTTATGGTACTGGAAAACTTAGTTCGAAAGTATCCAGATACTGACATAATAATATTAGGCGATTTTAATATGAATTCTTGCAATCAACACGTCAAAATGGAGTTTGCTCATTTAGTTGCATTCTGTAAATTGACGCAATATAATACAATTAAAAATAAGTACGGTAACATGCTAGATCTGGTTCTGAGCAGTCTGGGTAGTGAGTTTGTGCTAATGAGAGGGGACACAGAGCCGCTAGTGCCGGAGGACGCGCACCACCCTGCGCTCGGTGTGACGCTCAGTGTGCCGCGACCGGCGGCGCGTGCGCCCGCGGCTTCCGAGCCGCCGGCCGGCGCGCCGTCGTCGTCGCATGACTCACCACCGCAGTGGAACTTTAGGAAAGCTGACTTTGAGCAGCTTTATCAAACTATTGCAGGGTTAACTTGGGATGAGGTTCTGGCAACAAATGACGTTGACGGGGCCGTGGATGTTTTTTATCAAAAAATATATGATTGCTTACGATGTCACGTTCCTGTGAAAAAACAAAGGAGGCAGGGCTCGAGGTATCAGTACCCGACATGGTACACTCCAGACATAATTAAAAATATACAGGAAAAGTACACCTACCTGAAAAAATCTAAGAAAGACGTAACTAATGAGTATTATAAATCTATGTTTAAATATTATAGGCAACATGTTAAAACTTTAATTAAGCTTGCCTATGGCAATTACATCAAGCGGGCAGAGATGGATATAAGAAGGGATCCGAAGGCTTTCTGGTCCTTTGTTGGGGAGCAGCGTTCAACCAGACAAAACTGCCGGGAGTACGAATATGATGACAGGACGGTGACCGGGTTGGATGCTGTAAACGCTTTCGCAAATTATTTCAAATCGGTATTTCTAACTGATAAGCCCGTACTATCGCATGAAATCGCTGAGCGCGAGGGGTCCGTTGTGTCATCATACCGTGTCGCTTTGGACAACATAAACAGCCATGATTTGTTTCTAGCAGTCAAGCGTTTGAAGCCCCAGTCATCTATTGGGCCAGACGGTATTCCCCCATTTATTGTAAAGGACTGCATTGGGATTTTTAAGTTACCCTTATTGTTTATTTTTAATCTTGCTGTTAAAAGCGCTACTTATCCTTCGATTTGGAAACTTTCTCGTGTGACTCCCATACACAAGGATGGCTCAAAGGTACACATCACCAATTACAGGCCTATCGCGGTCCTTTCGGCTTTCGGCAAGTTATTCGAATCGATATTGAACCGGCACATAACTAGGCAAATTAGTACGCAACTTAGCGAGTGTCAGCATGGCTTCAGGGCTGGTAGGTCAACGGCAACGAACCTAATTAATTTTGTGGATTATGCAGTCGCTGAGATGGACAACAATAAGCAGGTAGATGCAGCTTATTTTGATTTTAAAAAAGCTTTTGACCGTGTTCATAATGACGTGTTGTTACAAAAGTTTTCGGCCTTGGGATTTACGCCACAACTATTAAAATTATTTTGTAGTTACTTTGATAATCGTAGGCAGTATGTTCAACTTGAGGGTTATCGGTCTGAATCCTACGTAACTCAGTCGGGTGTGAGTCAAGGATGCACTTTTGGCCCAACCCAATTCCTGGTCATGGTCAATGACTTGCCGGAGGTCATTGAGACGGCGAAGTGTCTGATGTTTGCTGACGATCTGAAGATCTACTTGGGTATAGGGACAGCGGCTGACTGTGATGCGCTTCAGCGGGACATCGATAATGTGGTAGCATGGAGCAACCGCAACCGCTTAGAATTTAATAAGTCTAAATGTAAGACTATCACATTCTCTCGCTGTCGCTCGCCGTACGTGTATACGTACAACGTGTCGGACACTCCGCTGGAGCGCGTTACAACAATCCGCGATCTTGGTGTCACGTTGGACACCGAGCTGACTTTCAATGACCACATAATCGGTCTGTGTAAGCGAACACACCAATCCCTGGGGTTCGTCTTGAGGCAGTCGGCTCGGTTCACAAGCAAACACGCAATTGTTGCCATATATTTCGCGTTTGTTCGTAGCAAGCTCGAGTTTAATTCGATTGTATGGGATCCACACGAAACAAAGTACATTCTTCTCATAGAACGGGTACAGCGTAAGTTCTGTCGGTACCTTTACATGAAAATGTATGGGTATTATCCCTACTTGTATCCCTCTCTGTTCGTCTCAGGAATGGTGGGTATTGATACCCTCGAGCTGAGACGCAAATGTGCGCTCCTTGTGCATTATTTTATGTTGTTTAATGGTAAAATTGACAACCCTACGACTCTGTCGCGCTGTGGTCTATCCGCGCCGCCTCAATACACGCGACTGCGCTCGCGCCCTCTGCTAGCGACTTCCAGGGTTCGGACTCGTACCGCACAGTATGCGGCAACAAATCAGGCGGTGTCATTGCTCAACACACTGACTGCTCAGCATCCAGATGTAGACTTGTTCCACTCTAGTGTGCGATTGTTTTTGGAGAGGTGCAGAGAATGTTTTGGCGGTTGATTCGATTTTCATCAATGTTATATTGCAAATATTAATTAATAATTTTATACCTAATGATAATTGATTTGTATATAAATGGACTTTAATTTTAATTTATTTTATTTTATTTTAATCGTTTTTTTTATTATTTCTATGTTTTTAATTTGATTTTAATTTATTTTATTTAATTGTAATTTATTAAATGATAATGATGATAATGATAATGATGATAATGATAATGATTTTTATTAAGTAATTGTGTTATTTTATGTTTTTTTTTTTTTTTCTTTGTAAATATTCTATTGTAATATAATAATGACTCTCTGCACGTGTTGGTTTCGACTGTAAGTGCAGAGAGTACCTGTCATAAATAAATAAATAAATAAATAAATAAATAAGTCCTTTTGAAAAGGCTTGCAAATTTAACCTCCATTTTCCGCCCTCTCCCTCCCCCCCTCATGGGAAATCAATAAGGTTCTCTACACTTATCATGAATAAATTAGCAACAGCTAGATTCCTTCGTTGCATCATAAACCCGACTGAACGAGGACGACGCGCGACGTACCCGGTGAGGGAATGTTAATCGATGAGGCACATTAGTGTTTAGACACAGAGTAGACTGAACTAGATACCTACTAGATAATTCACTTATATCGCAAATGAGAAACGTTGAAAGTAGCGTCAGGACTATATTCAATGAGATGTCAGCAAACCGTAGGGGCCCAACAGGGTCGCAGCCTACTGGGGCTAAGGGTCTGTTTCTGAAAGGAAGACTCGGCCCTGGTATGAAAGGCAACGAAGGAACAAGAGTGGGTTTTTAGACAGTTAAAGTCTGACACACCCTCACGCTCCGCCCAAGAGCGGGGGATGTCATTGGATGATTTTTCCACCGACAATAAAAAGCGTCAGGACTATAAGAAAATTAGTAACACATTTCGTCGTCCAGAATCGTAAAATAAATATTTAGGGTCTAATATTTATTTTACGATTCTGGAATAGAAATCCGCATGATAAAAACAGCCTTATAATTCTGCCGCTGGAACCGTACAATTACCGGAACCTGTTTAAAGTTGTCTTGACTACCAGCGAAAGTACCTATAGTTTTCCGTCCACAGATTACTTTTTATAAACAAACTATTTAAGTTTTATAAAAGACTAGCAACTGTCAGCGGCTTCGCCTGCGTGAAAGCAGAAATTGTCGCAAGGTAACCTAATACCGGAATAAAAAGCATCCAATGTGCTATTTCTACTACGGTCTACCCGTGTGTAGAGCAGTGGTGGCCAAGTGGTAACGGCCCCGACTTACGAGCTGTAGGTCGCGGGTTCAAATCCAGCCAGGCAACATTACTTTGTGTAATTTATTTCATCACCACTGCTCTGAAAACGGCGAAGGAAAACATCGTGAGGAAACCGGCATGTCCTAGAATCAAAAATTCGAAGACATGTGACATTCACCAACCCGCGCTGGGCCCGCGTGGTGGATTACGGCCCATTCCCTCTCCTAGAGAGGAGGCCTGAGTCCCAGCAGAGGGAACATTAAAAAGGCTGATTATGCTTATGCGTATGCTACCTGTGTCGAATTTCATCCAAATCCCTTCAGTAGTTTCAGCGTGAAGGACTAACAAACATACACCACACGCACATTCACAAACTTGCGCCTATATAATTTTATTGTGATATGACTATTACTTGACTAGTCTCTGCCTGACTGCGACTGCGCCTATCATAGTAGAAAAAAAATATTCCAAGGGAACATACGCTCAGTATAAAAAGTCTATGTGCCATTCCAGGATATGGCCAACCGTGTACCGATTTTCATTCTAGTCCTTTGAGCCGTTTGAGCGTCTTATAGCAACAAACATACATACACATACATAAAAACGTTCGTCTCTATGGTATTATTAAGTATGATGTGATTATTACCTACAAACAGCTATTAGTTGAGACGAGCGAGCTAATGCGGTTGTCTCGGGTCAAATGGCAGTCGTTTTATTTCTCCTTTGCAACATTTATGACGCTGTACGACAACAGTCCATTTACTTATTAATCTGTGAACCACAGTAGGTACATTAAGATGCCGCCCGCCCGGGGGAAATCTGCTAGATGTATGTCCGCACCCGTCCGACCGTCACAATGGGTCATCTGGCGAGTATCAGCAGATACTTACCTACACTTTATAAATTAGAACTATTTAGTAGGCGACACTTCGCTACTCGTGTTTGCAGTGGCGTAACTAGCCTTTTATGCACCGGTCGTGCAAGCTTCTGTAACTGCGGCCCTTAAAGTTTTACTAGTAGGTACCTACAAGAGTGAGCGAAGCGAACTAGAAAAAATTTAACACCCTTCCTAGGATAGGTTACACGACAAATAATAGTCATAGTATGTTTGCTACTAACTACCTAGTATACCTAATACAAAACTTAGTTCCTGTTTGAAGATTTCTGCGCCCCTCCAGGGTCTGCACCTTCTGCCTGGGCACCATAGGTACCGCCCTAGTTACGGCTCTGAATGTTTGTACTAACTCTAGTGTCACGTTCTCGTAAGTACTCTTAGACAACACTTTATGAATACGGGTAGTAAGTGTTCAACCCTTGACTATCTAAACTTCTGCATATTTGAATTCAGAATTGGGATATTTAATAAATTCTGGAACAGCAAACTCTCTCTTGTACAAGACAATGTTCAAATTTCATTGCAACCCTTACTCTTTTAAGCTTTTGTGATACAAATCTTTTTATATATTATGTACTTAATTTCACGGCGATGGATTCAAATTAAATAGTCTAGTTGAAATATCTTACCTCCACATTAAAGTTTTTAATTAAGAAAGAAATAGACACAATTTCATTTTAATATAGCTTTATATTGGAATTTTATTTTAAGTCCAAGTTTGAAAGTATTTCACTATAATTACCTTTGCAATATCCATTTCTTTTTACTCGTCAACAGTGCAGCACTTCGCGCAAAACTTGAACAAAGTCCGTAATATAATTTTTACACCACCTGCTCGATAATGTCCTTTTTTACACCACCTGCTCGATAATGCCTTTTTATATGTCATACAACCATCACTTAAAGCAAGTCATTATGTCCCTAGGGAGATAATGCAGTATGGGCGATCCCTAGGGAATAATGAGATTTGAATTTGGAACGTCAAAAACATTGAATTAAAATGTTTCTGCACACTGACCTCTAATCAAACAAGTTTATTCAAAGATCAAACTGGCCACTAACAAAAAAAAAAGAATAAAATGTGGTGATTGATGAGTCTCTGAAAAAAAAGTTATGATAGAGCGGGAGCGATGTAGAAAATTAAAACTATAGAATCTGAGAGTAATGAATTTTGTACGTTTCATATCGAGTGATAGTTAAGACTAACTTGTAAATAATATTTATATTTCTCTAATGTGTAATTTGTTTTAGTAAATGGTCTTTTAATTATCTCACACATGGTGTAAAAAGTAGAGTATCCAACACGGGGATAAAGCCGTCTTTATCTTGGGCGGCTTGAATTCCTCACTTCACTCAGGTTATGTTAACTCCCTCGCAGTGCTCGGGAGTTAATTATATAAATCCCTCACTACCGTTCGGGATTAAACTTAGCAACCTTCGTTTCGTTCGGAATTCAACATGCTGCCCGCGACTTAAAGACACTGCTTTATCCCCTAGTCACATAATCTAATACTACTAACTATTGACTATTGTCTTCTAAAATTTTTTCAATCTCTTATACAGGATCAGGCTTGTTTTTCTTAATTATTTCTAAAAACTGAGGTTTAGTCAAATTCTCTCCGTAGTCAATTTTATTTTGGGTCAACCATAATTGTATATCTTTTTTTAAGGAATTCGTATTTGGGACTTTATTCACACAAATACGGTGCTAGGGAGCACTATCTATCACTATAGGGATGGCTCTTGTAAATTAGGCACAAGTTTTTCAATAACCCAGTTTTTAAAGTTGGTACTATTCATCTCGTCATGATAATCACCACTTTTTGTGTTTGATTAAAACACAAGTAGTGCATTTGTAACAAATCCAGTATCTCCTCCCGCATTAACAATAATATATCTTTGCCCTTTCGATACAGGCTCAATTACTCCGTCTTCACCCTCTCCTTGCCAACATTTACACAATGTATGCGAAGAGTGAATATAGGTCTCATCTAAATAAATTATGAGCCGGGACTGGGGAGATTTATTATTTTTATCCACTGCATGCAAGTACTTAGCTCTCCAAGCTGATATTTCATTACGCTCCATAAGAACCCTCCGATTGGATTGAGATTTTTTAAAACGAAATCCCACCTTGTGATGCAGCTTTCGCAGACTCTTTCGCTGTCCTGTGTAATTTATTTCTGTCTTTAAGACCTCTAGAAGCTTTTTTAACAGTAGGGACCTCTTTTGTAGCAGAATAAACTTCATGTACTTTCCTCCGTATATCTCCCATGTCAAAATCATCAACATGCACAAATCCACTTTTACGTTTTCTCTCCTTGCCTGGTGTCCGAATTTTTGTACCAGTTTCTTCTGCTGCGTGCCCTTCTTTAACTATTTTTGAAATTAGTCCTTGGCTCACACCTGAAATATAAGATAATAAAATAAATGTTAGTAGAAATTTGAAATCTGGCAGGTTAGATTGCTCACTCACTTAGCAGGTTACCTATTAGATGTACATTACCGTTACGTTAACCTGCAGCAGAATAGAAACGAATATTTCGTGGACTTAAATAATTAGTTAAGTATCGGGTAATTAATAACAAGAAAGTTGACAACACTAACCTGTCGCTGCCGAAATTCGTTTGTATATTTGAATAATCGGAGACCCCGCCCGAGCTTCTTCTTCAAAAAAGGTTTTAATCTATAGAATAATGTTTCGAGCATCACTTTTAATAGCTTTCGGCATATTTAACTTTATAAATTCAGCCATATCACGACAAAACAACCAGAGAACCCGAATGTAGTATACACTGACAATAGAATGACATTTTAACATGACAGCCGTAGTTCCAATTATCGCCATTTCACAGATAAGTTGGTAGGAGTGTAAAATGTACGTGCATCAAACAAGTTTGTTCAAAATTCAAACTGGCCACTAACAAAAAAAAAAAAGTAATGAAAGAGTTCCCAGCTTTATAAAAAATTAAAACTATAGAATCTAATAGTGAATTTTGTTTGTTTCAAATCTCTAAACATGTTGAGTGATAGTTAAAATTATCTTGTAAATAATACTTATATTTCTCTAATATATGATTTGTTTTGCTAAATTGTCTTTTAATTATTTCACAGATAAGAGAACACGGGGATAAAGCTGTCTTTGTCTGGGGCGGTTTAAATTCCTCACTTCACTCAGGTTTCTTTATTAACTCCCTCGATTGCTCGGGAGTTAATTATATAAATCCCTCACTGACGTTCGGGATTAAAATTAGCAACCTTCGTTTCGTTCGGAATTCAACATGCCGCCCGCGACTTAAAGACACTGCTTTATCCCCTAGTCACATAATCTAATATTAGTAAATTGTCTTTTAATTACCTCGCGGGTGGTGTAAAAACTAGAGTATCCAACACGGGGATAAAGCTGTCTTTGTCTTGGGCGGCTTGAATTCCTCATTTCACTCAGGTTTCATATTAACTCCCTCGCATTGCTCGGGAGTTAATTATATTAATGTCTCACTAACGGTCGGGATTAAAACTAAGCAACCTTCGTTGCGTTCTGAATTCAACATGCCGCCCGCGACTTAAAGACACTGCTTTATCCCCTTAGTCACATAATCTACTATTATGTATGTTCCTAAACTCGATGCAAAATACAAAATTCCCCGATACGTCCAGTTTGATGCACGTGCCTTACGTGGACCATTCCGGATGATGGCCAAGATGTGGCCCGCGGGGAAATCACCCCGACAGCCGGAACTGCTCCCTGAATAAATTACCAGGCGCACTTAACGCCAACATCTCAGGTCTCAAGCTAAAGTTTATCGTTAAGATGTTTTCTTTATGTTGAAAATCTAGTCTTTGACACAACCTGTAATGTCATGGGCTTAGTTATAAAAGTGCCAAACAAAAAAAAATTGTAGATAATTAGGAAGAATACAGGACCTATTCACTATGAAATCAATTCTGTATGCTTATTCTCCAGTAAGTTGCACTAGTGCACTTTCAATAACTAAGTACAAAAATAATGAACGCATGTAAAATAATTTAAAGTTTTTTTTCCTGAAAGGAAGTCATTCACCTTTCAGTAAAGAAAAAAACTTTAAATTATTTCACATAGTAGCGACATCTATGTCGCCACAATGGAACTAAAATTCAAATTCCTGCATCTCGCTGTTAAAGTTCTCTGCGCGATCTTCTTCGTAGCGTATCGATGGCAAAACTAGTTAAATTCCTTGCCTGGCCCAGTATTCGGCTACGGCAGTGCCGTCCGCTGATCCTTTCATTAGGTCCCTACGTGAACAGGTAACAGGGCACGTGATGCAGGATCGAAGGTGGGACATGGTCTGTGGAGAGACGCCGCACAAACACTGAAGATCGGAACCGTCCGAGAACCCCCATCTGTGGAGATTGTCTTTGCTGCGCCCAACTTGGGTGCGGAGTCTGTTTAGAGTTTTCTAGGTGGGCCGTGGTAATTTGTGTCCAGGAGAGAGGCTCTCCGATGGCTCGAAAAAATCATCAGGAGGTATAAACTTCTCCCGCCAGAGGTCGCATATCTCCGAGGTGGTGTTACCTTGAGATGGGCTCACGCTTGCCCTGTTCCGCATACCCCTAAAAAATTATGAGAATCCTTTTAAATATAGATGGAACACTAGCTTTTGCGAGCAGCTTTCTCCCATGTTCTTATCGCAAATTGTCTCATAAAAACCTACTAGAAGGTTACAGTCTTCCTATATGTCCTAATGCAAGCATAGTCTTCCCATGCTTCAAATGACTTCCAAAATCCAAATACACAAGCCTTTAGGTGTGAACAGACCACTAAACATGCAAACCTTCTCTTTTATAATAATTGAAGGATAGAATAGGAACGTACGAAATTAGAAAAAAAAATAAGATACTAGGTTTTTTTTTGAGTGAGAGGGATTATCACACTTTTACTAACAAAAACCCACATGTGTACTTTCAGTTGCCCTTTGCGTTCCAGGGCTAGGGACTCTTTTGAACATTACTGCAGCCTAGTATAGGTACTATAAGGCAGTGTATGGGCATAGTTAACTACTATTTTGTAATCATATTACAAATTACAACTAAAAGTAGTTAACTACAAATAGTTTAATTACATGTAACTTAACTACAATAATCAAACTACAAGAAGTAGTTGTTAATTTGATTGCTGTAATCTAGTAGTTATAATTACTGATTATTTCAGTTATAAGAATTTATATTTTGCAATTAAATAAACATGTAATGTGTTAAAATCGTTGATTTATCAAAACTGAATCTGGCTCTAAAATTTAATTTAAAAAAAATAGAAGCGAACTGTATAAAAAATGTACGTAGGTATGTTTACTTTCATGAATAATTAATTGAATGCAAGTCGTAAACGATTATGTACTTATATTTATTACATACCTACTATTATTGCGTTGAATAAAAAGTAATAAAAAAAAAATCAACCTTTAAATGTACAGTTATAAAAAGTAGTCTCGTAATCGTGATTGCAACTACAATTTGTAGTTAGTAATCAAAATATTTAATTACTTTTTACGATTTTTTAATGTAATTTGTAGTTGTGATTTCTAACTACAATATGAAGTCGTAGTTATTAATCAGTAGTTAGATTACATATTGCCCAACACTGGTACTAGGATATATCCTTAGGTATACATTACCTAACCAGATCAAAAATGATAAGCATCATGACAAATAATATTCTCGTAGGAAATTCATTCTTAAGGTTACTAGATTCCACGAAGGCTATAAACTAATGCCTCTATGCATCTCCTTGGTAACAAAAACCCTGTCTTAGCATGTTACGGGAGACTGGGGGTCTGGGAGCCGAGGGCCGCCCCCGAGACGTCGCGTCCGGCCGTAATGAATAAATTAGCTGCAGCTTTGTGATTCCAGCTGCGAACAGTCTAGTTCAGCTCTAAACATTAATAAGATGATGGTTTTGATAAATATCTACAGCATAGAACGTAACTATGAGGGAACAGATAAACATACTCACATACATACATAGCCTGTCAAAATCATAACCTTCCTTTGGCTTTGCCGTAGTCGGGTAAAAAATAGAGTACCTACCTAAAAGAGGTACTTAACAAAAACATTCGGAATCAACCTGTCTCTCGTTTATATTTTCTATCATTTTTAGGGTTCCGTACCTCAAAAGAAAAAAAAAACGGCACCCATATAGGAACACTTTGGTGTCCGTCTGTCTATTTGTCAAGGCCCTTTATGTCGGAAACGCGTGAAGGTATCGAGTTGAAATTAAAATCATTTTATACTTAGGTCTACGGTGCCTTGAATGAAAAAAATCAAACTTCTGAGTTAACGAAAAAAAAAGATGCGGCTGTTTATGTCGCAAAAAAAAATATTTCGACACTGTCAAGGGAATCAAAATTCATAGGGTAGGTACTTCCCGTTGACCTAGAATACTATTTGGCATAAAGTAATTTTATTGTTTATAAACAACCGGATGCGGCTGAATAACTGTTTTCCATGGAGTGACTGCCTATCAGACCCCCGCAACCCAGTTACTGAGCAACACGATAATCCTTGGATAGACTAACGTTTTTTTTTTTTCAGTGGGAAAATCATCTTATGACATCCTCCGCTCTTGGGCGGAGCGGGAGATAGTGTCAGACTTTTACTGATTAAAAACCCACTCCTGTTCCTTCATTGCCTTTCGTACCACAGCCGAGTCTTCCTTTCAGAATCAGACCCTTGGCCACAGTAGGCTTCGACCCTGCTGGGCTCCTACAATTGCAGACATCTCCTTGAGGCGCGCGTGGAACAGTACGTGCCGTCGACGACTTGAGCTCGATCCGGACGGTTACCGGACGGTCGGACGGCGAGCTACCCATTGCTCGCCGCCCGTCCGCAAGCCCACGCCTACGATGGCCGGAAAGGCCGGATCGGAATCCCAACGGTAGTTGGGGCGTGAGGACCGTTGCCTCACGCGATCGGCCGCCTCCTTTGCTAGCATTACTGCTTCGCAGAAGGAGGCGACCACCTGCCACTCCTCCTCGCTCCGAACCATGGCCTGTACCAAGGCCCGGCGCTAGAGATCGCCGCCGCCGATTGGATAGACTAACGGTCACACTTTTTGGTTTTACGTCTGACTACCTATAACGACTATCGTCAAACGACGATAGTAACGACGTCAGATAGTCATAGTGTGACTATTTCACGAAAAATAACTAAAAACTACTTAAAGAAAGACGCATCAGCTGAACAACATTCAATTTGTTTAGTTATCGGGCAAAGCTGTTAACTAAATAGCTAGTTGGCTGCGATATATAGATACATACGTAGTAGGTATATCGTTCATGTTGCTACGTACAGATATTAGGCCACTAACCGCTATAGAAATAGTAAAATGAAACAACTATAGCCATAAACCAAATAGGTATGCAGGCGTTTAGTCAATGCAGATGCACGTAAATACCTCTCCCATCAGTCAAAGAGTGAACTAAAAAGACCAATAAAGTTAATAGAATAGAACAATAAAAGAGACTCATAGCAGCTATAGTTCAAAACTTCAGAAGTGTTACTGTTTATGACAATTAGGGGAGATAGCTGAAATTCTGCCCCAAATAAACGCCAGAAACTTTACGAGTGCCAATGGCGCTTTATGACGAACGCTGTTAAGAATAATTGCATCCTGATGCGATGGACTATCGATTGAGCGCTGGATTTTGAACGCGATTAAAGCACGAGTATAGCAGCTAACCTAGTATCAGTATTTGATGAAGTTTAAAGTAGTTTCGACGAAAATTGTAAAGCGAATAAGATCAGATATTGGAATTTGCGAGAGCAAGGGCAATTTAGAGCAATTTTCAACGTTTCGTTCCTTTTCCTGTTTCCTTAACAATTCAAATATATAAAATCACCAATATTTTATTTCGAACGTTAAAACTGCCAAGGTTTCTACGAAACGGAACCAAACTCTTAAATTCATAAATAAACACTTAACAAAACCATAACCTCGTTTCTGAACTTGTTAACACCAAAACAAAACAAGATTTCCCGCCTAATGAAAACCACAGACGTCTTCATTCCGCGCAAATAACGTTCGGAAACCACGTCCCGAGCCCGAGGGAAATCAGCCGCCGTGCGTTCCGAAACCTTTGTAGCGAGCAGTAATTACACTGACCACGGGAAGGCTGAATGGCATTTTTCTTGTGTGTTAATTAATACTTTTAATTAGTGAGGTCAAAGGAAACGTTATTTAAACGGGCTGTGTGAGTTGGTTTATAAATTGACTTAGCTTGTCCAGTAGTCAATAACTTTATGAATCCCTGAGAAATTTTAATTGGGTAGTAATAAAAGCTCCGACAAAAAAAGAAGAATTGTCCTTACTCAAAATATTAAATCTACTGCCTAAAATACTAACTTTCCGACTATTTTTGTCCGAATAAAAATGACGAAACGACCGAATGAGATACTGAAATCTTCGAAAAATAAACATGACTGTTTATTGCTATAATACTTTTCTACCAGCATAATAATTTATGCTGGTAGAAAAGTATCATCAGTATCAGTATCAGTTCTCATTCGTTTACTACTGAAAACTATGCTTTGTAATTTTTATCTTTACTTGCCTACTATTAATTCATAAATTACCTTTCATATTTCATAGACTGTGGTGCTATTTTAACTGTAACATTATACTGAAAATATTATTCTGAGTGGTTATACAGAAACTTATAAAAAATATAAAAATGTACTTGTAACAATAACTTTTACTTGCATCATATATCATGAATTTTACTTACCACGGGTATGCTTCGATAGCGGTACCTATTTCAGGCGTTAAAAAGTTAGAACAGTCGTATTCATGCTTTAAATTAAAACCAAGTAGACTTTGGTTTCCTAGAATATACTTAGTTATTTACTAATTATTCGACAAATTTCCTAGTTTTTATAATGTCAGCGAGAACAAAGATAAAAATAAAACAAAACTCAGTTTATTATGAAAATGTAGTTTTAATAGGTAGTAGAAGGGCTTAGGGCTACCCCCCTGTACCATCCCCACCCCGCAGAACCCCATGGTTATGGAGATATCCATGTTTAAAGTTTGAGGTTAAGTTAGAACCCTAATTTCCATCGATTTATGGGGCGGTTTGGGGCCTAAATCATAATGGCTTATAACATTAGAAGGGGATTTGGCGTTGATGGTCACAGTTCTAACCTAACCTAACTCAAATGATTCACTAACATTAGAGGGGGTTCCTTATTACAACGATAGAAACGTTTTTGGCCTTCATCACTGTCCCGCGTATAGTTCCTTGACCAAGTCTTTTCATTACTTACAAAGTCCTCTGCTTCTTGCAAATTATAGCACCGTTTGATCAACACCCAACTTTTATTACGACGATTCTTCTTCACCGGTACTGATGAGCCAGCTCCCTCCTCTTCCTCCTCCGACTCAGAACGGTACACGGGTACCTCATCCATATTTCGTAACAATACTAAGTTTATAGATAGTTAAGTTAGTAGTTAAGCTATTGCATAGCTTCTATCGAGGGCCTTGAGCGCGGGGACCGAATCCAGAAATTCCGTAACGAAAAAAACCTCACGCTCCCCACTCCGACGGGTACGGAGGTGTGGCTTGAAGGCCGACAGAGACCGAACACCTATTTTAGAAAAGTCGTTAACGACCTGTGTGGCGCATTGGTACAGCGTTCTACCTATGTTATCATCGTGCCTCGAGTTCAAATCTCGGTCAAACAAAATAGTCTTTTTGTATTATAATAGATTATATTAATGTTCTATGATAACAACTGAACATACTTGTAGCAATTTATGAAGTAAACAAGAAAGAAAAAAATTTGTTTTCTTATCGGTCACCACGCTCAAAAAGTGTAACTTGAATTAATATCAAAGAAAAAGAAATACTGCATAAATAAAATAAATAAATAATTATAATTGCTTAAGTTGATACAAAATGCTATGCAATAGCTTTACCGCGGCAGTCCCCGAGTGCCACACTTATTTTTTCTTAGTAGATTTATTAGTTCGTTGAAATGATAATATTAAACCAGTAGCAACAAAAACTATTTAATTTTGTAAACAGACAAAACCGACCCGAAAACAGCCGAAAGCGACCCGAACCCGATCGCGCGAGCCGCACAGTTGAGGTATTTTCCTCATTAATGAGAGTTAAAAAATTAATTTGATAACCAACAATAGAAATTAAAACAGTTCATGCAAGTTGTAAAAATATGATTATTTTGACAAAACCTCTGTTGTCGGTAGGTAACTTAGTAATTTTGTCGGAGGTTCAGTATTATATTCGGAAGTTTAGTTTTGTTATTCGAAGATCCATTTTTTTTTAAGGAGAAAATGTAATTTGAACATCTGTTGTTAAATTGGATACTTTTTTTTCGTTTATGTTTTGGGTTTTTTGTCGGTAAATCATTATAACGCTAGTTAATTAGAATAATAGTCGGCCACAGATCGCTGGCTGGAGATTAATTTGTTTTTCGGAACCATTATTATTTCTCATTTTAATTTACGTCGAAGATAGTCTTCGAAAACATCTAAAATATATCCTGAGCATAAAAAAACATCCATTCGAATAAAGTCATTCCAATTTTGAATCAGAAAAGGAAATAATCATCCATAACAAAGTTAATTGCTTTAGGACCGTCCCAAAAAATAAAACCCATAGAAAATGTGTGCAAAAATGTGCGATACGTAATGTAATGTTACATTCGTTACGTCGTGATTGCCACCCTCGCTAATGGAATTAATAATTTGCTAGATCATATGCAAAAATGGACGCGTTTGCGCGATGGAAAGCGCTGGATATTGCAATAAGTAAAACATGAAAAATGTACAGTTTATCTATATATTTAAAAGGAGAAACTGACTGACTGACATATCAAAGCACAGCCGAAACTACGGGGACTAGGAACATGAAATTCTGCACAAAGCTTCCTTTTATAACGTAGGCGAGCACTAAGAGAGGATTTTTCAAAATTCACCTCCTAAAGGGATAAAACGGGGATCCAAAGTTTGTATGGAAAAACCTATTCTCACGCGGGCGAAGCCGCTGGCAAAATCATAAAATCATTTAATGAAAAAGTGAATACAAGGAAAACTAATATAAAAATTACTAACAATACTAACCTAATTATTTAAGCACTATTGTTACTAACACACCAATACTAACAAAACTATGGACAAATGTAGTCTGAAAATAAACTTATTCTTGTTCGCAATCGTAGCATAATCTACGGACTACTTCTCTCGTAGATATTGCAAGGAACGAGGAGTGACTACAGAGGCGCCTGACACAGGTCCTCTCCGAACACGGTTGTTTCGGGAAGTCCCTATGTTGAATTCGGCAGGAAGAAACGCCCGGTTGTCACCGTTGTCCAGATCGCCCGGAGGACACCGAACACTTGGGTGGCGCACCGTCGCGCGCCGTGTGTCAGTGGGTCGTCTCGGGATTGGCCTTGTGAAGGCGATCGGCGGCAGTGAACTTTCGCGTCCGGATCTGGTTCACAATGACACGGAACGAGAGGGAAATGGAAGGCAGTCACCTCCTTCTGTAAACCAATAATGCGAGCAAAATAAGTGGCAGAAAGCTTTAGGAGACAATCCTCACGCCCGGGCGTCAAGAGTCACGGCTTAGGGCGATTCCCAGCCACCGCGTGCACCGATGGCGAACAGAGAGCATTGGGTAGCTCGCCGTCCGGTAAGGATCAAACCGGCGTCGATAGCACATCATCGTATAGGTACCACGCGCGCCTCGAAGAGATATCAGCGATTTTAACGGGGCAATTAGAGCCGATAGCTACCTACCAAGACTTCAGGATTACAGATAAGAGTGGACCTGAACCGCAAAGGGTAAATGAATGAACACAAATGGGTTTTAGTCAGTAGAAGTCTGACATTCCCTCTCGCTCCACCCTGAGCGAGAAAAGTCATTCAATGATTTAACGCGTAATAAGAAAGATTCGCTAACACCATGGATGGTTGACCATACAATAATTTGAGACCGAGGAGTGGAGTTCTTTTCGGTACAGGCATCCATTCCATTCGTTCATGTTGGTAAATTCTCAGCGTCCGAACAAGTTTTTCACTTAGGCTAAACTCAATAGGCTCTTCAATACCAAATAGTTGCTCCCGTTGCTCCTTATTAATTAAGAGAGTGAGTTGGTAAAATGTGGAACTTACATGTATTACATTTGTACCTATCTCTCCAGGTGTATGTACTGGCGTTCTGATGTAAAAGTTTTCATTTATGTGCAATAAAAACAAAATAATGATTAATATCGTTGGTAACGTGATAGGACGTTGCTAACTAAGTTACCCTACTTTCTGAACTGTAACGACCCACGTAATGGCGGTCGGCGACGAAAAATTTTCCCGCCAAAATAAAAACAAAATGAGTGCTCGTTACTCCGACACACGGTAATCCAATCTGGTTGATTCACATTGACCCTTTCGTCGACGCCAAGACTGCGCCATTCCACATATTTATTTTTCATCGGATATACCTAGCTATGTTTATATTTTTCACCGGATATACTTACCTATGTTTATATTTTACTACACGCGTTAGGTTGTCCACGTGTACAATAGGTAGGTATGAGTGGACTCAATTTTTCATTTTAACAAAAAAGAAAGAAAATTGAGTCCACTTATCATATGAGTCAGTGCTTCAATAAGAATATTTCGTTGCGCGTGTTTTTGTTTTTAATGTTCCCATAACATTGAGTTATGTTTGTCCTGTATTTTTGTTTATGTGGTGTACATTATAGAATATAATAAATAAATAATTGTGTATGTCCAATAAATGTCAAGTTAGTACTTAACCTACTAAGTACTTACTACCTACGGGTGCCGACCGTAAGAATACCTTCCTTATAAGATAGGTATCCCTTTGAGCTTATCATTCGGTCGTAAATCATCAGCAGCACTAAACTGTAAAAATCATTCGGTCTGCTGAATGATGTAGGATTTAGTGCATCAAAAAACTTATTTTTAACCGACTTCAAAAAGGAGGAGGTTATATGTTCGGTTGAATGTATGTTTTTTATTAAATTTTTTTATGTATGTTCACCGATTTCTCGGTCAATTGTGGACTGATTTAGAATTTTTTTTTTTTTTATTGAAAGGTTATGCTTCCGAGTTGGTCCCATAGAAATATTGTTATGATCTGATCATGAACTTCGAAGATATGGAACAGAACTCCTCATAGGATCACAGCAGAACCGTCGTAAAAAGTAAAATTGCTTTGTTTATACGTGTAGTCGATGACTGACTGAAAGTAGAGGGGGAATATATCGAACTGATCTGATGATGAAGCCTGAAATTAGGCACCGGAACTCTATAATAAATTAATGTAATCTATCCGTGTTTGGGATTATTAGAATTGTCATGAGATGCACTCTGGCTATAAGGTATTTAAGTTTGGCTGAGGGGTACTTTTTAGTGGTGGTACCACTAAAAAGTGTAAAATAAAAAACTTTTTACAAAAAAAATACAACTGACTTCAAAGTGAAAAAAAATACTGAAAAGTGCAAAATAACTTTAATTTCGGAAGTCGGTGTTAAATAACGAAGAGACAAAACTATTATAGAAACACCGACTTCCGAAATTAAAGTTATTTTGCACTTTTCAGTATTTTTTTTTACTTTGAAGTCGGTTGTATTTTTTTTGTAAAAAGTTTTTTTTCACTAAAAATACTTACTATACACCAAATGTTAAGGGCACTTCGACTCGGTCAGGTTAGGTTAGAAGAGACCCCGCCATCTGTTTATGTGATGAGCACAATCATTTATTCTGTGTCTGGCTGTAATTTATATATAATATGTACCTAAGCATTTAGAAATATATAAATATGTTTATCAGTTTTCTGTTTATAAATTTTCTGCACTCAAATCTCGCAGCAGTCCATCATCACCTGGAGACTGAAAAACCTTCCCTCTTTTTCCTTTCGGAGACGCAGATAAGAAGTCCGTCAGACGTGTCGTACCTGTCTTACCCAGGGTTTACACTGGAGCTGGAGCACAATTTTAAACCATACGCTGGTGTGTGTTTGTACGTCAGGGACGACATCTGCTATCGGCGTCTCCGTAACCTTGAAGATACCAGGTTCTCAACGCTTTGGGCTCTGGTGGACACAGGCATGGATAAAATTATCTATGCTTGTATCTACCGTTCGCACAGTGGTGATCAGGAGACGACCAGGCTCACACAGTACCTTAGTGAGGCGGCGGATGTGGCTCAGCAGAGGTACCCCCCTTCCGCACAACTGGTGTTACTGGGGGATTTTAATGCCCACCATCAGGAGTGGCTTTTCCCATACCGGTGCACAGACCATGCTGGATGAGAGACGCGAAAGCTTGCGCTAGCGTTAAATCTCACCCAGCTGGTCCAGGGAGCTACGAGGGTGCCGGATGTTGATTCGCAATTTCGCACACGGCCAACTGCTTGGACCTTCTGCTGACAACAGATCCAGACCGCTATTCAGTGTCGATATCATCACCGTTAGGTAGTTCCGACCACTGTCTGGTGAAATCTGTATCAGTCTACTCTCCGCCCGATCCCTGCCCTAGAGGCACCAGGCGGGTTTGGCGATATAGGTCAGCAGATTGGGATGGCATGCGATCTTTCTTCGCATGTTATCCTTGGCAGCCTACTTGCTTTTCTTCGGATGATCCATCGTCGTGCGCAGATGCTGTGACAGATGTTTTGCGGCGGGGGATGGAGTATTACATTCCATTCTCTGACGTAACAATGTCTGGCCATGCTCATCCTTAGTTTGGCGCGGAGTGTGATCGCGCTAACGCGCTTAAGCACACGGCATACCAGGCATGGGCCGACGCTCGTATGCATAAGGCGAGTGACGTGAGTCAGAAGAAGAGAGCCTTCAACAGAGCTGCCAAGTCTTGCAAGAAGGTGATGCGGAGGTCTCGGTTCGACCACATTAGCCGCATCGGGAACGAACTCGCATCATACCCTGCTGGTAGTAAGGCGTTTTGGTCCCTGGCTAAGTCGGTTGAATCGAACTTCTGCCGTCCCTCACTACCGCCACTGCTGAAACCCGACGGGTCGCTGGCCCATACCGCTGAGGAGAAAGCAAATTTTTTTGCCTCTCTCTTCGCGAAATCTTCGCGTCTAGATTCTGGTGACGCGCGGCCCCCTGTTAATCCTGATGGTTGCGAGACGAGTATGTCGGATATTCGCATCCATCAGAAGGACGTCCGTAGGGTGCTGCGTAACCTTGACGTGAACAAGGCTAGCGGTCCAGACGGGATACCGGCAATTGTTCTAAGAACGTGTGCGCCTGAACTGTCTCCGATCCTGACACGCCTATTTCGGCTCTCATTTGAGGCTGGAAAAGTGCCGATTGCATGGAAGCAAGCTAACGTACAGCCCGTGCCCAAAAAGGGTAGTCGGGCTGATCCAGCTAATTATAGGCCAATCTCAGTAACGTCCATTCTCTGTAAGACAATGGAACGTGTACTCAACAGTAAGCACCTGGCATACCTAGAAGCTAATGACATCCTAAGTGACTGACAATACGGCTTTCGCCGAAATCGGTCAACTGGTGATCTTCTAGCGTATGCCATCCACATCTGGAGTGAGGCCATCGAGAAACACGGGGAAGCGCTTGCCGTTTCCCTCGACATCTCGAAGGCTTTCGATAGGGTCTGGCACGAAAGCCTTATTAGTAAGCTTCCTTTTTTCGGATTACCTGCTGGTTTGTGTGCTTGGATTGCAGACTTCCTGAGTGACCGGTCCATCGATGGTTGCTCGTCCGGTCAAATGGCCATTAATGCCGGGGTCCCTCAGGGGTCAGTGCTCTCGGCAACATTGTTCTTGCTGCACATAAATTATCTGCTTAAGCCCGGTACCTTTGGGTATGCAGACGACAGCACTGTTGCTGAGAGTTATATATCCAGCGCGCAGGCTAGTGGGTCACAGATCCAGTCTCTCCGAGAGGGTATGGTCGAGCGCTTGAACTTGTCCTTGGAGGCAGTCTCTGAATGGGGCGATGCCAATTTGGTCAAGTTCAATGCTGCTAAAACCCAGGCGTGTCTATTTTCCGCTAAAAGGAGCCAATTCAGCCCTGCTCCAACTTTCCGGGGCGTAACCGTGCCAATAACCGACCATCTTAAACTCCTTGGTGTTACGCTGACGTCAACACTCAACTTTGGGCCATACATCGAAGCAAAGGCTCAACTGGCAGCAAAAAAGCTGGGAATCCTCGCGAAGGTCAGACAGTACTTCACGCCGGAACAGCTGCTCAAACTTTATCAAGCGCAAGTTCGATCGTGTATGGAGTACTGCTCTCATCTTTGGGACGGATCTGCCCGATACCAGCTTGATGCACTTGAGGCAATTGAGAGGCGATCCAGAGGATCATTGGCAATGATGCACTCGTTGAGTCGAGGCTTCAAAGTCTTGAGCATCGACGCAGAGTTGCTAGCCTGTCGGTTTTCTACCGGTTGCATTTCGGGGAGTGTGCGTCGGAATTTCATAACCTAATTCCGCCTAGCCCGTTCCATCATGGGACCACCAGGCGTACGGCAATGCGCCACCGGTACATGGTGGACATCCCACCTATACGCACAAAACGTTTTGGGAACACATTCATAGTGCGTACAGCTAAGGAGTGGAATTCCTTGCCGGAATCTATTTTTCCTGATGGCTACAACCCGGGAATCTTTAAGTCAAGAGTGAATAGGTTACTTCTAGGTAAGCGCGCTCCATCGTCGACCACATCGTCGCTTTCCATCAGGTGAGTTAGCGGTCAAGCGCGAACCTATCAAGAATAAAAAAAAATTTAAAAAATCAGTTGCCTAGTACTCATAACACAAGCTCTGCTTAGCTTAGGACTTGACGGCGTTGTGTGATAGTTGTGGAATATATTATTACCTGTGACCCGCCCCGGCTTCGCACAGGTGCAATGCTGATACTAAATATACTACAGAATGTCTTTATATACAACGTTCACAGCTGTTTTATCATTACACAAAACAAACATGTTTTTTTTTTCTATAGATGTTACTCTAGAAAGAGCGAAATATAATTTGCCATGTGAAAAACACTCAACACTCAAATCTAAGCCTGCAACGTTGAAAGTTTACCCTGCGATTTATTAATGGTCATTACAAAAGATACCATCTTTACCGGAAATTGTAGGCGTTTCAATTGAAACGGTAAAACCGATGTTATCAGAGGAATTCGGGGAATCAATACCTTCTCCGGTAATCCGGTGAATGTTGTGCACTCTATTGTGAAAGTTTAACATCTATTAAAGATCTAGAATTAGCAGCATACACCAACAGCTAAACGTGCTTTCCAAGGTAGGTACGAAAAATCTCGGTGTGTTAAGGCCCCTGGCTCCCAAGCAGTGCCATAAAGCAGTGATTTTCTGAAACCTACTTCTCGGTAACTATTAGCATACCCACATAATAATCGACTATTTAATTCATCTTATTTTTGGTTGCACTGTTTCTTTTTAGTGCCGAACTTATTTTCTTATCGGTGGCAACCCATAGATAATTTTTTGATAAAAAGCCATGCCACAAAAATTAAAATTAAAAAACATGAATAAAAAAAGGCGCGACGCGGCTTGTTTCGTTCTATTTTCGTGCTGAGCTACAGACGACAAAGAAGGACTCGAGTCATATTTTTACTTTGTGGTATAGCAATAAAAGGGATTTGAATCAGCATTTTCGTGTATAATTCTTTCATAACGGTTGAGTTAATAGATTTGAAAAAAAAATTCACAGATTTTTTCGTATGACTAATATTTTTGCCAAAAAAAAAATAAGAACATGATATTTTTTCGCTTGTTTGCCCTACTCCTTCCAAACGGCATTGACCTTTAGAAATATGTTCACACAAAATTGCTGGTTAAGTTTTACATAGCATAAATAAGTAAATCAATCAATATTTCGCAAAGAAAATGGTTTAAGCTGTTGATCCCCGCACTAACGCCGGCGTTCACGCACCATTGTCTTACTATTGTGTCTCTAATTACGCACTCAAAAGCTTAAGAGCATTCATCCGTTAAAACTACGCAGAAGCCAAAATCAATGATTTCCGACGGACAATATAACAATAATGTGTTTAATTTCTAGATAAGATATTGACGTCATATTATTGGGAATTTCATAATCTAGTGTATGTTTCAAAAACATTTTCAAATGATCGTATAGTTTTCCCATTAGAACAGTTCTTATCCAAGCCGTTTTTAAAACTAGCGGTCGACGGTCTACGCAGATGCGAGATAGTAGTTAAACCGTGTATGGTAAACTTACTTCCAACATTTTACTTAAACAAAAAAAATGATAACGTTGATTAGTACATGGCGCAAAAAAAAACACGATTGCTGTAAGTTTTCAGTCAAGAAAAGTAATCTCAATACTGTCATTTTTAGCCGTTTTTGGAGATATTAAACGTGTTAGTTTAGGATAATATATTAGGCATTTTTGTTTTTTTTTTTAGACTTATTAATTGAACGCATTTACGATCTATGACATGGTACAATATTTTTTTTAATAACTTATTTGTTTACACTACAATTAATTATTTAATATCACTATATAATAGACGCGAAATCGCGTCAGCGCTTTGTACCGGCCGAGGTCTTTCAGATTTTTAGTCTTTCTATTCTACAGTGATACTAAATAATTAATTGTATTGTAGTGCACATTATTGTTATATTTTCCGTCGGAAATCATTGATTTTGGCTTCTGCGTGGTTTTAACGGATGGATGCTCTTAAGGTCAGAGGGGCTCTATGCGGGCGCAGGCGGCAGTACGAGTTTGTGTGCATATTTAACTCCGGCCATATGTTCAAGGGACTATACGCCTTAAGATGGTCCCCGTCCCCATCCATAAACATACTTACTTGCAAATTGCTTTTAAAAATATCTCTTTTCGTTGTATAATAAAACAAATAGAACTTAATATCATTTCTGGTTCCTAGGTACTACCTCCTCAGTAGGTAATGTTCTATGGTTTTTTTTTTTTTGTAATGTTTAAAAATGTTTCATTTATTTACTAGAATGTGTGATTAATGTCATTATGCTCAACCAGAAGTTTACTCCTATTCGTTTTTTTCTTTGTGCTCTAAAGTTGATAACAAACTGGACTCTTTCCTATTTGAATTCGACTCGAATTTCCAGACTAGTTCTAGACACGAATTTCTAGACTCGAGTGCCGGATTCGAGTCCTAGACTCAACATTCGAGTACCAAACGTAGGATTCGAGTTGACTCAATCCACCAAAACAGTCACTCGGCATATCACTAGCCCTAATACTGGCGCTTTTACAGATTGAGTTGAGTGAATGAAATCGATATTCCAACATGATAGCGTAGCTGGGGTGCAAGCAAGACATTGTGATTTCCCTTCCCTTGGAGAATACGTTAAATTGCGACACATTACAGGAAAATGGAAAAGCTTATTTTATTTCTGTAACCGTTTTTCTCAACAAAAAATATATATTTCTATTCGCTTGGCCATATTCACTTATAATCTGCAAAACGAAACGCAACGTAATATTTTATCTGTGCGTATCGCCAGCTGACATTGACAAATGACAAGTTTTTGTGTTTCAACACTTTCAACATCATTACAAATAAATAGTTTTGTGATTAGAGCTGTCAGTCGTGCTGGAGAGATAAATTTTTTTTCCCATAATTTACATAGAAAATAACAGTTAGAAATTTTATATTTCTTCGCAGTACATATTGTGTGTTTTTTCTCACTTATTTTTATTTTGTAATAGACATGGATCGTCCCCCTCCAGCTCCTCCTGACCCTCCTGACGCTGTTGCTCATTCGAACTCGGCGGTTGGTAAGCGACGCCATATTATTGACTCGGAAACGATTGAGATTGTTTCCAAAAAAACAATTATTGACAAAGATATGGCTGTTGCGGCCATCCAAACACTATTTATTCACCCTTCTCTAAAAGAGGGCATAAAATCATATAGTGAGCAAGAAAAAGGTCCTTTTATAGTTCACGTTTCCCGATCCGAACCAGATCCTTCTGCTGGGACTTCGATCCGTCCAATTAAGTTTGGACAATTTTTAATTCAAAATAAAGTCAAAAACATTTGTAGGGATGGCATTAAAAAAGTGGGCAGAAATAAAATCTCTGTCGAATTCACCTCTGGTGAGGCGGCCAACAAGTTTCTTGACAACCCGGTTTTGGTTTCAAAATATACAGCTTTTATTCCTTCTTATAACATCACCAAAATGGGTATCGTCCGTCAAGTGCCGGTCGATATGTCTATGGACGAATTTGTGGATGCAATTATTCTTCCTGATGGGTGTGGAGTTATTTTGAAAGCACGCAGATTAAACCGGAAAATTAAACAGGAGGGCAAGACCTCCTGGATCCCTACACAGACTATAGTGGTTACCTTCAAGGGACAGGTTCTTCCTCAAAGGATATTTTTATTTCACACATCTCTGCCAGTGGAGGTATATCAGTACCCCACTATACAGTGTCAAAATTGCTGCCGCTTTGGGCACGTTAAGGCACAGTGTCGGTCCAAGGCAAGGTGCTTTAAGTGCTCACAACCTCACACTGGTGATAGTTGTGACGTAGTAGAGGTCAAGGCCACTTGCATCCATTGCTTGGGCCGTCACTTTGCCTTTTATGGTAGCTGCCCTGAGCAAGGTAGACAAAAATCCATTAAGTTATTAATGTCCCAGGAAAATCTCTCATATGAAGAGGCTTCTCGATCCATTCCAAGCGTAAGAAAATTATATTCCGAAGTCACCCAAAATTTACCAACCCAATCTTCTTACTCTTCTTCTCAATCTACTAGCCTTACTCCTCCTTCCTCTTATAAAAAAACTGTGTTTTTCTCCCCTAAGCCTAGAGCTCCTCTAGGCAAGTCTTACGACAAAACTGCCCATAGATCTATCGTTGCTGAAGATCCTTCATCCTTTCCCAATGGCTTCTCTCTTCTTTCCCAAAATTCTTCATCCCCAAAGTCCCCTCAAGAGGATAGCCTCTTAGAAACACTTTTGTCTGTAATTATTAGTTTAATTTCCCGTGATAATTTCTCTTTACCGCCCCACGTTGCCCAGAAACTTTCTTTGCTTCTCTTTAATAATAATAATGGATCTAGTCTCCACACTCCAGTGGAACACTCAAAGCATTCGGCCGAAGAAGCCTGAACTTTTATTTTTAATAAATAAATTTCACCCCTCAGTCATTGCCGTTTCGGAAACTTGGTTGGTGCCTGGTTCTCACTTTCGGGTCTCAGGTTACTCCTGTCTTCGAAATGATAGGGCTGATGGGTACGCAGGTAGTGCCCTTCTTGTTAGGCGCTCCCTTCCTTTCTCTCTTATATCTCTTCCCCCTACTTCTCCTGACATTAATATCGTTGCTGTTAGGGCTTTTAATATAACTTTCCTCTCTGCATACATCCCTCATCCTCATTCTAGGTTAATTCCAGACCTTTTATGTATATTTTCCTCAGTTCCCTCTCCAATTATTTTTATGGGTGATTTAAATGCTCATCATCGCTCATGGGGCTCGAGCCATGATGATTACTTTGGTCGGGACCTCCTTGAAATTTTTGATGAAGCTGATCTATGTGTTATTAACAACGGTTCTCCCACTAGGAGAGTTCGCCCTTCTCAAAACCCTAACTCAGCTATGGATATCACAGCTTGCTCTGCCTCTCTTGCTTCCATTCTTTCCTGGAATATCTTGTCTCATTCTTATGGTAGTGATCACTTTCCTATTATTGTCTCTATCTCTGACAGAGTAGTACCAATGCGTAATTTTAATCCCTCTCTTAAATATAGATTAAATGATGCAAGCTGGTCTTCTTACTCAGATTCTCTTGAAAATAACTTACTATCTCTTCCTCCTCCCGACAGAAACAATCTTGTTGATTGCTATTCCAAATTTGTAGACTCCATTTCCTCTAGTGCTGATGCCAATTTTCCTCTTAAAAAACCCTACAGATTCAAGGTCTCAACTCCTTGGTGGGATTCAGAATGTACTTCAGTTGTTAAGGAAAGGAAAGTAGCAGAGGTTAATTATTCGAATTTAATGACTCTTCAAAATTTTTTAGTGTATCAAAGAAAAGCGGCCACTGCTAAAAGACTTCTTTCAAAAAAGAAAAAAGATGGTTGGCTTCGCTACTGTCAAAGCTTGTCTCCCTGTTCCCCTTCTTCCCTAGTATGGAAGCAAGTCAAAAGATACAGAGGCTCCTGTAATACTTTTGATATTACAGCTAACGATCCTTCTTCCTGGATCGAATTATTCTCGGATAAACTGGCTCCTCCTTCAGTTCCAAATTTAGACTCTTTTCCCTCTTCTCCGGCTTTTCTTACTTCCGAGAATGATTTTGATGCCCCATTCTCTTTTTCTGAACTTCGAATGGCACTTGACGGTCTTGTTGATTCCTCTCCTGGTGCTGATGGGATCCCTTACTCATTCTTGAAAAACGCCTCAAGAAGCACTAAGCAATATTACCTGGATCTCGTTAATAACTTTTTTGAGTACGGTTTGGTTCCTCAACCGTGGAAACATCAAATAATAATTCCGGTCATTAAACCTGGCAAAAACCCGTCAGACCCAAATAGCTACAGGCCTATTGCTTTGTCGTCTGTTTTGTGCAAGGTTGCAGAGCATATGATGAAGCATCGACTTGAGTGGTTTGTGGAAAACAGAAACTTGTTGCCCTCATCCCAGTTTGGGTTCCGTAAAGGTATGAGCACAATGGATAGTCTTAGTATATTAATTTCTGATATTCGTATTTCTTTGATAAGTAAGCAGTTTTTAGTAGGAGTTTTTTTGGATATTGCCTCAGCGTATGATAATGTTTTACTCCCGGTGCTCAGGGATAAACTTGTGCATCAGTTGAATCTTCCTATAAAATTGGTCCGTTTCATTTCTAATTTATTGATGGAGAGAACCATCTCTATTAAAACTCAAGACGCCTCTCTTTCCCCTAAGACTATCTGGAAAGGCTTACCACAAGGTTCAGTTTTGAGTCCTCTCCTATTCAGTCTTTATACTTATGATTTACATTTTTCTACTGATTCATTTTGTCAAATATTGCAGTATGCTGATGATATAGCTTTATACTTTTCTGAAAAATCTCTGGATGAGGCTAGTATCCGTCTAAATTCTGCCCTCGGATATCTATCTGACTGGCTTCTACGTCACGGTTTGTCCTTATCAGCCTCTAAGAGCTCTGTAGTTGTGTTTACGAAAAAAAAGATTGTTCCTCCTGTTGAAATTAAAGTTAACGGTGAAAATATTTCTCAGGTGAACAATGTTAAGTTTTTAGGAGTTTGGTTAGATTCAAAATTATCAGGTATTGCTCACACAGACTTTGTTTCTCAAAAATGTGAAAGAAACGTTAATGTTCTTCGCTCTCTTTCTGGTGTTTGGTGGGGTGCTCACCCATATACTCAAAAACTGATCTACAATGCTATAGTTCGTAGTCATTTTGATTATGGTATGTTCCTATTAGATCCTTGTAACAAATCTGGCCTTCAAAAACTCGATAAAATTCAATCAAAGTGTTTACGGATTATTCTCGGGGCGATGAAGTCTTCTCCAATTAATGCCATGCAAGTTGAGTGTGTAGAACCTCCCCTCTCGATTCGAAGACAATTTCTGGCAAATAGATTTATTTTTAAACTTGTGCAAAATTCTGAGCATCCCCTTATTGGTAAGCTGGACCAATTATCATCCATCTTTGACTCTTGTAGTCGTCGTTCTAATATTGAACTTCCTTGTCTTCTTCGTGCCTACCTTCAATTCACTCGTCTTTCTAGCCCACTTTTTCAAAACCCTATTTTATATCTATACTCGGTGCCTTATAATGCCCTGGTATTCCACCCAGAGATCATTTTGGACTTTGGAATTCACAAAAATACCTTAGAACCGCATAAGATGTTTGTCCAAAAAGTTTCTTCTAATTATAATAATTGGAATACTATATTCACTGACGCTTCCAAAGTCTCCGATGATAGCCCTGTTGGAGTTGCTGTTTGGATTCCTCATACAAAAATTATTTTAAATTATAAGTGCCCTCCTGTTACATCCGTTTTTACAGGTGAATCAATTGCTATTTTCGAAGCCATTTCATTTGTTTTGTCTCATAAGTTAAATAACTCCATAATTTTCTCTGACTCAAAAAGCTGCCTTCAAGCCATTTTATCTAATCCTTTCAAATCCAAGTCAAGATTCCCTATAATTTTAAAAATTAGAGATTTGCTATTTCAATGTCATAAACTTGGTATTAAAATTGTCATAGCTTGGATTCCCGGTCATGTTGGTATTCTTGGTAATGAGTCAGCTGATTCATGCGCCAAAAATGCTGTTCTCACTGGCTCTCTTGCCCACTCTGAGATATTTTCCCATGACATTTGTACTACCCTTCCTCTAACTTTATTTAAATCTTGGTCCAAGGCATGGCAAATCTCTAAGTCTATAAAGGGTAAATTTTATGGAGATATACAACCCGAGATTCCCCACAAACCCTGGTTTTTTAAATATCAATTGAAAAAAAAAATCACTACCTCAACTATTTGTCGTTTACGTTTAAATCATTGTTGTACTCCTCATTTCTTGGCCAAACTTAGGATTAAAGATAACTCTCTTTGTGAATGCGGTTTGGATGAAGGAAACGTGGACCATTTATTTTTCTCCTGTCCTAAATTGCGCTTCTCCTTTCATGAAATCATTCCTGCTCATATTCCTCGTCCAACCTCGGTCAAATGTCTTCTTTCTTTTGTGTTTACTCGTTTTATATTTAAACTATGCAAATTTATTGAAATTAATAAAATTAAATTGTAACTTTTTTTTTTTTTAGTAGTCTGTGGTCTGATCATTCATAATGTCGTTCTGGGTCTGCGAAGAAATTCTTTTATTTTGAACTTTTAATGTTTAGAGTTATATATTTATTTTACTGTTAATTCACGCTAAATACTCTCCAGCGTTTGATAGTCTATTAACAAGTTTGCACGTGTTATTGGCAAAATTGTGGTGTCTTTTCCGCAAATGCCATTAATGAAGAGTTGAAGTTGAAGTACAAATAAATACGTGAAAAGTGTTTTGGACGCTATGGCGTTGAGTTATTTTAATCAAAGTGAGGCGCCCAGGGACTTCCGAGTATCATCCACGGAGAGTGATGGCCACTACAAAAAATGCCTCCTGTGTTATACCGTCAAAAAGAACTTCTACTGTTCGGATTGCGTCAGGGCGGGCAATTTCGTGCATTCCTCAATGCCTTACGCGGACAGGTTGGTTCTTTCACCTTAATTACGTAGCAATATCAATGAACTCCTATATTTATCACAATCAGACAGTCGATTCATCGATTGTGAAAGATATTTGTGATTGTTAGATAGATGCCCATTTGCGCCATAAGTTTTGTTTGAGTCACCATATGCGTCTAATTTATCCGTAAACAATGCGGAAATATGGTTTGCATTGATTGAATGCGTCGAGATAAGTAGGAAGTGCAATATTTGCTACAAATACACGATGTGATAAGTCATTGCTCTAGTGACATCTTATTGGATTAGTGTTTACAAACTTACATAACCTTGAATTGTAAATGTTTTCGTAGTAGCATGTTGTAGCTTCACAATCGACTTATGAGTCAGCTTTTCGAATATATTAATCTTAGAATCTCTAGGATGCCACATACTTTTTTTAAACTTTTTTGGAGCTTGAGTAGGAAGACTATGTAATTTTAAGGGTAAAACCATCACAATGATTGAACAGATTGTTTTATAAATTCATGTTAAAGAAAGTTTGTTTCCTCATTCGACCTCATTGAAATTTAACAACCTTGTGCTTGAATCATATTTTCATTGTATTGTCTTTGAAACTAACTTGGTGAACAAATTTATTAAATAGGAAGAAGTGAGGCTGCAAAATGCTGAAGCATTTTACTAATTCATAACATATAATACAATCAGTAAAGGGATTGTATTTTATATTGTCTAGAGAACATACACCATAATATTTATTTTAGTACTAAAATCACTTCAGATGAATAATATCAACAAGAAGCAAGGCTTATTGTTAATTAAACAGATTGTCTTGATGCAGAATGAAAAAGCAAAGAAAAATATATTTATTGGTCTTAAATTTACAGACACTCAGAAAAACAAGGAAAACTACTTCGTTTAAAAGTCAACAGAAAACATGTACTGGACCGATGTGAGAAATTGTTAGCAGCAAAACTGAAGAAAGACTCATTATTGACAGAAGCCAAGCAGTCCAGAGACAAACTAGACCTGCTTAGACTAGCCATAGAACAGAGGCGCAGCAATATTGAGGAGAAACGAAGAGAACTAACAGCACTAAAAAATCATAACAATGAATTAATATTAAAGTTGCCAAGGTATAATAAGCGTGTGTCGAGCCTCGGTAAACATGCTCAGATGCAGCGAATGGAGCTAGAGAACAAAGTCAGCAAGTACAATGAACAAGCAGAATCACTGGCAGCTTTACGTAGGTCAAGGATACGGCAGCTCACCAAATATATCTTTCCGGTTTATATGACATATGATACAAGGTAAGTTAAACCCTTTATGTACTTTCATTTATTCTGTTAGGAGAAGGCAGTCACTCAGGGCTGCTGGATTATTTGAAAGAGTGAAGGAAAATGGGTGAGTTTTAGTCAGTAAAAATCCCTCTTGCTCAACCCAGTCTGGGAGAAATCATTTGATAATTTCTCACTCTACAAAAAATTGTGAAGGTAGTAAGAATTTGGTTTTTTTTTTTTTTTTTTAATTGATATAAACCAGCGCTTGACTGCGATCCCACCTGATGGTAAGCAGTGATGCAATCATTGATGGTGAGGCGCACTAGTTTATCAAGAGCCTATTCACTCTAGCCTTGAAGACACCTAAATTATAGTTGGAAGGGAAGATCGTAGCAGGCAAATTGTTCCAGTCCTTCGATGTACGCGGTATGAAAATATATTTTAAATTAAGCTTGTCCAGGTCTTTCTAGCACCAATAATGTGTACCTATTGAAGGTTATTGCATTTTGCCACAGTAAAGTTCTACTGTAGCATTATAGGTATATCAAAACACAGCATAGTTTGAATATTCTTCAATTCCTAAACTACATACAATTTGAGACATTAAGTCATATCAACGTTATCTATCTGGGCCTTAATAACCGTGTTACATTAAGATAATGGAATGTAGGTATGCTTATCTATACACTCGTTGTTAATTACAACCTGATGCGTCTACAAGAATATCAATCAAATATATGCTCTCTACTTTTTAATAATATGTATGAAGAAATAGGACATTTTAATGGAGCATCATAACATTGTGGAGCTCCGTTACCGATATCTTAAATAAAAAATATCCAAAACCAATATAAAAGTTTCGGTTTGGTTTTAAAATGAAATAAATAACACGAAAATAAATTGAAATTGGCATTGGCTTTGTTTAAAAGATATTCTTATGCCGTAACATGTTATTATGTCTGTAACATGATTTCGGGCATATGGGCGCCACGACTAGCTCGAATGAAGCGTAATCGGGAAGTCTAATTTTTAACCACTTCATCGAGCAAGTGGGGCCGTATATCGGCAATAACTAGGCGAATGTCGACTTCTAAGTGGTCCAACGTCTGTAGTTTATCTGCGTAGACAAGTGAATGATGGCGAATCGACTCATTTCGGGTTCTTTTGAACACTACGCTCTACAACAGCAATAACTTCTATGCGCATGTACGGCGTCTTTATGGATACGTATTATCAACTAGTGTCAATATCAACTATCTATGGTTTTTGGAAATCCAATCCCGCAGCAAAATGGCTATCCCACAGGCGTGCGGGATTGAAGTCAACAATTCCGCGGATCCCGCGAGATTTGCGGGATTGGGATATTTTAAAGAGAAAGCGCCAGGGTAGCCCGCTAAATTCAACCTGTCTTAAGTCATTTGCATTTTGTAGGTCACAGTGTCACTCTGACCTGCGGGTTACCCTGGCGCTTTCACCTTAAGTAGTATTAATCAAAAAATTATATAAAGACAAGTTAATTTTAAAATATTTTGTATTACCTATTCTTAACTCTAGTTGAGTTATTTCGTAACTCAATAAATAATAATGAATAAATGAGAGGTATAAATAATGAGGAACAATAAAATAATAAAACGTTTCATCTTTCAGATTTAGGAAGATAGATAGAGTACTTCCACTTCCGATTTTTATTTTTATTTTTTTCGGGTGGGAATATCATCAGAACTCAATTCAAAATTATTTCCCATAGGTACAAATTCTACAGAAAAGTTACAAGTTCCATGGAAAATTGTTAAATCACTTGTTAATGATGCTATACTGGGTCTAATAAATTGGTAATCAGAACGGCGTATCGTCTAAACCCATTTTTCTTAGAAAAAAATTTAATCCCGCAAGCGTGTGAGATCTCGCATTTCTGATCTCGCAAAAATGGTGCGGGATCACGCATTTGCAGGCACTTTTGAATTTTCAAAATGTCGGTTAGTCAAAAAAAAAAACTGGGCAAGTGCAAGTTGGACTCGCGCACTGGAGGGTTCCGTACAAACTTGAAAGGTAAATTGCAGTTTACGATTTATGACGTATTAAAAAAAACTACTTACTAGATCTCGTTCAAGCCAATTTTCGGTGGAAGTTTGCATGGTAATGTACATCATATATTTTTTTAGTTTTATCATTCTCTTATTTTAGAAGTTACAGGGGGGGGGGGGGACACATTTTACCACTTTGGAAGTGTCTCTCGCGCAAACTATTCAGTATAGAAAAGAATAATATTAGAAAACTCAATATCATTTTTGAAGACCTATCCATAGATACTTACCCCATTCGTATAGGGTTGATGAAAAAAAAATTTTGAGTTTCAGTTCTAAGAATGGGGAACCCCCAAAATTTATTGTTTTTTTTTCTATTTTTGTGTGAAAATCTTAATGCGGTTCACAGAATACATTTACTTACCAATTTTCAACAGTATAGTTCTTATAGTTTCGGAAAAAAGTGGATGTGACATACGGACGGACAGACAGACAGACATGACGAATCTATAAGGGTTCCGTTTTTTGCCATTTGGCTACGGAACCCTAACAAGTGAAGCTAAATTGCAAGTTCCAAAGCGTAGATCTCTATGGAGAAGAACGTGCAAGAAACTCCATGGACACTCTTTTAAATCATATTTTGAATTACATAAATCTTGGTTACATATTTCTTGTCGCTTCTAATATGTGAGCACAATGTAGATAAGTAATAATATTTAAAAAAAAAACGAATTAAAAAATAGAAATTAAATTAAGCCAATGGCCGCTAAGATATGACCAGTCTCAACCGACGGCACCCGTTCACGAGCATGACGTGTGCATCAGCCCCACTCAGCTATTTCAAAATGCATCAACCATTTTGAAGGGCACTGAATGACCCAATACCACGTGCCACCATCAGCGAGACATAGGCGGTGCTGATTAGCATCAAGTGAGCTGCCTTCTTATTTGCCACCATCAAATATTGTTGCAAAAAAATATTTTTTTTATTATTTAATTTCAGTGAGAGTATAGAAGACATGGAGTTCATCGGCGAGGACAACGAGGAGGAGCCCCCGCACCGGCCGCAGCTGCACATCGTGGCGCCCTGGATCAACACCGACGGCGACTACTCGCACGTGCACGACTGGCGTAAGTTGCACTCTCTTTGTTGGCCTGCCGCCATGGGACCTGGAGGCAACAGTCCTTGCACGCATGCACGATTTGCGCATGGAGATGCAACTCGTCATCCGGCCGTCCGGTAACCAACCGGACCAAGCCCGAGTCAATCGACGGCTCGTAGTGTTCTACACGCCGTAGCGTACTGGCGAAATGGGTTCGCTTTCGAAAGGGAAACCCAGGGTCCTGGAACGCATGGCGAAGAAGGAACATAGGAGAGGGTTTTAGTCAATAAAACACTGACACACACTCACGTTTCGTACTAGAGCGGGAAAAAAATATACATATCACAATAATTAGGCCCGATCACTCCGATCATTATGATATTTATACGATAAAAAATTGAGATTACAAATCAACATTTCACTGTATTTTTATACCGTTAATTTATTTTATCAGAACGGGAAAATGCCAATTACACAAATTATGTAAAGCATTTCAGCATTAGCATTTTAGCATTATCAGCCTTTTTAATGTTCCCACTGCTGGGACTCAGACCTCCTCTCTAGGAGACGAAATGGGCTAATCCACCACGCAATGTAAAGCATATTATAGATAAACACAAGTACGCAATATTATAAATAAATATTCTCACTCAGTCTTGTCGAAAATCATCAGACATTCCGAAAGTATCTCCTTCCATTCATCAGCGAATAGATCTAGTCCAGGACTGGATTCATGGAAAATAGATTTTCTGGCTGCTGTATCACAGCGCCTTTATAGATCCTTTCATGTTAACTGGGTTTAAATATAGTTTGTTGATCCAGTTCGACAGAACAAGGAGTCGCTGGCCACGGGCGCGTCGAGCTCGGCCAACCCGGCGGAGCGCGCGTGCGCGGCGCTGTCGCTGTGCGCGCAGCTGCTGGCGCTGCTCGCCTGGGCGCTCGACGCCCGGCTTCCGCACACCATCTCGCTCAAGTAAGTCTACCCTGGATATTTTATACTAAGCCACCATCATCACACTGACTATGCCTATTGCTGGGCATAGACCTCTTATTTTCATGTGCTCCTCCTCCTCCTCCTCCACATCCAGGTTCTACTTACGATGTCAATGAAGTCGTCTATCCGTCTCGCTATACACTTACTCATACAACCTGCCTAGCCTTTCCCAATATGTCAGGGTGCAGCCTCGAGTCTAACCGTATGCAGCTGAATATAAGTATTTTGTTGGGAGCATCCACCTGACCTTCACAACCCCGATACCCCTTGGCTAAAATGATGTCAGATTTTCTGGTTTTTGACCATACGTAACGACTGTCAAAATCTACAATTACCAGCCAGGATTAATAACATAACGTACTTTGTATCGGCGTAGGTGGTGCTGTTCTCGGTATTTAAGGACTTATCTTAACATGGATATGCTTTCTGAATTCCGACAAGTATTTTATTAAACAGGTTTTCTGGTCGAAAGATCATTTTCTATATACAAGTGGATTTTAAGTGTCAAAAGAAATCATCAACATCATTTCAGCCGAAAGACGTCCACTGGTGGACATAGGCCTCCCCCATCACATCGCATCCATCGGACTCCCGCAACCGTTACCAAGTCATCGGTCCACCATGTAGGAGACCTTCCAACACTACGTCTTCCGGTACGTGGTCGCCATTCCAGAACCTTTCGGCCCCAGCGGCCATTCGTTCTGCGAGCAATGTGCCCTGCCCATTGCCACTAAAGTTTGGCGATTCTTCGTGCTATGTCGGTAACCTGAAAAAAATAGAACATGTTTCATTATTTGTTTTTTTTTTATTTACTTCTAGATCAAAATATATAATAATGTAATTTCATTTTATAAATACATCGAAATGTTCCCAGGGAACCCAAAAATCTCGGGGCATATACTACGCCGAACATCAATGATCATCCCCCTGGGTAATCGATCTACACAGCCTTTTCTCGCAAACAAGCCGCGAAAGTTTGCTTTTATGTACACTACAGTTAAATAATATAATATTTAGATTAGCTACCATGTCACGCAGTGCATGCAAAATGTATTCGTGTTTATTATGAATAACTTTGCTTCCCGGAAACACCTACATATTTCAGTCGCGTGTGTACTTTATTATAGTAATCCAGTTAACAAAGTTACATTTTTTCAACTTTTTTTCCTTGTTCAAACATTCGTGACATTAAAAAGTACACGATACCATACAACATAGAATGTGTTAATATAGCGGCTACCAGTGGCTTCATAAAAAGTGCTTTTTTTTCGGTGGGAAAATCATCCAATGACATCCCCCGCCCTTGGGCGAAGCGGGGATAGTGTCAGACTTTTACTGACTAAAAACCCACTCCTGTTCCTTCTTTGTCTTCGTTCCAGGGCCCCGGAGTTCTCTTTCGCATCACCCATGGCCCCAGTAGGCTTCGACCCTGGGGCTCCTACGGTTTTGCTGACATCTCCTTGAGGCGCGCGTGGAACACTACGCGCCGTCGACAAGTTGGGCTCGGTCCCGACGGTTACCGGACGGTCGGACGGCGAGCTACCCATTGCTCGCCGTCCGCAAGCCAGCGCCTACGGTGGCTGGAAATCAAGTTCGGGATCCCGGTGGCTGGGGCGTGAGGGCCGTTCTCTCGCGCGTGCGGCCGCTTCCTTTGCTAGCATTACTGCTCTGCAAAAGGAGGCGACGACCGCCTGCCACTCCTCCTCGCTCCGGACCATGGCCTGTACCAAGGCCAAGCGCGAGAGATCACTGCCGCCGATCGCCCCCACGAGTACACGGCGGTGCTCTGCCCATTCATAAAAAGTGCTGTATCCTATACATGCTATTCCAAAACACGGTCTACCCGTGTGCCAAATTTTATTCAAATCCGTTCAGCCTTTTTGACGCTCGAACGCCAAAAAGTAATAAACGCCTACACACAAACTTTCGCCTTTATAATATTAGTGATAAAACGATATTGTTACACGAATAGTCAGTTAACCCACTTATTACTATAATGGCGATAAAATCATAAACAACTGAAAAGATACAATCTACATTGCGCGATCTTAATGAAACAATGCTATCAAACTTCAGCAGTAGATGCGAATTAACGAGCAGCTAACATACGCCTCCATAGCTCAGGGGTTAGAGCACTGGTCTTGTAAACCAGGGGTCGAGAGTTCAAATCTCTCTGGAGGCAACAAGCTATGCGTTCTTTTTAAAGTTTTCTCATCATAACTATATATTTGCTACTAAACATTTGACCTCTTATTGGGCTCTACGGATAATGGTCATATGGCTAGCAAATAAAATAAAAAAGTATTTCTTAAAAATGGTTAAGGTTCCACTAGCCCTGTTAAATAAAAACTAGAGTATCGTCACAAGACCTATTTTACAGTTTTCAAAGTAGGAAGACGGAGTGGCATAAAATTTCGAGTGAAGGAGAATTCCTTTTATGTGTTTACGAGTATCTTAAAAATCACTGCATCTGGACGTCACCTAGTTAGTACCCTAGCCGTCCGGTAACCGTCCGGACTCAGCCCGAATCGTCGACAGCGCGTAGTGGTCCATACGCGCCTCAAAGAGTTGTCAGCAAAATCGTTGGGACCCAGCAGAGTCGACGCCCGATAGGGTCACAAGAAATTTCGGAAAAAGTAACCCGCGGTCCTAGAACGCAAGGGGCAACTGAAGGATATAGGTGTGACTGACTGGCTGAAAATCAACTCCACCCTAGAGCGCAAGAAATCATTAGAAATTATCCACCAGAACAAAAAAACTTCTTCACCTAATTTAAGACTTCTACAAAGTTGGCGATCTTTCTTGTTCTTTACAAGCAGTAATACAAAAAGTGTTATGTTCCTTCATTAGGTCTTAAATAACGAGCAGCAAACATACGCCTCCATAGCTCAGGGGTTAGAGCACTGGTCTTGTAAACCAGGGGTCGAGAGTTCAAATCTCTCTGGAGGCAACGTGTCAAGCATTGTTTTTGAAAGTTTATTGTGTTTTTTTTAATACATTTGTTATTACTTTTTTATATAATTGTAAGAACTATTAGTTAAACCTTTAAGCTTCAGTTTATTATACATTATAACTGGTCAAGTTTTAAACTGTTATCGATATTCGTTATGAAATTCTTTATGAATCATCGTGTGATGATGACGACATTTCACTGTATTGATTAACTTTAATGATGATAGTTAAATAAACTGTTTTGCAATTAGATGGTTTTGTTTTACTGGCAGTTAACATTAAAACTGTCGTACAGTAATAAAAGTAAGTTATATTCACGTACAATTGAACAAATATAACAATTATAAATTGATAATCATTAAGTCATCACGTTATATTTATTGTAATATGTGTTAAGATAGAGTTAAATGGGGTTATTTAATCAACTCCTGGATCGAAGTTGTTTGAATGATACGGGGGTCACAATGAGTAGAGAATGCCTAAGGCATTAAGTCCGCCTTTGTACCTTGTGTTGCATGAAGATTAAATAAATAAATAAATAAATGAGTAGCACTAGGGTTCTCACTCTGTCACTCAAAAGTTTGCTGGGAGAGACATTGTTGAGTTAAGTTCGTCTTTCTACACGAGTTGTCAAATAACTGCATACTGTTGTAATGTGTGTAATGTTATGTTTTTGTGTGCAATAGAGATTATTTTTTTTTGTTTTTTTTTTTTATGTTTTAGAAAATACATTCTACCATCGGACAAGCCGACGAACGGCGAGTATCCACCCTTACGTTGTTGAAACCTCTACGGTCCGGACCAAGCGTTTTGCCTCGTCGTTTATACCGCGTACATCGAGGGACTGGAATAATTTGCCTGCTGCGATTTTCCCGTCCGATTATAATTTGGGTCTCTTCAAGGCTAGAGTGAATAGGCTCTCAATAAATTAGTGCGCCTCACCATCTACGATTGCATTACCACTTACCATCAGGTGGAATCGCAGTCAAGCACTAGTTTATAACAATTAAAAAAAAAAAAAAAAAACGGAATGATGTAAAAACCTGCTAATATTTTTATTATTTTTCGAAGTAGTCTCCGTTCCTTTCTAAGCACTTCGCATGATAGAACTATTGACTGAAGCAGTGGAACACTCTTCTTTAGGGATCTCTTCCACGCCTTTTTCAAACGCAGCTAGTGTAACCACTATCTCGCCCGATAATAAGCGATGTTGTCGCAAACAATGGAGCACGCTTGCCTAGAAGTAACCTATTCACTCTTGACTTAAAGACCCCAAGGTGGTAGCTAACCCCTAGTTGTATTTTTGGAAATAAATAAAAGTCAAAAGGTCAGGAGTGTAAGGAGGATGACTCACTGACTCCACACATTCGATAGACAAATATTCAATAGTCTGTCTGGCGGAGTGAGCTGAAGCGTTGTTCTGGTGGAGGAGGGTCCTGCTTCTTCGGCGCTGCTGTTTAACATTTTCCAAAACAACTGGTAAATAATAAGTAATAATAAGTAAGTAAGTAAGATAGTCGTGTCAGCCAATGGCTTAATAGCCAAGAGCCTCGACCAACACCTTAGGAGGCTCGCGTTAGGCGGCTGGATCAAGGCCTTGATTCAGAAAGCGGTACTCCTGGACACGGCTCGTATCGTTAGGAGGTTCCTTTCTCTGGAGCCCTGACCGCCGGTAGCTTGGACCCTGTTCCCGATACCGGTGGGGTACTATTTTTTATATTTTTAAATGTTTTTTTTTTATTTATGTTTTAAGAAATATTTAAAAATGTACAAAATATGTATATAAAGTAAATAAAGGAGTAAGTAAGTAATAATAATAATAATATCCCACAACTATCACACAACGCCGTCTAGTCCCAAGCTAAGCAGAGCTTGTGTTATGAGTACTAGACAACTGATAAACATACTTATATATTTCTAAATGCATACATATTATAGATAAATTACACCCAGACACAGAATAAATGGTCGTTGTTCATCACACAAACATTTGTCCTGGGTGGGAATCGAACCCACGACCTCCGGCATAGCAGTCAGGGTCACTAACCACTAGACCAACAGGCCAGTCAAATAATGGCTGACAAACCATTTTTTTTTAATGACTAAAACGAGTGCTTGACTGCGATCCCACCTGATGGTAAGCAGTGATGCAATCGTTGACAGTAAAGCGTACTAGTTTATTAAAAACCTATTCACTCTAACCTTGAAGACACCTAAATTATAATCGGAAGGAAAGACCGCAGCAGGCAAATAAGTAGTTCCAGTCCTTCAATGCACGCAGTATAAACGACGAGGTGAAACGCTTAGTCCGGGCCGTAGAGGTTAGGTTAACAATATAAGGATGGACACTTGCCGTACGCCAATTTGCAGTACCTAATAATCCTTTTATCTTCTAGGACAATTATTACTAAATGACCCGTCCGTTCAAAGAATGAGGCAATGCTTTTTTACACTGACTTCTGTCCTTCTTTACTTTGGTCGACAAATCTTCAAATGGAAACATCCATTGCGCAGATTGTCTTTTGGTTTCGGGTTCGTAACAATATATCTCTGTGACGATGTCATAATACAGCATTCGAGTCACCTCCGTCATACTTTTCAAGCATTGAGCGGCACCAATCTAAACGACAGCGGACAGTGTTTTTGATTTTCCATCAAATTATGAGTTATCCATCTAGTAACAAAGCCTAAAAGCAGGCCTAAATGTTCATGTAACATTTTTTGTACTTGACTTATACCAATGCCTAAAGCTGTCGATATGTCACCCTTCTATCAGCTTCTATCATTAGTCGCTAATGCTAACGCTATCTTTAGTAATCGCCGTAGAAGGACGGCCTTTTCGAGAATCATCACTGCTTCGACCACGTTTACACTCAATAAACCAGTTATAACAGTGGCACGAGATAAGGTTTCGTCATGAAGAGCTAATCGAAGTCAGTAACATTATTGTTGAGTAAGATTGCAACAAGTCGTAATAAATCATTGAGCGAAAATTTTCTCTAGTGAAATCCATTTCCATGCAGGAGAGCCATTTTTTAAATTGCCACCAATTTTTAAAAACATATGACATGTGATTTTTTTTGTTATTGTTTTTTACTTAGATACTTAGTCTTTTAAGCCATGTCTTCTATTATATTTAGTGTAATTTAGCTTCACTTTTTTTTTGGACTGACCTACATTTGACTATTCAAAAGTGCCTGTAAATGGTCTATTTAAAATAAATGCGTTTGACTTTGACTTTGTAGTATTTGGCAGCAAATGTATCAAGTCAACCTTCTCGGCAAACATCGCTGAGGTTGTCAACACTACAGTAAAATTCTCAGCTCCATTTTACCGAGATCGCGCCTGTTTCAATAATAATATAATATTCCACATCACTATGATCTGAAATGGGGGATTATAGACCTCTCCGACACCCAGTGTGACCAGAGCGGGGTACTACGTTCTGATTGGCACGGGGGAGCGGGGTACTGCGTTCTGATTGGTCAAGACATCAGATCTATAATCATATGTGTTGACAGACATGCGTCGCCTGTTATTAGACGTCTAGTGGCTGTAAGGTCCAACCAACTGGGCCCAAAAACTTGTGAAAAGAAAACCATCGATTCGAGACGAAGAACATTACATAACTACAGATTCCCAAAAAGTTCCTAATTCGAAATTTAAATAAATATATTTTTTATTGTGTGCTTTTCTTTGGCATTTCCCAAAAAAATCAAATACTTTTTAATAAAAAAAACTTATCAAGTTATAATCGTTATGTCCAGTGAGTACTGCAACTGGCGAGTGTCGGGCAGCGGCGTGTCGTGGCGCGCGCGCCGCCTGTCGGCCTGCTCCGCCGCGCTCGCCTCGCGCGCCGCGCTGGCGCCGCCCGCCGCGCTCGCGCCGCAGCAGCCGCCCGCGCCGCACGCCTTAGCGGCGCTGCATACCTTAGTTGTCGCGGCTAATACAGACGACCCCATGCTGGGCAGGTAAGATATGTGCAGTGAGTACTGCGCCTCGAAGCCTGCACCGCCGAGATAAAGCGTCGTTTTCACTGCAGCATTCGGCTCCATAACACCCTTGCCTACGGCTCGGGCGAATTCCGCCTCGATCGCGATGACAAAGTTTCTCCACTTGTATTCAAACGTAACTTCTTTTTTTGACATCTAGACTAGAAATACCGACTTCAGAAATTGGAGTATTTTGCATTTTTTTTCTGGATGTCTTAATTATTGATAAAAGAAGTTTTTTTTTTATTTTTTCAATAATTTCATGTTTAATGTGTACAGGGCTGCACTGAAAGTATCGGGAATGGAATATTTCCACTGTTCCTGTCATATTAAAATCTTTTTAATTGAAAACTCCTTGGTTTCAAAAATCGAATACCATTTATTTATTTAAAAAAAGATTCTCGGTTTTGTCACAAGGTCTTGTCAAACTTGTTTAGTCGTTGAGAAAATGGAATTGACTCGAGAAAATTCAAGAGCGATGATTTATTATGACTTTCGAAGTGGTTTAACACAAAAACAGTGTGTTGACCGGATGATTTCTGCATTTGGTGATGAAGCCCCATCCAAAACCACAATTTACCGCTGGTTTGCTGAATTTCAACGTGGACATGTCAAGCTCAGTGATGATCCCCGTCAAGGTCGTCCAAAAACTGCAGTCACCCAAGAAAACGTTGATGCTGAGCGTAAGCTGATTGAGGAAGATCGACATGTAACATACCGCGAAATTCAGGCAACTTTAGACATTGGCATGAGTCAAATACAAATAATCTTGCATGAACAATTAGGTGTAAAAAAGTTGTTTTCCCGATGGATACCGCATTCGCTCTGTGAAGAGCAGAAAGCGGCTCGCGTTACTTGGTGCGTCAGAACTCTCGAAAGATTCCACGCAGGATCCTCAAATGCTGTATACAACATCGTATCAGGTGATGAATCCTGGATATACGCGTACGAACCCGAAACAAAAAACCAGTCACGAGTTTGGGTGTTCGAAAATGAGTTAAAGCCAACAAAAATTGTTCGTTCACGGAGTGTTGCAAAAAAAATGGTAGCCACGTTTGTCTCCAAAACCGCCCATGTTGCGACTATTGAGACCCCAACTTCCGAATGGAATGGTTGCTTCAATGATTGGTTCCATCGTATGGAAAAATGTGTCAAATTTCGCGGAGAATACTTCGAAAAGCAATAAATACATTTTTAAATTGTAATGTTGTGTCACTTCTTTGATTCCCGAAATTTTCAGTGCCGCCCTCGTAAGTAACCAAAATATTTGCACGGGATACATGCACTGAGTATTGCTTTCACTCTTCCGGTACTTTAAAGTCTATCAGTTGCTGGTAACAACATATCCTGTATCGTTGTGCCAGAGTGGAGGCGTGGGTGTCGTGCCAGTCGGCGGCGGCGGTGCGCTCGCTGTGGGCGGACGCCATCGCCGCGCTCGGGGACCTCGACACGGACGACACGGAGCCGCCCGAGCATCTCAACTGGCCAGAGACTACAGAGGTACTAATAAACTGTTACAAAAAAAAAAGATTAAATTTGAATTTAGAATCCGACATTCTTATATGAATATTCATTGTTTTCTCATTTTCGCGCCAATCGGTGTCAAATATTTTTGTGATATTAAAATAAAGAGGAGTTATAAAGAAAACCGAATTGAACCGAACCGAACTGTGATATCATTATACAAAGTAGGTAGTGACCTGTTTTTAGTTTTTTCGAGTGTAATTCAGTAGCTATTTTAATTATTTGCAAATTGATTCCCAGTGTGTTGTAAAATTGGTATAGTTTTGTATTTCAAGTGTCACGCAGCTGTACAGTATGTGGAATCATTGAAACAGGCAGAATTTCGCAAAAATGGAACTAAGAATTATTGTAGTATTGACTACCACAGCGAAGTTTACCGAGAAGGCTGACCCGGTACGTTTGCAGCCAAATACTGCAAAAACATTAGAACGTGTTACATCCGCGTTCTAATGGTACTCAAAGTATTTTAAATAGGTACACTGAAAACTTAATACTTTCTATACTTGACACTGACTAATTGTACAAACCGTGCAAAGCCAAAATAAAATAATTTAAAAAAGTAGGTAAGTAATGCAATTTTAGATTAAGCAAGGGTCTAGTGAATAAATAATAGCAAAATTGCCTGAAAACTATAAATTGTATAAAAATTATCAGTAGGAAGTTGACATGTATATCGTCCAATAATTTTTGACCACAGGCTTTATAGGACGTTTTATCTAGTTATTTTAAAAATATCATTAAAAAACTAGCATATGACATAGATCAGCATTCTGGGCGCTGCTGGGTAAAAGCTCCATACTAATTTGTGTATTGTGTTTTGATACGCGTATAAAATCCGCTCCGCTGTGCATTGTGTGAATGAAGTAATAAAAAATTGAAAATCAAATGGATGACGCCTTTACTTCAAGAAAGTTTGCCAATGATGATGCTATCTAGCTGATTTCGGCCAGAGTGACCGCATTCCTTGGCTCTGGGTGGTTGTGAGCTCAGATGTGCTGCTCTGTTATGAGCCCTCATGTGACTTCACAAAACAGCCATTATAGTAGTCACGGACATTTGTTTTGTGTTTAATATTAATTAAATTCTAAATATCATATTAATAATTTGTAAACTATCTTCCAGATGGAAGAGCTGAGCGGCACGCCGCCGGGCGGGCCGCCGGCCGCGTCGCTGGTGACGTCGGCGGCCGCGTCGCTCGCGTCCATGTGGCGCGTGTTCCGGCGCGAGTGACCCCCCCCCCCCCCCACACGCTACACATCTACATCATGCCACTAAGTCTGTGGAAACGCACGCGAAATGTTCAATGACTGAATAGCACAGTGCGATAATCATTAAGTTGCTATTGTAATGAGAATGGAATGGAGTACTAGTAACATTTTGTGTGTTGTGAATGTTGCTAGCAGTAAAAAATATTGAATAATAATAAAATTTAACACACTTGTCATTCACAATCTTGCAGACAGTTAATTGGTAAGGTACACGTAATACGCACTTTGTGTCTTGTCTGCTTTGGTATGTATGTGTAGTCCCTAGCATTGATTTTTGACTACTATTCACACTTAAACACTCCATAGAAAATAATTCATTTATACAGCCATGTCGACTTTACTTACGCGGTGTCCTACGTGAAGCCCTGCAACAACGCGAACGCGATCGCGAAGCGAAGTGGCACAAATTAAACAAACAATAAATTGATACTCACATACAACATACACTATTATGTATATAAAAGGAAAACTGACCGACAGACATATCAACGAACAGTCGAAACTACTGGGACTAGGAGCGGGAAATTTTGCACAAGGTTTTCTTTTATATAGGCGAGCATTAAAAGAGAATTTTCCAAAATGCACCCCTAAAGGAATGAAGCGGGAGGGGTTCAACGTTTATATGAAGAAACCTACTTTCATGAAGATTAAATAAATAAATAATACTCTATTGCGGTTTCCTATGTGAGCAACCGCGGCGAGGAGCGAAGCGAAGCGGACGCGATTAGTTTAATACTTTCGCGCAAAATCTGACGATGCGGTGGTTTAATTTAAATAAATTGCGGATAAAGCGGCGTCATCGCGTAAGCTACCGCTTCGCGTCGAATTCGCGTTCACCCTCGTAGGACGCCGTGTTAGTGATCGCCCACACTTATTACTGTATCGTTTTAGTAAGGCATTATCGGTCATTACCCTTTGCCTATAGAACCCGAACAATAAACTATGCATCGCTTCTAATTAGTAACAAATGTTACAACGCGATGCATGTGATTAGCCGTGATGGCAGCAGTCAGAACGGAAGATTATAAATGTAAGATACCCATTACTCACACACACATCTATAATTTATTTTTATTGTGTTTATCAATAGATGTCGGAGGGTCAATGACCGTTATTGCTCTGATAGGGCCGGCGCTCACTGACGGCGTGGCACGGCATGGCACAGCAGGTTGTGCTGTAGCATCCCGCGGCATTCCGTAGCATTTCGTGGCATCCTGCTGAAAGTCCAGCCGCTCTGGCATCAATCAGTTTTGCTCCGCGCGGATTCGTAGTTGGTTGTGTCGTTATGGTTGACTGGGATTTAATATTAATAAAACTTCTAACTGAAGATGAAGAGAGACAAATAAGAACAGCTAATTTGACGAAAGGACGAATGAAACGGCATGACACGTTATGCCTCGGCATTTCGCGGCATCGTGGTATCGAAATAAAGTAACATGAATTCTAAATTCATTGAAATAAGATTCAAAATAACTTGATTAGTAATTAAATCCTTTGCCCTGACACACCGTGCCGTGCCGGCAGTAAGCGCCGGCCCTTAGACCGCAACTGCTATAGTCAGTTGTACATAATATTATTATTTTGCACTTTTTTTCAATAAAGCCAATTGGTGCGTCATGCTTGGTCCACACCCACTATGAACGAAGTATTATACGGGTTGTGTCAACTTTAATGTTACTCTCAACGAATTATTGACAAATTAATACTTTTTTTTATATTTTTGTGCAAATGTGACATTAATAAATACAATATAGTTTTATAGAACTGTGTTTTCTTTTATTCATACCTGGAATCGCTTACAGAAGATTGTAGAAACAGTTTTAGGGTACATCTAAATTGGGATAACATTGGCCCTGGGGTATAACTTTGGCGCTAGCTTATTAACCAATAGAAACACAACAATCAACATCGACAAGAATTTCTCTTGGACTGCCCAACTACAAGAAGTTAGCCGCAAGTTATTTGCATCTGCTGGATCGTTGAGAAGACTACGTAATTTTCTGCCGACTGCCACCAAGATTGCGCTTGCACAATCTCTTCTTCTACCCATCCTTGATTATGCTGATGCCAGCTATCTTGACCTCTCTGAAGTACAACTGGATAAACTTGAGCGACTTCAAAACTTCTGTATAAGGTTCATATTCGGTTTGCGTAAATATGACCATGTTTCTGAATTTCGTCTTAAACTCAAGTGGTTGCCAATTCGCCTTCGCCGTAATGCTCATATTCTTTCCCTCTTGTATAATGTGCTCTTTTCCCCTTCTACCCCTCATTACCTCAAAGTACGGTTTCAATTTCTTTGCGACTCCCACATGAAAGTTCTTAGGTCATCAGATAACTTAAAACTTAAAATGCCAATGCATTCGACTACTTTTCTGGATAAATCTTTTACTGTCCAGGCCGCTCGTCTATGGAATGCATTGCCTGTGGCAATAAAACGTGCGCAAACATTGCCTGTATTTAAAAGGCTTGTGAAGGATCATTACTTGTCACTGTGATCATGTCTTCGTTTCATCACTTTTTCTCTTGCTTATATATTTATATTTTTGTATGTATGTATATGTGTATCTATTTTAGTATTAAGTATCAATGAATTATCATTACTATTTTTTTACTTTTATATTTGCACCAAGTGCAACCCCATTTTGTGTCCAGGCAATCTCTATCCATTCTGGGTTGCCTGGAAGAAATCGCCGAGTGCGATAAGGCCGCCAATTGTATGTTTCTTTTGTATTATTATTTAAATTTTTAAATTTGTAATCTTGGTATGCAATAAAGTATATATAAATAAATATAAATAAATAAACACAGTTTCTCATGTTCCTATTGGTTAATAAGCTTATGCCAAAGTACACTTTACGATACTTCTCAGCTTCAGGTGAGTAAATAAAACAGCATCAATAAACAAAAACAAATTGTTATTAATAAATATAATCAATATAAATAAGACTAGTACATAATACTGTTATTACTAAAATTAATAAATGCACTAAAATGTCTTTAAAATAAAGCTAATAAATGCCTCAATGTGGCAACACTATCAATACATTTTAAAGTTAGCAACTCTATTGTATCACGGTGACATTAATTACGAATGATCGGTATTTGAACTGACTTGTGTTGTGTGTGGCGAGGAAAGGCGTGAGTTTATTGAAGTATTAGTGTTAAAGTACTTAATTAGTAGAATATAGTAGAAGTAATCGTACTAAGGCTCAACTTACACTGACGGGAATTGGCGCTCGCATTAGTGAATGAATGAAGATAGAATGACACTCGTGCCCCACAGAGCACGAGTTACGTTCCACAACTCGCGGTTAGATATTTGCATAACACAAAGTACCATAATAATCATATCATCCATACCGGATCAACTCGAGATAGATGAAATGTCACTGAAGGCGACAGGTCACTGAAGCAACTTGCGACCCACGGATGCCCCTTAATTAAAGGGTAAATCCTACAAGTCCATGATAAAACCTGTGATGTTGAATGAATTAATGTTGGGCTGTGAAAAAGACGGATGAAAAAAGATTGCGCGTAGCGGAGATGAGAATGTTGAGATGGCTGTGTGGAGTGACGAGAATTTCCCGTCGCTCCACACATTTTTCTCGCCGAGAATGGATAAAATGACAAATGTGCACATTAATAGGAAGTTTGAAAGTGGCGCCAGGGACAGAAAAGTTGAAAGGGAATTGTTAATCTTGGTATGGTCATGTAAAGAAGTTATGAAACTTACGTTAGTAAAAGAGTTATGAATATACATGGACATGGATGGAGAGGGAGGCCAAAGAAAAGGTGGATGGGATGGATTGTGTGAAGGGTGATATGAAAAAAAAGGAGCGTAACTGCTAACAGGATAGAATAGAAACAAAATAGTAATATGAGACAAGGGCAGGAAGATGACGTATAATGGGGAAAATAGAAGTAAATATGCTATATACCTACAGGCAGAAGATATGACCCATCGCGCCTACGTTAGTGTAAGTTGAACCTGAGACTAGCGATACAATAAATTCAAGCTAGTTGAAACTACATTGTCATGTTAACAATTATATTATTTATTATTATCACACTTTTTATTCTGGGTCACAATAACCAGTCACATTTATTCAGCTTCTCTCAAACATACATACTTACCTAACAAAAACCCGGACTATCCACAGTACCTGCAGAACGAATGCTAAAAAGAGAGAAATCTACAGGATGCATAGTCCCATTCTTTTTCCGCACTAAAAATGTCGTCCCTATATCTCTGGTCTTCCTAACTTATTCAACAATTACCTAGCGACCTAAGGTTGCACTACCCGTGGCGTTGCCATGCCAACGAATGGCCAGCAATTTGTATTCTCTGCCTACAATCAAAATGATATCGTCCGCTCCCCCGGCGCCCCCCTCACCGCTTGTCCCGCGGCCGCCCCCAGCGCCTGTTCCCGTCCGCGAGCGCCTCGGACAGCTGCTCCACGCGGAGGAGTAGGTCTTCCGTTGGGGATACGTCGCGCTGGAAACATTATTATTTAGCTTGGAGAAAAAAACTGTAAAACGAACCATGAGGCGGTACATATGGAGAAGGAACAACCAAGAAATTAAGAGAGTGAGCAAAAATAAATATAGATGTTGAATGCTTAGATTGTGGGTAGATAGAACGTAAGATATGCTTTTATGATCAGCTCACACCGAAGCGTGCCGCGACGTATGTCCTACCACACTGAAAAGTGTACCTTTTTGTGTAACAAAGTCGATATCATAAAAAGTGCGTGTCTCATAACGACGCGTCCCTATGTGAACTGACCCTTAATGATCTACGCATGTCATTAGGGTGCTAGAAGTTGGTTATAAAACTGCCGAAACACAGTGGAAAGAGTAAAGCTAGAATTACACTTCGCACACGTGTGCCACACACGTCAATCTGGGTGCGTCGGTCTCCATACGTTAACTGGCCTGTTGGTCTAGTGGTTAGTGGTCCTGACTGCTATGCGGGAGGTCGTGGGTTCGATTTCCACCCAGGACAAATGTTTGTGTGATGCGCACAATCATTTGTTCTGTGTCTGGGTGTAATTTATCTATAATATGTAGGTATGTATTTATCAGTTGTCTAGTACTCATAACACAAGCTCTGCTTAGCTTGGGACTAGACGGCGTTGTGTGAATATTATATTATTATATTTTATATAGAAACTAGACTTGTAGAGCTACACTTGATCCACTGGCGAAAGAGGAAGCTGCACGCGTGAGGGAACGAAGGTCCTCACGCCCTAGCCGCCGTAATTCCGACCCCGACTACCGGCCACGGTAGACGCGGGCTTGCGGACGTCGAGCACTGGGTAGCTCGCCGTCCGGCTGTTCGGTAATTAACCGGACCGAGCCCAGTCGTCAACAGCGCGTAGTGATCCTCGCGCTCCTCAAAGAGATGTCAGCAAACCGTAGGGGCCCAGCAGGGCCAATGCCCGGTAGCTAGGACCGCGGAGAATTTCTGAAAGCGAAACCCGTAGGTAGTCCTAGAACGCAAAGGGTAATTGAAGGATACAGGTGAGGTTTTAATCAGTAAAAGTCTGACACGCCCTCCCGCTCCACCCAGAGCGCGAGAAGTCATTTTGATGATTTCCCACTTAAAAAAAAAAAACACGATCCACGCCAAGCGACATCGTTCTACGTCTATCAGGCGTGTTACACGTGTGCGTCGTCGTCTAATGTAGTTCTTCTTAGCTTCAGTTATCATTTTTTTTTTTTAATTTAGCCTTTTGTCCGTTTTTAAATACTTTATCGTGAGAAGACACTGTACTAGCACAGATTAAAGGACTATAGTACCTACTAGTCTGAGCCGTTAAGCTTACGTAGCGTAAACCCTCATATTGTTCATATTTGTATCGTACTTGATCAAATTCGTTTATAGAAATGTAAACATTAACGTCATTACAATAAGGGTGACATTCGTAGGCCATACGTACCGGCGCTCGTTCAAGCGTAAGTCGCACGTGTCGCACGTCTGCGTCGGCGCCGGCGTGGCGGCAGCCGAACGTGTCGCGCGCCGCGTCGCTGCCCGCGTCGTGCCGCGCCGGCGACTGCATCTCCTCGTCGCAGATCCATACGTACTGGTAACATCACCACTCAAATGTAATGCAAGGTACTCAAATTGTAAAACAATTACTTAAAAGACAAGCAAAAAAAACGAATTACGATCATTTTCATTGATCTACGGGGCCTTGATTGCGGGGTGCGGGAGATTCTTGCACCACATGGAGGCATGTTATAGGGCCCTCATAAAGATATAGATAGGCCTAAGTTTGTAGCAGCGCGTCCATAGTAACCGCAAAATGCTTGACAATTCGATAATTACCAAGCGAAGCATTGGCATTATCGACGGGCACTTGCATGTATGCATGTAAACAGTAAGATAGAAATCAAAAACGAATCAATAAAAATAAAAAACCAGTCACATTTAGTTCACACAGACAGATACGCAGTGATATTATAAAAGTTCTATTTTTTCAGTCGGAGAAACGTAATTTAAAAAACTCACGTTATTTCCACACGGTTTTTTCCGTAACCGCATCGGCGTCGACGTGGGAGTTGACGAGCAGCTGGGTCTCTCCTTCGCACTCGCTGCAGGGCACTGTCTTTGTCTTTCTCTTCCAGTCTTAGAACAAAAGCTGCGCACGTCTCTGCTCGACAGGCACTTCGAGCAAGATGCTGTGTTCTCACTCGCACTTGTTAATTGCGAATCGTTCTGTCTCTCTTCTAGACGACGGCGTAGAACCGCTATAATACCCTCCTTTTCTTTAAGTATAGCGTCTTTTTCTCTGTCAAGAAATGTTTTTAATGAGAAGTCGTCATTAACTGACATAAGTGAATGGTATTAACGCAACCATCAACACATCGCAATGTTTTTGAACTAAAAGTGATCAGGAAAATTTGAAGACATTTGGGTGAATTTGGAGGAGGGCTTTGCCCAGCAGTTGACCAACGCTACATTACATGAGGCTAAGAAATAAATAAATGAGTTATTGAAATGACCGTCATCACCTGTGCTTGTCCCGCATGCGGCGCATCCACACGCGCACGCCGCACACGGCGCGGCGCGCCTCCCCGCACAGCGCCGTGCCGCGCGCGTGCGCCGCCTCCAGGTGCGCCTGCAGCTCCGCCACTTTGCTTGCCTTTTCCCTGAAGGAAACAATTTAGTTTAGCACTAACATTATCAAAAGCTATAAAGCATAAAACTCTCCCAAGTACTAGCCTTGCTGGTCCTGAGCTTCCCTTCCCGACTTTCAAAAGCTCTTTCTTGACTTCTAGAACGCAGTCACCAAAATAGGTCTAAGAATTACCACACCATTCAGTCAGTGAACGAAGCTTATTACTCGCAGAACGAAACGGATTTCATTTTTATTTTTATTCCTTATATTTGGAGACATGGACCAAATACAGGTTAGCGATTTGAAACCATGCAAGTATAACAAAAGGATAGGTCTGGGAAGGACAGAGGGTTGAGTCGGACTCCTACAGACTAAAACCCTACAGTTCCTACCACTACTATAAGTCGGGAGCCCGGAATACAAGTAAATTCACGTGCACTCCCAACTGGTACCACCCCGCCATCTCCAGCACCTTCCAGCAGACCCCATTACCTACCTACTGCGGTTGATCCCTCGACCTCTCATTAAAGCACGCAACACCTCCTCTTTGGGCCTCAGTGGTTGAGCAACGGCTTGGCCCAAGCTCACCACCTGCAGGCCTCTCCTAATGATGACCGAAGATCATTAAACACCCTTCGATACCCGGCTGCTCTTCTGATGCGGGTGGTTGAGTTGGCACGTACCTGTAGCACTCGTCGATATGCTCTGCATGCGCCCTGGAGCGCGCCAGGTCGGCCTCCAGCGCGTGCACGCGGCGCTTGCTCTCGTCCAGCTGCGAGCGCCAGAGGGACACCTGCGTCGTCAGGTACGCTACCTCGCTGCGCATCTTGCAGTTCTAGACAACATCGAAGAGAACTTCTACATAATACATTCTTCAACCTTCAATCTTCCTCACTGACTGATGACGAACAGATATATTTATTTCAATTAATTTATTTTTAAATTGTCAAGGAGTCTTTCAGTCAAAAGATGATGCTACTTGCTATTAATAGCGTTGGTAGAAACTCCACGGACACTTTTAAACCAGTAGCTGGGCCTAGAAGCATGATATAGCGAAGGTGAGTGCTAAGGAACCGAATATCGCTCATATAATCTAGAGAAAAGACACACGCTTAGTGAGAATGAGATAACTTGGTAAAGGCGTAGAAAAAAAACCTTACTTCTTTAATAATATGGTCTGCTTTGGCCAGTTCCTCTTTAAGATCTGTGATCTTGTGCGCTTGCGATTCATTTTCTTGTCGCAGTTCTGTCACCTCTGCAGTCTTCTCGCTCAGTAACGCTGTAGAATGAAGAATATTTTTTCATTTAGGTAAGTATGATATTTCAAGGTTGATAGAATATTCTGCGTTTCGATCACCTCCACCCAAATAAATACCGTTCAGAACCTTCAAAAGTGTATTATTATATACCTTTCGTCTGCCCCAGCTGTATAGACATGGATTCCACAGTGGAGCTCTGTTCCCTGGAGCTATTTTGTGAACGTAACAGCTGCTCTCGTATGCGCTCCAGCTTAAAAGAGACAGAGAAGGTCACATAATATATATGTTATTATGTATTTACCTATGGAGTTGCATTTTTGTGAAAAGGGTCACTGAGTTCAATCAATCTGTTTAGAGATATTTAGGACGAAGTTCACAATTAATGATATTCTAAAATTTACTATGTACAACACTTAAGCACGGCATTTACCCGAAGATGAACCTTTTCCTGAAAGTTATAAGGTTCATATTCGTATTAAACGCTAACGTGAAAAAAAAACCGAATTCACTAAAAAAAAACACTAAAAGGATCAAAATAATTTTAATTTATGTTTCTGTTTCTCGGTATTGTTTGTTTCTTATTTAACACCGACTTCCGAAATTAAAGTTATTTTGATCCTTTTAGTGTTTTTTTAGTGACGTCGGTTTTTTTTTTTTTGTAAAAAGTGTTCAATTTACACTTAAAAAAAAATGCAACCGAATTGATACCTCCTCCTTTTTTTTGAAGTCGATTAAAAAATATAATAAAAACAAAGTGAACTCTGGATTGTGTTGTGATATAAAGCGCTGTAAACATGAGTATGCATGATCTAGATGAAGAAGAATGGGGTAAAGTGAAAGAGATAGACTTACTTCTTGCTCTTTCGACTCAATGTCTGCCTTGAACTTGGCGTCGGTGTCCCACTTGCTGGCTAGGTTGCATTCTAACTCACATAGCTTGCCACGTAACTCGGCTACTTTGATCTGCGACAGAAAATTTTTATATTATAGGCAATGATGCATTTGGGTAGGGAGATCTTGTTAAATGTTTGGCTCTTTTACAGAAGCCACCTAGGTGATTTATTCATGGTAAATATACCCATGAAACGCACTTTTATGATTTGTTATTTTTTGGCAGTCAAAGTAATGTGTTAGATACACTGGCAGTAGAGTCGCAGTCGCTAGACCTCTTTTTTTATAGGGGGATATTATTAGCGCAAGAGTGAGTATCAACTTTTACTGACTAAAACCTATGTGTTCCTTCAGTTGCCCTTAGCGTACAGGGTCGCGGTAACCTTTGAGAACAATCCCGCAGCCCTAGCTGACGAGTCGTTAGACCTAACATGCCAATATTGCTTCAGTTAATTTTACATTATTGAAGAAAAATCAGACCTGCCCCCCTAGCCAAGTTACAACCGTTTCGTTTCGATTCCCTTTTTTTCGATCGCCTCGAGTCGTAACTTGGCTAAAGGGGGCTGGGGCCTTACCAAGACGTGTTAAAATGTCAGGCGAACGAGAGAGAGGGATGGAGCTATACACCCTATATAGCTCCATCACAATTCAATGTAGGTCGTCAAATGTATCGCGTTAAGAGCTAGTGTAAGGCCCCAGGGCCTCAAGTCTGCTATGACAATAGTGTCAGAATGGTCTATCATTGATTTCATAGTCATAGTCATAGTCATAGTAATTTATTGGTAAGGGATTCTTACAAGATAAAATTCATAATTGTTGATTTTGACAAGTTTGGTAATCTACTCATATAATGGCGTCATTATGACTTTCCAATGGTCAACCACTGACACTCAATTGAAAGAAGTGGCATAGAATGGTAATCTTGTATATATTGACAAATGAATATCTGACGTATGCGGTAATCTGTTAAAATTTTGACAGTTCCTCATTGCTTTTAGCTCTTTTAGTTAGCTCAATATTGTCATGCTACCACAACTCTATTATTGTCATGCTACCACAACTCTATTACGAGACCATTGACCGATCAATGATCGATCATTATGAATTAGCAGATTACGAACTTTTAGCAAAATGACAATGGAATCGTGTTGGAATGACGAATTTATAAAAATAGCAGACTTGGGCCCCTGATCTGTATAGTTTATGGAACAATGTCCATAGATCTGTTTCTCAACTGTTGTTTACCATAAATTGTTAATCACTAAGTTGAACTTGTTGCTACCAACATCGAACCCATACTCACTTCTAGGCTCTCGGCTTTCTTCTTCCATTTCATATTCTCTTCATTAAAACCACATGTATAAGAATCGTACTGCAAGTTGACATAAAAAATAAACATAAATAAATAACCAAACTGAACAAAAAGAAAAGTAAGTTTGAAGCCATGTCTAAAAACACAATTCTTATCACTCTTTCACACACACAATTAAAGCTAAAACAGATGTTTTTAAATCTGCAGCCTGAATGCGCATTTTCTGTATTTCTGTCCTGCCCCCCTAGCCAAGTTGCAATCGTTTCGATTGTAACTTGGCTAGGAGGCAGCTCTATCGCTCCTCTTCTAGAGCGGACAGGCTGAACCGTGTAAGCCACATCAACAGTAGCAGAGGTAAAATTGTCACACATAATTTTCCTCCCATTATTTCAAGTCAGAATCCCACATTATATACATTCTAAGTTAATAAATAAAAGTCTGTCTGTCCCAAAACTTGATAATTATCTCAGATTCAGAATCGCACATATAACATACAGCGAGTATATCCTGCAGCCTCAGCAGCTGTTCCCTGACGTCTTGCAGATCGTCCTGCAGCCCCGCCGGCGCCGGCGCATACGACTCCTCACTGCGCTCCCACATACCCTGGCGTTAATGAAACAGGATACAGGTTCGAAGAGTTTATTTTATAAAGTGTTAGTTACGTGTTACAATGGTGTTAGTGTGTTAATACATAATAATTTACAAACGCAAAATATTACTACATTTTACTTTACAAATTAGTTGCGGTAGTAGTTGTCGTAATACGTCAATGGCAACAGAATCTGAGAATCAGAACCTTTAGAAGCAAAATTGCTTAGCTATGAAAATAATATTTTAGTCTACAATGCGTTCCAAATAAGAATAGGATCGATTGCCATGTTGTGACGTCAAGTCATACTGTCAAACCGCAAGAAATTGGGCAAAATTAAAGAACTCAGAGATGCGCAAAATTGAAGAACTGGATTCTGATTAAACTATTTTCGTTCATAGTTTGTAAATAAATTAAATTTTAAAAATTTCTTGTTTTGCTCACCCTGTTGATTCTTCAATTTGACAGTATGACGTGACGTCACAACATGGCAATCGATCCTATTCTTATTCGGAACGTATTGTATACACAATTTGAAATAAGATGAAACGTTTGAACAAACCTTTTTACTATCCGTTTAACTGATTGTTACTTCTATTCCGTAGGCATAAGCATAGTAAAAACTAATCCGAGCAAGTGCGAGTCGGACTCACGCAGTGAGGGTTCCGTACAAACTTACTTATAAAAACAGTTCAATTCCCGAATTGACTTACGAAGATTTTTCGGAAAAGATTTTTTTTTTGTGACGTAACTACAAATTTAAAGTTTTCAGATTGTTTCCTATACTTGTGCCTTGCTTCATGCCAAATTTCAGGATTCTAGTTCAACGGGAAGTACCCTATGGATTTTAATTTCCTTGAGAGTATCGAAATATGCGGTTTTTGTGATATAAATGTCCGTATCTTTATTTTCGTTAATTTAGAAGTTTGATATTTTCACAGCTTGAAGGGACCCGAGACCTAAGTATTTGGTTTTAATTTCAACTCGATACCTTCACGCATTCCCGAGATAAAGGGTCTTGACAGACAGACAGACGGACGGACAACAAAGTGATCCTGTAAGGGTTCCGTTTTTTCCTTTAGAGGTACAGAACCCTAAAAAAGTGTTTACAATACCAACTATTTACTGCAGCCGCTATTTATCATGCCACCGACGCAATAAAAGTCAAAATCGGTTGAACGGACAGTAAAAAAGATTTGTTATAGGGCGGAATTCACCAATAAAACTAAACGCGATTTTAACGTTTGGCTCGCATAATCGCGTTTAGCCGCTGTCACTAGTGTCACTTGTCTGTATTTTTCTTTTGTTGTATTTTTACAAGTGACACTAGTGACAGCGGCTAAACGCGATTATGCGAGCCAAACGTTAAAACGCGATTAATTTTATTGGTGAATTCCGCCCTAATTGTCTAATCTTATTTAGAATGGAGTGTAAGTCCTTGTTAGAAGCATCATCACTACATTTATGAACGCTAGCAGTTATTTCCAATCTAGATAGTATCTTCTTGCCACAAACTTTTTTTACTGGTAACACTGTCATTATAGCTACAATAGCGCCCTCTGCATCAACTTTATCTTGTTAGTGTTGCCACACCAAAAAGCAGTGTTAGTTGATTTCCAGGATTAAGAAATACCGAGTCATTGTTTGTTGAACTGGAGCTGTTAAGAAAGTTTGATATTTCCATCTTCAGCCCGTCCACTTCCATTGCTATGTCCTGAAAGGAAATAGACAGTATTCACTATGGTTTTGCTAATTATTCCCTTTATATAAGTACCTTTGAACGCCTATCTAAAATTATTATAATTTCGATTTGAGCAAAACATGTAAGCAGTACCCATTATGCTACCTAATAACTTTTTATTTGGACTCTATTGTGCTGGGTTTTAAGGTTCATGAACAATCCGGTAATGTTACTAGCATAGATATCCGGTTACTAGCGTTTATTGGGCCAGCCCCCCTAGCCAAGTTACGACCGTTTCGTTTGCGTTGAACGCCTCGAGTAGACCACGTCTCCGATTCCTTTGTTCTGATCAGGTGACTGAGCGTTGAGATGACGTCAGTACAAAGCAATCGGAGGCGTGGCCTACTCGAGGCATTCGACGCAAACGGTCGTAACTTGTCTAGGAGGGCAGGTCGTCATGTAATTTGTAGCTTTATATTATTCTAAAAGGGACCGTAGATGAGACGAATAAACGTAACTATAATGCGCCAGAAATCAGTCCTCGAAATAAAATGAGATGGCGATATTTCTCATACGTAGGTACACTTTTTCAGTTACCCAGTTTTATAACCCTCACGAAGGAGTCTATCAGACAACTACAAACTAAAACCAGGTGGTTTAGATGCTTTTGGCTGGGGCACTAGAGTGCTTGCCCAGTTTCCATGGGATCCCGTTACCCCATGCAGCCGTACATACCTGACATCTATCGAGCGACCACTGCTGACTGTTGATGACAGTCTGCAGGTGACCGATCTGGTCTGCTTTCTGTCTTTCCATCACGCGCACGTCTAAATACGAACTGCGCAGCATTTCTATGAGGTTCTCTTGTTTCGCCGTCTGAAGATAGGTTAAAGGTATGTTTTATCGCAAATTAAGAATCTAGATATGTTTAGAGAAAAATTGAACTATTGAAACAGATTAAAAGGCACTAGGTTAAAACTAATTAATAAAACTTCACATTCTTGATGGTTACTGGTGTATCAAACCCACTAAATCAAAAGTAAATGTGGAAACCCCATGATCAGCTGTATATCAAAAATGTAACAAAAATTTAAGAACTTGTTAAAACTTGTGAATAAGTATCTTACCTCATAGAAACACTCTCTGTAGAGGTCCTCTATGACACTCAAGTTGTTCTGCAACGTGTTCACTATGTCTGTCTGATCTTCCATCTAGAATGATTCCAAGCACATCACGGACATACACAGGGACATATTTTATTTTTATTTTAGCTGCTGCTTATTTTGAACAAAGAAATATTAAGCCATCATTAATTAAATCGATTATAAGATCATTTATTTTGTCATAAGCGATTAATTACAAATCTGATTTTAAAGAAGAACTTTTTTTTAAATTACAATTACTTATTTGATTTTTTTGTTTGTTTCTTGCTGTCTAATCAGATCTTTTATTATTTAAGTATCAGCAATTAATCCTAGTTACTTACGGGTCTATCGGTGACGAAGCATGCGTCGATCTGTTGCGGTTTGCAGCATTCTACCGTCTTGCGCAGAGCTGAATACTAGAAGTATAATCAAATTCATCATTATTTGAATAGATATGCCTGTTTACCTGACTGAAAATATCGTAAAAATCAAGTGTTTTCTTTTAAAAGAGTAACCATGGTTTTTTCTTGCCGGTTCTTCTCCATACGCCTAATTGGTACCATACACTAGCTTATACCTAATATTTAACTGCACATGTAGGCCTCATCATCATTTCAGCCGAAAGACGTCCACTCAAACTCAAAATTAATTATTTCACATAGGCCTACATGGGCACCTATAAAACGTCAGAAGCTAGTGCACGGTTCCATTTGGTTTCCTATGGAGATGAAACGGCAAGAAATTCCATGGTTAGGTATTGTTTAAAAAAAAATTGATTCTACAATATTTCCATGTTACAATCATGTTCATGTTATGTTGTTGTTTGTCTGTGTTTCCTGGTAGCTACAACCTAGGGGTCTTTAAGTCAAGAGTGATTAGGTTACTTCTAGGCAAGCGTGCTCCATCGTCGGCCACATCATCGCTTACTATCAAGTGAGATAGTGGTCAAACGCGAGCCTATCAATAATAATAATAAAAAAAAACAATATTAATAGATATGAGAGGACTGTTGAACAATGAGGGCGGTCCGATAAGTACTTAGCCTATAAAAGAAAAACTGGGCAAGTGCGAGTCGGACTCGCGCCCTGAGGGTTCCGGTAAATAGTTCAATTCCGGAATGGAGTCTCGGAAGATTTTTCCGAATCGCAAAAAAAAATAATTGTGACGTAACAACAAATTTACAGTTTTCAGATTTATTCCTATACTTGTGTTATAAGACCTTGCTTTATGCCAAATTTCAAGATTCTGGGTCAACGGGAAGTACCCTATGAATTTTGATTTCCTCGAGAGTGTCAAAATGTATGTCTTTTGCCACATAAACCGAAATATCTTTTTTTCTCGTTAATTTACAAGTTTGATTTTTTTACAGCTTCAAGAGTCTACAGTCCTGAGTATATGGTTTTAATTTCAACTCGATACCGCTACGCGTTCCCGAGATAAAGGGTCTTGACAGACGGACGGACAACAAAGTGATCCTATAAGGGTTCCGTTTTTTCCTTCTGAGGTACGGAACCCTAAAAAAGTTTATTTTTTAAAGTGGCGATTTCTCAACATAGTCTCCTTTTAGCTCGATGCACTTAATCCAGTGATGCTCCAACTTATCGGACCGCCCTCGTATGCCTCCCATGTAGGCTTATGTGAAGTCAAATATTTTGAATTGAATTGGGTAAATCGACTGCCAAATCAAAAAGTTAACTGGTTTATGTAACATAGTGGCTGATAAAATTGATAGCAATAAATTCTGCAATTTAATTTCTAAACAGGTAAACAGCGATATTTTGTTTATAAAAAATAGTTTTATAACACACACATAAAGCTCAATAATTCTGAAATCAAGTTAATTTACAGTCTACGTAAAGTTAATATTCCTTTGTACGTAGTTTGCTGGGAGAAAACTTGACTTTCATCTAAGCCCACCTATGTACAAGAATGCTGTTATCAACATACTATATTAAAACTTGTTTTAATGCAAGAACGTAAACAATATCAATTGGAAATAAGGATTTGGATAGACTTTAATAACTTTTTTTTGTGGTGGGGAATCATACAATGACTTCTCCCGATCTAGGGTGGAGCGCGACGGCGTGTCAGACTTTTACTGACTAAAACCACACGTGTCCTTCAGTTGCCCTTTGCGTACTAGGACCATGAATTTCCTTCACTGAAAATCTCCGTGAGACTTTAATAGCTAGAATGCACAATACTTCATTATTTAAAAGGGAAGTACACAGATGTTGTATTACCTCCTTGGTCTTCCGATCGAGTTCTTTCTTGAGCTCGTTGGCGCGCTCGTTGAGCGTGGCGATGCGCTCCTCTGCAACTGCTAGACTGTCTGCTTGCACGCTGATCGTCTCTTCTTTGTTCTGCAACTGTTGAAGAAAAACATATGGTTAAGTGGTCTTATATCAGCGTTATTTTATTCCGCTTGCCAATGGCTACCACGAGGTACGACAACTACTGAGTACTGTAGACAAAAAACTTTTTACAAAAAAAAAATAACCGACTTCACTAAAAAAAGCACTAAAAGGGTCAAAATAACTTTAATTTCGGAAGTCGGTGTTTCTCGGTATTGTTTGTTTCTTATTAAACAACGACTTCCGAAATTAAAGTTATTTTGACCCTTTTAGTGTTTTTTTTAGTGAAGCCGGTTATTTTTTTTTTTTGTAAAAAGTTTTTATTTTACACTTTTTAGTTGCGATACACTTATAAACAGAGTGCCTATTTCTCATGACGATTCCAATTAACCCAAACACTGCTAGGTTACATTGTTTTATTATAAAGTTCCTGTGTCTACCTTCCACCTTCCGGCTCCATCACCAGATCAGTTCGATAGTACCTTATAGCCAAAGTGCATCTCATGACAATTCTAATAAGCCCAAACACGGCTAGGATACATTGATTAATTACGGAGTTCCTGTGCCTACCTTCCGACTCCATCATCAGATCAAGTCGATAGTACCTTACAGCCAAAGTGCATCTCATGACAATTCTAATAAGTCCAAACACGGCTAGGTTACATTGATTAATTACGGAGTTCCAGTGCCTACCTTCCGGCTCCATCATCATCATCAGATCACTTCGATGATACCATTTTCAACGTAACTATTCAGAATCATTCAATTATTTGTATTGTCATAGTCGCTTAACTATCTTCATTGTGATATCTATTTATTTGAGTATGAAGTTCCGTTGACCATTTCTGGTCTTCTTTATCAGTTCCACTTCATCAAATGTTACTTTTTGACTGTAAATGCTTAAGTTCTTGATGAAAATACCAAAATTACTATAGGGTTGCCTATAATTTTTGAGGAGTTCCCTCGATTCCTCATGGATCCCATCATCAAAATTGGATTTTGGACCAATCTGGAAGCATATCCTATAAAGGGAAAAAAAATTTTGCAAATCGGCCCATAAACGACTGAGTTCTGAGGTAACAAACATAAAGAAAAAGATAAAAAAAAAAAAAAACAACCGAATTGAATAACCTCCTCCTTTTTTTGAAGTCGGTTAAAAATAGCGACTGTAGCCACTGCAGTAGTTGCCAGCACTACTGCATAGCCTTGCTTGGGGTTCGATATTCGGGTTGAACCATTTTTCTCGTATTTTTTAAAGTTCTAGACTATAGCTAAACTGGTGTTGTATTTTCTGAACAACTCTACCTTCTCCATTGGCGAACTTGATGATATATTTTTGCAAGCAATGTTTTTTTAATGAGCGTCGAATTAGCACATATAAGGACATAATCATTACTTTATGAAGTAGGTTTTGAAATTTAATTGTTGCGAGTCTATTGGATTGCAGCATTTGGTAGTCAGGTAAAGGTATAAATATACTTACGATCTGCAAGGTAGCCAACAGTTTATTGTGGTAGTATGTTGCGCTTGCGTCGCAAGTCGCGCTCATACTTTCCGCCAGGCTGGAAGTGGCGCCACTGTCCTGTTGAAACAGAACATCATATTATCTAATATTATAAAAAAAAAATGTTTGTTTGTTGTGGTAATCCATATAAACCAGTGCTTGACTGCGATCCCACCTGATGGTAAGCAGCGATGCAATCATTGATGGTGAGGCGCACTAGTTTATTAAGAGCCTATTCACTCTAGCCTTGAAGACACCTAAATTATAGTTGGACGGGAAGACCGCAGCAGGCAAATTGTTCCAGTCCTTCGATGTACGCGGTATAAACGACGAAGCGAAACGCTTAGTCCGGACCGTTGAAGTTTCAACAACGTAAGGGTGGATACTCGCCGTACGTCGGGTTGTCCGATGGTAGAAAGGAGATGGCGGAATCAAGTCATGCAATTCCCGCGCACACTCTCCAAAATGCAACCTGTAAAATACCGATAGGCTGGCTACCCTGCGCCTGTGCTCGAGGCTTTGTAGATTGGACTTAACCAAATATGGATCCCCAATTAGCCTCTTCGCACGCCTTTCCACTGAGTCCAAAGCTGCTAGATGGCATTTTGCAGCACCAGCCCATATGTGACTGCAGTACTCCACACACGATCGGACCTGTGCTTTGTATAACATTAGAAGCTGTCCCGGTGTGAAGTACCGTCGGACCTTTGCAAGAACGCCTAGTTTTCTAGCAGCTACCTTGGCTTTGGACTCAATGAACCGCCCAAAATTGAGGTCTGAGGAAATTTCAACTCCCAAGAGCTGAAGGCGGTCGGTGCACTCCAGAGATACATTCTGAAAAGCAGGAGCCTAGGCGAACGGACTCCTTTTGGCGGTGAACAGACACGCTTGTGTTTTGGCGGCGTTGAATCCTACCAGATTGGTTTCGCCCCACATGGAGACTGCCTGAAGTGAGACATTCGTAAGCTCTACCATAGCCTCTCGTTCGGACCGGATTAGCTCCTTACTAGCCCGAGCACCTGGCAGGTATCTCTCTACAACTGTGCTATCATCTGCATACCCATAGATACCGGGCATCAGCAGATCGTTAATATGCAGCAGGAAAAGAGTTGCAGAGAGAACTGACCCCTGAGGAACTCCGGCATTGGTCGTCATAGGCTCTGATGAGCATCCATCGACAACAACTCGGAGAGACCGTTCACTCAGGAAGTCTTTTACCCAGTTAATCAGACCAGGGGAAATGCCGTACGCTGGAAGCTTACTCAAAAGGCTGGCATGCCATACCCTGTCGAAGGCCTTCGAGACGTCTAAGGAGACAGCAATGCTTCTCCATTCTTCTCAAGGGCCTCGCCCCACATGTGAGTGGTATACACTAGTAGGTCCCCAGTAGACCGATTGTGGCGAAACCCGTACTGTCGGTCACTGAGGAGATCGTTACCTTCCAGGTATGCCATGAGGCGCGAGTTCAATACACGCTCCATAATCTTGCAGAGTATGGAGGTTATTGAAATCGGCCGATAGTTGGCAGGATCGGCACGACTGCCCTTTTTGGGCACGGGTTGCACGTTGGCAAGCTTCCAGGACTTGGGCACTATACCAGTCCTAAATGAGAGGCGATACAAGCGCGTCAATACAGGAGACAACTCGGGCGCACATGCCTTGAGAACAATTGCTGGTATACCATCTGGTCCACTAGCTTTATTCACGTCTAGGCGACACAGTGCTCTCAAAACTTCTTTGTTTCTTATGCGAACCTCGGGCATTGAGGTGTTGCAGTGAGGTAGAGTTGGTGGAGTAGCATTGCTAGTGTCAAGACGAGAGTTATGGGCGAAAAGAGATGCAAAGAGACCTGCTTTCTCTCTCGCCGTGTGAGCCAGTGTTCCATCAGGCTTAACCAGCGGAGGCAATGTGGGCCTACAGAAGTTCGCTTCGACCGATTTGGCAAGGGACCAGAACGCTCTGCTACCGGACGGCTGTGCAGAGAGCTTTGTGCCAATATGGGCACAAAATGGGCTTTGGCTATTAGAAAGCTATACTATCGCCAGTAATTTCATTCGAAATCTTTTGTTGAGACCTCGGCACGGACGTCAAGTTAGTCCAAAACTAGATGCCAAAGTACCTGAAAAATTCTAAAGAACAGAATTCCGACTATCAAGTTCAACTATTTTATAAACAATCCATTACGAACTTGCATCGTTATCAAAGCAATGTTTAACCACAGAATACTTAACACGTCATCGCCAGGTGGTACCTACATCACACGCTGCTGTACATCATGATCAGTACCACGTGGCTGCTCAAGGTGCTCTGCAGAAGTACTTGTTTATTTATAGTCTGCCTTCGATCAGTGCAGCGGAGTGTGGAGAGCCCTTGGTGTTCTATGTCAGATGAAATTTAATGCTGACAGGAAATGTTATAGGCGAGACGAATGTAGCGATACATTTCAATAAGTCACAGTGTTGTTGTTTATTCTGTGATGAGATTAACATTACTGTTAAAGGATTATTTTCTTGTAGGACTCAAAGGAGGCGGTGGACGTCTGATGTCGACGCCGCGGCGTCGCCGTCGAAATCGACCGTGGCGGAGGTGGTTTAACAAACTGATCATTCAAAGAGAGGTTTAGACAGAGAAAGGGTCTCTTCAGCAGTGAGACACAAAATAGGCTATTAATTTAATAAAAAAAGTAAAAGTATAATTATATATTGTAATGTAAATTGAATTGGATAGAACTGAATTGAATTGAATATGATATTTGTGTGTAATAAAACATAAATAATTTTTATAACAAATTAATCTCGTAACCAAAATTATGTTCAGGAAATCGTTAACGACCACTGCAAAGGGTAAGACAGTTAAAAGAGATATATTCCTAATTGAGGTTGCGATAAAATTGATCAAAGGTAAGCCGTTAGAGCTGCTAACTCCTAATGGGGTTTATACTCTAGGAGTCATTGGTTCCCAACCTGTTGGGCTCGTTCTACTTGGGGGCCTTAAAGCGAAAAAGGTAGAAATAAACCGTATATTTATTGTAAGTAGGTATCCATCTATCTATATATTCTTTTTTATCCTAAGCCTGGAAAAAAACCGGCCAAGTGCGAGTCGGATTCGCGCATAAAGGGTTCCGTACCGTCCGTAGTAAAAAAGGGCAAAAAAAAAACACGTTTCTTGTATGGGATGGCCCCCTTAACTATTTATTGCATCACTGCTTACCATCAGGAAGGATCGCAGTCAAGCACTAGTATATTGTAAAAAAAATGTTTTTAGTATTTGTTGTTGATGTGCAACAGAAACGCATCGCCTGTGAAAATTTCAACTGTCTATCACCATGGCGGACAGAGCTCCGGCGGGATCTCATGGAGAAATGGCGACAGCGACTGTCGCGACCCAGTGCTGGGCACGCCACAATTATGGCGGTAAGTCCCCTCTTTGAGGCGTGGTTGGAAAGACCTCACGGCGTCCTCACCTTCCGCATGACGCAGGTTCTCACCGAACACGGAAAGTTCGGGAAGTTCCTGCACCGGATTCGTGCGGAAGCGACGCCCGGGTGTCGCCACTGTGTGGACCACCCGGAGGACACGGTGGAGCACACGGTGGAGGTGTGCCCCGCTTGTGAAGAGCAACGCCGTGTCCTCGTGGGGGCGATCGGCGGCGGCGATCTCTCTCGCCGGGCCTTGGTACAGGCCATGGTCCGGAGCGAGGAGGAGTGGCAGGCGGTCGCCTCCTTCTGCGAAGCAGTAATGCTAGCAAAGGAGGCGGCCGATCGCGTGAGGCAACGGCAACGGTCCTCACGCCCCAACCGCCGCCGGGATTCCGATCCCGATTTCCGGCCACCGTAGGCGCGGTCTTGCGGACGGCGGGCAATGGGTGGCCCACCGTCCGACCGTCCGGTAACCATCCGGACCGAGCCCAAGTCGTCGACGGCGCGTATTGTTCCGCGCGCGCCTCATGGAGATGTCAGCAAATCGTAGGGGCCCAGCAGGGTCGTCGCGGCTACGCTTGTACTCGCTGTACGTGAAACGTATCTCTATAGCTATATATCGGAATTCAGATTTCGAGATGACTATTGAACTCTCACAAATCCGGCTAGTTCGGGCACTTGTATTCCGCATATTCTTGTACGCCGCAGAAACGTGGACCTTACGGGAAATAGAGAAGAAAAAAAAAACTGTCTATCACGGGTTTATGAGATACAGCCTGGTGACAGACGAACAGACAAACGGACAGCGGAATCTAAGTAATAGGGTCCCGTTTTAAACTTTGGGTATGGAACCCTTAAAACCGTACCTATAAGAAAAAATGTCGGATGCCATCAATAGGGTACATTTAGTCCGCCTATGCACCACTACTATAAACGTATACAGTTTAAATAAAACATAAAAAAGGAGTTTGTCCGTTTGATACGCTTTCGCGGTTAAACTACTGAACCGATTTTCATGAAATTTGGATCACGGAATAAGCTTGAACCCCAATGAAGGATATAGACTACTTTTTATGTAGCTTCAATTTCGACTTCGCGTCCGCTATAACCGACATTCACGCAAACGGAGTCGTGGGCAAAACTTAGTACTTAATAAATAAAGAAATTAGTAACCAAGTTGATTGTAACATTTTCTGCGGCCTACCCAAATGTCTTTTCCTTAGTATTGTTCGTCAAGTCGTTGAGCTCATAGTCCTGAATTGAGCTTTGCAAATACTGACAAATGCTTGCACTGACTGAACAGGTCCACTCAAATCTGTATGGTTCTTTCTTCAAAAGACCATCTCAGACAAATCTGCTGAATTTACTGTATGGACTTTAACTTTGACCCCTGAGTTTGTTTCGGTGTTTCTTCTCAGGGTAGTCAGCTTGGAAACACCGGCCTCATCTAGTTTAAAATGACGAAAAAAAAAAACGTATAAAAGTGTTTTATTAAACCTATTTGCAAAATAAATATCATTTATTTATCATTGGCGTTATTATTGCACATATTCGGCAGACGTGTTCGGCTTCTTTTTAAGGTATCCATGTTTTGGCCTAGCAATCTCATCAATTTGTTTTTTTATTATTTAATTTTGTTGTGCAGGACAGTTTCCACATATCGGATCATTGTAATCAGGAATACCTCAAACCCTGTCATACCCGCCTACTTCAGGGGTTGAGATCATATTGATGTAATGTATCTTGAAGTTTTGGAAATCAATACCTATTATTTTCTAATCATATTTACTTATTTAATACATTTTTAAATATTTCTTAAAAAACAATAAATAACAACATTTAAATTATTGTTATAATCAAGGGCTCATGGTGATTTCAGAAAAAAATGGGGATTAGCGATCCTAAAAGTTTGAGAATCACGGTGCTAGTGTTACGACAGTCGGGAAGCATGGACGGATGGACGAGCGCCGGCGCCGGACGACGGACACGTTTCGTTCTATGATGTTTATTGCGGCTTAGGGAGTTTCGCTTCGAAAATAAATAACTCATTAACTAACACGAGGTGTGTCGAGCATCTTATGCCTTTTACATTACTACTTACAAAAGACTGTCGTGAAGAAATTAATGTGACGTTGTTTCAGTATAAAATGAGTAACTATAGATATGAGTAGTAGTAATAGAAAAGATTTGTCAATTTTTAACGCATAGTATGAGTAGGTAGTAGAAAAGATCTTCCAACACATAAACACATGTCAACTTTTAACGCATAAATGCGTTAAAAGTTGACATGACTGTGTTTATGTGTTATACGTTGACAATTGTTTTCGAAAAACAAAGAACTTTCAGCAGACTTAGCGTAGGGCCCAGCAGGCCCGAAACCAGCTAAGGCTACGGGGAATTTCTGAAAGAGTCTGAAGTCGTCCTAGAATGGAAAGAGTAACTGAAGGATACAGGTGTGGTTTTACTCAGTAAAAATCTGACACGCCCTCCCGTTCCACCCTCTAACGGGAAAGCCAATGGATGATAACCCACCTCAAAAAAAACCGTGTTTACAGTATTCAAATGGATCAAAAACATTATAAAGTATCTCTGATATATTGTATTGTTTTGAAATAGAAGCCATTCAGCCATTTAGCACTCAACCTAAAGTGGTCAGACAGTTAATTGACGGCCAAAATATCTTAATTGAAGATCTAATAAAAATGATCAAAGTAAGTTGCGCCGGACCATTTGATGCAACATCTCTCATAAACTGCAAGTTAATGTTTATGGTACAAATATGTATACTTATAGTCGTATTTACGGACGACTTTGTTTACTGACCCTATTTACAAAGAGGGCTTTTTATTGATCTAATTTAAAAAAAACAATAAAAAGAACTATAGAATCTACCTAAGGCTCTTTTAGCTTTACATACAAAACACAAATAAAACTAAATAGTCAACTCGAAACCATCGTAAAAGTATCGAACTATAAAACAGCACAAAAAACCTGTACCTAAACTAAATCCAATATTCCGATTCAAACCGCGAATCACAACAAACCATAACTGTAGGTACCCAATTACCACATAGCACTTATCACATCACTAGCCCACACTTACTTTAGTAACATCACTAGCATCGGAATCCGCACACATCAACAAGCCATTGAACATCATGTTGATATCGAACCTCACTACAAAGTTATTGACAAACGTCGACGTGCGCCGGCGCAGCGGTCTGCGCGCGAGTGGATGCGCCGCGACGCTGCACGGGTATATTTAGAACGTCGTAAATAGTCATTTTTGAAGGGACGGTGGCCCACTTGTGTTCTTTATTCTCATAGCAAACCTGTTGGGGGTGACAGCGTGTTTTTATTAGGGAAATGCTTGTTTTCAATATTTTGACCTAAAAATGATGACTGACAGAGTTACCATAAAAAGAGATAGAAAAAATAGTAGCATCGTGTGGATAAAGCAGTGTCTTATGACTGATGAAAGAATTCCAAGGGAAACTCCCGAACGCACGAGTGGAGCGAGGGAACTTAGAAATTAACTCTTGGCCGAAGCAAGAAAGCTAGAATCATGAATGAAGTGAGGGAGCTCCAGCTCAAGCTAGCCCAAGGCAAGACACCTTTCTCTCCGAGGAACATACTGCACTGTTTACACCTGCTATTAAGTTAACTGTGTGCAAGCCGTGAGCGAGCGATGCTGGTCGGCCCACGTTTCAGAGCGCAGGTCGTTAGATTAGGCTTGTATTTGACATTTTCGAGCAGGTGGTATAAAATAGTACATTTTCAGGCAAGGGGGCAAATTTTTCATTAGAGCTGAGGCTAAACACACGCCAGAAGTCTTTCTTAGAAGGTTGTCTTATACAAAAAACTAACTTGAAGTACAAAGGTACCACAAATCCTGCGAGTAAAACTTCTCTGCCACAAAAACAACACCCTGTTTATGCAGGTGCTTCATTAGTTAAAAACCGCGTCGTTCGGGCGTCGGTTTCCGTCGGCGACGTCCGCCCGTTTCGTCACAACACAAGATAAACATAGACTTAAAAACACGTCGAAATTATGTCGTTAATAGCGAATTAGAACTACTCTATTGATATTAAAACAAACTGAATTTTACCATCAGCATTCAACGACGATTTCTGGAATTCTGGTTAGTTTACATCGAAACATTCAAAATGTTTGGTACTTCCCACCTTACCAGAAATTGTCCAATAACGTTTCTAAATGGCTATACCCATAACTCAACCTAATCATTAAAAAATACACTTCTATAAAGAGTGAGACCGCATGAGAAACCACTTGTTTAATTGTATAGGTTGTATAGGTTGTGTAGGTTGTGTAGGTTGTATTGGTTGGTTGTATAGGTTGTGTTGTTGTGAGCGACACAATTTGGACAGTTGATATATATAGAGAAAGTGTTCATTTCTCTTTTAAAACATGGCCAATGCTGAACTGATCCCGTCCTACTCCTCATAGAAATGTGGGATCTAAATATTTTATTACCTTTGGGTCCCTCTCGCAAGACCGACGCTTCTTTTCTCTTATTATTCTCCTGAAACAACACACGCGTTTAATGCTAATTTGTAATAAACTTTAATAAATCAAGGTAACGTAATTCTTTTAAAAAATAACTTACTTCAACGCTTCTATTGAACACTCCGGTTGAAGCTGAAATAATAACGAAGCAACATTTTTATTCTGTTTGTATTATTCTTTTATTCTGTCTTTCTTATTAACACGTCACCAGGTGACAAACGTTGCAGTACTTAGTCGTCTAACTTCGACTAGTCAGGACTTATTTTGATTAATTTCGGTGTATACGTGACTAATCTTCTAAGAAAACAGCCTTGAGCGCAGCACTGGCCGCAGCGACGAAATCCAAATACGATGTATAGGTCCATAATATAAAAGTATAGGTCCATAATAAAAAAGTATAGGTCCAATGTATAGGCTGTTTTCTTAGAGAATAGCACTGCTTGATCGAATTAATTGTCTTAACTTTGGCTAGTTCCAGACTAGTCACGGTATGTTTTGACTAGTTTCGACGAATTAGTCACGAACCCATGACTAATTTCGTACTAATGAGGATTAGTTTAGAAGTATAACGATGATTTCAATTTATTTAGCGCTAAATGAGCTAAGAAATTCTTGGCCACAGGGGGCCAAAACGTGTCAAAAATGAGCACAAATTTATTTTCTCACCTTTAGAAAATCTGAATTCCTCTCCTTGCAGGTCTGACCCCTGAAAGCAGGTCGAGTATATAAAACCGTCCGCAAGTCGTAAACTCGCGTCAACTTGTGCCACAAACATAACATGTTGCCAGTTATATTTAGAAGGACGTTAAATATTGAATAGCTGTTAATGGGGTTGGGTTACAGGGGAAAACGCTGAACTGAAATGTCTCGGGTTGAGTAATATTTTTGCCCTTTTATTAACCTACACTGAACTTATAATGCGCGTTACTGTCGAAAACTGGATGAATGGTACCAATAGCTAAGGTGGTTACAGGATATCAAACTTGCGCTACGCTGCGAAAAATACGATGGACTGGCTTAATAAAATATTTTCTGACAACTTGTATTTGAACGTTCTTCTAAATATATAAAAAAAATATATAATATTCCACAACTATCACACAACGCTGTCTAGTCCCAAGCTAAGCAGAGCTTGTGTTATGAGTACTAGACAACTGATAAAAATACTTATATATTTCTAAATACATACTTATTATAGATAAATTACACCCAGACACAGAACAAATGATCGTGCTCATCACACAAAGATTTGTCCTGGGTGGGAATCAAACCCACGACCTCCAGCATAGCAGTCAGGGTCACTAACCACTAGACTAACAGGTCAGTCAAAATGAAATAATGTTCACGACTCCAGGGAGCGAGAGCTACTCTAACGAACGCCTTGTCATGCAGGGAAAAGTGGAGGGCACCAGAGGGCGAAGAAGGTTACCACTGCGATGGACCGACCAGCCAGTTAAGTCATGTCCAGTCAGTCCATCCAGATGCACTCGTACAAGTGTAGGAGTACACCAGGTTGTCGGCCAGCAGGAATAAGTGGCGAAGGATCGTGGCGCGAATCACATCAATCCCTGCAGAAGTCACTACGTGATGATCATGAATACTTAGATAAGGGGCCTTAACAAAAAAAATAAGTCTAATGTAGACCGACGGCGACGCACACGTGGGCCACGCCTGATTTGGACGTAGAGTCGCCTCGCGTGGCGTGGATCTAATGTAGCTCTACAAATCTAGTTGCCGTATAACATGTACGGAGACCGACGCGTCCACATCGACGTACGACGTGGCCCACGTGTGCCCAATGTAGTTCTACCTTTAGTTTATAAAGAAAACGTACAAAATTAAAACTATTAAGTAAGTATTTCCGTAGATTGAATCAATAAAAGTTTATCTACAAATGCAGCTCAGCCTGCATTCGATATTTCTAATCTTTTGACATAAAATGGAAAATAATATAAACCGGCTCACCTAGGACTCGAACCGCCGCTTCTCTTCGCCTCATCATTGAAGTACAGCTCCTCCACACACTCGCACTTGTCTGTCTCATCACTGGAGACTAACTCCGCAGACTGGACACATCCATCTTTGAAACTCGTCTTTTTGGGCTTTGAACAGAGCTTACAGCGTTTCCTCGGCAAGCAGGACTTAGGAGACTCCTTGGGGAGAAAGTTGTTAAGGGAGCTCTTAGAGCCTGTTCTCTCCAGACGAGGACAAGTATTAGGAACATCTTCGGGAGGTTCTTTTATGAAACAGATCCTAGGAGACTCCTTGGGGAGACAGATCCTTGCAGGCTTTTTAGGGAGACAGATCCTAATAGCATCCCTTGGGAGAAAGTTATTAAGAGAGCCATTGTCAGGGCTAGATCTAGGAGATAATCGTGGCGAACAAATGGGAGATTCCTTGGGGGGGTCGACGAACCGCAAAGTATTTATCTGGAAAGTTTCGTTCTTCTTGATCGGACGGCATCTGCTGAAGTGGGTCTGGAGGTCGGCTATCGAGGCGTCTGACACTAGCACCGGGACCGAGGTGGACTGTAAACAATATTTGCATTTAATTTAAGATAAACGAACAGATATAATTATTAATACAAGAAAGAATATATTTAATCATCATCATTCTTCTTAAACGGATCGCCGTAGGTAAATGAACATAAACTACACTAAAGATAGGTATATTGTTATATCTGCGTTTTATTTACTGTGTAAATTGGGGTAACTTTGGCCCTGGGGTATAACGTTGACACAGCTTATTAAACAATAGAAACCCAGTAAACACAGTTTCTCATGTTCCTATTGGTTGTAAGTTTGTGCCAAAGCCAAAGTAACCCCATTTTACGGTACATGATGTCTAGAACTGCATGCTTCTTACAATTATATATTACTGCACCAATCTTAGTAAAGAAGTTAGTTCCGCAACACAAACAACATGATGACGAATTAGTTACTCTTAATTACCACCTGACTCATTCGACTACAAAATAGATAGTAACAGAAGGTCAGCTCATCGAGTGTAAGCAGGCGCACGTGCACATAGTCTCTATGCAGACTGCACACCGGCTGCAAGATTGCAGTTTAGATGCAGTTGGTATATATTGGTACATCGAAACTACCACCCGTCTACAAAGCAGCTGGAGCGCGGTTCAAATGAGCCATAAACACGTTCGTACGCCAATCTTTTACGTGCTGGCCACGGACAATTCGCTATAGCGAAAATTCGCGCGGCGCGACCGGCGGCGCGTCTTGCGAATGAATCAAATGTATGGAAATGTACTGGCCCCGGTCGTCTCGCTGGTCGCCGCTGCGCGTGGCATGCCCAGTACATTTCCATACATTTGATTCATTCGCAAGACGCGCCGCCGGTCGCGCCGCGCGAATTTTCGCTATAGCGAATTGTCCGTGGCCAGCACGTTACACCTATAACGACTGAGTCGCGGCTACGCTTGTACTCGCTGTACGTGAAACGTATCTCTATAGCTATATATCTGAATTCAGATTTCGAGATGACTATTAAACTCTCACAAATCCGGCTAGTTCGGGCACTTGTATTCCCCATATTCTTGTACGCCGCAGAAACGTGGAAGTTACTCGATTTGCTGGCGATGGACTGAAATCATCTCATTTCAAGTATAGATAGAAGGATCTCATATCGCTTAAAAAAATTGAATTGGTCGGGCTACCTTGAAGCATCCCCCGCTCCAAGGTAGCCTGAGCAATTCAATTTTTTTTTTTAAGTTTGTGCATTTTGCGGGTCGGATTGGCGGCCGTAATACGTGTTTACTCACGATATTGTAATCATTATAAAATCATCAATACCAAAATTGAATTTCGGGCTACCCTAGAGAATTCACCTTAAATGACTTTGACAAAGCGGCGTTTTTGTAAAACATTTGTGAAATTGTTCGTTATTGTACGGTGGCGTTAGTTTTAATCCCAATTTTAGCCACACGCCAAAAGAAGTACCTATCGCGTGTGCATTTTCGCTCGTTGCTTGTAGTCGTCCTTCTGTATCTATCTATTTTGTGTTGTGTTATGTCAGACATCAAAGCTAATTTAAAACAAAACATAACAAACACACTCTCTCTATGACGGATATGTTGGGCATGGACGTGGCGCACGCGATCTGCGGCTCTATGCTTGCATTTGGAGTCGAAGTCGTTGCGAAGAAACACGCTATATCCTCGACAGCCTGGGTCTAGTCGAAAAAAAGAAATAAAAATAAACAGGCAATAGTTTGGCAATCAAAAAGAACATTGTTATGAGATACAACTTTAATTTGTGGTTTTTGGAACAAAAATCAATAAAGTACATATCCAAATGAAACTTTTATATGAGTTTTGATTGGTTGATCTATATCAACCAATCACAACAGTTGATATGCATATAATATAATAAATTTGTTAGCTAAGTTATTATAATGATTTTCGTTCTAGAAATCGGTTGTTAGTGTCCGTGTTGGTCCAAACACAAGATACATAAAATAAATCAACTTAGCGAGCTCTTATTAGACATAATTGTAGTGATCAAAGTCTTATAAGTAGGTGTGAAGTATCTTACCTTTCTTGCCAGATAACTCCAATTTGTCACTGCGTATAATAACAATAAATCGCGAACATCACAAACATTCTTGGGGCCCGAGATGAAGGGAGAGGGTCTTCGTGGTTATAAACTTATGGGACTTAAAACCACTTACCATCACGTCACTCTATTTTTAAACCCCGATTGACGCAAAAAGAGGGAAACTTAAATACACACTATTTAGTTAAGCTAAGTTTTACTGCTATGTGTGTGTATGTGGCACTGTAGTTCTTAAACGGATGAAACTATTTAGATGCGTTTTTTTTTTATTTGAAAGCAGGTTTCGTCAAAATCTGTTCAGCCAATTAGAAGTTATGGAGGGGTGAAAGTAGGAATGAACAACCGAATATTTGCAGATATGACCAAGTAGGGTATCAAATGATATTGAATGAATATAGTAATGAATGAATTAGATAGATGCACATAATTTATTTTTTTTAATTTAGATCACGGGTTTTTTTAATTTTTATTTCTGTCTATATAATCTTTAAAAAACATGTTGTGCCGACCCCAAATAAGATGGGACAAGGGCAGGAAGATGATGATGATTTCTGTATAATCTTCATCGCTTACCATCAGGTGAGATAGTGGTCAAACATGAACCTATCATTAATAAAAAATAAAATAAAAAATCTTCCGTTGATGGTTAGCAAATGATGATACTTTAGTGAAAAAGCTCGACAAGAAAGCTTGTAATTAAGTCGTCTACGTTGTTATCTTGCATCAGCGTACTCACTAGTAGCGACATACTCCTGCAACCAACACAGCTGCAAGAACATCAACTAAACGCAAATGGTCTATACCTGTATCCCACGCCTTTTCTTGAAATCATGTTTTTTGTAGAATAACTTCCTCAACATTAATTTATAGGTTACCTATCATAACCAACCGGAATTTAGAAATGTCAGGCTCTTTCTTAGAATTCGGGATAGAAATATTTTGTTTCAATAAACGCATAATAAGCAGCCATGCGGCCAAGAAAGTGATTAGTAATTTTGTATTGGGCCAAGCTGTTCTGCGCCTACGCTTGTTTTATGAATCGGAACATTTCTACTAACATTATGGATAAAGTGTCATGATTAATTAAATTGTATAGCACTAAATAAAAGGTACCTAATTGCAACAACCTGTTCTATCTATAGATTAAAAGACAATTTCAACGTTACATAGATGCCACAGTACCTACTTATTTCTAAACCCATTGAAAAAAAAAGTATAGTTATACAACCTTATTACTACAAAAAGGGTCGTCAATTAATATTCAAGAGTTTTGAACAAGTTCATCGGCAATTGACAATCGAACGCCATGAGCGAGGTCTTGCACGGAGGAACGTCGCGTCGTCGCGCGTACGCTGCGGGTCCACAGGTACTGCCCCCCTAGCCAAGTTGCAAACGATAAACGTGAACGCTTAGTAATCTCCAATAGATTTTCAACTTTATACCTAAGCGCATAAAGTTGAAAATCTATTAAAGACTACTGAGCGTTAGCGACCGGAACAAACGAAAACGCTATGTAATCTTCAATAGATTTTCAACTTTATATCCAATAACATAAAGTTGAAAATCTATTAAAGACTACTGAGAGTTTACGTTTATCGTTTGTAACTTGGCTAGGGGGGCTGGTGGCGGAGTTAGCTACACTGTCTAAACTACACTATACTACTAAGAGGTAAAATTATCTGTACCATTATTTGTAAAAGATTAACTTTGAAAATCAAGAAGAAAGTCCAACTACAAATATTTTTCATATAGCATAATTTTCTATCAGATTCGCTATTTCCGAGTGCCCTATGATAAGTTTTATGTTCAAACCGGCGGACGACTTTAGTTAATAAAAAAACCGTCATTACCATTAAAAAAATAAATTAAACAAGGTTTATTACCATAACAAAACAAAGCTGTCATCAATCAATATTCAATGAATCATCATTTGACAGGTTCATAGAGGTGCGACACTCGAAGGCTTTGAGTGAGGTGTCTCGCGGAGGAACGTCGCGCTTACGGCGCGGCTGCGCGCGTACGCACGCGATGGTCACGGAGTCGTACGACACGGACGCACCGTGCCCGCACTCCGCGTCGCCGCTTACGAAGTCTTTGGACGTCTTCTCTGAGCTTGTGTCTTTGAGCTGTGGAGGAATGGGACAGTCTTAGCGAATCCAAATATACTGCAGGTCCTGCTGGGTTCGATTCCCAGGTCAGGTAAAGTGACATCAAGAATTTCGTAGTAGCAGCCCGCAGTCTAATCTTTCTTCCCGGTAGATGACCATAAACTCACAGTCTATACTCAAAGTAACTGGCGACTATAGTGGGTGAACTGACTAACCGAAGGACTAGGTAGAGACCTACTTAGTCCTTAAGCTTTTTTTATTTAGCCTATACTTTCCCACTGCTGGACAAAGACCTCCCTCAACTTCTTCCAGGATTTTTTTTGGGCCACCTTCGGTTAAGTTCATCAAAATTATATGACATTGATATGCCTAATAAAGCAAAATTATGCAGGTGGTGTACTGCCTGAATTGACTATGGCGACCACAAGAAAAGTGTCAATGAAGATTGATGGGTTTTGGAAAACTGCAACTGCTGCTGTCTTCTAAACATGTCCTGCCCTCCTAGCCAAGTTACAACCGTTTCGTTTCGATTCTCTCTTCGTCGATCGCCTCGAGTAGGCCACGCCTCCGATTCCTTTATTCTGACGTCATCTCAACGCTCAGTCATGTGCTCAGAACAAAGGAATAGGAGGCGTGGCGGACTCGAGGCGACCAACGAAAAGATAATCGAAACGAAACGGTTGTAACTTGGTTAGGGGGGCAGGAATTCCAAGGCCGTGTGTCCGTCAGTGGATAACTTACTTCGCCAGTTTTGTATTAAAGTCAGTCAAACACATCTTGATGTCGCTAGCCCGGTTCAAATACGAGAAACTAAACAAATGTTTGTTGTTATAGTAATGCGTACGATAAAATGTTTTATTAGAAACGGAGCTACGTTCCATTGAGAACATGTGCTCAACCTAGATTTTATCAAGCTATATTCGTTGGCCGTCGCCCGATAATAAACGTTATTTTCAGTCTTTCAGTCTTGTTACTATTGACCGAGGAACTAGTGGCTAAAGCAGCAACAGCCACAAGGGTCGAACTCCTGGGTTAAGCTACGCTCGCATAAACCAATCGAAGATTCATTTCATGAGCCTGAACTGTACCCCTACTGGACAAAGGCCTCCCCCATTCCTTCCTTTTCCATCTTTGCTGTGCTTCTTCACGCCTATTTTTAAGAGAGCCAGGTAAGGTTTCCCGCCATCTTCTGCTCTGTCTGCAGAAACCAGGTCCAGCTTTACCGAGGAATAATCATCATTTCAACCGAAAGATGTCCACTAGGCTGTCCGTGTCTTTTGTTCTTTTCTTTCACTGTTGGACATAGGCCACTTAGGGGAGGCCTATGTCCCACAGTGGACGTCTTTCGGCTGAAATGATGATGATGATGTTACCTTCGCCTTGGCCTGCTTGAGCTGGCGGCGCATCTCCTTGATGATGTCGTCCTTGAACTGCGCGCGCATGTTGGCGGCGCGGCACTGCTCGTCCAGGGCTGCGCACACGCGCCGCATCGAGTGCATCTCTTCTGTCAGCGTCACGTTCACCTTGCGGAGGGCGCGGATGCTGTCGCCGCTTGCCTGCGGGACAGAGGTGGTTCAATCTGTAATATGATTTTAAGCATGATACACCAACTGAAGTGACTCCACGTCCGAGTGTATTGTGACCATGAAGTCATATTTGTACGGTAGCTGACCGGCCACCACGCGCCGCGTGACGCCATTTGAAGACTTAAACTGAATTGTAATCAGTAACGGGTACGGATAGAGCCCCATTTTTTTTTGTACTAGCTCCATGCTCCATCCCTCTTTCTCGCTCTCACACTTGACATTTTAACACGTCATGGTAAAGGCCGAAAATCTGAACTGGTTACATTACATAAAATACTTGCATTTCAGTAGGGAATATGTTAACAACTTTACATAAGCCTAGGTAGGTACATGTCAGCTGTAATACTAACCTATCAAACAGCTTTCCTACTCAAATTGAGAGTCAAAATGTTTTATTTCACATAAGTGCCCATGTAGGCCACATGTGTACTTATAAAACGTCAGAAGCTAGCGCACGGTTCCAATTGGTTGTTTCCTATGGAGAAGAACCAGCAAGAAACTCCATGTTTACTCTTTTTAAAAAATGATTGTTTCAACAATATTTTCATATCGGGGGGCACGGCAGTGCCCCCACCAAGCCGAGCGCGAAGCAAACAGTGCCGTACCATCCTTTACTGGAACCATTTCGCCGCATTTTCAGGCCCCTATTTGAGAACCTCTCGATAAGACCAGAACGCAGAAATTTTCGTCATCCAGTACCTAAGCTATATAATCCCTATAATCACATACTTAAAATCTAAAATTTCAAGTCTGTAGGTCATTTAGTTCCGAAGTTAAGCAAAAGCAAAGTTTCGCATTTATGACACTCACTCACTCATGATCATCAGAATAGAACTAGTACTTCCCATAAAGTCAGAGAGCTGAAATTTGGTACAGAGTTAGGGTTTAATGGCCACATAAAGGGAAAACTATAAAAACTAGGATAATCGAAGATCTGGAGTACCTGGTGACCCTGATTAGAAAACACAAGAGCCCAACCAAACTATTAGAGATCGACATACCGCCTTTACAAAAAATATTCAACTTGGTGGGCCGCTTCATTTGATGTCAAAAATCGAAGGTCTGAAGTATCTGATGAAGAACCCTCAGCTGGTCTCAGCTGTATTAGAGATACGGTAATGCCCCCTTCAACTATTGGTACATAAAAAAATCGACTGTCATTGCAAAAATCAATATTTTCGTTAACATTTTTTTTTTTTTAAGTTAACGTTTCTACAAAAAGAAGTGAACTCCCACCAAAAACATTCTATAAAAAACTAGCCAAGTCTCGATGGAGCTGCTTGTTTATCTCTAAAAAGTAATGAAATCTAGACAAAGCGTGCCAAGTCTAAGGTTCCTTACTGCGATTTCTTTATTATTATAGTTAATGTTGTGTGACTTGGCCGTTGAAGGATACACAAGAGTACAAAACCAGGTGCTCCATGACACCTTTGCACCAATCTGTCGCCAGAACCGCTACCCATTGACGATGGAAAATTGCCACTTGGAAAACGTATTGTTCAACGTATTGTTCAACGGCCAAGTCACACAACATTAACTATAATAATAAAGAAATCGCAGTTTTTGGTGGGATTACAATATGTAGACCGGTCAGCTTTGTACCCAAAAGCACAATAAAACTAGTAATCTGTGAATTCACGGAGTCTACAGTGTTCTCACATTCACATTATAAAAAAGCCTCTCCCACAACCTGCAAAACTGGGACTAAAAGCATGCACAAATAAAAAACTACTTATCCCCTTAAATAACGAAGGGGTGAACTAAAGAAGGTACCTATTTGACAATTCTTCCGCTACCTAAAACTAAATATGGAAGTTTGTTAATAAATGAGATGAAAGTGGATACCTTAAGGTTGGCCTCCATCTTGTGCACGCGCTCCTGGTACTTCATGGTCTCGTCGCGCAGCATCTCGCTGAAATCCTTCACCGGCTCCCACTCGCCACACTAGGGCCGCACGCCACATCAACACAGGTACTGTCGATGACCCGAGACACGTATCCACCTCACCAAATTGTTAGGCGGATCCTTGTTACGGGTCACCGACCGTACATACAGAACGGTGCTAAGTATTTAAAAAAAAAATTAAGGTGAAAACAATGAGGGCAAAAAGGGCACAATAGGTTAATAAAAGGGCAAAATAGACAAATAAAAAGGCAAAATAAATAAATAAAAGGGCATGACATCTAGTTTACCAGAAAATAAAGTAGATTTATGAAACATTTTGCGTTTAAATCTAAATAATATGCAGGTTATTTCACTTGGCCTACGACACAATATTTTATGTGTTCAAAAGTACTTTAATAGTGACAGTATCGTGTGTTTGGACCTTGCTATAATTCTTAACATAGAAAAACGTTAACACTGGCTTGGCATACCTCGTTCCCGGTGCAGCACATGCCAGCCATCACCTCGGCATCCTTCATGGACACCTCGCTACGAAAAAGAAATATAAGATCACGCCTGTAGGTATTCCCGAAGAGGTAGACAGAGTTGTATTGTATAGTTCACGGACATTTGCCAGGTTTGCCACGCTAGGTTTTTTTTTATTATTGATAGGCTCGCGTTTGACCACTATCTCACCTGCCCCCCTAGCCAAGTTGCAAACGATAAACGTGAACGCTTAGTAATCTCCAATAGATTTTCAACTTTATACCTAAGAGCATAAAGTTGAAAATCTATTAAAGACTACTGAGCGTTAGCGACCGGAACGAACGAAAACACTATGTAATCTTCAATAGATTTTCAACTTTATATCCAATAACATAAAGTTGAAAATAATTAAAGACTACTGAGAGTTTACGTTTATCGTTTGTGACTTGGCTAGGGGGGCTGATGGTAAGCGATGATGTGGCCGACGATGGAGCACGCTTGCCTAGAAGTAACCTATTCACTCTTCGACTTAAAGACCCAGGTTTGTAGCTATCAGGAAAAACAGACTCCGGCAGGGACTACTACTACTATTACTATCGAAGAGTGCGTTCGCAAACATGTTAACTCAGATACACAGGACACCTAGACCCGGAACCACCATCTGTACTGTAGGCCATACAAATATTTGTTCCGCATAGGTATCGAACCCGCGAAACGCAGCGCAGCAGCCAATCGCTCAACTACTGCGCCAACCGTGCCGGGGTGTTGAAGTCAGCCGTGTACCTAATGGGCGCAAGTCTATTATCATAAACCAGGGAGGACACCAAACTCCGGGCTGTTACAGAAAATCACACCTAATAATATTATAAAGTCGAACGTGTGTATGTATGTTTGTTACTTCTTGATAGTCGAAAGACTGAACCGATTTGGATGAAATTTGGCACACGAGTAGCCCATGTTCTGGAATAAATAGCACATAGGATATTTTTTATCTCGGGATTTTCTACTTTAAGCAGCTAGTATCCAATAAAACCTTACCAGACTGAACCCAGGACGAGTGACATAACAAACGGGAAATTAGCTACCGAATGATTTGTTTTACCATCTTCCACTTCAATGGGCCACGCTTTACCGTAACATTAAGTTTCGAAGCATGAAAGACAAATAGTTTATTTTTGTATCGGCCGGATTTCATCCGTCGACAGTTTCAAATCTATCGCAGGATGTCGCTCGGGGATAACATCTTCGAATGCATTTTATTTATTTATTTAATCTTCATGCAACACAAAAGTACAAAGGTTGACTTAACGCCTTAGAGATTCTCTACCAGTCAACGCTTATGTGTTTGAAATGTAAGTAGGTAAGTAGTTTTTTTTTAAACTTTGTCACGGTTTCGACGTGTTTTTTTTAATGCTACAAACCAAGCTGTGTTTGATTTGACTGCGATCCCACCTGATTGTAAGCAGAGATGCAATCGTTGATGGTGAGGCGCACTAGTTTATTACTTTATTTATTTTTATTTTGTTGTAATCGGAAAGCAAACAGTATAACAACTAATAAAAACAACAAATTATGCAACTATAAACCAATGACATGTTTTCGCATATAAATAGCTATGAAGAGCATGCTTGAAAGAGAGAGAAAAAAAAGATAAATTACAATGATGGTATGCAGTTTAACAATACCTACAACACAATATAATATAACGTGAACAGTACTAAATAAAACAGTTATCGAACCAATGTTTGGTAAGAATTCGATTGAATACACGCGGCTTAGTAGTGAATAAGTCAAGTTCAGAAAAGTCAATCAAGTTATTGTAGGACGATTATATTATTAAGTCAATCAAGTTATTACGAGCCTATTCACTCTAGTCTTGGAGACACCTAAATTATAATTGGACGGGACCGCAGCAAGCTAATTCTTCCAGGCCTTCAATGTACGCAGTATAAACGACGAGGCGAAACGCTTAGTACAGACCGTAGAGTAGAAGTGTTAACGATGGTAGAAAGGTGATAGCAAAATCAAGCATCATTTGTTCTCGTAATCTGAGGAACTCGTGGCTAAGTAATAATAACTGATCTTTGAAATCGGTCAATGGATGGGAGACTATCTATCTGCGTGGGTCATGGCGGCTATCATTTGATAGCCTAAGGGCGCCTTCAATTTATGCGTTTTTTGACGGTCGGCTGTGATACCGTAGCGGTGCATTAGTCGTACAGCGCATGGACAAGTAGGCAAGATAAATAATGACGACATTACTACACTAATTAGGGCGTGGACACATGTCTACGGTACGGCACTGGCTACCGTGTAACGGCACTACGACACCGCATCCGGGAGACGGCACAGTGTCGTGCCGTAGCACGGTGGCCGTTGCCGTACCGTAAACATGTGTCCACGCCCTTAGCCTTACGCATAAAAACGACAGAAGGTAGATAAAATTGACACTGACTTATTGGTAAAATACTTCCAGTTTGCCACTAGTAACGAAAACTCCCCTAGTACAACTCTTTCTAATAATGCTCGTAAAGTACATACATATATCTATAACAATGAAACTCACGGCGTATGATACTTGCAATTGGACATCTCTCTTCTTAGATTCATGATGGTCTGCTCGTAGCTCTGCGCATCCTTGTTCAGCTGTCTTATTTCTCTGCAAAATATTTTACATTGTAGAACTTCGTAATTAAGACAAAGCATCTAGGCTTCCCACCACGTGGAACGACGACCTAGTTAGTCAAGGTCGTGAAAACTACGGGACCAGACGTTGTAGAGATGCTTTGAGGAGGTAGGCGACGCGCTTCGTTAGGCTGAATCCATACTAATAAGTCTGTCTACTTGTTTCTTACCTCGTCACAGCACGGATTTGGTTGAAACTTGGCACACGGGTAAACCATGTCTTTGAAAAAAGGTTTTTTTTTTCATCCCGATTGTATGCTCTCCCTTGGGATAATTTTCAACTTTTACGCGATCGAAGCAGCTGGCACAACCTTGTGATATCATCATCATCATCATCATTTCAGCCGAAAGACGTCCACTGTTGGACATAGGCCTCCCCCAAATATCGCCACAATGACCGGTCCTGTGCGTCTCGCATCCATCGGATTCCCGCGACCCTCACCAGGTCATCGGTCCACCTTGTGGGAGGCCTTCCAACGCTGCGTCTTCCGGTACGTGGTCGCCATTCCAGAACCTTTCGTCCCCATCGACCATCTGTTCTGCGAGCAATGTGCCCTGCCCACTGCCACTTAAGTTTGGCGATTCTTCGAGCTATGTCTGTAACCTTGGTTCTCCTTGTGATATATAAATTAAAAACCCTATTCATTTTGAAAGTGGAATGCCGTTAAGAGTTTAAGTTTCTTGCTCCCTCACGGTTATTGGTTGACGAGTTTAGTTATTTGTAGACAAGCTAGTAAAACTGGACAACTTCTAGTATGTCAATATTGTACCTGTCTTTTGCCATGTTCTCCTTGGTGAGTGTTTCGTTCAAAACTTTCAGTTCCGAAACTTTGGCACATGACTTCGGGTTCCTCTATAATAATAATAAAACAATTAAGTACATCTTTGTTTATTGGGATTTCGTACCTCAAAGAGAATCCTGGAATTTGGCATAAAGCAAGGTCTTATAGCACAGGTATAGGAATAAATCTGAAAACAGTAAATTTATCGTTTTTTTTTTTTGCGTTTCTGAAAATATTCAGGAATTCAACTATTTACATAGATAAGTTTGTATGGAACCCTCAGTGCGCGAGTCCGAGTCGCACTTGCCCAGTATTTTTTTTATGCTCACCAACAATTGTTAATTTCATTAATAAATTATATTAATTATTATGTTTTGCGTTTCTTACATTGGTTCGGTACAATTGTTTTGTGATTACCTGATTATACATGACAAAACATTAAAGAAAATAAAACTCGATAATATACAATAAAAATATATTCAAAATATACAAGTATAAAAAAACCAAATCATCAAAAAAGTTCTATCCCACTCTGAAATGTCGACTGGTTTTATGTCTGTTGCTGTCATGTTTCACGTTGGTGCGCGTCTTTACTGAGTCTCCCTGCTCCAGCTTCTTTTGTCGCCTGCGCAATGATAAGAAAGCATTACAATCTATACTTAAGAACCAGTATTATTATTTTAGCCTTTTGACCGTCATGTAAAAAAGCAAAAGCGTGCACTCGGCGCCAAATTATTCCATCCTTTATCTGTCAAGTAGTCGTGACTGTGGCGTACACGACACATTTTTCTTTGACACGTGTACATAAAAGTTGCGGTGAAAAGGTTAAAATAGTACATTTTAATAAAAGTGCAAAAAGTTTGTCACTGCGACCGAGGCGCAATTAGCACGAGCCGTAGGCGAGTGTATTATGGAGCCGAGGGCTGCAGTGACAAAATTGCACATGTATCAAACGATATTTTTCAATACACTTATGAAATGAATAAACGTAGGTTGACCGGCGACTCGTTTAGGTCGACGCGCGCCCAGCCTGATACGATAAATGTAATAAAATTATGGTGGGGGAGAGCACGCGCACTTTTCTACACTAGTGCAAAAACAGTCTATTGCGTGCCTAAAAGCGGTGGGATAAGAGCGGGTTTTCGAGTAAGTGTATTGAAAAAGACATTTATTTACACGGTAGGCACCTATCTACTCAAAGCTTGTACGTCTAGAAACGAGTCTTGCCAACGGGTAAGACCTATTATGATACCTAATTACTGGGATTTGGAAATCAGATAGGCATCCGCACTATGCAAAATACTGCTAGAAGCAGCATTGTCAACAGTTTTTATAGAAACCCAAGTCTGTAATCGCTAACTTTTACAACTTCAACACCACTAGCGTGTATATAGACACTGACCATTTTGAAAGAGGCCCATAGCAAAAGTTATGGAGTGATTGTATGCTTGGTGTATAAGACTGGGAAACGCGACCTCAACATAGTTGGGCTTCTCCCAGCTACTACAACTACTTGCAAACAACACAAAAACAATCAACCCACAAAAGTACCATCAAAACACACTCACCACTCAACAGACCCGAAAATATCGGACTCTGTGACCTCAAAGAAGTGTATTCCATCCAGGGTGCAGTAGTCGAACTCCCTGAGCCTTCGCAGCACTTCCACGAGACCTCGGAGGTCGGAGTCTTTGCGCGCCAGGCGACGACGCAGCGTCGCGCACTCCGCGCGGAGCTCGGACACCACCTGATGGAGACCAGGGGGTTAGCGGTTACAAAAGAGAAACTGGTCTTTTAAGCCACTGATAGTGATAGGCGATTGTCGGTTTTACCCCTAGATCTGATTGAATTGAGCCGAATTCGTAGTGCCAATGACCGTTGAATCTACAATCATACACAAGTCAACCGAGGCAGTGTACTCGGCCTAGAACTATCACCGGCTTAAAAATATATCCTTCCGATATCTATATAATACAGTATTAGATCTAACCTCAGGTGGTGTTCGAGTCCTACGTTTCAATGACGACAAAATGCAAAGATTACAAGTCTTTAAATAAGACAATACGAACGTTATAGCTACCAATAAATCAATCGTATTTTTGTTTAAAAACTTCTGCAGCAAAGTAATTTTGATAAATTAGACAATACATATACTTTATGTCTTTTAAAACGCAAAGTCGTATAAACTTCGACAAAAACACAAACATGTATTGGCGCTTGTCATTTGCACCGTTTTTTAAAGACGGCCATGATTGGCGCAGTGATTGAGTGATTGGTTTCTGCACTGCGTGTCGCTGGATCGATCCCCGTATGGATCAAACATTTTTATGGCCGATATAGATAGTTGTTCAGGGTCTGAATGTCTTGTGAATAAGTTTACATGGTTGTGAACGGACCCGCGATACAGGAGTAGATAATTCCTGTCTGGGGCAACATTAAAAAAAAACTGGGCAAGTGCGAGTTGGACTCGCGCACTGAGGGTTCCGTACAAACTTACTTATGAAAACAGTTCAATTCCCGAATTGAGTTACGAAGATTTTTCCGCTATCGCAAAAAAAGTTATTTTTTTGTGACGTAACCACAAATTTACAGTTTTCAGATTTTTTCCTATACTTGTGTTATGAGACCTTGCTTCATGCCAAATTTCAGGTTTCTAGGTCAACGGGAAGTATCCTATGAATTTTGATTCCCTTGAGAGTGTCGAAATACACGTTTTTTGCAATATAAACGGCCGTATTTTTTTTTCTGTCAAAACAGATGTTTGATTTTTTCACAGCTTCAAGGGACGGATAGACAGCCGGACGGACAACAAAGTGATCCTATAAGGGTTCCGTTTTTTCCTTTCGAGGTACGGAACCCTAAAAATTAAATGTTGTATCATACAAACAGAACAGATACAAACTGTTTATACAAACAGAAGCTCATACCTCGCTATTTTTCCGTCGCTCGAGCAGCAGCTTGGAGGTGGCGGCAGTCTCCAGCTCCTCCACGGCGCGCGCCAGCAAGGTGTTCTGCCCCACCAGGTCGCCCACCCAAGACCGGAGCAGCCCCACTTGTTGCTAAGTCAAAAGTTTAATTTGCTATGATTGTTCATTGTCATCATTTAGACCAGACGCTCCTCTGCTTTCGCAGACAGCTACAACCTAAACGTCTAGTCACGAGTGAATAGATTAGTAGGTATTTCTAAGCGAGCGTGCTTCATCGTCGTTCAGGTGATATCAGGTGAGATAACAGACACACGCAAGCCTATCGATATTTTTTATTAGACCACGAGTCCCAGTGACCTTCAGATCCAGACCCAAATCTCGCAATGATCTTATGGCCATTACTATTCTTCTGTCTTCTTTTTATCAGAAGAATTAGTTATGTTATCGCAGAGTAATTTATGAGTATACCTACATGTGGATGGGTGGAGAGGGAGAGGGAGGCCAAAGAAAAGATGGATGGATTGTGTGAACAGTGATATGAAAGAAAAGGAAGTTAGTGATAGCATGACGGTTGACAGGATAGAATGGAAGAAAAAAACATGTTGTGCCGACCCCAAATAAGATGGGACAAGGGCAGGAAGATGATGATGATGATGATCGCAGAGTAATTTAATACAGACAGGATGATACTGTACAAGAGTAAATCCTTCGATAGAAAGACACTTCCACAGTCTGCTAATTACCGTATCTAGAGGCCCAGCAGGGTCGAAGCCTTCTGGGGCTATGTGTCGACTGCTGAAAAGATGCTGAAGGTCCTAGAACGCAAAGGCAATCGAAGGAACATAAGTGTGGTTTTAATCAGTAAAAGAGCGAGAGACGTCATTAAATGAATTGCTACCTCAATAAAACAGTCTGATAAGTAGGTAAATTTAGCGGATAAAACAGTTAAGCCCTCGTACTGTACTCTTCCTGGTACAATGCCTGTAATGTGAGGGTCGAGAAACCCAGAGGACGGACATAATAATAATATAAGTATTATGTCTTTCCCTCGGTTGACAATATTCGTAACGTATTCCTCCATTTCCAAATGTTTCAGAATAAACTCACCTGCAACTTAGTAGACCCTGAAGCCCTATTAATCTGTTCCATCCTCTCTTCATAAAGTCGTTGTATCTCCTTCAGTATCTCGAGCGTGGGTCCCCCCTTGCACACGCACATGCCGGGGTCCCGCTCCACTACGTTCTCATCCATTTGAAAAGTCTGTTTCTAAAGATATTCAGATGATTGCATTGTAAAAAATGTGCGAAAATAAGCTTGCGTCACTTTTGATAGCATTCGGTTTGATAGTTTATTTTTTCTGTAGGAATTTATGGCTGGACTATGATGAAAGGGGTTTTATGTAAAAAAAAATACTTTTTACAAAAAAAAAATAACCAACTTCACTAACAAAAAAAAAACACTAAAAGGATCAAAATAAATTCCAAAATTAAAGTTATTTTAATCCTTTTAGTGTTTCTTTTTAGTGAAGTCGGTTATTTTATTTTTTTTGTAGTTTTTTATTTCACACTTTTTAGTTGCGATACACTTATATATAGCCAGAGTCCATATTTCTCATGACAATTCCAATTAACCCAAACACTGCTAGGTTACATTGTTTTATTATTAAGTTCGGTGTTTACTTTCCACCTTCCGGCTCCATCATCAGATCAGTTCGATAGTATCTTATAGCCAAAGTGCATCTCATAACAATTCTAATAAGCCCAAACACGACTAGGATACATTGATTAATTACAGAGTTCCGATGCCTATTTTCCGGCTCCATCATCAGGTCACTTCGAAGACACCATTTTCAAAATAACTGTTCAGAACCATTTATTTATTTGTATTGTCTTAATCGCTTAACTATCTTCATTGTGATATCTATATGAGTATGAAGTTCCGTTGGCCATTTCTGGTCTTCTTCATCAGTTCCCACTTCATCAAATGTTACGTTTTGACAGTAAATACTTGAGTTCTCGATGAAAATATAAAAATCACTATATGGTTGTCTGTAATATTTGAGTTCTCTCGATTCCTCATGGATCCGATCATCAGAACTGGATTTTGAAAACAAAATAGGGACCAATCTAAAAGCATATCCTTTAAGAGGAAAAAAAACGGAGTTCAGAGATAACACATATAAAAAAAATACAACCGAATGGATTACCTCCTTTTTTGAAGTCGGTTAAAAAAAGGTCTTAAGCGCTGTTGCCGGACTAAGGTCTTCCAGACCGGGAAATCGTAAATAGATGATAGAAACCACTTATTACTCGTAGTATAGAGTTTTACGCAGCACCTAAACCACGAATGAACTGTAGATCTGTAACTATGTTAAAATAAAACTACAGAGTTACTATACAAGTGTGTATATTTGGATTATATTATTTTGGCTAATTCTTTGTACCTAGAGTATATTCACAGTAAGCTTCTATTACTAGTGTTTCACACAACATATACATACAAACACTTAACTTTCATTTACAGTAACAAATGCTCTAAAGATCCTGAGACAGTGGCTCATAACGAATAGTAATCGTTATTTACAAATGTAATATACATAGTACAAAATTGCAATACTTAATAAAAGTTGTTTACGTACAGCATCAGTCCTAACAATTGCTGTACGAAAGTCTAGCGGTAAGGGCAACTTTCGTAGTGCAAAAGTGCGATCTTTACGTCACGTCGAGCCGCACGATCCAAAGTCAAATTGTTATCACTGTTGTCCCAATGCCTGTACTGGAGTTCGAATACATTTATGAACGCAAACCTCCATATCGTCTAATCTAAGATCAAGAAGGGACATCGACGCAGAAACTGGATTCAGTACATAATTAAATGTACACCCATGAGAGAGTCAAGAGTAACCATGAAGTTTCTTGCCGGTTTTTCTCCATAGGAAACCACCAAATAGAACCTTGCGCTTGCTTCTGAAGTTTTATAAGTGCCTATATAGGCCTATGTGAAATAAATAATGTTGAGTTTCAGTTTGAAAAAACCCCAGCGTTGAAATTCGTCGACTTTTTCCTCATTTTTATTCCGTTTTTTTTTTTCAATGTTGTTTATACTTTAAACCAAGAAATCAAAACATCATCATTTCTACCTAACACAATAAGATTTTTAATTAAAAGTAAATAATTAACTTCTTTCATTAATAATCTTATTGGGTCAAATACATGTCAAGACTTTTTACAGTTTAAAATAAAATGAACATCAGAAAATAAAGTAGAAATTAGGAAAATCCGACGAAAAAATAACAAACCCTGAGGTGCCCAGGATCATGTACTAAACTCATCAGTTTGTACGTCGAAGCCCCTTCCACCCTGTTTTAGACGCTAGTAGCTCAACTACGTAAAGCTAACCGCACATTAGTGGTAACACTTGCATTAAGAAATTGAACCTTAGTACAACGAAATAAAGGCGCTGTCCGTGACAAATTGTTACTACTGATGTGTGGTCGATTGCACAAAGAAACGCACCTGCTTATGCAACCAAGTGAGCACGCGTATTTACGCATACGCGCCCTAAAACCGAATTCATGTGGCCAGAAGAAATAAAATTTGAAGAGATTTACTTTTAACAACAAAAAAATATAAAAATATGTACAAAATTTTCTACTTAAAAACTACAAAGCTTCGAAAACAAACATTTTACAAAGTTAAACATGCACGACTCTTGAGGACGATTGAGAAGTTTCCAAGTGCCATCAACCATATTCATAGATTTGTTTAAAATGCTTCAAAACTTTTATTACAGTCTCTTTTACTGAATTAGTAGATTATGTGACTAGGGGATAAAGCAGTGTCTTTAAGTCGCGGGTGGCGGATGTTGAATTCCGAACGAAACGAAGGTTGCTAATTTTAATCCCGAACGATAGTGAGGGATTTATATAATTAACTCCCGAGCATCGCGAGGGAGTTAATAAAGAAACCTGAGTGAAGTGAGGAATTCAAGCCGCCCAAGACAAAGACAGCTTTATCCCCGTGTTGGATACTCTACTTTTTACACCATCTGTGAGATAATTAAAACACAATTTAGTAAAACAAATCATATAATAGAGAAATATAAGTATTATTTACGAGTTAATCTTAACTATCACTCAAAATGTTTTGAGATTTGAAACAAGCAAAATTCACTACTCAAAGATTCTATAGTTTCAATTTTCTATAACGCTCCCGCTTGTTCATTACTTTTTTTTAGAAACTTTATTTATTCTGTTTTTTTTTTGTTAGTTTGAAATTTGAATAAACTTGTTTGATGCACTACATTTTAATTCACATAAGCTAACGGTTTTTCACGTTCCAAATTCAAATCTCATTATTCCCTAGGGATCGCCCATACTGCATTATCTCCCTAGGGACATAATGACTTGCTTTAAGTGATGGTTGTATGACGTATAAAAGGGCATTATCGAGCAGGTGGTGTAAAAATCATATTATATTGTTTCAATGGACTTTTTACATATAACTTATTTAATTTGATACTAAAAATACTAGTTATCGAAAAAAAAAAATAACAAAATTGCAGCCGTGCTATGAATAAGGCAGAAATAGCTCAGAAATAGATTAACACAACATTAAAATAATAACTGTACAAAACGATTAAAGATTAACATTAATATTCGTCTAAAAGATAGCACTGTGTGCTTTAATCTCAATCTCACGTGATATGTCTATCGTCAGCCGTCATCACCACTCACCACCATTCATCATCATCCGCCCAGCCGTTCACCAACTATGTTGGGCTCAGCTTCCAACCTAACCAGAAGAGCAGAATATTATTCTACCGCCCTTGGAAACCAAAAAACGGCAACTCAAAATTTCCGACACTTGTTTTTTCGCAAGCTTCCGCATTAAGCAGGTCCGTACAAAAACTTGTGACTTTATTGAAACAATAAAAAAAAACACCTATATTTACTTATTATAAATGCGAAAGCAACTCCTGTTAATTTTTATCGAAAGTACGCCTTAGCCGCTAAACCCATCTAAATGAAATGTAACATAGACATAGTCTTGGACCTGGAACTTTCTCCAGATATCGTAACTCTTTCAACGCTAACATTCCAAGCAGTTGAAGCCGCTTGCAGAAACATTTTTAAATATATGTCATTCATTAAGACGGAAAACATTTTTCTTACAAAGTCCCCGTTTTCTCGAAACTCACTTTGATTGAATTACCGCTGTTCGACTACCGAGGGCAGATTAGTAAATTAAAGTGACTACCACCTTACCTTCAAAACCCAATTAACTATTAGAAGTTAGCTCTTAAAAGTAAATTAATTAAATAATGATGATACAGTATCCAGGAGTTTAATAAGGCGCAGGTTTAAGGAAAAAATGGACTTGTAGAGCGTTGACTTTGTCACTCACACTTGCATAACCGTTTTTTTTTCTATCTCGACATACTATAGAACAATCATTGAAACAAAATTCTAAAAAAAAACTTGCAATCAATAAATACACTATTTATAAAAGTTAAGTTTTTTTTTTAAATAACGAGGGCTACCACTATTTATAAATGTTATAAGGTTAGACCAGATTTCAGACACTCAGCCTTCTGGCTGACACAACTACACTCAATATTACACAATATTTTCAAAACAACCATCACATCATCATAAGCATCCCAATAACGTGGGGTCTGCGCAACATGTCTTCATCCATAATTCTCTTTTATTCCTCACTCCACTCTAGCCATATCATCTGTCACGCGCACATCACACTGTTCAGATCAGGGGTGGCCAATTGATTCGATCCACGATCTTCTGTTTACTAACTGGATTCTGTGAGCTCTACCAATTACAAAATTAATTTAATAATAACAATAAAAAACCTCAAACACTTTAGCGCAACGCTTCGAAGAGGTTCAATAAGATAAACTTCCATATCACATGATTAACAGCCAAAACCACCAGGTCTTTTTTTAAATGATCTAGCGTTAGACTGCGATTCCACCTGATGGTAAGCAGTGATGCAATCGTTGATGGTGAAGTGCACTAGCCATCCAGTCGATCGTGATCGGCCCGTAGGCCAGCCCTGATTTAGATATTAATTAATAAGCTTTTGTTAAATGACATTTTTCATTCTCCTTTATGTTGTGTTCACCTAAACAAGGTTGACGCATACATTCCAGCATAAGCATAACTCTGCACAAACTGATACAATATATTAAAGTATTTTTCACAAGTTATATTTCGATGTTACATCTTCAAGATAACCGTTCAACTAACCGTTTTTCAAAGTATGATAGAGAATATCAAATTGTTTTTTTATGCTGCAAAGATTGTGCACACTTACGTTAGTTCAATCTTGGAGATGTAGCAACACATTACAACGTTGTAGAAATTCGCTTACAAGTTCTAAAAACATAGATTTATTCAACATCAAGACGTAAGAAGGATATAAAATCGTGTACAGTACGCTTAGTGACTATAAGTTGAGTACACTGTACAATCATTATCACCCTCTTCTATTTTACCAGAGCCAGCTGAACTTTCACAAAATAACATCTTTAGTTTAACTACCCCGTATTATACAAATCGTAAAATACGAATCAACTTATCGCTTAAAACTAAAAAGGAACTACTTCAAATAAACGAAGTTTTCGCACGATTTTAACATAAAATAACCTACAAAAGCTCATTTATTTGTTTAAATAATAATATTTAAGTTTAAGCTGCTCTATTTTATACTAAATTTTTTTGGTAGTATACTGTCAATAAAATGTTTTATACTTACTATTACTCTACAACTTCATTCTTTAGGTTTACTCCTAAAAATATTATTAACAATGTGCATCTAAATATTTTATTATAGAACGGGAAAAAATGCTGTTCAAATAAATGGTATTGATATGGTAGAAGTACTGAAAGTAGCTACAACTACATACTGTAAGCTCATGCATCTCATCATACCGCCCAGATCTTGATTCATCTGCGCAATGGCGATCTGAAAAGAAAATATTTTTATGAATCACTATTCTATACAATTCTATAGCCTATTCGCATTAGGAAATAGTGATTCATCGTTGCCACTCAGCTTAGCCACACCCCTTGACCAATTAGATCAAAGTAAGTTAGAAAGCCGTGTTCACAATGATCAGTTGAAGTAAGCAAGCCATCCAGAAAGTATGGACGCGTCTTTAAAGGTATGCGGAACCGAGTTTAGTTCGATCCAAACCCCAATCGAAAAGGGAGGATCCTTCATCGCGATGTGTGTTTTGCCCGGTTCGGGCTAGTGCCCTATACTTGATTTCGGGCTGTTATATATTTGAAGACATCATAATTACTTTGTATAAGGAACCGGTACACGATATAATATATTCAGAGCTCTTAGTTTTTTTTTTAAATTTTGTAGTTTTCTTTAAAAATTAGATATAGATGGAACTTTCATAAAATTTTAGGGGAAATTTTCGAGTGAAGTTCAGTAGATGTTTTCATTTAAATTTAATATTAATAGTTTAACTTTAACCCCAGTATAAATATGCTACGCTTTTACTTCTAGTAGCACTGATGACGTCACTATTTCCTTAACGCGAAAACACTATAGAATAAATAATATTATATAATAAATCAATAAATAGTCACTGTTGTATGCCTGGGTTATAAAGGAGACAATTTACGGGTATTTTACAGTTCATTTAAAAAAAAAACAATTGATCTTTTTACCTACTATTAAAAAGCAAAACAAGACGGCTAAGATTATTTCAGAAATGGAACATTTTGATTTTTTTTTTCTTAGTTTTTTTTTTTCTTTCAAGACAGATAAGTTTGCTTTGATCGACAATTTAACGGCTGACTGACGATTCGGACACAATATGTTCGAACACAGTGTCCGAAATGGCACATTTAAAACTTTTTTTAACTAACTGTACTAAACAGCTCCAATAAATTTGGTGGTATAATATAATAATAATACACGACTATCACACAACGCCGTCTAGTCCCAAGCTAAGCAGAGCTTGTGTTATGAGTACTAGACAACTGATAAACATACTTAAATATTTCTAAATACATACATATTATAAATAATTTACACCCAGACACAGAACCAATGATTGTGCTCATCACACAAACATTTGTCCTGGGCAGGGGAGGCTGTACCTTAAGTGCACTCGTGCGCCGAAAGATCTTAATAGGTTCAGAAAAAACCTAAAATGCTTAATGTACGTACCTGATTAACTTTCTATTCATTATTCTATTAGCAAAATTATGACGAAACAATTTCAACTCTTTACTAAAGTCTTTTATACTTATTTTCGCAGTAAAGAATATTTCTCGTGCGCTAGCCAAAACGCACGGCAAATGCTCATACAACTTCTATGAAATACGAAATAAAACGCCTGGTGCGTGAGACAGAGATAGTTTAGTAGAAAATGTACTGCAAAATAAGACCGTTCTCGTGCGCCGCTCGAGCGAGCCGAAGGTTACCGAGAGCGCACGACGAGGTTTGACGAAGTTCGCCCGAGCCGGCCGTCACATCGCGGTAGGGTTGCAAACTGATTTTGGAAAAATAACGTATCATATTTTTTAGTAGGAAAAAAGGTTTTTGTATTTTTTTTTAATATTATTTATTTGTTTGTTTCTTCTCTTGAAGACAATTTTTATGTGCTTCTAGAATACACTAACAGTTTTCCATGAGGTATCCTTACATTTTTGGAAACGTATTCGTGTTTCAAGGTAGAAAGAAGCATCGATAAATAGTTCAGTAATTATTCATGTCAGTGTTTCATTTCATGCATTACAGTAAAGATTTAAAAAAAAGTATTTTCATATGCTTTATTTTTTTATGCAAAAGTATAAAGTCTAATTACCAAAAATTTAAATTTATTATAAAGTATGGTTGGCAACCCTTCAACGCGGACGCGCGTTTTTGTGTTTGTTTACGTTTTGCAAGGATTTACTTACTGTGTTGTGAGAGTGTGTAAATACTAAAAAGCTGTGAAAATGAGCATCTTTAATTTGAAACAAGAGTATGAATCGAAAAACAAATCATTTACCTACGCGGAGTATTAAAAGTGAAATGCATGTACAATAAAAAGAAATGGTTCTGTGGATGTGAGCGGCTCAAGACATTCTTTTGCTTTCCTTGCATTGTTTTTGGCGGTGAATCGATTTGGACGGAAACAGGAATTAGCGCAAAGAGTATAATAAATAATATATACGGTATTAGCGATTTGACGCATTTGAGTGAAAAAAAAAAACAATTCATCCCAATTAAGTACCTACTCTACAAGTAAGATTTTTTTTTTTTGTAAACCAACCAAATATAATGAGTTTGTCTGTTTGTTCTGTAGGCCAGGGCCGGTTAATTAATGCACTTTCTGTGCTCATGATTGAAAAAAATAAAATGCCAGACTAATAGGAAAATAATCGAACATTTCGCTTCGGAAAAAAGTCGGTGATCGATTTAATTTATAAAAATAAAAATATTGACAACCTAATGATTTTTGTTTTTGCAACTGTGAATTCGAATACTTAGTATGCTGGTAAAGTGCACCACCACTTCTATGACCCACCAGCCGCCACTGGTCCTGGGTGGCAATCGAACCCACGACCTTCGGCATAGCAGTCAGGGCCACTAACCACTAGACCAACAGGCCAGTCAGAGTCGGTATCCGAATATATTGTGGCCGAATCGTCAGCAATTCAATTTTACACATTCCCCTTCCAACTACCCTCAATATCTTGCCACACAAACAATATCATTCCTGCTATGAGTACAAGAGGCACTCTTGCAGTTTTTAAAAGAAGAGTGAAAGAACACTATCTTTCTATTTCGTCATAGTTGCATATTAGTGTGTATTATTTTATTATATTATATTTAGTATGTATTTTTGACATATTTATTTTACTATGTGTATTTATTTATTTATTTATTTATTGAGTACTGCCACATTACAATACATTTAACATTAAAAACAAAAAGAATCGATTTCATCGTGGTGGTCTGATGTATGTAACAATAACGGCGTACATAACATTTGCAATTGTTTGTGATAAAAATTAACAAAATATGTACATAAATTTAGAATTATAATTTAACAGTCAATACAATTTAGAATACAAAACAAAAAATACAGAAAACAATTAAAACCTTATACAATTATTATTATTATTATTATTATTTATAAATATTAAAAAAAGAATTATTAAGAAATGAGAATTTAATTTACATAATTTACATAATTTAGTTAATTATTAAGGTAAATGTTTAAATAGAAAATCAAGAGGGTGTACTTTTGATTTTGTACTTAAACACACGCAGGTTATCGTGAAACACGTTAAGATCGGGCATTATCGCAGTAAGCGAGTGGTATTCATCAACGATTCTACGGAGAGGAGCTTGTCGACCCAAATTAGACTTTACAGGTAGAGTTGGACCTGAAATACAGGCCAAAAGCCTACCTTAGGCACCAGTCTCCCACAGTATGAACCCAATTATTGTCTATTGTCATTGTCTTAGTTTTGTAATTTCTGTGATATTGTGGTGAGAAAAATAAACGAATTATTATTATTATTATGCCAAACCAAAAAAAAAAAAAAAGTGTTAAAAAGATTTTTGAGTTTTCCTCGAGGATAGGTGCCTTCAAAGACAAATTGTGAAGAAAATAGGAACATTGATTTTGACCGTTCAAGATTTTGTGAAAGAAGCACATATCCAACAACCGTCTCCGTTCTCGAAGAGTACACATATTGAATTTTCCCAAGCGCTCTCTGTAGGGATTCCTGTGTGAAAAGCCACTGGAGTTAAAGGCTAGATGCCTAGTGAATGCCCTTTGAATACTCTCAATGCGCTGCGAGTTTACTGCATAATACGGACTCCATACAACACTGGCAAATTCCAGATGACTGCGCACCAAAGTTTGATAAAGCAAGATTTTGGTGCGCTGACTTTTAAAACCGCTTGCATTTCGTTTCAAAAATCCGAGCATTTGAGCTGCTTTAGTGACAGACTTGTTGACATGCGAGGTAAATTTAAGTTTACTGTCAATTATTACTCCAAGATCTCGTATTTCATTGACTTCTGCCAGTCGTGTACCATTAAGTTTGTACTCCGTAGCAAGTGGCTTCTTTTTCCTAGTGAACTTAATATGATAGCATTTACTTGGGTTGAGAGTCATATTGTTGTAGTGACACCAATTTAGAATCTCGTCTAGGTCACACTGCAATTCAGAAGAATCAACATCTGAATTTATTGCCTTATATATTTTTAGATCATCGGCAAATAGAGACACCTTACAGTGTTTTATTTTGTCCACCACGTCATTGATAAAGATCAGGAAAAGAAGGGGTCCCAAATGTGATCCCTGTGGAACACCGGTGTTTGCAAAATAGGTGGTCGAGTTAAATCCGTTAACCACCACTGACTGGGGTCTTTGTTTTAAATAGGGCTCGAACCATTTCAAAAGCACGCCACCCACACCAAACCCATACAGTTTTCCAAGAAGAATTAAATGGTTAACTCGATCAAAAGCACTGCTAAAGTCGGTATAGATGGCGTCGATTTGCCTGCCCGAGTCAACCTCATTAGATATATCAGAAATGTAAGGAACCAAGTTAGTGAGGATTGAGCGACCACGTCTAAAACCGTGTTGAAAGTCGGAGATATTACTGTCTACAAGTCGCGAAATCACAGGATAAACAATAGATTCAAATAGTTTGGAAAAGCAAGATAGAATGGAAATCGGTCTATAATTTTGAACGTCAGAATGGTCTCCTTTCTTGAAAACTGGTACAATGCGTGCTTTTTTCCACTCTGATGGAAAAGTGCCTTCTGTTAATGATCGGTTAAATATTAGAGCCAGTGGCAGAGAAATAGCAGATCCACATCTTCTTATATGGGCACGCCACAATTATGGCGGTAAGTCCCTTCTTTGAGGCGTGGTTGGAAAGACCTCACGGCGTCCTCACCTTCCGCATGACGCAGGTTCTCACCGAACACGGGAAGTTCGGGAAGTTCCTGCACCGGATTCGTGCGGAAGCGACGCCCGGGTGTCGCCACTGTGTGGACCGCCCGGAGGACACGGTGGAGCACACGGTGGAGGTGTGCCCCGCTTGGGAAGAGCAACGCCGTGTCCTCGTGGGGGCGATCGGCGCTTGGTACAGGCCATGGTCCCGAGCGAGGAGGAGTGGCAGGCGGTCGCCTCCTTCTGCGAAGCAGTAATGCTAGCAAAAGAGGCGGCCGACCGCGTGAGGCAACGGCAACGGTCCTCACGCCCCAACCGCCGCCGGGATTCCGATCCCGATTTCCGGCCACCGTAGGCGCGGGCTTGCGGACGGCGGGCAATGGGTGGCCCGCCGTCCGACCGTCCGGTAACCATCCGGACCGAGCCCAAGTCGTCGACGGCGCGTATTGTTCCGCGCGCGCCTCAGGGAGATGTCAGCAAATCGTAGGGGCCCAGCAGGGTCGAAGCCTACTGGGGCCATGGGTAGTGTGAAAACGAAACCGTGGCCCTGGGACGAAGGCAACGAAGGAACAGGAGTGGGTTTTTAGTCAGTAAAAGTCTGACACTATCTCCCGCTCCGCCCAAGAGCGGGATTTGTCATAAGATGATTTTCCCACCTATAAAAAAAAAAAAAAAAAAAAACATCTTATAAATATTGGAGGGATTGCATCTGGGCCAGCACCTTTAGCTGAGTCGATTTTATTAATTGCTTTAAGCACTTCAGACTCTTTGATATTTAAAGAACACAACATTTGTAGTGGAGCCACGTGACACTGGGTATTAAGAGTGGACATTTCCGGAGGTGCTGTGTTAGGAAAATAGATTGAAGAAAAATGTTCAGCAAAAAGATCAACTATTTCAGGGCCTGTCCCCACAACCCAATCCCCCAAGTTCATATTTGCAGGCATCGACGAGTCTCCACCTCGCTTATGATTTATAAAGCCCCAGAAAACTTTAGGGTTCTTTGGGATATTTGCTTCTATTTTATTTTTATACTCAGAGAAACATTTATCGTACATGGTATGACATCTTGAACGGAGAAGATGGTACTCTATTTCGTCCCTGGGATTTCTAAATTTTCTAAACCTTTTCCGGATTTTCTCCTTTTCCGTCATCAATTTTATAAGTGAACCACTGAACCAAGGAGGAAACTTTGATTTTTTGTTAGTCTGTTTAGGCACAAAGTCGTTAACGAGACCAGAAAGTATTCTGTAAAACTTCAGCAGCATTGTGTCAACGTTTTCACAGCTCAATAACTGTTCCTGCCAATCAACGCCCTTCAGACCTTTAACTACAGATGGGTAATCAGCACTATAGAAGTTATACTTAGGCCTACATTTCGGCCTCAAATAAACAACCCTGCTGTAAGGTAAACTCAGCAACAGATTAGGATGAGGCTTGTAACATTTACTTAGCGCGCTCACAGGGTTTATAACATGTGCATCATGGCAGCTAGTAATAGCCAAGTCCAAATACCTATTGTCGCTGTTGGCAATTCCATTGACTTGAAAGAGATTGTTAATAGAAATAAAATCAATAAGTGAATGCCCTAGGGGAGAAAGATGATTTGAGGGTACCATATAATGGCAGTCCTTTTTAGGGTTCCAATTAATAAAACCCAAATTAAAATCACCCAGAATCACGAGATCATCACCTTGGTTGATAATTTTGTCAGTGCTGTCTAAGAAAGACTTAAGAGTTTCGGTTTTAACAGGCGGAGGTAGATATACAACACATATAGCAAGTTTTCTAGTACTTGAGCCAATATTAATTTGTAAAGTGACCCACAAGTCCTCGACATTTGTTTCCCAACCCTTGACACGAACAGACGGTATGTCCTTTGATACGGCCAAAAGCACCCCGCCACCATCCTTTTTAGAACTATTGCTAGTTTCTCGGTCCCTGCGATAAACCACGTATCTATCATCTATAAATTCATGATTGTAAATATTGGATTTAAGCCAGGTTTCGGTGAAAGCTATAACCTTATAATTCGAAGTCAAAATATTTTTTGAAAGCTCATTTGTCTTGGTTCTAAGCCCTTGCACATTCTGATAGTATATGTCAAGCATTGTGATTTTAAAGACACCAAATCATTGCCAAAGTAAAATTACAGAATTTACAGTAAAAGCTTAAGACTATCGATATTTTTAATCACAATAGCTTGATCTTCCACTGTTTTTCGAACAAAAATTCGTCCATTGCGAATCCAGACGAATCTGTAAGACATTTCCCGAGCTTTTATGCGAGTTGCGGCGTGAAGAGACTTAAGTGCTGGAGTCAGATGTTCCGAAACATAGACAGGGCTTACAGGTCCTCCTATTCCGAGATGATGTGTGCTGAGTTTCTTATCGGGATCTTTGTGATTGAATTTGGTAACTGCAGCTAAGATGCCATCACGAGAACGAGGGCTACGCAGCTTAACAATCACTGGACGAGGTCGTGGGTTATCGTTGCTAATTTTTGCGACTCTGACAGCATGCTGAATATCTTCTCTAGTTAGTGGATTTTCAACGATATTAGATAGTTGAATGACGGTGGTGATCAAATTCTCAGATCGACTTTCCGGGATACCATTTATCTCTATATTTGACTCGCGCATATGTAGTTCAACTATGTTGAGCCTGGCAGTGAGGTCTCTAACAGCGGATTTAAGATTTTCGTTATCACATTTCAGCTCGGCAATAATCGCAGTTTCACTTTCAAATTTAGACTTCATCTCTTCAAACTTAGTGTTTATGAATTCCAAAGAATTCCCAAACCCATCTATTTTGTCGTGAATGCTTTTAAACTCGGTGGCTACAAGTCGTTTAATTGTTGAGTTTAGAGCGGAAGAAATTTCTTGTTGCAGAATTTCACGCAGTTTGTTTTCAGTAACAAAGTTTGTGGGTTCCATAGTAGGCTGTGGTGACTGCGGCTGCGATTGTGGTGGTGATTGTGGTTGCGTTTTCGGCGGTGACTTCTGTGATGATTTCCACGGTGGTCTATGCGATGGTTTTTTGTGGTAATTTCTGCAATGGTTTCAGCGGCGGCTTCTGTGATGGTTTCAGCGGCGATTTTGTAGGCCTTCTGCGAATAGTGACATTAGAATTTCCATGTGCGTCTTCTTCCTGACTCCTACCTTCCGAGCATGAAGTCGAACGTACAGGAGTGTTAATGTTACCCGTCTTAGGCTCCTTACTGCAGCATTCAGGGCACTTCCATGTGGCTTTGTGGTTATTAGTGTCCATTAGCTCATAACTCTTAGAGGATACATTTGCACAAACAAGGTCGTATTTTTCCTCGCAACTAAAGCATCTAAGATGAGGATCGCTGCCCAAAATGCCACGACACCCGGCACATTCACCAATCGATGACATTGCAGTATGGTTGTTAAAAACAATGTCCAAAAAAGAAAATAAAGAAAAAAAAAAATTTATATAGATGCAAAAAGTGAACTTGTCGTCAGTAGGATTCGAACTCCAGACCCGACGTTCAGTGATGCCTCTGCGGCCCCTTATCGAGTTCGGCTATTCACACCTTACCCCGACCGATGAAATAGAGTTACAGTAATAACAAAAATATGGATTTAAGACAATGTATGGGTGGGTATATTAAGAAAAATTATTTGCTCTATCACTTTCGAGTTATTTTTGATAGTTCCACTTTTTATTTTATTTTTGATAGTCACTTTAGACACTTAGTTGTCATGGAGTTTAACGATTTAACAACAGTTTATCGACACTTCACAGTTCTGAGCTTGATATTACACTGTTTGTTTAGTGAAAGTTTAAGATTATAATTGACTGTCCTCTTTTAATTTGCACTTGATCAATTATGTAGATAACATTTACATGAACACTTATTCTTTCAAAGTTCACTTTGACGCAACTTTGCAAGTGAATTTCGCGATCAATTATTATTTATTAATTTTTAAACACAGAGCCGATGTTTACGTACTGGCAGCGCCATCTACGCTATGTGTATGTATGTATATAATTATAATAGTATATCTTTTTTTGCATGTTATATTATTTAATTGTTAAGTATGTATTTTGTGTGTACCTTCTACACACAGTGTCTACATATCTATTTTCTCCTACTCTCCTTTCGCAGGTATGCTGGAAGAGATTTCTTTACAAATAAGCATCACCTTTGTACTATTCTTTTATTATTGTGTGTACATAAATAGTTAAATAAATAAATAAATAAATAAGAGGCACAGTTTACCGCACTAGTGCACATTTTGTACTGGGGCCTTGGTGTTTAAATGTCATGCGTGTGAGCGAGAAAGAAGGATGGAGCTATACACCCTATATAGCTCCATCCCTTTAACAGTTCAATTTAGGTCGTAAAATGGATCACGTTAATAGGGCCTCTGCCTTACCATATAAAAAGAGATGCCTGTACTAGTAAACACGTACCTTATCACCAGCTCAACAATTCTCAATTCATTCCCAGCAGTTGGATGTTCAGTACATCTGCTTGAGCTGTTCGTAGGAAAGGAAGAAAATCACGTTCCATGGTCCCATGCGCAGCCACGTGGGGATGAAGCCCTTGTACAGGGCTAGGAAACCCTCGTTGCGGACCGTCTGAGGATACAACAAATTAATTTATAGATGACTAGCTGAGCCGGCAAACGTTGTTCTGCCATATAAATAAATAAAAAAAAAAAATAGATGTTGGCCGATTCTCAGACCTACTCAATATGCTCACAAAATTTCATGAGAATCGGTCGAGCCGTTTCGGAGGAGTTCAAGTTCGAACACCGTGACACGAGAATTTTATATATTAGATGATGATGTGATTTCTTTTTTGTACCTAAACATGTTTTCTTTCTTTCCTTTCTTTCTAGATTAACTAGCTGTTGCCAGCGGCTTCACCCGCGTGATTGTAGAAAATTGTCTCAAGGGTATGGGTCTACCCGTGTGCTAAATTTCATCCAAATCCGTTAAGCCGTTCGAGAGTGGAGAAGTAACAAACATACAAACACACTCACAAACTTTCGCCTTTATAATATTAGTCTGATGTATAAATTAATAATTGAGAGAATTAATGATAGAAAAAGCAATCTCTTATTTGTTTCTGAATGTATCTTTTATTAAAAACACACTTCAACTAAAAACAGTACTCTACATAGGGCGTCTGTTCATCTGATCTTCACCACCCACTTAGGTATTGGGACTCGTGTTTCTGGCTATCCATAAAGACTGCTAATGATCACTGTCTGCCAAACGTCATCATTCAAATCTAAGTTACGACCACACGTCCACACACCACATTCAAACAAGTCGACTGAAGTTAAATCTTATAACATATGTCTTACAGTATTATTTCAAGTGGATAGCGTCGCAGTGTCTCAAACGTTAAAATGGATGACATGATGCTGAACGAAGGCGCTACATACCTGCAATAAACAGTCCACGGTTCCTTTGTATATTTTCTCGGTGGACCGCACCACCACCTCGCCTTTTAGTTTTCTTTGGTTCATTAGTCGCGTCTGCAAAAGATAATTATGAATAGTTAGTCTGTTATCGCTATAGCATAGGTACAACATGGAAGTAGTCGTTGGCAATATCCTCGTGTTACATAAAATCTTGATTACTAGCTTCGTTAAATGGGTCCATCTGAAGCAGGAAAGAATATATCCGCAGGAGAACCAAGGTTACCGACATAGCCCGAAGACTCGCTAAGCTTAAGTGGCCGTGGGCTGGGCATATTGCTGGCAAAACCGATTTTCGATGGAGCCGAAAAGTTCATGAGTGGCGATCGCGTACCGGAAGACGCAGCGTTGGAAGGCCTCCCACAAGGTGGGCCAATGACCTGGTGAGGGTTGCGGAAATCCGATGGATGCGAGACACACAGGACCGTTCGTTGTGGCAACACTTGGGGGAGGCCTACATCCAACGGTGAACGTCTTTCGGCTGAAATGACGATCGTCATGATCTGAAACGGAAGCTTTCCAGACGAATCTGGGGTTAATTTTTAAACTTCAAGCTTCATATCTTACCCTGATTACGTCAAGCGGCGTGCTGGCCACAGCACTACCGAGACTAGCCAGTAGACTGGAGGCGAAGTGGTTCAGCGGCGAGTCTCCCAGAGGGAGCATGAGCCGCTTCTTGCAGGCGTCGTAGACCGGCAGCTCCACGGCCGCGATGACGGCGGCGCGCTGCGAGGTAGGCCCCACGCCGCGCCAGAGACCGCGGATGCCTTCCAGGTGGTATATCTCGATGAAACACCGGACTAGGTTGCGTTTTTCGTGGCCTACCTAGAAACATAATTGCATTTTTTTGTTTTAGACAGTCTCGTTCAGAAATTCTTATTGTATCATCAATCAAATCAATAAAAAACATTTGTTTCAAATACACCAATACAGGCACTTTTGAATTGTCAAAATGTCGGTCAGTCTAGCTAAATTGCACTTTCCAAAGCGTAGATCTCTATGTTGAAGAACCATCTGCAACCTGTCTCTAGGAAAGTAAATATATATAGAACCTGAATTGTAGCACAACTTATAAATACGTAAATAAAGATATACGGAAGAAGATACACTGCTCCATTTCAGTATGCTAAAAAAACCTGTCTATAAAATGATAGTATACGTGAATAGGCTCTTAATAAACTAGTGCGCCTCACCATCAATGATTGCATCATTGCTTAACATCAGGTGGGATCGCAGTCAAGCACTGGTTTAAATCAATAAAAAACAAAAAAAAAAACAGGCTAAGGATGATTCTCATTGATGAAAAGAGAGAATTAAAACCTCTATGTATTCCATAATACATAGAGGTTTTAATCAACAATTCCACTAAAGTAAGTAGGTATACTTACGAGTCTTTATCTTAACTTTAACTCAAAAACACTTCATGAACAACCAACATACCGTGTGAACTAACCTGCATCCGCACTTTGAGCACGTCAGTAGGGTTGGCGATGGCGCTGGACAGGCCGCCCGCGAAGGCCGCGCAGAACGTGTTGGTGGGCACGTGCTCTATGGAGCCCCCGTCCGCCCGGTGCTGCGCTATCCACTTCTTGAGCGAGTAGTACGTGCCGAACTTTATCGTGCCGTATGTCGCCTGCCGGAGCACTGCTGGCCAGATGCTGGGGACAAGTAAACAAGCTTGAAAAAATATTTGGACAACAATCCGGACGTTAACTGGGATGACTTAAGAAGTAGAAGACTGGAAGTGGCAGAGGGTCGGCCATGTTTGCCTTGTGATGTAGTATGTACGTACCTATTATTTCAATGTGTGTAACCAAATATATAACTCGTGTATTAACATAATAAACAGCAGTCTTGTACCATATCTTGTGATGTTTCATTCAATCTGACACCCGACCTTACATGGCGACCCTGCCACTAAACAGGGCTTGAATCATGTGCGCGTTTAGTGTAAACTTTGCTCTGCGCGGCAACTGTTTAAGTGAGAGTTATATTAAAAGTGACTTTCAATCATGTGTAACTCAAAAGTAACTAATGAAGAGGTATTTCTTAATCAAAATAGCGCCGCTAAAAACTTACAGTCGCTGGATATAGTCCTCGATCATATCCGACGGTTACTCTCGAGATGGACTAAATGCAGAAAGAGGTGAATCAATAGTTGTGTAGCAACTTCGGAAAGACTTAATGGTCCAGCAGCTGCGACAGACAGGTTTTTTTAACTCAACTGAACCCATCGTTTTCCACAGTTTCACTGCTGGCATAGAACATCAGGCAGAAGACAGGGGTGCTCATCATTCATAGTTCCCATTCAAAACATTTAGGCATTACACTGGACGGGTCCTTCAGCAATAAATTCAAACAGAAGGTGAACCCAAGAAATAACCCGCTAATAACCGCGTAACTCCACCAGATCTGGGGCACCTCAAGTCCTGCAAACTAAACGGCCGCAAACTATACCTAAGAAGTGGAAATCTCTGCAGGAATCTGTGTTTCCTGATAGCTACAACCTAGAGGTCTTTAAGTCAAGAGTAAATAAGTTACTTCTAGGCAAGCCTGCTCCATCGACGACCCTATGGGGTCCTCGCTTACCATCCAGGCTAGGTATGATTAAAAAATACTGGGAAGTGCAAGTCGAACTCGCACACTGAGAGTTCCGTACAAACTATAATTCCCGAATGGAGTCTCGATGATTTTTCCGAATTGCAAAAAAGTATTTTTTTTTTTGTGACGTAGGTAACAACAAATGTATGTTTTCAGATTTATTCCTATAACTGTGCTATAAGACCTTGCTTTATGCCAAATTGCAGGATTCTGTCAACGGGAAGTACCCTATGACTCTTTGAGAGTATCGAAATATACGTTTTCCGCGATATAAACGGCCGTATCTTTTTTTATTTTTAACACGCTTATATTACCTTCACTTGTAACTATGTACTTATGTAAGAAAATCTTGGAATCTTAATTTGACCCACTTCCCAGTCTTCGATTAGGATGAAATTTTGCACACGCTCTGAGTTCTGATGACAATGCATGACTAGCTAAGAAACGTCATTACAAATCCAATATGGCGGCCTCCCCAAGATGGCGGACTGGCTGTTTGAAATCCACCCCCATGATATGGGTATCAAATGAAAGGGTTTGCTGTCAGGAATACGAAAAAAATAGTCAGGTGACAACATGGCGGACATCCTTGTAATTTTTAGTGCGTGCTAAAAGCGTGTTTATTAAACTATTATTATAATTTTTCCTTTTGAGGTACGGAACCCTAAGAACAACTATTGTAATTGCGGAACCGTGGCCGAATACTGGGTAACACAGAATATTCAGTAACTAAATCTGCCATCGACACACTAAGAAGATGGCTTTGTTTACATCGTTGTATAATATTTGTCTAACCGCAAAGCGAGGCAAGTTAAACAGGTGACGCATTTATATAACATGACCTACGTGCAGGCAAGCATGTTGGATGAATATTATACCGCTTAACGATGTTTAGAGAACATAAAAACGATCGGAATAGAGCTGGTAGTTCCCGTTTTTATTTCCCACAAATGTGATAATGGATGGAATTTAACGACAGACAAAACAAGTAATGATTTATACTAATAAATATTGTTTATATAATAAAGCGAATATCAATCAAGGCTTATAAGTAGCTATAAAAATACAATTTCGGTAAACCACTCACACGGTTGAACGTTCGCCAAGATTACAAATTATTTGATAACCTACGTCATTGTGTGAAATTCGCGTCTTCTAGATAATAGTTATTTATGTGTGACTTATTATGCAAGCAACCTTAATTTTATAAGTATGTAGGCTGCCTGCTAAAATAATCATATATTAACCCGTTAGCCTTTGTAAATATCATGTGAGATAGGCATTTAAAATGATTCTGAGATAAGTTTAATATCGCGCCTCAGTAATCTGGCTGATAAGAAATCACTACACTTTGGTACCATGGTAACAGTCCGCAAAATAATTAAATTGGTCATTTTAAAAAACATTTCAATTAAGCAGGAAGCAGGAAAAACTGTTTTATCCACAAACTAGCTTCTGCCAATGGCTTCGCCCGTGTTCTAGTTGAAAATTATCCCAAAGTAATATACAGCCGAGATAGAAGTAACCTATGTCCAATTTATTTATTTTTAGGGTTCCGTAAGTACATCAAAAGAAAAAGTCGGAACCCTTATAGGATCACTTTGTTGCCCGTCTGTCTGTCTGTCTGTCAAGACCCTCTATATCGGGAACGCATGTAGATATCGAGTTGAAATTAAAACCATATACTCAAGTTTGCGGTCCCTTGAAACTGTGAAAAAATCAAAGTTGTGGATGTTTATGTCGCAAAAAACGTATATTTCGACACTCTCAAGGGAATCAAAATTCATATTCATTCATAGGGTACTTCCCGTTGACCTGGAATCCTGATATTTGGCATGAAGCAAGGTCTAATAGCACAAGTATAGGAAAAAATCTGAAAACTGTAAATTTGAAAATACGTCACATAAAAAAAGAACTTTTTTTGAGATTCGCAAAATCTTCGTAACTCAATTCGGGAATTGAACTGTTTTCATAGGTAAGTAAGCTATACAATAAATGCAAAATATCCATTGAAAGAGTACCTACAACGGAAATTCTTACGAACTATGCAGTTCAGATGCCAACTTACACGCTTATCTTACGAAGGCCTTATAGCAAAATATAATTAGAAGAGACGGATGCTTCTGCAAGTAATGACACTGCACGACCTTCTTCATAATGAGTTAAATTGTATAGATCTTAATAATGATATAAAGCTTGTAGTTCCTAGACTAATTCACCGTCGAAGTGTGCGCGATTACGTTTATTTCCACAGGCATCACACCGAACAAACGCAGGTAAAGCGTGCACCATTTCGACGGCTCACGCAAATGAACAATGAACATTTCATAGAGATTGACATATTTATGCTTAGTAGAAATGCTTTTCAATGTAAAGTTATCAGTGCACTGAACAACTTCTAAAATTTTTTTTGTGATAACTAATTAGTTTGTAACTGCGTAAATAAAGTGTTTTCTAGAATAATACCTAGCTCACCGATGAGTCCTCATCATAGCATACCTCTATATTAATATGTGGAAAATGTTGTGGTTATTACACTGATTTTATTTTGTATACTTACCTATTAATAATTACGTTTTATTTTCAAATAAAATAATATAAAAATAAGTTTGTACGGAACCCTCAGTGCGCGAGTCCAACTCGCACTTGCCCGGTTTTTTTATAATCACTAGGTATCTCGCCTAAAGGAAAGCGACGATGTGGTCGACGATGGAGCACGCTTGTCTAGAAGTAGCATAGCATAATCAGCCTTTTAATGTTCCCACTGCTGGGACTCAGGCCTCCTCTCTAGGAGAGGGAATGGGCCATAATCCACCACGCGGGCCCAGTGCGGATTGGTGAATGTCACATGTCTTTGAATTTTTGGTTCTAGGACATGCCGGTTTCCTCACGATGTTTTCCTTCACCGTTTTGAGAGCAGTGGTGATGAAATAAATTACACAAAGTAATGCGCCTGGCTGGGTTTGAACCCGCGACCTACAACTCGTAAGTCGGGGCCGTTACCACTCGGCCACCACTGCTCAAGTACTATACTTAAACGATGTCTAGAAGTACTATACTTAAACTATTCACTCTTGACTTAAACACCCTTAGGTAGAGTTTGGCAGGGAATTCCACTCTTTAGCTGTACGCACAATGAATGTGTTCCCAAACCGTTTTGTGCGTATGGGTGGGATGTCCACCATGTACCGGTGGCGCATCGCCCTGCGTCTGGTGTGGTGGTCTGATGGAACAGGTTTGGCGAAATTAGGTTATGCAATTCCGACGCATACTTTTCAAAATGCAACCGATAGAAAACCGACAGGCTAGCAACTTCAAGACATGGGCTTTTAATTGTATGATTTATGATGTTGAACTGTCAAACTCAGACAGTCGGTACTGCTATCCAGTAGCGCATGCGGAAACCGGTTTAGTCACTTTAAGTTAAGCTATTGATGTAATGAACGATTAGTACACAGTATTATTTTCAAAAAAAGGGATGTAGGTACTCTATTTTTTAAAATTTAATTACGTGGTCTAGCCGAGCAGATATGACGTTGGCCTGTCTTAGTGCTTTGTCAAACGCGTGAAGAATCGTTAAGTTTTTGCACAATTTTCTTTATTCTTCTTTCCATAACAATCTTCTAAAAACTATCATCATCATCATCATCATTTCAGCCGAAAGACGTCCACTGCTGGACATAGGCCTCCCCCAAGCGTCGCCACAGCGAACGGTCCTGTGCGTCTCGCATCCATCGGACCCCCGCAACCGTTACCAAGTCATCGGTCCACCTTGTAGGAGGCCTTCCAACGCTACGTCTTCCGGTACGTGGTCGCCATTCCAGAACCTTTCGGCCCCAACGGCCATCTGTTCTGCGAGCAATGTGCCCTGCCCATTGCCACTTTAGTTTGGCGATTCTTCGTGCTATGTCGGCAACCTTGGTTTTCCTGCGGATATCCTCATTCCTGATTCGATCACGCAAGGAAACTCCGAGCATAGCCCTCTCCATTGCCCTTTGGGTGACTTTAAGCCTTCTAATGAGGCCCATTGTAAGCGACCACGTTTCGGAGCCATATGTCATCACTGGCAACACGCACTGGTCATAGACTTTCGTCTTGAGACACTGTGGTATATTGGACGAGAAGACACCGCGCAGCTTCCCGAACGCTGCCCAGCCGAGTCGGATTCGACGATTGATCTCTTTCTCGAAGTTAGACCTTCCCAACTGGACCGTCTGTCCCAGGTAAACGTAGTCGTCTACAACTTCGAGTGTATAGTCCCCGACCTTGATAGGAGTGGGTGCTACATGGCTGTTTACCATGACTTTGGTTTTGTCCATGTTCATTTTAAGTCCCACTCTTTCGGAAGCTCTACTGAGGTCACCAAGCATAGTACTGAGCTCCTCCGTAGTCTCAGCCATGACTACTATGTCGTCGGCAAACCGAAGGTGAGTGATGTACTCGCCATTGACATTAATGCCTAGCCCTCTCCATTCCAAAACCTTGAAGACATCCTCCATTGCTGCCGTGAACAGTTTCGGAGAAATAACGTCTCCCTGCCTCACACTCCGCTGCAAGAGGATAGGTTTCGAGGTCTGGTCTTGTAGTCGGACTGACATAGTGGCGTTTTTGTACAAACACTTCAGCACTTCGATATACCGATAGTCAATTTGGCACCGTTGGAGAGACTGCAGTACAGCCCAAGTTTCAATCGAATCAAAGGCTTTCTCGTAGTCCACAAACGCTAAGCAGAGAGGCTGGTTATACTCCTCAGTCTTCTGTATAACCTGCCGCAGCGTATGTATGTGGTCCACGGTGCTGAAGCCTTTTCGAAATCCGGCTTGTTCGGGAGGCTGGAAGTCGTCGAACCTGCGCGCGAGACGATTCGTGATGACTCTGGAAAACAGCTTGTAGACATGGCTCAGAAGCGAGATGGGCCTATAATTCTTAAGCAGGGCATTATCGCCCTTCTTAAAGAAGAGTACCACCACGCCTCTGCTCCACGCCTGTGGCGTTTTCCCCTCGAGTATGACGGAATCAAATAGCTTCTGAAGGGCCTTAAGGACCGGTTTTCCACCCGCCTTCAGGAGTTCGGCCGTAATTCCGTCCTCACCCGACGCCTTGTTGTTTTTCAGCTGCTTCAGAGCCATCCTAATCTCGTACAGGCTGACGTCCGGGATATCTTCGGTATAGTGTCGAGTCAATCTAGCTCTTGGGTCGTTTACTAGATTTACAGCGGGTTTAGCGGTAGACGTGTATAACTGTCCATAAAAAGCCTCGATCTCTCCCAGAAGCTCCGATTTGGCGGATATGACTCTGCCATCGTCGGTCTTCAGTTTCGTGAGCTGGCTTAGCCCAATAGACAGATCCCGTGCAAATACTTTAGAGCCCTTATTCCGCTCAATCGCATCCTTAATCCTTGCGGAATTAAAGCGGCGAAGGTCACGTTTCAGGGACTTCGAGATTTGTCTATTGAGCTGCCGGTATATGCACGCATCGTCTGAAGACTGCAGAATCATCTCACGCCTCTTCTTCATTAGCTCGAGGGTCGGATCGGAGAGCTTCTTGTTTTTATTTGTACGGTGAGTCTTGAAAAACTTAGACCCGACCGTATGGACAGTTTCCACGAACCCATCGTTATATTCATCCACGGAGCTTCCTAGGCACTCGAAACGATTGTGGAGTTCGAGCTGAAAGCTCTCGGGGTTTTGGATCTGGATCTGTGCTGGACGGAGCGTAGACTTCATCAGTCGAGACCTTTCAAGCTTAATGTTAATATTCAATGTGCCTCTTACGACGCGGTGATCACTTCCAGTTTTCACCGCGTTGATCACAGAGACATCATTGAATATTTGCTTTTTCGTCGACAGGATGAAGTCAATCTCATTTCTAGTTGCACCGTCAGGACTTTGCCAGGTCCACCTTCTATGCTCACGCTTTTTGAAGAAGGAATTCATCATATAGAGGCCCTCCTTCTCCATAAAGCTAGCCAGTAGGTGTCCCCGGTGATTCCGACGTCCAAATCCAAATTGCCCCACTCGCAGCTCGTCACCGTCTCGTTTGCCCAGTTTCGCGTTAAAGTCCCCCATGACCACGGTGAAGTGAGTCTTAGAACCATGCATGGCTCTTGATATATCCTCATACATGGATTCTACTTCGTCGTCGGGATGTGTCGAGGTCGGGGCGTAGACCTGTATGACCTTCAGCGAATATCTTGATGATATTCTGAGTATAAGGTACGCCACCCTGGTCGACACACTCTCGATCCTCACGACATTGTTCACAAGGGACTTGTGGACGATAAACCCGACACCACCCTGGGACTGCTGGTCACCCTCCCGGAAATAGAGCAGGTTACCGGATTTGAGAATTATCGTATCCTCCCCCTGTCTTCGGACTTCAGACAATCCCACAATACTCCATCGCAACCTGCTCAATTCCTCCTCCAGTTCGGTGATCTTCTCGTCAGTCCTCAGTGTACGCGTGTTGAAAGTTGCCAGGTCGAGTCGTTTAATAGATGGGTAGCCAAATCTCATCCGGAGATTCTTCGCACCCCTTGCCTCGTCGTGGCCTTGACCGCTACCGGAGTCAAGGGTAGACGGGCTGCCGGGCACTAGGGGCCATTTTTTCCTTCTGTTTTTCATGTTGGGGGGGGGGGTTGCCATAATCTAAAAACTATTAGAAAACTTAAAATAAAATGAATTATATTGGTAAAGTCGTTCTCAAGTTATGACCTAGGTCACTAGGATTGGAAATAGGGACACATTTTTGTCTAACTATTTTATAACTATTTTTGAAAAAAAAAAAAACCATGGCTCTAAGTGCTCATACACACGAGCGGCATGCTGCCAACGGCAGAGCTAACTGCAGCCGACACTTGCTGTTGCCTGCCGCATCCGCCATTTTTTCGTAGGTTTGTAAAATGAGTTCTAGTGACGAAATTAATTTCAACATCATTGATTGACGAAGTAAAAGCAGTTTCTTCTTCGGAATCCATTCTGCAACTGACTCTTAGAGCCGGGCCACACGATGCGTTGCGGCGGCGCACCGCAGATATTTCGACGAATCGGCGGGCACACGAGCGACGCCGCGCCGCCCCGCTCGTACGTACGGCCTGCTGATTCGTCGAAATATCTGCGGTGCGGCAGCGCAACGCATCGTATGGCCCGGCCCTTAAATTATGTGAACTGACGACGGCTGCCGCTAATCTTCAAAGTTGGAATGTCGACGGCTACCGCCGAGTCGTGTCGACGGCTGCAGTTACCTCTGTCGTTGGCATCGCTCGCGTGTTTGAGCTCTTATATGGTTTCTGAAATGACCGGTTCAATTAAGAACCATTTAGTCGTAAAGTTTGTTTAGAAAGAATACTGATAAACATTTCTCCTAGAGCATTTCAAGGCTAAACAATATATTTGTACTTTCTTTTTTTACGCGAAGTGCGCATCATAATTTGGCAAGCCCAAAATAAATCATGAATCAGAGACAGTTTATCTGGATGTGGGTAGTTCAGTCATTCGAAAGTCACAATCTAAGAAGGGAATGCGATTCCGTGATTTGAGTGCTTCTGTGCCACTTATAATTAGCACGTCGGCATCGTGCAGAACACAGGATAATAAAACAGAGAATAGACTTTATTTTAGTGATGTAACGAATGATAGATTTCTCACATTCGCGAATACGAATGCGAATATTCAAATCCAATATACGCGAATGCGAATACGAATGTTGACTTTCAAACAAAGTGCGCGCAAAATGTCATACAGGTTTGACATTTCGTGTCAGCCAAATTTAAACTGAACTTAACAGAGAAGTTACAGACTGATTGAACGAAGCGCTTATCACATTAAGTTCATTCGAAAAGATTTTTTAAGATTTGAGGTTAACATGTTGTTTCATAATTTGTGACACTGGAAATGTGAAATGCAAGTTGTGTGATAGAAAAATAAATTAAATATAAAATTGTAAAATTGTATTCGTTGGTGTTAGTGTGTTGTCATTCTATATCCATTCAATCTATATTTGTATTTTTTTTCCTTTTTGTTTGTCAGAAACATTCGCCAAGTATTCGCATGTTTCTTGCGAATAAGAATGCGAATGTCAAAAACTGGGCAAGTGCGAGTCGGACTCGCGCACTGAGGGTTCCGAGGTACTAGATCTCGTTCAAACCAATTTTCGGTGGAAGTTTGCATGGTAATGTACATCATAATTTTTTTAGTTTTATCATTCTCTTATTTTAGAAGTTTCAGGGGGGGACACATTTCACCAGTTTGGAATTTTCTCTGGCGCAAACTATTCAGTTTAGAAAAAAATTATATTAGAAACCTCAATATCATTTTTGAAGACATTATCATTTTTGGATGGGGTTTTGGAAGCCCGAACAGTGAAGGGGAGACGCTGCTGCAATCCGCTACTGCATTTGACCTGGCAGTAGCCAATACTTGGTTCCAGAAAGGAGACGAACACCTGGTCACGTACAAAAGCGGTAACCACAAGACGCAAATAGATTATTTCCTGGTTAGGCGTAACCAACTAAAGCACGTCAAAGACTGCAAAGTGCTGCCAGGAGAAGACCTAGTCTCACAGCACAGGCTCCTGGTTATGGTGTCAGTAGTCAAGACACATAACAAAAAAGCAAAGAGCGTCCTCCTCCTAAAATAAAATGGCATATGCTAGAGAAGAGTGACTGTGCGAAGAAATTGAGAGAGCAAGTGGTGGACAAAATGATAGAAATGGGAGACATGAATGATCGAAGTATAAATGAAAGCTGGAATGAGATTGCTGAGTGTATTAGACATGCAGCGAAAGATATTTTGGGAGAGACGAGAGGAAAGGGTACAATAGATAGGGATACATGGTGGTGGTCGATAGATATACAGAATGTGTTGAAAGAAAAAAAGAGGAAATTTAAGGAATGGCAGCGTATAGATCCGGAAAACACTAGCTTAAAGTCTGCGAAAAAAAGTGAATATGATGCTTTAAAGAAAAGAGCCAAGAAAGCCGTGGCAATAGCGAGAGCAAAAGTACAGGACAAACTATACGACACACTAGATAGTCCGGCAGGCCAGAAAGATCTATACCGGCTTGCTAGAGCAAGAGAGAGAAATGCGAGAGATGTTTGTCAGATAAGATGTATAAGGGATGAAACTGGAATGATTCTATCAGAAGATAGTAAAATCAAAGAGAGGTGGAAGGACTATTTTGAAAGACTGATGAATGAGGAAAACAACTGGAATGGGATTTTAGAGAGCAAACCAGTGAACGTGGGTTTAGTGAGAATGATTAGTATGGATGAAGTCAGAATAGCTATAAATGGAATGAAGAATGGTAAGGCAATTGGTCCGGACGGAATACCAGTTGAAGTGTGGAAGTTGCTACGAGTGGATGGATGGATGTGGTTAGCTTTGTTCTTCAATAAGTTGTTGCGGGAAGAAGCCATACCTGATGAGTGGTGCAACAGTTCCCTGGTGCCCATCTTTAAAAACAAGGGTGATGTGCTTGAATGCAACAATTATAGAGGAATAAAGCTAATGTCACATACTATGAAAGCCTGGGAGAAAGTTATTGAAAGGAGGCTAAGAGAAGAGAGTGAAATTTCACAGAACCAATTCGGTTTTATGCCTGGTCGGGGTACAACGGATGCCATTTTTGCTATACGCCAGCTGTGCGAGAAATACAGAAGTGCGCATAAAAACTTGCACATGGTATTCGTTGACCTCGAAAAGGCATATGACCGGGTACCTCGTGAGGTTCTGTGGTGGGCCCTTAAGGAGAAAGGTGTGCCTGGGAAGTATGTGCAGTTGATCCGAGCGATGTACAGCCAATGCAGTACCCAAGTCCGGTCTGCAGTGGGCAACACTGGCAGCTTCAGTGTGGCTGTCGGCTTACATCAAGGGTCGGCCCTCAGCCCTTACCTCTTCCTGATGATAATGGACGCTCTGACGTCAGGCATCCAGGAAGAGGCTCCCTGGTGTATGCTGTTTGCCGATGACATTGTGCTGGTTGCCGAGAGTGGCCTAGAGGTCCAGAGCAAATTGGAGGTGTGGTGGCACAAACTGGAGAGTGTTGGCTTAAAATTGAGCAGAACGAAAACCGAGTACTTGTTCTGTGATTTCGGTGGTCTCTCCGGTCCTATGCCCTTAGCTCTCGCTGGAACGCCCATACCAATCTGCTCCGACTTTCGGTACCTCGGGTCGCTTATCCAAGGAGATGGCGAGGTAGACCGAGACGTATCAAATCGGATCAATTCAGGATGGATGAAATGGCGACAGGTCACTGGAACAATTTGTGACCCACGGATGCCCCCCAAGTTGAAGGGTAAAATCTACAAGTCCGTGATAAGACCTGTCATACTGTATGGATCAGAATGTTGGGCTGTGAAAAAGACGGATGAAAAAAGATTGCATGTAGCGGAGATGAGAATGTTGAGATGGATGTGTGGTGTGACGAGAATGGATAAAGTGAGAAATGAGTATATTAGAGGAAGTTTGAAAGTGGCGCCGGTGACTGAAAAGTTGAAAGGGAATCGTTTGTCTTGGTATGGTCATGTAAAGAGGAGAGATGAAACGCATGTTACTAAAAGAGTTATGAGTATACATGTGGATGGGTGGAGAGGGAGAGGGAGGCCAAAGAAAAGATGGATGGATTGTGTGAACAGTGATATGAAAGAAAAGGAAGTTAGTGATAGCATGACTGTTGACAGGATAGAATGGAAGAAAAAAACATGTTGTGCCGACCCCAAATAAGATGGGACAAGGGCAAGAAGATGATGAATATCATTTTTGAAGACCTATCCATAGATACCCCACACGTATGGGTTTGATGAAAAAAAAAAAAAATTGAGTTTCAGTTCTAAGTATCCCCAAAATTTATTGTTTTTTTTTCTATTTTTGCGTGAAAATCTTAATGCGGTTTACAGAATACATCTAACACCAAGTTCCAACAGTATAGTTCTTATAGTTTCGGAAAAAAGTGGCTGTGAGATACGGATGGACAGACAGACAGACATGACGAATCTATAAGGGTTCCGTTTTTTGCTATTTGGCTACGGACACCTAAAAACGTACGAATATATGTTTTTTTTTTTTTTTTTTTTTTTTTTTTTTTTTTTTTTTTTTTTTTTTTATTCTTGATAGGTTTGCGCTTGACCGCTAACTCACCTGATGGAAAGCGACGATGCGGTCGACGATGGAACGCGCTTACCTAGAAGTAACCTATTCACTCTTGACTTAAAGATTCCCGGGTTGTAGCCATCAGGAAAAACAGATTCCGGCAAGGAATTCCACTCCTTAGCTGTACGCACTATGAATGTGTTCGCAAAACGTTTTGTGCGTATAGGTGGGATGTCCACCATGTACCGGTGGCGCATTGCCGTACGCCTGGTGGTCCGATGATGGAACGGGCTAGGCGGAATTAGGTTATGCAATTCCGACGCACACTCCCCGAAATGCAACCGGTAGAAAACCGACAGGCTAGCAACTCTGCGTCGATGCTCAAGACTTTGAAGCCTCGACTCAACGAGTGCATCATTGCCAATGATCCTCTTGGCTCGCCTCTCAATTGCCTCAAGTGCATCAAGCTGGTATCGGGCAGATCCGTCCCAAAGATGAGAGCAGTACTCCATACACGATCGAACTTGCGCTTGATAAAGTTTGAGCAGCTGTTCCGGCGTGAAGTACTGTCTGACCTTCGCGAGGATTCCCAGCTTTTTTGCTGCCAGTTGAGCCTTTGCTTCGATGTATGGCCCAAAGTTGAGTGTTGACGTTAGCGTAACACCAAGGAGATCAAGATGGTCGGTTATTGGCACGGTTACGCCCCGGAAAGTTGGAGCAGGGCTGAATTGGCTCCTTTTAGCGGAAAATAGACACGCCTGGGTTTTAGCAGCATTGAACTTGACCAAATTGGCATCGCCCCATTCAGAGACTGCCTCCAAGGACAAGTTCAAGCGCTCGACCATAGCCTCTCGGAGAGACTGGATCTGTGACCCACTAGCCTGCGCGCTGGATATGTAACTCTCAGCAACAGTGCTGTCGTCTGCATACCCAAAGGTACCGGGCTTAAGCAGATCATTTATGTGCAGCAAGAACAATGTTGCCGAGAGCACTGACCCCTGAGGGACCCCGGCATTAATGGCCATTTGACCGGACGAGCAACCATCGATGACCACTCGGATGGACCGGTCACTCAGGAAATCTGCAATCCAAGCACACAAGCCAGCAGGTAATCCGAAAGAAGGAAGCTTACTAATAAGGCTTTCGTGCCAGACCCTATCGAAAGCCTTCGAGATATCGAGGGAGACGGCAAGAGCTTCCCCGTGTTTCTCGATGGCCTCACTCCAGATGTGGATGGCATACGCTAGAAGATCACCAGTTGACCGATTTCGGCGAAAGCCGTATTGTCGGTCACTTAGGATGTCATTAGCTTCTAGGTATGCCAGGAGCTTACTGTTGAGTACACGTTCCATTGTCTTACAGAGAATGGACGTTACTGAGATTGGCCTGTAGTTAGCTGGGTCAGCCCGACTACCCTTTTTGGGCACGGGCTGTACGTTAGCTTGCTTCCATGCAATCGGCACTTTTCCAGCCTCAAATGAAAGCCGAAATAGGCGTGTCAGGATCGGAGACAGTTCAGGCGCACACGTTCTTAGAACAATTGCCGGTATCCCGTCTGGACCGCTAGCCTTGTTCACGTCAAGGTTACGCAGCACCCTACGGACGTCCTTCTGATGGATGCGAATATCCGACATACTCGTCTCGCAACCATCAGGATTAACAGGGGGCCGCGCGTCACCAGAATCTAGACGCGAAGATTCCGCGAAGAGAGAGGCAAACAAATTTGCTTTCTCCTCAGCGGTATGGGCCAGCGACCCGTCGGGTTTCAGCAGTGGCGGTAGTGAAGGACGGCAGAAGTTCGATTCAACCGACTTAGCCAGGGACCAAAACGCCTTACTACCAGCAGGGTATGATGCGAGTTTGTTCCCGATGCGGCTAATGTGGTCGAACCGAGACCTCCGCATCACCTTCTTGCAAGACTTGGCAGCTCTGTTGAAGGCTCTCTTCTTCTGACTCACGTCACTCGCCTTATGCATACGAGCGTCGGCCCATGCCCGGTATGCCGTGTGCTTAAGCGCGTTAGCGCGATCACACTGCGCACCAAACCAAGGGCGAGCATGGCCAGACATTGTTACGTCAGAGAATGGAATGTAATACTCCATCCCCCGCCGCAAAACATCTGTCACAGCATCTGCGCACGACGATGGATCATCCGAAGAAAAGCAAGTAGGCTGCCAAGGATAACATGCGAAGAAAGATCGCATGCCATCCCAATCTGCTGACCTATATCGCCAAACCCGCCTGGTGCCTCTATGGCAGGGATCAGGCGGAGAGTAGACTGATACAGATTTCACCAGACAGTGGTCGGAACTACCTAACGGTGATGATATCGACACTGAATAGCGGTCTGGATCTGTTGTCAGCAGAAGGTCCAAGCAGTTGGCCGTGTGCGAATCAACATCCGGCACCCTCGTAGCTCCCTGGACCAGCTGGGTGAGATTTAACGCTAGCGCAAGCTTTCGTATCTCTCGACCAGCATGGTCTGTGCACCGGTATGGGAAAAGCCACTCCTGATGGTGGGCATTAAAATCCCCCAGTAACACCAGTTGTGCGGAAGGGTACCTCTGCTGAGCCGCATCCGCCGCCTCACTAAGGTACTGTGTGAGCCTGGTCGTCTCCTGATCACCACTGTGCGAACGGTAGACACAAGCATAGATAATTTTATCCATGCCTGTGTCCACCAGAGCCCAAAGCGTTGAGAACCTGGTATCTTCAAGGTTACGGAGACGCCGATAGCAGATGTCGTCCCTGACGTACAAACACACACCAGCGTGTGGTTTAAAATTGTGCTCCAGGGTAAACCCTGGGTAAGACAGGTACGACACGTCTGACGGACTTCTTATCTGCGTCTCCGAAAGGAAAAAGAGGGAAGGTTTTTCAGTCTCCAGGTGATGATGGACTGCTGCGAGATTAGAGTGCAGACCTCTAATATTGCTGAGGTGCACTTTAAGTGAGAGGGAGTGCAGCCGCTGTATAACTTTTCTCTTTTTCATCCTTGGCATATTGAGAGTGAGGTAGGAGAGAAGAAGGAAGTGAAATGGAGTCCCATGCTGCTAACCTTCGTCACGCACTGGCAGGACAGCATCATTGGGGCACTAGTCTGGAGACTGCGGGGACGCCCGAGCCCCCCCGGAAATGACCATCGGGCCCTCTCATCTGGTCGCCAACCAGCACGATGGTGCATTCCGGGATTTTTCGTCAGTTGGCGGGGCAGCCTTTCATGTGTGGCTAGCACATTACTTGGGCCCCCAACTAACTGCGGTCGGCCAGCGGTGCACCGTGCCTCGGATCCCGCTACCCTCCGCGACTAGTCTCCCGATATGTCAATACCAGCGCGGGTCCGGCTGGTCTGCATACATTAGAACCGCCACTTCGACCCAACTCCTCTAAATTGGCTACACTGGGCATCATACCGGAACACGGCTAGGCCTCTTGGCGGTACGTCTTTGCCCAGTGGGTGGTCACAAGCCATCGGTCGAAACCTACCACCAGTTAATGTCACCTGATTAGCACCACCCGGGGACCACGTGTAGGGCATATCTATGGGTATTCTCCTACGGACGCGGGTGACTCAGCCCCCAAATGTTACTTAACTACTTTATTTATTAACTTGAAATCCTTGAATTTCTGACTCATCGCATTCTATTATTGTCTCCGAGGCTACCACCTTTTGTAGTAAAAATCATTAGGCCAAGCCCCAATTAGACTTTCTGCCCCTGAACTGCGATGTCGCGGGCATCGTCGAAATAACTTCGATTTCTTAGTTCATTACCGTTCGTAAATAATGAAGGTCGTGGATAACGAAGTACAAACACGATAACGTAAGATTTGCAAGGCAACCAAATATTTCCATCAAACAATTGGAATAAAATCCGAGCCTTATCTACGTATCTAACGATTACCTTTACCAAGAACACGTAAAAACGTACCTACTAAGAAAATGAGAATTGCATGCATCCTACAAGAAAATTACGCCGTTTATTTAAAGACTACAATTTTATGTCGTACGAGTAATAGGACATTCCTTCAAAAGCAAAAAATGACATCTTGGCACAGAATGAACACAAGAACAGTCTGTTATAAATAATAATACTGACAATCCTAACGTAAACATAATCTCAAGATATTTGCCTTGTTTACGTGTTTTTGTTTGAAGATAACGAGACGGCGCAAAAACAGTACTCACATCAGCTTATCGTATGATTCAATAAATTGCGTTGTTGTAGTGGTTTGCACGCAATTTTGCACGCAACGCGATACTCATCAACAATAGGTGGTGTGTCGGGATTATCAATGGCCACTTATCGGGGTATGCAAGGGGGGTCGCCAGTATGAACTGGTATTTATCATCGGAAGATCGCAATCAGTTTTTTATTGTTTGTAACTACTCACTGGCCACTGTTGATACGATCAGGGTTTTGGTCAGTAGCGTAGCTGGGCGAAGTGGACCCTCGGCCTCACACAAGCGAGGGCTCTTTAAGAATGAGGGATTTTTATAATTGGTAGGTTCGCGTTTGATCACTATGCGACGATGTGGCCGAACACAGGGTTGCGACAGTCACTGTCTCGTTTTCGAATTTATGAAAAAAAAAGTCCTCGCTGATGTGCCTTCGCCCACGTCTCAATTAGTACATGCTGCCTCTGGTTTTGGTCCATCAATGCTTGTCGGTTCAAGAAGCTAGAAGTCGTTATACCTGCGCGCAAAACTGTTTGACATGAGAACAGCTTATAGCTCATTTCTGTCTTTCTAAGCCACATGGCTCAGAAAGACAGAAATGAGTAAGGTAATGTTAGAGCATGGCATTGTCGCCTTTCTCAAAACAGGAGTGCGTATTTACATTCTGTACATGGCCAGAACGCATCCATAGGAAACTGCTCGCGTATACATTGTAGTGCAGTTTTTAAATTTGCGATTACAATGTATACAAGAGTAGTACGCAAATTCTCGCGTATACTTCGTAGTGATCTAACTACCTAACCTTATTCCATAATATACAGTGCCAGTACGAATATGGACTAATCGTGCGTAGATCGGAATAATCGCGTGTGGGTTAGGTTAGGTTAGAACAGTGACCATTAAAGCCAGATTCCCTTCTAATGTTAATGAATCATTTGGGCTCCCAGCTTGCACTTGATAATTACTTCAAACTTTTCCGAAGATTCAAATTCAAACAGTTTTTCTTTGTATTCACAACATTTACTGAGTAAAAACTCTTGCAGTGTCTTTGGTAGATAATCATTTTTCACATTTGTATTAAATAAACAAACGTATTTACCAGTTTTTTATAATAAATTATGCAGAGACAACAAAAAACCGCTAATCAAAACAAACAGCACGTGCCGAAAGATGATGCAATGTTTAGAATAGATACGCAGATATGATTACCATATAATAGAAAGAGAGGTCAACAAATCAAAATGGTGAGCATGCAGGAATCGAGTTTTTCGCGTCTATTCCGATCTATACACGATTATTTTGCATGCGGACTAGCACTGTATATTATGGAACAAAGCTAGTTACTTTGGCTACTACAAAGTATACGCGAGTATTTGCGTACTACTCTTGTATACATTGTAATCGCAAATTTAAAAACTGCACTACAATGTATACGCGAGCAGTTTCCTATGGATGCGTTCTGGCCATGTACAGAATGTAAATACGCAACAGGAGTACCACCAAACCTCTTCTCTACTCCACAACTGTCGTGTTATCTTCCTGAGTATGAAGAAATCAATCCGCTTGATTTTTCTTTTTTAATTCTGGTGTTATGTAGTGTAAGTAGTCATATATCACAGAAGTGATTGAAACAATGGAATGACAACTATACATAATTATAACTGATTTATCTATAGCATAGAAATGATACAGTTGATATGTATGGTTTGTTCGTATAACCAGGAAACAAAGTAATTGTTTAACTACGTACATCATCGTACACTTGTTTACAATGAGTGATGCAAGCATAAATGATTTTGTAGGCGGGGTTGCCCTGTCACAACCTGCTATCACAGAGGTGATTGAAACAATGGAATGACAACTATACATGATTATAGCTGATTTATCTATAGCATAGACATGATACAGTTGATATGTATGGGTTTGCTCGTATAACCAGGAAACAAAGTAATTGTTTAACTACGTACATCATCGTACACTTGTTTACAATGACTGACAATGAGTGATGCAAGCATAAATGATTTTGTAGGCGGGGTTGCCCTGTCACAACCTGCTATCACAGAGGTGATTGAAACAATGGAATGACAACTATACATGATTATAGCTGATTTATCTATAGCATAGACATGATACAGTTGATATGTATGGGTTTGCTCGTACAACCAAAGTAATTGTTTAACTACGTAGGCACACCATCGTACACTTGTTTACAATGAGTGATGCAAGCATAAATGATTTTGTAGGCGGGGTTGCCCTGTCACAACCTGCTATTATCAGTGCAATCAACTATATTGCAATAATAAGCAGTAATAACACAACAAATATAAGCTACGTAGCTTAAAGTAATAAAGAGCTATGATTGTTTATTTGTTTATTAAAACTTCATTGAACACCCTCAGACTAATTTTTATTGGTCTGAGGCAACACCATGGTAATTAATGCCTTGGGCATTCTCTACCAGACTTACTATTTTACTATATCCAGAATGAATTTATCATTTAAAATGCAGAATGAAGAGATAATTAGACGAAGTAGTACATACTTGTACTTATATTTAATTTTAAAATGATGACACAATTCCGAAATTCGCACATAACCGTTTTATGGGAGAGTAAAGAATTTGCAAAAATGACAGCGACTTCCGAAATTAAAGTTATTTTGCACTTTTATGTATTTTTTTACAAAACGTTTTTAATAAAACGGATTCATATTTTAAAACATCTAGACTTTATACTTTTATTTCAGATTTGTTAGAAATGACACAAGTATTTTGTATATCGATTTCCTTTAGTCTGCTATGTTATTATTTCGCAGAATTTTATCCTAATTAGCGATACCATTGAATGGTGTAATAAAACAGCATTCTTTTTTAATTCAACGGCTTTGATCGTGGCTAAGATTCCTTTCAGTATTTTTCACTGTTCCTCATAGTTCCGGATTAAGCCACTCAAACTCTCTTGTGAATTTCACACTATATTATAATATCTACATCGTCTATGGACCTTTACTGTTAACCTGCACATCAAACTGTGGAGCAAAAACCTCGTTTTATGACTTCCACGTCTAGTCCTAGATTGAACACCATGGCTAATGTTATCAACAGTCGTTTATTTTGTCTAGCAGGGTTACCATGACGTTCAAAGTAAGATTGTTTCATTCTTATTTCAGTGTGGGTAAGAGACAGAGCTATACAGGTTGTCTAGCGCCATCTCTTACCCACACTGGAAATAAGAATGAAACAATCTTACTTTAAACGTGATGGTACAGGTCCAGCTCGTCTCTCCATCTTTTACAGCATCTGCCGCGATACCTAGCTCTTATAGGATTAAAAGAGATGCTCACCCGCAGTACAGTGCCTTGACTCCCTCTTGCTGCGAAGTCTTGACGAAGCAGTCCACCATACCTGTGTACCGGAGTTCCACATAGCGAGGGTCTATCTTCTGACCTTGGATTTGGAGTCGAGTCTTTGTTGTGTCTATTGGGAAGGTACCTGGAAGGGTACAGCAATTTATTAAATTGTTAAAAAAACCGGCCAAGTGCGAGTCGGACTTGCGCCCGGAGGGTTCGTTATCTATACAACTTTTTTTACACAATTTATTTTATTCTGTTTTTAGTATTTGTTGTTATAGCGGTAACAGAAATACATCATCTATGAAATTTTCAACTGTCTAGCTATTACGGTTCATGAGATAAAGCCTGGTGACAGACAGACGGACAGTGGAGTCTTAGTAATAGGGGTTTTTACCCTTTTGGGCACGGAATCCTAAAAATCGTCCCTAGCGCCCTTGACTTTGATTACAGCGAAGCTAAGGGTACGAATCGTGCGATCCGGCCACCCCGACAAAAACCGACGACAGGACCTGACATTATTTAAAACACGTATAGTCCGAGCCGACGAAGGTCACGGAGCTCGAGGAAGTATTGTAACGGGTTACGAATAAGATTTTCTGAAGTCCTAAGAGTGGGGGAGGACATTAAAAATCTCAAAACTGATAACCTGCTCTATTCCGGGAGCAGCAGTCCTAGCGTCGTGTTAAGTATCGTCCATTAGTCCCTTGTTAACAATGTGATGAAGATCGAGAGTGTCGAACGAGGGTGGCGAACCTTATACTCAGAATATCGTCAAGACAATGAAGGTCGTACAGGTTCACGCTCCGAACTGGAAACAGCCGACGACGACTGTTGAAGTGTTTGTACGGAAACGCCGGTCAGTGGGTAGCCTTAGGGGCGGATTTACGCCATCATGTCAACCCAACTTCAAAACCAGACCTCGAAACCTCCTGCTGTGGGGTGTGAGGCAGGGTAACCTCAATTCCCCGAAACTGTTCACGGGCGCAATGCAGATTGTCTTCAAGGTTCTGGACTGGAGAAGGCTTCTCGGAAACTGAGGGCGCATTAACGTCATTGGCGAGTTCATTACTCAATTCCGATTTGCCGACGATACGTAGTCATGGCTGAGACTATGGAGGTCTTTAGTTCAATGCTTGGTGACCTCAGAAGAGCTTCTAAGAGTGAATCTTAAAATTAATTATGGATAAAACCAATATCATTGTAAATACCCATGTAGCAGCCACTTCTATCGAGATTGGAGACTACCCTCGAAGTTGGAGACAATTATATTTATCTGGAACAAACAGTGCAGATCTGTAAGTCTCGACTGTTGAAGTCTATACTCTGTCCAGAAAAGATCCAAGTTTCCTTGTGTGATCTAGGCAGGAATGAAAATATCCATAGCAGAACCAAGATTAGTTAGCCTGAAGAATCACCAAGTGGCAGTGGACTATATTGTTTACAGAACGGATAATCGATGGGGCCAAGTACTTGAAGAGAAGCAACCGCTTACTGGAAAATGCATCCCACAAGGTGGATTGTGACCTAGTAAGTGGTGCAGAAATGAGATGTATGTACGATGCACAGGACCGGTCCTTGTGACCATAATTGGGGGACTCCTATGCAACTATGTAGTGTCGAGTTTTGGCGAAAAAAACGAGTTTCGGTTTAGTTTCCGTTTCGGCGGAAAACCTGCCGAAACTGCGACCGAAACCGAAACTGCATTCGGGAGTTCTCGAGCTGCGATCGGTCATGTTCGGCGCGTTAAATTCCATCCAAGCGAGTAAGCGACGCAGACATATACCGCGTCCACGTGCCTAATCATATCGTGACTGGCTTGTGTTTGCAGTTCGTTTTGTTTGTTGTGAGTTTCGTGTAATTTATTTTGAATCCCAAATTTAAAACAAGTTTTATTACGCGATAGCACAAGAGTAGGTTGTAAACATCAAAAAATAATTCATTTTAGCAAACTAATACATGACGATACGTCGTCACGACGTCGTGACGCGAGTAGAATCAAGTTTAACCTATCTAAATTATTTTGTTTGATTTAACTCTTTTGCTAATGCTTTTCCTAAACAAACATTAGTTAGGCACTTAGTAATCATAATAATCATAATCATTTAATCATTTGTTTAACATAGGTAAATAGTGGTTCTTAAAATAGTACTTATTGTAATTTAGTTAGTGGTGATAATATAAAGGATTCAGAGTTTCAAAATTCATTTTAATACTTATTACCAAGGTATTCAAGTGGCAAGTACATTTAGATACTTAACTATGTTCCAAATTGTTATTTTTTAATTAAATATTCAGTACCTATTGTGACATTAGGTAACAACTTAAATAGGTAATTTTATTATAATAACATTTTAAAGAAAACCTTGAATCATTAACCACCTCACTTATTTTAAGTATTTTTAAGGCACAATTAATATTTATTTCTTAAAAATGAGGGATTACATTGATTATCATATCAATACAGCTATGTGATTTAAAGATAAAAATACAAAGACTGACTGATTATAATAATGTTTTCTTTCATTTTCTCTCAAAATATTATGATCCTTGTAAGGAAGTTTCGGTGTTGGTTTCGGCCGAAACTGAAACTGTTGCCGAAATTCTGTTTCGATCGGACACTACAACTATGTCTAGTAGTGGACATCTCTCAGTTGAAATGATAATCACAAAAGAGACTACGGCAGGTGCTCTATCAAATTGTAAGGTTAGTTCATTAAACCCCAAGCGAAGCGCGCGTTCGCTCGCTCATTGTCTTTCTAATTACAGTACTCAAAAGGTTAATTTAATTTGTCCAGATATCTAACTGTAATCACAAACTCTATATCATATGAGACAAAGTTCGAATTCCATTACCGCACTTATTTTATAACCCATACTTATTTTAGGCCCTTTGATCACATAAAAATCAACATTTAACTCCTTGAGTAGCGTAATTAGAGACACAATAGTAAGACAATAGCGCACGACCGCCGGCGCTCGTGCGGGGATCAACAGCTTACGTAAACAAGATCAATAATTGAGTTGATGAATTGAAATTATCTTTAATCATAAATTAATTAGTATTAATTGTGTAAATATCGTCTACTTGTATTCCTAGTTATTCATACAAAATATTAAATAAATACTATGTTTCTGTGGGTTCACTCTTGTGGCCAATCTCACAGGAAACATGCAGTTTTGTACAATAAAAAATATCCTCTGGCTGTCAGCAACAGGACACTCGCTGACAGCCAGAGAGATACAGACAGAGGTAACCTCAGCAAGCAAACAAACAGTTTTTTTTACCTCTTTACAATATTAGCAGTTTCAATACTTTTAATACATAATAATTTTCTGTTACATACAAGATAAATTCTGTTCAGTCTCTACTTCAATTGTTAAGAATTTATGTAATTATACCAACGAGTTTATAATTAAAAAAAATCCTGAATAAGATATGAAATCCTGAAACTATATTGCCAACGTTTTTTTTTTCTATTCTTTTTTTTCAACCTGGGTCAAGTTTAGAAGAATTGGCACAGTTACAGGATCGGGTTGAAATACAGAGGTCCAAGATTATATTTCTAACAGAATAGTGATATTTCACATGGTTCAGTAACAGTTATGAAGCCTTTTCCAATAAGAAAAGCTCTTCTCTTTAATGACTTAAAACTGTTTATGTTATCAAATGTATGTAAGAAACCTGATATTTTTATCCAGAATTTTATTTGGTCAAGACTACTCTTCAAAAGAGAAACCAAAATTAGAATAATAATGGATCACAGCAAACTGATACGGTGAAAGATATAAATTATGCTAATTAATTATAAAGTTCTTCACACGCATAGCTCTATTCCAGGTGATATAACATTTTAGGTTATGTTCTACTGGAAGAAAATTCAGTTTCCTTACCAAATTCGGCGACGATCGACGCAAGGCCGCCGTAGATAAACGGTCTCCAATCCCTATCTCCCATCACACATGAAGATCTTCAAAAATAACAAATGTTTACTTCTGTAACCGGTGATTCGGTATCCTTTTTCGACACAATGTCACGGAGATGTAACTGCTATAGGCGAATAGCTCACTATAAGTACTTGAACACGGAACTATTGATTGCATTAATTTGATTACTTTTAAGACAAAATATATTTTATCGTCAGCACTTCACTGCACACGAAACGATTACTTTTCAGCTGACTGAAATTCGCACAAGAAATCAAGTTGACTTGACATGACATTGACAAGCGGAAGTCGGACGTTGGTTGGACAATTTCCCTTCCCTGCGTTCAAAAATAACCAGAGTACAGTAGAGTCGCTACTCCGACCGTTTAAAAATGCTTCGAGTTGCAACCCAGCCCTGTGTTCAAAAATAACCAGAGTAGGGTAGGGTCGTTACTCTAACCGTTCAAAAATGCTTCGAGTTGCAACTCTGGGTCGTTCATAAATAAATCGAGTAGCTACCCTAGAGTTAACCCAACTAGAGTGCGGTCGCGTTAACATGGCTCGTCGCTGCGGGCGTGCTTAATGTTGCCAGCCTAACAAATCTATTTTCCTTAATATAATTGAAAACGCTCTTTCATAACAGTGTAATTTAAAGAATTTATTAGCTCTACTACATTACCTACTAAAAAGAAAGCAAACAATTTTGATGTCTTGTATAAGAAATATGTATTTAAAAATGGGAAATACGTTTCATAACATATGTTCAGATTTTCTAAAATTATAGATTAGTAAACAATGTAGCTATAATTATTTTTTAGTAATTTATCTAAAAAAAATATTTTTAAGTACAGAAACTTGTTAAGATTTTCAGCTAGTACCTAAACCATAAACAAATCGACTATAGGTTATTTTCATTTGCGTAATTATTTAAAAAAATAAACTTGAGAACTTTGTAAATCATATAATGAATATCTCGTTGTACTTTTATGTTTGGTATAACAATGGTCCTGCAGTGGGTCAATCCCTTCCATTTGAACATCTTCATCAAAATCCATGCTCGAGACTGTATCAGAAGAGTCGGACGACGTGTCACCAGATAGATTGATTATAAATTTGTCCATTTCGAGATGTAATAATCTATCGGATTCAAAATATACACAGTTTGCATACAGTTTTGAATGCCGCTTCAGTAATTGAGGCTATTTCGCTAAGAGCTTGATCAAGATTGTTTTCGGCAATAGGCCTCTTTACAATAAATCTTTTCTATGGGATTTAAATCGCAATGATACGGCGGTAAACGCAAAACCTCGTGCCCATATTTATTTAACAGTTGTTTTATTTCACACTGTGGGTCCCCTTTATGCCTTTTTATAAATTCGTATAATTACGCTTTTGTCCAACAATTTATCGACTGCAATATTATTTTTCGTATACCACTCTTGGAGCTCTGCTTTTGTAGTGCCCATTGTAGGGGCCTTATTTATTTGTGCGCAGTGGTATGATGTATTATCCATTACTATAATATAATACGGTTGTAGATTTGGCACTACTTTTTCTTTCATGGATGAAATTTGCAGAATTCATATCGTCATGATAATCACTTGATTAAGATTTAAGCACATAGTAGCAGTCTATTTTTTACAAATCCTTTTACAGCTTTTAGCTTTTTTATTTTTTCTTTTTTTTTAGCATTCCAATTTACAGCCAGGCATCGCTGGGAGTACGAATATGTAGGGGAATTTTATTGTTATGGTCACCCGAAAAATTATTTGACAATGGGTCTAACTTTAGAAAATGGTACCGTAGGCCCTATATTTTCTCATTCCTCTTAATAAGCACGTTTGATTTCCAAGATAATATCTCTGCCAGCACTTTTAATCACTTTCGGTATAATGATGACGATTATTTACTTTGGAAATGATTAAAAACACAGAACACAACACATTCTCGTAACACATGACATAAACGTCAAGATGGCGGCAAACAATTAGTTCCGATTTTGGCCACGCGCCATGTTAACGTGACCGCACTCTAACTCCGAGCAGGGTAGGTTAGTGTAAACGAACATAAGTGACACTTGCTTGGCATTGACAGTTGAACTCTACATTCGCGTTCAAAAATGCGAGCGTAGAGTATCTACCCTGATGACGTCATTAGAGTTAACTCTAACCTCGCAAAGTGGAGGTAGCTACTGGAGTTATAAAAGAACGACGACCCTCTAACTCTAATGACGTCATCAGGGGAGATACTCTAAGCTCGCATTTTTGAACGCAAACGTAGAGTTCAACTGTCAATGCCAAGCAACTGTCATTCCTGCCGTTTACACCAATCTACCCTGCTCGGAGTTAGGGGTCTATTACACGGTCATGCAAGCGTCAATCAAAACCATCAATCATGAATGAAGCTTGACTGACGGAATTTTATCGCCATACATTTTTCGTCATGCAAACGACAGTCATCGCATTACACGGTAGGTTTTTCGTCAGTCAAGATATTTGACTGTGGCAAAACTGACAGCAAAACCTACCGTGTAATGGACCCCGCTGGGCTGCGTTCAAAAATAACCAGAGTAGCTTCGAGTTGCAACCCAGAGTCGTTCTTTTATAACTCGAGTAACTACCCCAACTAACTCTAACTTCGAGCAGGGTAGGTTGGTGTAATGACAGTTGCTTGGCATTGACAGTTGAACTCTACGTTCGCGTTCAAAAATGCGAGCTTAGAGTATCTACCCGATGACGTCATTAGAGTTAACTCTAATCTCATTTTTGAACGCAGGGCGTGGTTGCAACTCGAAGCTATTTTGAACGGTTAGAGTAACGACCCTACCCTACTCTGGTTATTTTTGAACGCAGGGAGTGGCAATTGTGACAAAGTGACATATGTCATTGTCATTATTTACCCAAATTCCTGCTTGTTTTGACCCAAGCCCAACGTAAATTGGCTCGCTCGGCTAGAAGTAACAAGTGGTATTGTGTTTCTGTGTATACCAGAGTGGGACTATTTATATTCATGATGTTCCTATTCAATTGATCGAGCTAACTGCTTATAAATCATTTACGTATTTGCCGGACAAGATACCCGCCGTGGATCTTCGTAAAAACCGGATTTATCCTGCACCGACGACGCCCAGGGTGACTAAAATTAATTTTCCCTACTTACCATGCATGAATTTTATGGTTTGGGATTAATTGAGCTTGATTAGTATTTCTGGGCTAGGCCGTAAACTATACGACATTTAAATGTTCAAACATACCACACATCTAATCCAATATGTTAGGCAAGAAAGAAATTTTGCCTAAATAATCTATTATTGACGTAAACATCTATGCAACTAAAGATAAATTTTAGTTGCATAGATGTTCTTTTATTCAGTACCTTTAGGTATCTAAGATCTACATATTTATAAAAAAATTGGCTATATGTGGAATAAAACCGAAAATTTAAAAATAAATATTTTGTTTTTTAATGCACCAACATTCAACAGGTATCGATTTTATCACATGACTGAGTATTAAGCTTGCATCATAAAGTTGTTATTTAACAGACTACAGGAAAATGTACATTCGTTTTCGATTTTCATTTAAAAATATAAACCATCCATACTGTGTATGGGTTAGTAAGTCTCATTACAGGAAAACAAGTATGTAATAATAAATTAATGTCATTAATTTGTCTAATTTTAGTGGCTAGTGGCTGTGATTGGTGTAGTGAAATTATTACTTACTGTTATTATTACCTAATATATAGGATTAGTCATAGCCTTGTGACTAATATTATAATATTAAAGCTTTTGGCTGATATCAGCTGCAAGGGCCATTCAACACTATCAGCTATCAGCAGCTATTCAGATTGGTCTGTGAATAGTTGAACATCATAACATCAACTCACTCCACCCTAGAGTGGCAGAAGTCAATGGATAATTTCTCACATTGAAAAAAAAAATCCTGGCTGTCTAAATATTAATGGCCTCATTTGTCGGGGTGGTGCTCCACATCTAAAGTGCTTAGTTTCCATACGAGTGGGACATATGTGTTTTTTGATCCAACCCTGGTCCTCAAGACCGGTCTTACTGACCATTTCGCAGAGGGTAACTGAAGCAGAATAGTAGTAAAGTTATCAAAGTTCTTTGCCCTGTATCCAGTGACCATTCTCACACTCACACTCGTCCTCCATGCAGGCTCAGACAGAGTCGACTGTCTGTAACTCCTATGACGTTGAGGTGCCTAGCTGTCATTTGTAGACCCTTGACAAACTATTTTTTATTACAAACATTCCAACTATACAATGCATTCCAAATAAGAATAGGATCGATTGACAGGTAGTGACGTCACGTCATACTGTCAATTCAAAGAATTATTATGGTGACAAAAAAAGAAAATTTTAAAATTTACTTTATTTACGAACTGTGAACGAAAATAGTTTAATCAGAATCCAGTTCTTCAATTTTGCTCATCTCTGAGTTCTTCAATTTTGCCCAATTTCTTGCGATTTGACAGTATGACGTGACGTCACAACATGGCGTCGATCCTATTCTTATTAGGAACGCATTGTAAAATTTTTGAAAAACTTGTGTTCCAATTCCAATATCTAATTTCTTGTTATTGCAAGGTTAAGGTACAACTTTTAAATATATTTTTTTTATGTTTTCAGCATCTAATTCACAATGAACTATGACACAGAAGCACCTCCACCCCCACCACCTAGGGCTCCAATAAACCATGCACCACCTAGGCCAACAAAGATTGTGAGGTTTGACAGAGGCTATGTGCAGACTGTGCCAGGGTTACTCAAGTTAGTTCAGTTGGTAAGTATTCTTAAGTTTTTTTTTTTTTTAAATGATATGTGTTAGTGCTTGAAGGAAGGAAAAAAAAAAGAAAAAAAGGAAGTTAGTGATAGCATGACGGTTGACAGGATAGAATGGAAGAAAAAAATGTGTTGCGCCGACGCCAAATAAGATGGGATAAGGGCAGGAAGATGATGATGAGCTAGTGCTTGAGGAAAACCGCAGCAGGCAAATTGTCCTTTGATGTATGTGTTATAAACAAGTGGTGAAACGCTTAGTCCGAACCGTAGAGGTGTCAGCAACGTAAGGCTAGACAATCGCCTTACATCAAGTTTTCCGGTGGTAGAAAGGTGATGGCGGAATCAAGTCATTTAATTCCTGCGCACACTCCAAAATGCATCTTGTAAAATACCGAAAGGCTGGCTACCCTACTCCTGTGCTCTAGTCTTTGTAGATTGGTGTTAACCAAATTGGGAAGGCATTTTGCAGCACCAGCCCATACGTAGATTCAGTACTCCACACACGATCGGACCTGTGCTTTGTATAACATTAGAAGCTGTCCAGCTGTCAAGTTTCCTAGCAGCTACCTTGGCGTCGGACTCAATGATTTCATAAGTCCATATTTTCGCACTGCTTTGCCATTAGAGTTGCATTAGGGAGGCACTCCGGTATCACCGGATGCCGACCTACCTCTGTCGTGGAATCTAGGCCTATTTCTTGAACAGGGTTGTCATCTACCCCAGTCACCAGGTAGAGTGTAACCGGCGACAGATGACGTGCGGTGTCCCGCAGAGATCAGTTGAACATCGGTTAGGACTACATGCTGCGCTACGTCCTACCGGAGGCTCTACGCGGGGATCGTGCACTCCATGGCCCTCTACGAGGCGCCAGTCTGGGTGCGGTCACTGCGGAAGCGACCGGCCGCCAAACTGAACGTGTCCCAGAGGGCTTTGACCATACGGATGGTGCGAGAATATCGCACGGTCGCCCGCAAGGCAGCGAGCTTCCTTGACGGCCTGCCACCGTGGGATACGGAGGCAACAGTCCTTTCACACATGCACGACTTGCGCATGGAAATACAAAGGCGGGGCGAAACTCTGCTGCCGCGACAAATCGCGGCATGGCGGAGGAGTTCCGGCGTGATTTCATGGTGGTATGGAGACAGCGACTATCGCAACCTAGCGCTGGGCATGCCACAGTCATGGCGGTATGGAGACAGCGACTATTGCAACTTAGCCCGGCAGCCATCGGTGGCCCGTTTACGCCGAGCCTAAGAACATTACTCTCTTTTTTTGGAAAATTATTAGTTCTTAATATTATCCGGTGCCCGCGACTTTGTTTGGGTCAGACTCGTAAAATAGCACAATGTCAACACAAAGTCACAATTCCAAGATTTTTTTGCGCGGTACCCTTATTCTTTTTCCAAAATAAAAGTAAGCCTGAGTTACTAAATATAACATTAGTAATCTACCAGTGAAAGTTCCGTCAAAATCGGTCCTGCCGTTTCAGAGATTAACCTGAACAAATAGAAAGATTTTGAGAATGAGAATTTTGAAAATTGCATTTTAGAGTTGTATTAGGGAGGCACTCCGGTATCCTCCGGACCTACCTCTGTCGTGTAGTCTAGGCTTATTTCTTGAACAGGGTTGTCATCTACCCCAGTCACCAGGGATAGTGGAACCGGCGACAGATGACGTGCGGTGTCCCGCAGAGATCAGTTGAACATCGGTTAGGACTACACTACTATCATTATGCATTTAGTAAAATCAAACGTCGGATCAACGCAGGATGGATGAAATGGCGAAAGGCCACGGGAACAACTTGTGACCCACGGATGCCCCTCAAATTGAAGGGTAAAATCTACAAGTCCGTGATAAGGCCTGCCATACTGTATGGATCAGAATGTTGAGCTGTGAAAAAGATGGATGAAAAAAGATTGCACGTAGCGAGGATGATAATGTTAAGATGGATGTGTGGTGTGACGAGAATGGATAAAGTGAGAAATGAGTGTATTAGAGGAAGTTTGAAAGTGGCGCCAGTGACTGAAAAGTTGAAAGGGATTCGTTTGTCTTGGTATGGTCATGTGAATTGGAGAGTTGAAACTTCTGATACTAAGACTTATGAGTTTACATGTGAATGGATGGAGAGGGAGAGGGAGACCAAAGAAAAGACGGATGGATTGTGTGAGAAGTGATATGAAAGAAAAGGGAGTTAGTGTAAGCGTGACGAGTGACAGGACAGAATGGAAGAAAAAAACATGTTGTGCCGACCCCAAATAAAAAGGAACAAGGGCAGAAAGATGACGAATATGCATTTAGTAAAAAACGATTATTTCGATACTTACTACAAAAACTTCTTTCATATTTATTATATGTGTAGATTTAAAATGACATGCATCAAAACTATTTTCCTCTTTTTTTCAGACCTGCAACATTGTCGGTTTCATATGCATAAAGATATCCTGGTCATGGGTGTCAGCTGTTTTCTACAACATACTGTACTGGTTCGGAATCATCGTCACTGGGCTACTATTGTTATTATACACATTCCACTTTGTTGAGAAGTTTGACAAATGGCCCTGGCTAAAGTGGGAGTTTGCATACTGTATGCTAGTATCGCTCACGTATATTGGATGCTCTATATTCGCTACAACTATTGGAGAAAGTGTGGGGTACGCTGTAGGGGTGAGTTTATCATAAATCACTTTATTAAAAGTAGAATTATTATTATTATGAAGTTTACATGTTTTGCTAAAACATTATTATTATTATTGAAAATAGACGAAGAAATAAGCCAGGCATTAGCAATGTTGAATAGAGTTTATATAAATAAATAATAAAAAGAGAAACTGACTGACATATTAACGCACAGCAGAAGCTAGAGGGCCTAGGAGCGTAAAACTTTGCTCAAGGTTTTTCTAAGAGAGGATTTTATAAAATTCACCCCCTAATGGAATAAAGCAGGGGTCCAAAATTTGTATGGAGAAACCTATTTTCACGCGGGTGGAGCCGCCGATATTTGATACAAGCTTTTGCCCGCGGCTTCGCTCCCGTCAACTGGCTACTCTACCCTACCTAGTTACCTACCCTACCCTACGCTATCTACTCTGCCCTACGCTACCTACCCTACCCTAATAACAACCGTCCCTATATGCTGGTGAGCAAAACTTAGTAAGGTATTATTATCATAATAACTATGATGTAGGTAAGTACAATTAGCTTTTTTTTTAAGTTTTATAATTTTAAGTGTATTTTAAGACCGCACTATCGCATTAGGTATTTACCTGTAATGATATAATAAGGAAGATAATAAATAAATCTCTCTCTCGAACTCTGTTATCCACATATTTTGTTACTTATCATGGTGTACAATAAAGAATAAATAATAAAAAAAGAATTATTAAAATTAGTCCATTCTTAACCCCTCGCGGGGGGGGGGGGGTATTATTATAATCAATCGGCGCTCGAGGCTTATAGCGTAACGAATAGAGGTTCATTTTTATATATAGACTAGCTGACCCGGCAAACTTCGTACCGTCTAATAGTCATTGAATATTGTGATACCTTTTAGCTAAACTGTCAAAGGATAACGCCATCTAATCTAATTTTAAAATGACATTTTAATTAGAGATGGCGTTGTATTCAGATTTTTATTTCGTGAATTTTTCCATATTTTCTCACCGTTTCAAACTTCTTTGGACTATCACAAATATTTCAAGACCAAAATTAGTCAAATCGGTCCAGCCGTTCTCGAGTTTTAACGGGACTAACTAACAGTTACTCATTTTTATAAATATAGATTGCTAAAACCTGGCTTATCGATGGGCTTGCCAAAAAGCATTAATTAATCACTTGCAAAAAGCGATATTGAAAACAGATAGTTCTTCATCTATCAATTAATCGAATTCGTGTATGTTAATTTTTTGAATATATCGCATAGATTCGTACGAGTTTAAAAATACAGGAGAAAATACGGCATTTCCTGTATGCCGAATATTCGACTGCAGTTTCGTGTTCAGCTGAAATCGTGTTTCGATCGGACACTAGATACTGACCCATTACTCTTCTATTGCAGTTCTTCGGTCTCTGCGCAATCATAGCGTATGGCTTCGATGGCTACCTGAAGTACAAGGCGTGGAAGCGAGGGCTTCCCCCGCAGCCACCACAGTAAGACTTACCATCGCCTTTTAAATCTTCTTTATCACCACACTTACGCAATAACTTGGTTCAGCTCAGCAGTCGGCTTCAAATAGTTTCAAAGAAGGCGAGGTTTCTCTATGAAACTTGGATCTTGATCTAAGGGCTGATCTTTCAATTAACTTAAGAATAAGACATTTTGACTTTCTTTACAAAATCTAACTGCCATTTAAAAGCCTCAGACATAACCTTATCTGATGATTGATAAATCGGCCATAATCAGGTTTGTTCTAAAACCTAAGTTCTATGATTGCCAATGTTATAATAATCAATTTTAGTTTTTGTTTTAATTTACAATGTCAAAGATAAAGTTAAGAGCAAAGTATTGAGTTAGTAATAAGTGTACTGTCGTTCAGCACTATGTTTTTTTTAATAATATGTTAAAGATTTGGTCATAAATACAGTAAAAACTATATTTTTATATAAATATGGCAGCAACAGTCCAAAGAAAAAAAACAAAAATAAAAACACTATGATTAAAATGACCAAATGACTTGCGATTATGTATTTTGGAGATTTATTGCCTTATTACGGAAATTACAACGATTATAACTTTGTATTTTAGATTTGTAAAAATATAATTAACCATGTTTGCATAAACCTTTTATCTCTTTTAAATATTTAAAGTCTAAATGTGTAAAATCTATAGATTGTATATTATATGCTCTAAAGTGCTTAATATAATAACTTTATACACCTACTTACATAAGATTGTATAATCACAAAGAGCTAAGTTGTATGTGCCTTTTCTGTGTGCCTATATTAAAACTTTAAACATCGGAAAGTTTCTAAAATCTAGAATATAACAAATAATGACCAATAACACGAAGATTGTTTTATACCAGTTGTTTTGGGTGTGAGGCCAGGAACTTTTTCGGAAAAAATAAAAGAACTGTAAATGATTTGTACAGCGTCTACATTTCGCTGAAAGTCTAACCTGGAACAAGTTAGTAATCAAAAATGTAACTAATGTATTTTTACTAGATACTGTTTATAAAAGTTTGTGCTACCTTTAATAACAATGCTATTCATTGCGCACAATCAAGCTATAGACATTTTATAATTAGTATATAAAAATATATATTTTGAGGTACTACATTTTATTCTGTACATAATATTATAAAAGAATGTACTTACTTTACTTACAAAATAGTATACGCCATGGATATTTTGGTGTGTTTTACTAACTACAAGTTAACTCACCATATTTTTTGATACTTATTATTTTCAACAATGGGTCCAATATATTTGGGCATTTTATAAAATAGATTTTTATAAATTGTGTATACAGTCGAATATTAAACTTGCTTGTCTGAAGCATAATTATTTATTAGATATAAGTTAAAATAATTGTTTATTTAAGGGTAAATTAATTAAGACATTTTCGTTACGATTTTAAGTATTATTTGTAATATTTTTTAGTTTTTCGTTAAAAGTCAGAGGACATTGATCCGTACCTGTGTAACAATTGTAATTAGTGCCTAACCACACACATAATATATAAAAATAACAACAGACTCTGTTAAGTTTTTAATATTATAGTTATAATCCAAAAGTTGTAATTGGCAACACACTCAAACTGTGTTGCCTCAGTAAAATATTTAATCAAATCATAGATATTTAAATACAGTGTATAATTATGTACATATACTCGAATATTGGGTGGAGCGGGAGGCGTGTCAGACTTTTACTGAGTAAACCACACCTATGGGAACATAACTGAAGGAATTCAGTTACCATTTGCGTTCCAGGACCATGAGTGTCCTTATCAGAACCATTCCCATGGCCCTAGCAGGCATTGGCCGTGCTAGGCCCCCACGGTTTGCTGACATCTCTTTGAGGCGCGCGTCGAACACTTCGTCGTCGACGACTCTGGTTCGGTTCTTATATCGGTCGCCGAGCAATAGGTAACTCGACGAGTGGACGGCGAGCTCGCCATTGCTCGTCGCCCGCAAGCCCGAGCTCTGCGATTCCCGACTCTCGGGGTGTTTCCTGTGCGGCGGTTGGGGCGTGGAGATGTACGTTCCCTAACTGTTGCGGCCGCCTCCTTCGCGAGTATTACTGCTTCGCTGAAGGATACGGCCGCATCCCTTTCTCTATCGCTCTGGACCATGACCGACCAGGGACCTGCGCGAGAGGTCGCCGCTTAAGATATAATTGTTATTTTTTTTTATTGCTTTTATTATAACTGTTCTATAATTTTTACGCGATTTATATTGTACTGAAAAGCAGTGATCGAATACTTTTAACCAACTTAAAAAAAAGAGGGAATTTGCAATTTATTTATGTAATTTTTTTAAATGTGTGTTACCTCAAAACTCCGTCATTTATGAACCGACTTGGAATATTATTTTTTATTTGATAAGATATATGTCCAGATTGGTCCTATTTTTATCAAAATCCGATTCTAATAATGGGATCAATGAGGAATTGACGGAACTCTTCAAATATCATAAGCGATGTTTATTATGTGTACTTATAGCGGTTCTTTATTTTAAACGAAATATTGTTGTCGACTTGCTTCCAAGAAATCTATTTATACAGTTTTGATACGTCGATACTTCAATCGCAAAGGTCTAAGATACATTTTTCTACTATCCCTTAGGCCACTTTAGATTGAGGCATCGTCATTTGTTGATTATGGACATACTGTTAAAACAATAAAACCACTTGAAAAACTTTCAAATGTTTTATTTCATACAACAATGACCATAGAAAATATTAACAAAAGTCGGTTATACCGGAATATTTGTAAACAGAGCATTTTCTGTTTTTTTTTTTTACATAATAAAATAGTACCTACATATGTATAATGTAATAAAGTTTTATTAATTTTAGTAGATTCATAGGATCATAATATGTTATAAACAAAAATAATAGTTTTTGACTAATTTTCCTGGTGTTTAGCAAGAATTATCAACGTTAAGTTATTGCATCATCATAGTCAATATTACATTATTTAAATGGCTACCAATTACCATGAATAATATACATGAATATTTAGATATATTTTTTTTTTACAAAATGACAAATAACAAGTTTGCCAATTCTCGTAATCGTGAACTGATTTGTTTTTTTTTTTTAAGATTCCAATTTATTGGCAGATCGCGAAAGCGAACGTTTCTTATAAATACAAGAATTGCCCCTCTAAAAACAAACCATCCAAGATCCATGTACATTTTTATGAAGACTACCACCATCAGGTAAAGGCTGAACTTAAAGTACACAGATAAATGTTCTACTTATAAAGTTTTATTATTAAGTATATATTTCTAATATTAAACGTGTATTAGAGCCGAAACTGCGCGTGGGTAATGAGCGCGGCCGCGGGACGACGCGCGTGTGCTCGGCTCCCCGACACGGAAACCGGATTATTACCTGCCTAGTGGCGCTAGTTCAACTTTAACGGTGTGCATGTAGTCGTGTCGATGGAGAACTTAGTATATTATTACATAGCAAAAAGGGGACGAGGCCCGCGAGCCGCGTGGGGACCCGCTACGGAGCACTTTTATATGGGACCACGCGGGCATCCGCGCAGACGCAGTTTCGGCCCTTAGAGCAAAATTTACAAGTATGAGCATAAATCTTAAAAACACGTGGTTAAGATACATTTGACACAACGTGAGCAAAGCTTTAGTAGACAGTGGACGGAAGATAATACAAGTATATAGACATCTTATAATTAAAGTGGTAAGCGTGAGCTATAATATATTTGTACAATATTTCAGAAAAATATTAATCCCACATACATTATCGTGGCCATTTCGCAAAAACCGTATATTTACGACAAAATACTCCATCTCGTCAGCTCTTCTGTCTCCTACAAGTGACACTGGGAGTATTTGGTTGTAAATATGCGACCCTGATGAAAGGGACACGAAAATATTTATCGTATTAATCCGACGTAAGTGGTTAAAGGGAAGAAGAACACCAACATTGTGTGAATACAATCGCGTGATGGCCGTCTTTTTCAGTTCTAAAAATAGATTAATGAGCTTTTTTATGTGAAGAAGATTCTCTATTCAAACCTTGTTGGATAGGTTTTTCTTCCTCAAAAAAGTACAAATTTTTAAAAAGTATTAAGTTCTAAATAAGTAGGTACATATTTTACAAAGTTTAATCCTTATTTACAATAATAATAAATGTTTATAAACATGATTAAATAAGTTAGCACTTACTACAATAGTATCACAAAATTTCTATTTTATAATTTCAATAACATCTACAAAACATTTTGCATTATTTTTGAACACTATTTACAAAAAACAAATTAAGTATTTGAAATCTTTAGTTGACTCAATCAAGTACCTACAAGTCGTGAAAGAAAATATTTTTAAGTAAAAAAAATGTTCAAAAACAAGTAAATAAGTTTAATAAGTACACACTGAGGTAATCGAAGCCCTTGTGCAATACTAACATAAGTGTCCGGTTTCTGACCAAATGCATGATTTATTAGATACATTTAGTCCCCTGGTGGTCTGTAGGTACGTCATTATCTATATCTAAAAAGAGAAGCTGACTGACTGACATATCAACGCACAGCCGAAACTACTAGAATTAGGACTGTGAAGTTTTGTAGGTACGATTTTGGCTTCCTTTTGTGTCTTAGACGAGCGCTAAGGAAGGTTTTTTTGGAAATCCAACCAAGGGGGTGAAAAGGGGGTAACTTCATTTGTATGCAAAATTTTATTACGTGAATCAAAAAAAAAAATGTCCAGTGTAAAGCCAGGGTGGCCAGCTAGTTTCCATCTATTGTTTGAGTTAATTGTTATATTTATCCTTGAATTACAGCAAATGTGTCCGCCAAATGTGGACTTAGTTTTTCTGTATGACACATGCTAGTTCAAATTCCAGACATAGAAAAAAAAAAGATTATTTATACAGCAATTTATGCTTCCAATATGTCTAGCTTCACATAAATGCGACCGAGCTCCGAATAATCTGCCCAAATGCATCATTCAAAATACATGTCACTGGAGCAGGATTCATTATTTTATCTCAAACGATTTATTCTCAGCTTATCTTTGTCCCGCTGATATCATTGGCACACTTGGCAAATGTCATGATTGTCAGAAACCAGGCCACTAACACAACTTGGTGGGAATTAAATACGATACTAAAAAGATCACTTAAAACTAGTCTTTGTAAATAAATTGTGATACAATCATCTTCTATCAGTACACATACGAAAATTGATTTTAGAACTTAGAATGTAGAAGTAATAGTTGACTTTGAGTCGTCAAAAAAATATCATGTTTATCGTCTTTACAATACGAGATAAAGCGTAAGTTATTCTTTTCAGAAATCATTTTTTATTAAGTAACCAATAAATATTAATAGGTAGGTACTTAATATAAACGAACATCTGTTTCTACCTATTATGATATCGTTATCCGAAAAAAAAATAATGAACATGGTTAGTCCATGTTCATTATTTTTTTTTCGATAAGAAACTCATTAAAATCGATTGTTTAGGTTAGTGTTTCCTTATTTCTTCGAATAAATAATGAATTTTGGATAACACGGTTATTTATAAAAGTTTCAAATAACCAAAATATAAGCCTCTTGCAAATAAAATGTTAGATCGGTACAACTAAAGCGCATTTGCAAGCATTTGCGCATTTGCAAGAATCATTCGATCTTGTCTTGTTTTACAAGCTAAGAACGCTTCGACTGACCTTCATCGGTTATAAGTAATACAGGCGGTCACAAATGACTACATAGACAAAATATCTAACTATCCACGGCGTCTTTTAGCAAGTTCTTCTTCAATTCTCTACAATGCGACATCAGCCCCCCTAGCTAAGTTACGATCGTTTCGTTTGCGTCGAACGCCTCGAGTAGGCCAAACCTCCGATTCCTTTGTTCTGACGTCATCTTGGCTTAGTCACGTGGTCAGAACAAAGGAATCGGAGGCGTGGCCTACTCGAGCCGTTCGGCGCAAACGTTACGTTAACGCGATCGACAAGTTTATGACGTTCGGCGCTCCGATTGGCCCGCTACAAGCTCTTTACCAATCGCAATAAAGGTGTTGATCGCGTTAATGTAACAACAACTCTCACTCAGCGCGCTGAAACTGAATTACGCCACTAAATAATCACAGCAACTCAAAATGCCGATCTAAAGGAGTGTCCATGGAGTTTGCACGTTCTTCTCCGTAGAGATCTACGCTTTAGAACATTCAACTAGCTTTATCTTTATGACTAACTTTGATAGTTCAAAAGTGTCCGTTGAGCCTTTAACTGTCTACGTCGGATATATCCGACAAACACTCTGACGTTTATTTTGCCAAGGTCGCACATCCACGACCAAATACTCCATCTCGTCAGCTCTTCTGTCACCTATGGGGACTGAAGAGCTAAACGAGATGGAGTACCCAGTCGCAAATACACGACCCTGGCGATTAGGACGCGAAAATACTCGTCGGAACAATCCGACGCAAGCGGTTAAAGGATTGATGGTTTATTTTAAATAAATCATTTGATTTGGTGCTTTTTTACTAAGCAAACGTCTATCTTATCAATTAACTTGCTAAAGGACGAACCGCACAAAACAGTCATAGGTACGATTCGTTACAAATAATCTCTCGTCACAAAATCCTTGACAATATCATGTCACATTCACGAAGACAGTTACATTTCTCGAAAGCGCATCTGTTGGAAATTCTACCTTATAACAAAGGCAGAAAATATATCTTCACACTGCTTACCACGTCTCCAGCTAAGGAAGCGCCGGCGGTGTGGTCACGTGGGTCTGCTTAGCCATGACCCTGTGACCCTGGGCCAGCTCGCCAGCCTTCAGCGCATTGTACTTCAGGAAGGCGTCAATGCCGTACAGCACCATTGCTAGGTAGCCGAAGAACTGGAAAACAATGGTGGATGTTAGAGTATAGAACATTGTGTAACATTGAGATTCAGGTTTTTTTATGTGGGAAATCATCTAATGATTTCTCGCGGTCTAGGGTGGAGGGCGTGTCAGACTTTTACTGACTAAAGCCACACCTATGTTCCTTCAGTTGGCTATTGCGTTCTAGGTTTCAGAATCCTTCCCACGGTTCTAGCAGGCTGGGCCCCCGTGGTTTGCTGACATCTCTTTAAGACGCACGTATAACACTTCCGCAAGCCCACGCTCACGGATTGAGACAGAGGTGGAACAGCAGACAGCAAATAGAATATTTTATGATATACCAAACAAACTGCTCCTACAAGGTACGTTGACGCTTGGAAAAACTTGCGTATTTTTCATGTGTTGTGTACCGTGTTAAAAGGAACATGACGGTTGTGAATTGTGATGACGGTATACATAGGTTATAGGTATGTAGGTACGGTATACTATATTTTAACGACTGATATTTTGTTTTCAGCTCGTATGTTTGTATGTGTGACCTTAGTTGAAAATCAAAATATTATCACATCTCGACACATTTTAAGTTGAAATTAGTGCAGCTTTATTTTGTAATATTATCAATAAAGTCGCGAAAAAACTACACAAAAATACAGATTACAATATTCCCTTACTTCTTTGTATTCACTGTTTCCGAACGAGTCCATCATTCGGAAACACTTATGAATACCGCATAGTGATACATATGAATGTTTCACCATAATCGGTAGGTACACAACATATCAAAATCTTTTTCACAAAATAAACATAACAGCCCTTGATAGAGATTTGGATTTTTTAAAACCTGCGTGGGAATCGTTTGTGACGATATAAATGTAGGCTGTAATAATATGAGTATCAAGTGCACATCTTACACAGTCATTTGAATCTTTTAAAACATAACATAATAATTCTATTTTATTAAATTAAATAATTATATAGATACAATTACACAAAATGTTTCCATCTAAATATAAAAACGATGGAAAACAGGTTCCAAGACCGATGGGATATCCAAATGTTGGCAGGCTAGGTACAAGCTGAGGACATAATAATCACGCCAACTTCACCGAGAAAATCGTTAAAACGAAATCAATTATTTCTGTAGATTACAAAACTATGTTTCGTCTATAATTAGCATCGCTATAATGTACTTAAAATCAGGTTTGTCTGGTTTGTCCAGCAACAAATTTTGTGTCGACCTGTGATATATGCCAACGATAACACATTTTAATAAAGATACCAAACCGTAGTCTACATATTTATATGTGAAGGGTTTTACTCGACCGAATACTGAAGAAAATATGGGCACACCAACAATATAGGTATTTGACAAAGGCAATAAAACGTAGGTAGGTAGTCTTTGTTTAAACATTAGTTCCATGTACTGGATAGACATCTAGGTACGAGTCGTGTCCTAGCTTATCTAAAATCTAGGACATAGAAAACTCAGGGAGCGAATCGTGTGCAGAATACGAAACGACTGACTTGATACACTTTAAATATTTTCTATAAAATCTGTTTGAAATATAAATCACGTAAGGCTATAGTTAATATTCTTTGACAGACGAATGACGGTCGTAAAGGGAAACTTGAATAGGTAGCCTTTAATAAGCACGTTCCTCATATAACAAACAAACGACCCTTCGTAATAGACTCGTATAAAAGTTTAGGAGTCGTAAAGAGGACCCATTTAAACAGTAATGTCATCAGATCAGGCCCATAGACCCTTTTTAATGGAAAATAAAAAGTCAATGGCCTAGAAGTAAAATTTTAAAATGGGGACATGGGTATTTTTCGAAGTTAAAACGAACGGAGAAAGAGATTCATGCAGTAAGTTTTTTTAGTTGAAGTTTTCCTTGCCCTGAAGAAGATAAAGGGATTTTTGTGACGTCACAAAAAGGTTTATTGCAAATGAGAAGACAGCCCAGAGTACTATATTACCAACGGTATAAAAAACACATAATATGCTACAGACTGCTAAAACTAAAAGAGAGTGAAAGATATAGTAACGGTTGACAGCGGAAAACTGAAGAAGAAGAAAATAAGCGCAGTCTAAGTAACAACGATCCGTATTTTTACGTAGAAAAGTATCTATTGCTAGATTCTGCACATCTGTGAACTCGATCATACTTAATTATGTCATTACCAAAGTAAAAATGGATCCGCTGAAATCGATTCTGTAAACAGTGTCTGTCTAAACGAGATGAAATGTGGGACAAGGACAGGGCAAAGAAATGACGATGATACTGCCAAAAATACGACAGTCTTTGGAGAGATATTCTACTGCCCATAGAAACAGAGAAGGAATTCTGTAACAGACCTATGTACGTAACAAAAACATAACCGTTTACCTCATTTCAATTCGTAATTGCTAGTAAATACCGGGTGTAACGCAATATTAAACATATTTATTTATAGAAACATATTTAATAGGTCGGTCACGTACGGCCGACATTATGTGTGCCAGTGCGTACAAGCGCGCATGGCTTCGCGGCAGTCTTTTGTTTTCATTTAAATATTGACAGGTGGGCAAGCCGTTATGGGCGACTGGCAAGTCTTGTGTAATTATTTTAGTCACCAATTACAGAACAGTTTATATGAGTAGTAGTATCATTTTAGTAGTATATTTTCATGGAGTCAAAATATTACAATCGAGCATCGTAGTAACATCACTTTTTTTTAATTGATATAAACTAGTGCTTGATTGCGATCGACGATCCCACCTGATGGTAAGTAGTTATGCAATCGTTGATGGTGAGGTACACTAGTTTATAGTCTATTCACTTTAGCCTTGAAGACACCTAAATTATAATCGGACGGGAAGACCGCAGCAGGCAAATTGTTCCAGTTCTTCGATGTACGCGGTATAAAAGACGAGGCGACCTGCTTAGTCCGGACCGTAGAGGTGTTAACAACGTAAGGGTGGACGCTCGCCGTACGTCGGTTGTCCAATGGTAGAAAGGTGATGGCGGCATCATGTAATTCCCGCGATTTTACATTCGACGCAATCTTGCAACAATAGTGTAGATATAAAGTTACGAGGGTGATGAGTCAGTCACATGACACCTAGGTACTAGGTAAGTACGTTCATAACGTATTCGTTTCATAATACTTACAAGAATGAAAGACCTAGAGCTACATAAGGTCTAGTGCATCGAAAAAGTTACTAACCATTCAAGGTATTTTAACGGACATTCCATATGAAGTAGAAGTAGTACGAGCCAGTACGAGGATTTATTATATTTTGCCTAAAGGTAAGGAAAAATAGATGAAGAAATAGATATAGGTACCTACATAAAGCCTCCTACGCATAAAGTTGTAACATGGTTTTTGAGTAAAATTGTATTACTTATGAATAAAAAATAAAATTAATATCTATTAATAAAATTATTATTCTCTAAATTAATATTATTATTTCTGATCACATCCAGTGTCTCGTACTGTGTTCTTAAATTAATTAATTTATTTATTTATTCAAACCAGAACGACAAAATGCCAATTACACTGATTAGTGATTACATTAGTTAGAAATAATGTAAAATACATTAAAGAAAATATAACACAGAAAATATAACTAAACCTCTCACTCAGTCTTCTCGTAAATCACCAGACATTCAGTCAGTATCTCCTTCCATTCATCAGCGAATTGGATTGGATTCAAGGAGAGCGTTGAGTGAGATTAACATTCGCGGAATAGGTGACATACGTCGTGCAACCGTACGGCAACGTGGTACTACAAATAATTTATGCCGTCTTGCCCGGCAGTAGTCATCGGGGACAAAAATTTTACACAACTCACCATGCAAACTAGGCGAGTCGATGGTTCCGTGTATGATCTTGCAGGCAATTACAAGCTGATCAAAAGTTCGTCTAACCTGGAGCGAAGTAAAGCCCAAACAACCTAACAGAAATTTGGTTGGATACAAATATGGATAGTAACCAAACCTACGTTTGTAGAAATACCTTAAAAATGCTTTTTGGACTTTTTCTATCATAAGGGTATAGGATTTCTCGTATGGATTCCAAACACAAGAGCTTGAATCAAGTTTACTTCTAACAAGTGTGTTATACTAAAAGTGTTTCACAAAAATTAATTATAATATTATTAACAATAATTACAAAAACGGTTCTTCTGAATAAAGCATTTTTTGCCTTACAAACTTATGCGTAAGCGATTTACAGATTTGAACTGAACTGGCAATCCGAGTCTCGGAACTCGCATTATCGTCAATCATTTTAGATACCTATCGTAAGTACGTAAATTTTTAAGGTTCTAAACTCACCCCAGCAGCAGAATACGTAGCCGCTCCAAACGCGACCACTATCGTCGACGCGATCAAGTAGAGGAACACCATCACGATATACCCGATCATCTCGATCTTCAGCCACTTGACGTTGTGGTACTTCTCCACCACGTGGAACAGGTACAGCATCAGCAGGATGCCGGAGAACCAGAGCCCGAGGTGGGCCACTATGTTGAAGAAAACCCCTCGACCGTTCGACCAGAACGCCGAAGACTGGATGCAGATGAACCCGATAAGGTTGAATAGCTGGAAAATATTGACACGTTAAACAAAATACCAGTCTTAGATCTGTATCAAATAACTCTTACAACAAGAGGGTGTATCAGACTTTAACAGACTAAAGCCCACCTGTGTTCCTACAGTCGACCTTTGTGTTCCAAGTCCACGGTGACTCATTCAAACAATCGCGCAGATAATTGATTAGGTGTGTTCCATGCTCCCCAGCAGTTGTACTAGTTCTAATTCTTCTACTGCGTACAGCTAAGGAGTGGAATTTCCTGCCGGAGTCTGTGTTTCCTGATAGCTACAACCTAGGGGTCTTTAAGTCAAGAGTGAATAGGTTACTTCTAGGCAAGCGTGCTCCATCGTCGGCCACATCATCGCTTACCATCAGGTGAGATAGTGGTCAAACGCGAGCCTATCAATAATAAAAAAAAAAAAACATAGTTGAGTAACTTTTTTTCATCAATCTTTTCTTCTGCTCTGGGTGGAGCAAGAGAAAAAAACGTGTCAGATTTTTACTGACTAAAATAATAGCAGCATCGGTGGCACTCATCAATTCCTCCAATGTGCAGGTACTTGGAGCATTCTAACGTGTGGCTCATGTTTTGAACAGGAGCACCGCACTCACTTCGAGTATCCGACGGGTCTATAAAACCCCATTTCGCCAAGTTGTGTTTGCAGTGGCCTTCCTGGGTGCGCTATCGATTTATCGTAGATTAACGTAACACTTACTGGGCCCAAACCGATTAACGAGTTTGCCATCGATTCGAAAAGAAGAAGAAGGCTGAATAAAAGCCACTTTCGTCTAGGAAACTATAAAAAATTCCCGCGCTCTAATAAGATTGTCCTGCCTATTATGTATCATGATTATAGTCGTGGATAAGTTATATAAATATTGATCAGCTGTCTCAGTGTGAGTGGTTCAGGACAAAGAGCTTTTCAACCACCTGGTGAAGCACCGGGAATTTTAATTAGGCGGATGGACAGCTGCATTGTAAACCTGTATCTATAGCTGCTACTGAATGATTAACTAAATGAGACAGGAGAGAATGGGCACTATATTGATACTTATCCCGCTAATTCCGATGCACGATGTAACAAAGATTTTTTTTTTTTAAATAGTTTAGAAATCCGTGCATTTTTTTTGTAGGTGGGAATATCATTCAATGAATGAAAATCCCCACTCTTGGGCGGAGCGCGAGGGTGTGTCAGACTTTTACTGACTAAAAACCCACTCCCGTTCCTTCATTGCCTTTCGTACCTGGGCCGAGTCTTCCTTTCAGAAGCAGACCATTGGCCCCAGTAGGCTTCGACCCTGCTGGTCCCCTACGGTTTGCTGACATCTTTTTGAGGCGCGCGTGGAACAGTACGCGTCGTCAACGACTTGGGCTCGGTCCGGACGGTTACCGGACGGTGAACTACCCATTGCTCGCCGTCCGCAAGCCCGCGCCTACGGTGGCCGGAAATCGGGATCGGGATTCCTCCGGCGGCTGAGGCGTGAGGGCCGCGCCCTCGCGCGTGCAAATAACGTGGACTTGAGGCCGTAAATGCCTCTCCACGGGTCTCCAGTACTTCGTTGACCGTGCAAGACTTGTTTTTGACAGCATTTTTGAGGAAGTGGCTGAGCGTTTGGCTGCTGCGCTGCGCTCGCGGGTTCGACTCCCGCACGGAACAAGTATTTGCATGGCCTACAGTTAGTTATTTCGGGATGTTTGTGAAAGCGCTTACGATACAGGGGTAATTAATATTGTAAGGCAACTTTTTTTTTAATAAAAAAAAAGCACCGCTTTAGACATAATTCGTACAAATCATCATCATCATCATCCTGCCCTTGTCCCGTGTTATTTAGGGTCGGCGCAACACGTTTTTTTCTTCCATTCTGCCCTGTCACTCGTCATGCTATCACTCACTTCCTTTTCTTTCATATCACTCTTCAACAATCCACCCATCTTTTCTTTGGTCTCCCTCTCCATCCATCCACATGTAAACTCATAACTCTTTTAGTAACATGCGTTTCATCCCTCCTCTTCACATGACCATACCAAGACAAACGATTCCCTTTCAAATTTTCAGTCACTGGCGCCACTTTCAAACTTCCCCTAATATCCTCATTTCTCACTTTATCCATTCTCGTCACACCACACATCCATCTTAACATTCTCATCTCCGCTACGTGCAATCTTTTTTCATTCGTCTTTTTCACAACCCAACATTCTGATCCATACAGTAGGTATGACAGGCCTTATCTATCACGGACTTGTAGATTTTACCCTTCAGACATAATTCGTACAAATACGAGAGTAAAATAAAAAGATCAAAGATCTGCCATGTTTTTGTTTTTACCCGACTGTGCGATGAAAGAGGGTAATGTTTTTTTACTTTGTACGTAAGTTCTAAGAGCAAAGACCTTTTCCTGGATTGCAGCCAGTTTATCTACACCTATGTTTTCTTATCATCATTGCGTTTTTAATTAGTCACCTACTAGTAATGTGTAAATAATTACTCATTGACGTAACGACCGTTTACCATTACAAATATTTGTTTTGTTTTATGCCAATCGCGTGTGGGACACAGGTACAAAGTATGAGATTTAAATGCTTCACGCTAGGCAGGTGTCGTAGAAATCGTATGCAAAGATTATGAAGGCAAGACAAATTGCTGCAAAAATGCGGAACTACTTTAGCTAACAATACAAAAGTGTTACGTTCATGTTTATTGTATTTTAAGACGAATATGATTGTTTTGTTGTGCTTGACTAATATTAGAAAAGAACGGAAGTGACTGTGTGAGGCACAGAAGCGCAACGGGTAACTATAACGCATAGATCTACTACAACGGCTTCAAGACAGTGATTAAACTTTATTCGTAGGATTATCCAGAATAGCTCACACAGGCCGATGACCTGGTGAGGGTCGCGGGATTCCGAAGGACGCAAGACGCACAGGACCAGTCGTTGTGGCAACACTTGGGGGAGGCTATTGTCCAACAGTGGACATCGGCTGAAATGATGATGATGAACTCACACAGGGAAATATATCATTTATCTAGCCTTTTTGCAACTCTACTCTTTTTTTTGAAGTGGGAAATCGTTCAATGTCTTCTCTCGCTCTAGGATGGAGAGGGAAGGCGTGTTAGATTTACTGACTAAAACCACACCTGTGTCCTTCAATTGCCATTTGCGTTCTAGGACCACGGGTTTCCTTTTCAGAAATTCCCCCTGGCTCTAAACTATGTTGTGGTCAGCTTCTGCCTATCAGAGGACTACGAGCTCATAACGCAATCCATTTTATGACCTAAACTGAACTGTTAAAGGGATGGAGCTATATAGGATGCTCCAGCTCCATCCCTCTTTCTCGCTCACACAACTTACATTTGAACACGTCATGACACAAGACCCCTGTCCTCCACAACGTATTACACGACAACACCGGGAAAGATTTCGTGTAATCAATTTTATCATGTTAAAATTAACAGAGTCACTTACAACAACAACAGCCTTAAGAATGCCGGGCACAGTCTTCAGGTAGGAGGGGTCGAACCGCGTCTCGGTGATGAACACCGTGTTAGTGGACCCCATGGTCTGCGGCGGGGGCGGCGGCGGCAACTGGTTGGGATACGCCATGGTGGATGCTTTGCTGCAAGAGACGGATTTCAATGAACAAAGGGAATTTACTAAGATTAGGAAGATGACTTGGTAAGAGACAGCACACACTAAGGGTCGCCGCACACGGGCCAAATGCCACAGAAACAAATGCCGCCACGACAAGCTAAAAGCAGCCACAAAGGCAGCTGAAGCTCGCGACAGCCACTTGAGGCTGGTAGTTGCTCCTTTTCTAAACGCGCAGTATCTGGACTCTGATGAAAAAGGTTTAAATGCGCGAGCGCGCACCAGCCACTAAACACCGACACAAAACGCCGCCACACGCTAATTTCGCATTTAAACCTTCGTCAGAGTCCATTATGATACTGCCTGCGCACATGGCTTAAATAAAATAGCAGCCACCGGTCACAAGTGCGCCAGCTACCTTTGTGGCCGCTTCTAGCTTCTCGTGGCGTCATTTGTGGTTGTCGCGTGTATGTGGCGACACACCTTTTTAACCGACTTCAAAAAGAAGGAGGTTCTATGTTCGGCTGAATGTATTTTTTTGAGGTGTTAAAGATGACGCAGACCTGTCGTACAGCGCAGTTATGTTAATTGGCATATATCAACATTGCCACTCCCAAAATTAAATCGAAAATTATTTCCAAGCCAGTTCCAGTTCTACGCCGATCCTTAATCGAGCTAGACTGTGATGAGTGTAATATTCTTATTCCTATCACAGTTTATAGCGTAGCATAATCTTCCTTATAATGTTCCCACTGCTGGGACTCAGGCCTCCTCTCTAAGACAGGGAATGTGCGGTAATCCACCACGCAGGCCCAGTGTGGGATGGTGGATGTCACGTCTTCGAATTTTTTTTCAGTCTACCAAAGATTTTTAATAGTGGCAAAACAAAATATTTGAAGTTCATACTAATTGCTTGAGCTGACTGATTAAATTATCGTCTGACTAAACGTATGTAGTGCCTGTTAGTGAGACTAGCTCTAGAGAAGAAAACACTTAGCATAGTCGGCCTTATAATGTTCCCACTGTTGGGACTCAGGCCTCCTCTCTAGGAGAGGGGAATGGGCCGCGGCCGTAATCCACCATGCGGGCCCAGTGCGGGTTGGTGGATGTAACATGTCTTCGAATTTTTGGTTCTAGGACATGCCGGTTTCCTCACGATGTTTTCCTTCACCGTTTTGAGAGCAGTAGTGATGAAATAAATTACACAAAGTAATGCACCTGGCTGGGTTTGAACCCGCAACCTACAACTCGTAAGTCGGAGCCGTTACCACTCGGCCACCACTACTCTCGCATACGAATACTACAAGAGCTAAACGCGAGTTTCTTATCTCGCAAAAGTATATGATCCACTGCAGTAAATAGAATCAGAAAAATATATGTCATTCTACAGGATAAATTCTAAACAGATTGTGTGTTCAAAACATAATGCAGCTAACTTGTATGATAGAAAAAAATAACGAAGATGCCTCTAAAAATTACTTTTATTAATTAAAAACCGGACTAATACACATGCTTATTCTGGTTATTATTTGCCAGATTACCAATAACCATTGTGTCTATTCGCATCTCTTTCTTCTTTAGGTAGTCCGAGAGTAACCGGGTAACCGAGCAACGTGTTGCACTGGCAGCCTTTAAGGGCCTATTACACTACTCGATATTCAGACAGACTTAGTCGATGTCACGTAGTGTAATAAGGGTTAGACCGGTCTTACTCGGAACAAAAAATAAGACAGTCTGAAAATCGTGTGCTGAATATCACGTACAATAATAGGCCCTTTAGTCTGCCCGTGCAACACGTTGCTCCTGTAGACCCGTAGTCCTCGATACGATGTGATAAGCATTGTCCTCTATTAACATGCAGTTATCTGCCATCTCAAAGATCAATCAATTTGACCTTGAGAACCTCATTAATAGTGTTAGTTCCAGTGTTGCGTAAGAACTCGGAACGAGCTACGTTTGAGTGGAGTCAATCCAATTATATTATTGATACAGGAGGTACAGGTTAAAACTGTTAATTGCTTTAGTGAATCATTGGGTTAGTCACAGGAGTGAGGTCAGTAATTAATCGACCTTATGGGCTACGGTTACCAATGTATTGGTCATAATTTATTTATTTAACAACTAGCTGACCGGGCAAACACTGTTCTAACATATTTAATCAAAGAAAAAAATGGGGGCTAGGAGGGAAATAAACACAAAAAATGTCATAAAAATCGGTCAAGCTGTTTCGGAGGAGTTCGATAACAAACACATGAGATTTTTTATATTAGGGGCCATTCATTTATTACGTAAGACGATTTAGGGGAGAGAGGGGGTCGACCATGTCTTATTTTTTCTTACAAGGATGTGGGAGGGAGTCTTGATAGTTCTTACATGTTTTATTTTTTTTTTTCGGTGGGAAAATCATCTTATGACATCCCCCGCTCTTGAGCGGGAGATAGTGTCGGACTTTTACTGACTAAAAACCCACTCCTGTTCCTTCGTTGTCTTTCGTACCAGGGCCGAGTCTTCCTTTCAGAATCAGACCCTTGGCCCCAGTAGGCTTCGACCCTGCTGGGCCCCTACAATTGCTGACATCTCCTTGAGGCGCGAGTGAAACAGTACGCGCGTCGACGACTTGGGCTCAGTCCGGACGGAGTTCTTACATAAGATCACAAAAATACGCAAATTTAAGATTTCAAAAAGCGCAGGCAACCTCGTGAATGCCGATGTGCGTTCGGATGCGTAATAGGTAAGCTAAATAACAACGTAATTGCGCCTTCCCGCTTGTGAACAAGACGTTACTTGGTTGCGTAAACAACTCACTTGTAAACATTCCTAAAAATTGTTACTTTTAAAAATAAACACCAAAACCAACCAAACGTATATTCATGTATTCCTTTAGATTCTTACGTAATAAATATTAAAAAGGGGGATGGTTCGGCCTATAATTATTTTTTCCTATATAGAGAGGGGAAGGGGTCAAAAACTAGTAAAAATCGTATTACGTAATAAATGAATGGCCCCTTAGACTAGCTGACCTGACAGACATTATTCTGTTAGAATCTACTGGAACCGGTCCCACACAAAAAAAAAGACGTGTGGCACTCGGGGACTGCCGCGGTAAAGCTATTGCATAGCATTTTGTATCAACTTATGCAATTATAATTATTTATTTATTTTATTTATGCAGTAACAATACGGCTAGTTGCACGCACACAAACACCGTGTCGAAGACTGCCGAAAAGAAACGACGTTAGACAATGCACGGCCTTCAAGCCACACCTCCGTGCCCGTCGGAGTGGGAAGCGTGAGGTTTTTTTTCGTTACGGAATTTCTGGATTCGGTCCCCGCGCTCAAGGCCCTCGATAGAAGCAGGCTATGCAATAGCTTAAAAAAAATCTACAGATAAAAAAAAGTAGTTTATAGTAAAGATTGACAGCTACATATAACTCTTTATTATGGTTTTCCGTATTGACATTTTCCTGTGACCTGTTTGAAAAACATTTCATCCACATTGGTCAAGTCACTTTCAATTTTTCCTCTTGGTAACACATTTAGCCGTTCATTTTTATTTATGCTTTTTCTTAGAGGCATTTCTGCTTACAGAACTAACGGAACACCACCTGCTACAATTCAATGCTTCATTTTCGTTTATACATTGGCTCATACGCATATGCCATCGATTAGTGCCTACTACTACTAGAACTATGTTATTTATAAATCGTGTATTTAAAATAACATATTTATATGTTACCAGCTTCGGCCAGTTACTTCGCAGGCATGAAAGATGCACATTATCTCATCATGGGCAACACACTCCTGGGATAACACAGTCATGTATCCTATAAGCGACCCGACTTGCAGGATCTGTGGAGAGGCAGAGGAGAATATGCTACACGTACTGTGCGACTGTGCAGCACTAGGCTCCAAAAGACTAGAGTATCTGGGCCAACCATTTCCAAGACCAGAGGACTATAGGCTCAGCCCCATCAAGGCCATACTGGGACTCATGAAGAAGGTGCACGGAGGGCTGGGGGTTGAGTAAAAGGGAGGGGGATTAGCACAAAAGATCCAGAAGGGTCGAAGTGCTCTGGTTTAGGGCCAGCCCCACTATAAGATAAGATCCTATATGCTATTCCAGGATATGGTCTATCTATGTGCCAAACTTCATCCAAAACCAGTCTTGTTCACATGTGAAGGAATAACTAACATACACACCAGTTTCCACCTTTTTAATATTAGTGAGATTTCAAATTGACTTTGCCTGTGACTTCGACCATGTGTTTTATGGTAAATCATACCTTGTGGCACTTAGTTATAGAGTATCTTTCTATTAGTGGAAGATATTTTGTAGCTAATTGGACCAGTTCTTTTAAAAACAATTTTTTTTCCTCTAGGTGAAATATTATTGATAATATTTATGACATGACATCATGTTTAAAACAAAGTACAAATATTAGTGATAAGACACAGTAAAAATATTCAAGTCAGCTCAAACCTTGAGAATAAAATTTACACATGTTTTACTCAAAGCCAATTTATGTTGATACTTGAGAAAGATTCAAGATAAAACACGAATACAACAGGTGTACAAAATACTCTAGATATTGATGTGTAGTAAATGATAAGTAGATTAAAGAAGTGACAAAAAATAGAGAACTGCAGCAAATAAAAATATGCTTGAAATTGAACTTGAATAATCTAGCTATACCTGTTAGCAAAAATTAATCAATGAATCTGTGTATGTTAGGTAAATAATAGTTATTTATTTAAGACGATGATATTTGTAATGATGATAAAAAACCTATATTTATTTAATTAATTTTTTAACAAAATCTGCAATTTGACTTCAAGTTAGGATTGTTAAATTGATAAAATTATATTCTTATAAATTATAACAACCTCTGGTCAAACAAATGCATACTAAAACTAATAGAATTTTCAATTCAATAAATTAGATGAGCTGCCATGGATTGAAATTAAATTATAGGGCTTTTTGTCCTGTGACTAAAAGTAATTATACAATAAGCAGTAAGCTCATACTTACAGAGACCACGATGTGCAATATTCTGCTTATTACAATCACAGTATGTACTCAAAGGAGCAAATCACGTAAACTGCGCCAAAGAGTATCTAAAGCTTGAGCCCGCAGCATCGCGATAACAGCGGCCGAGGATGCTCCGTAACAATTCAGTCTCCGTCACCTTGACACTATATTACTAACCGATACTGAGCCGTGTAAACCATCAATGACTCATATTTTTAAATAACATACCATCTAAGCATACCGCGGTCATAACTTCGCGGGTGTTATTTGTTTACTCATTCGTACGAAACGTATTCGTAATTAATACAGGGGGTCCACTCAAATTGACTTAGTTTTTGTATTTTTATGTAATACAACGCCTAATTGTTTGTTAACCATTTATTCTCTCAGTAACTGTAAATCCTTACAAGATTTTTTTAAGAAAACTATGAAACACAAACTAACATCACTACAAAAATAAAATTACTGCTGTTTAGCGATGTGCCGAGTACAGGCTTGTTGAAAAAATATCGATATTTCGATATTTGTTAATTCGACATATCGATATTTTAAACATATATATTTTGATCCGATATATCGATATATCGATACAAAATATTCATTATTGAAAATCGTATCAAAAACGATATTTTTTTCAAAATTGATTACTTATCTTAAAAAATAGGAACGAACGGAAAAAATAACTATTGTCGATGACGAGTATGTTTTTACTTTCGTTACCGGACAAATGCTGGTTTGCCTGAAACAATAAATTGGTCTTCAAAATATTAGAATGTTGTTATTTAGCAGGATTAAGATTCTCATATTTAAAAATAATGTACGTTTTGTATAAATATTACTATAAGGTACCTATTATTGAGCTAGACTAAACTAAATATAATATTATTTTAAAACCGATTTTCGATCTCGGAAAGTTTGACTAATATATATATTTTTTCCTAGATATATCGAGGCCAATATTGATATAAATTTTTATAAATATCGATACATCGATATATTGATATTTTTCATCACTGCCGACACCCATAGCCGAGTACGGCTTGACTCGTGTCAGAATTGATTTCTGCTTCGGACTCGCTTACTCGAGTACCAATTTATTTTGATTCGAGTACGCTGGAGTCAACTCCAGTACTTGCGTCAGGGAGAATCGATTTGTATTCGCAGACTTGATTCTAATAAGAGAGTCCAACTGACTCGAGTCTAGTATTCAAGTTAGATTGACTCGCTCGTGCTGTAGTACTACATTCGTAGTTTTAGATTTGAGACACCATAAGAAATTCAAAATTTCGATCTCGATTAAAAAACTTTCTTTAAGCTTATTTGATTCGTCTAGATGTAATATTTGTACGAAATTAATAGCTAGATTTATCTTTTTAATAAATAAAATTACTTTTAAATTGGGTAAAAAGCTAATTTGGAACCAAATTAAATTAACTTCTAAAATTACCTCTTTTTGTTAAGTACGTAATAAAACAAATAGAATTTGTACTTTAGATTTCTGGTTCAGAGGTACCTCCTTAAATGTTCTATGGTTTTATTTTGTGTAATATTCAAGGTTTGATTTCCTATCGTTGTGTCATTATGCTCAACCTACATGCTGTTTGAAGTTTAGTTCTATTCGATTATTCCTTTTTACTCTAAAATTGGTAAGAAACTCGAGTTCTAGACTTTAATTTTTAGATTCGTGTTCGAGTCGAATTATCAGATTTTAATTAAGTTTAGACATGGATTTCTACACTCGAGTCCTAGACTCGAGTCAGTGCTCGAGCCTTAGACTCGAACCGTGCAATCGAGTCATGATTCGAATACTGTACAAATTGGCGCGACTCGATTCACCAAAACAGTGACTCGGCACATCACTACTGCTGTTCCTTAGAGAATTAGAGATGAGCGAAATCGAGAAAAAGTTTTGAATTAATGTAAAGTCTGCTGCAAAAGTGCATAGGAAGTACAGAAATAAAATCGTGTGAAGCGAGAAATGACGCCATCTAGCGTAAAACCTGATTGAAATGTTGCTATCGACAACATTACATTATACTGTTAATAGATGGCGCCGCTGTGCTTCAAATGATTAATGCTTAATTAATGCTTATTTTTGTACTTTCTTTTTGTTTCTTCAAACATTGAAATAATTTATAATTTCTTTTAAAGAGATGAAGATATTAAAATTGAATATCAATTTATAAATATTTGATTATCTATGTGTTAGTTTTCAAACTTGAGGGGTAGGTTGAATATGGATTTACAGTGAGGCCGCAAAAGTTAAAGATTACATTGCTACGAACCGAGCGAGCACGCACGACACTTCCGTGCGTATGTGTGCGCGTGTATGAGTATCCACATTCCACAGATAACACATACTAAGGAACTGTCGTCGCACTGAGCTTAAAATATCATTATTATTTTTCTGTGCCATTGAATATGCATCACACAGTCACAGAGGCGACTTGTTCTTACCATTGCATTGATAAAATTCACGCAAACGTGTCATGTGCTGTTAGCCGTATGAACTAAGTGTTGGATTCGCAAACAACGTAGCCCGAGTTCAAATCATGGTCGGTCCGTTGTGGTTATTTATTACTTATTCCCAATCTATATTAATATAGTTGTTTTTTATATTTCTATGAAAAATACTATTGCATTTTTTGCACTAAATAGTTGCAAATTACGAATATGATCTATTAACCACAAGAAGAACACATTCGTAATTTTCAATTATTTAGTTGTTACATCTTTTCAATGTTGTAAGGTGGAAATAAAAAGACGTGTTTAATAAAAAAAAATATTCTTTATATTTACAAATTAAACATATATGAGAATTGTGACGCGAATTGTTACCTAGACAACAAAATTATCTTGTAACCGTTATCTATGTTACGTGTAAGATTGTTTGTTGGAAGTATATCCACTTAGACCATTCATAATATGAATAACGTAACAATGAAAGGATATTAAAATTTTAATAAAATAAAATATAATTGTTTATATCCAGTTATTTATTGAAAAGTGATATATGATTTAGACTTTGTAAACATTTTATTTGTATGTAACGTCACAATGAATGTATTGAGGTCATAGCTTAATTGTTCATTTTCTTGACGAAAAGAAGATTGAAACTAAACCTCAATTTCTGTTAAAAGAACTTTAGTTCTCACAAGATAATCGTCAATTAGATGAGAAAAATAAATTGAACTATTATGTTAGAACAGTGTGGGTAGAAGAATAAAAAACGAAATAGAATCATGATTATTGTCAACAAAATTGATAGCGAGTTCACTGCATTCTTAAGATAAGGCGATGGCACAAGTTAAAATGTATAGCTGTTTTAAACGAAAGTAAACACAATATAATACAGTGTTTGTTAACGAATAATCATTTAAATATGTTAAAATAAAATGGCCTACTAAATATTTAATTACACCGACTGATTTTACTAAAACTTAATATTTTGTATAACCCCCATTATTTTCGATACAGTCAAGTAGACGTTTGCGCATGGACCCAACCATATTACCGCATATTTCGCTCCCTCTAAAACTTTCCCATACCTCCATGCAATGGGTTTTTAATTGTTCCGTAGACCTCTCATTCCGCGAGTCCCACCTTTGCACCATCAAACCCCATAGATTTTCTATGGGGTTGAGGTCGGGTGATCGCGCTGGCCATGGAATAACAATTACTTCCGGGTGATTGTGAAACCACTCACGCACAGTACTCGCTCGGTGAATAGGACAATTGTCCTGGACAAACGGAAATTGTGCTAACTCATCAGCTGGGTAAATGTTGCGCACAGTAGGTAGCATAATTGAGTCTAACACTTCCACATAAGTTGAACTGTTTGCGCGTGGAGGAATGAAAGCCAGTTCTCCTGGTCCTGCTGCACTCATCCATCCCCACATATTAATTGTGATTCGACCTGATTCGGTGTTAGGTATAATGTTTTTATCACACCAGCGAGTGTTATTCTTGCGCCATAAGTGAAGCCTGCCCTTTTGACTGGATTTAAATGTTTTTTCATCTGAAAATACCGCAGTATTCCAATCAAAATCTAAATAATCACGTGCGAAACGTAATCGTTCCTGTTTATGCCTCTCTGTCAAGTACGGCTTTTTAGCAGGTTTTCTGTGATGCACGCCTTCAGCGTGAAGTGCACGGCGAACAGTATCAATCGAGGTGTCATATAATTCCGCAAAATGTCTCGTTGGTGCGAAACCATTTGTTTCGTATACGTCCACCATATGTCGTCGCTGCGCCTCGCTAATAAGCTTCGGTCTCCCACTTCTCTTTCGACTAGCAAGGCTACCTTCTTCCTCATATCTTTTTATCCAAAGACTTACAGTATTTTTCTAAAACAAAAAAAAATATATTAGGCAGCTATACCTACTTGACTTCATTTTCATTATATAAAATGTTAACAATCATAATTATTGAATATAATTTTAAAATAAAACTGCATTTATAAATCCAATAACCAATCCAATAAACCCAACGATTTATGTATTTTTCTTTTAAGCCTCATAAAGATACGATGGATGGATTCATAAATGGCATACTTACATTTTAATTAGAAGATTAATTTATAATAAAGTTACAATTCATTAATAGCTATTATACTCACATTCAGTCCGGTTTCTTCAGATATTTGTGTTTTATTAAGACCGCTTTTATGCAGCCCAATGATAGTCGCCCTCACTTCAATACTAATATTAGCCTGCATTTTGCGAATATTACAATACTGTTAACCACACGTCACTAACCAACAACTACAACCAAACGACAGTTCATTTCGGTCAAGTTAAAACTTATGTCTACCTCGCAGAAATCTAATTCTTTATTTAGTTTTTTTGTGATCCCTTTCTAACTCTAAGAAATGTGTGAACAAGTTAAAGAATAATTTAATATAATAATATGTAATGCTAATCCATAACTTCCAATCGGGTAAGAACTTACAAAAAGTCAACAATTGCGTGGGATTTGAACTTGCGGCACACTGATTTGCGCTTCAATCTGTGTGCTCTATACCACTAGGCCATCTTGACTTATGCTAAGTTGATGAAATTATGAACTACAATCAGTTGTTGACGACAATGATGACGCATGTGTCTATCTATTTGTTAAACTAAAAGTCAAGTTTATACTTTGTGAGATTGCCTTTGCTCGCCACTTAGCTGTGAAGAAACCAACGCCATCTAGTTTAATTTTCGAAAACTTGAACTCTAACGTGCAAGGGAAAATAGGCGTTAAGGTATCTAAGCACTTTTACACCCAGATTGTACATACTAATAATGATATAACATATCTGGCACATTAATTCTTAATCTTGATGAATCTTTTATTAATGATAGATTCAGAAGTTAATTTAAATCGATTTTAAACATTATCAATCATAAGTATTTTATTATTATTTGGGTCTCTATCTAAAGTGATATCATAACGAGTTGACTATTTAGGCAAAATCAAAGAGATTTAAAGAGATACAATAGAGCGGCTATCAGAACAAATGTCTTACGAAAAACTGTCATCCTATGTCTCAGTGACGCCATCTGGCTTTGAATAGCAAACACGCGAATTAAATTTGTCAAAATTTCAAATTATTTAACTATCGCTCGGTAGGTGGCCAGGGGCCTTACCATGATAATGATGTTAAAATGTCAGTCGTACGAGCGAAAAAGAGTGATGGAGCTATACGCCCTATATAGCTCCATCCCTATAACAATTCGGTTTAGGTCGTAAAATTGATCACGTTATGATCTCGTGGTAGAGCCTCATTGTGTGATAAAGGTAAGGTTACGCTTTTCAGCAATAGATGGCGTTATCACAAAACTAGCAAATGTTCTAGAACAATTTCTCAAAATTATTGAATTTTAATTAATTACTTCGTAAATACCAAAAATATTTACGAAAATAAACCGAAGTTAGGTCCAGTCATTTTATCATAACAAGATTTGCAATAGCGTAATGCGCAGTTCGGCATATTTTCTCAGAAAATGATTTTCTTTTAATGCATAGAGCGGATACAAACACGACTTGACGTGTAGGGGCGTCATACTAGACTGAGCGACTTATGACCACTAGGTAATAAGTATCGGAGCACGATTTTGTTCGCTATGTCCTGTCTATTGGTAGTATACCTATATTTAATGTCTTTGGGCAAAATAATAGGCAGGCCTAGGCTAGGCCTAAGTACTATAGATTTTATTTGAATTAAACTTTACTAATAATAAACAAATATTATAAAATAATAAGCGTGTAGGTATGTAATTTATAGACTTAACAAAATCCTTTGAATCAGACTGCAACAAGCAATAAATAAAAGCAAATTTTGCTAAAACAAGTACCCAAAGTATAAGGCAAAGGTTTTTTTTTTGAGATGGGAAATCACATCTAATTATTTTCGTACTCGCTCGCTTCTCGGAGCGGGAGAGCGTGTCAGACCGGACCATGGCCTGTACCAAGGCCCGGCATGAAAGATCGCTGCCGCCGATCTCGACCACGAAGACACGGCGGTGCTCTACCCGGATAATAATAGACAAGTACCTACCTTGTGTGTAAAAATAATATAAAATAACAAATTTATATTATTTTTTTTAATATAAAATTGTTATTTTATATATATTATATTAATAAAAAAATGTTTTGATTGGGTCAACTTTATCGCTGGCATGGCATCATCAAATGTTCATGGAAATAATGTTACACAACTTTGTTTCCTAATGAAAACGTGAGGCATAACTAAATTTTATTGAATATTTTACAATCCTTGTGAAAAAGTTGCGATCAGACTGGAATCGATTCTGACTTGAACGTCAAGTTCTGCGCATCTCTATATGAACGTCATATCATCTGCGTGCGTTTAAAACCATCAATATTTTTAGTATAAAAATTCAGAGTACTTTTTTGTATGTAATTTTGTACAAAATTGGATGAAGAGTTTTAATTGAATTAATACCAATTACTCATTTAGTTTGTCTTCTTTGTACTTCGTGACCTGTGCACTTTAAGTATATTACGTACTCTGTGCTGTGCACTGACGTTAGTGGGCCAGTATCCGTTCTAATCAGATTTAGAACGAATCCTGTCAATGTCATGAAGAGCGTTTCGGTTCCCAGCCGCAATATTTTCTTGCATTTCTTTCTTTCGTTCAATTATGAGTGTTGCTGTCCTACTCTGACTCAAAGAAAATGTTATTGAAATTTTGCTGTTCTTATTTTCGATGCTAATGTAAACAACTTTTCAAATATTACGATAAAATATCAATTTCTGACGTTTTATTTCATGGTTTGGCCTATTCAATACGACCGTATTCGATTTATCACTTGATATTAATTTACACCTATTTTTAGTCGTTAGTGTAAGTTCCGTAACAGTGAATAACTTAGTTACTTCTAAGTAAAAGTGTATGTTGCTAAGCGAAGCGTTTAAATAAGGTAAGAAAAGAAATCTTAGTTTTTGTACAAAGTTGTGTTTATTTCTGTGGTGTGTGTTGCTCAATATTCGCTATTTTCGGTGTTGACAGGCAGCATATTACAGTATTAAACGTTCTCACTTGTATAAGCGAAATTCGCATGGACATTTTCATTGTTTGAGACATGAGTACACCCACAAGCATGGGCAAAGCCACTTGTACATGCATAGTGTAACATTATATTTCCTTCCTTACAAGCTACATAAATTGCGTAAATAATAGTAGTGTACCTTGTGGTGGTAACACCCATTTTTATGGTTAATATTAGCTTATCTACATCAGTTTACAGTATTCTTTCCTCCCACCAAAAGATAAATTTATTTTGTATATAATTGGGACTATTCTTATCTATCCCTTATCTGTTGAAATTAAACAGCAATTTATTGATTTTCATCTGTTTCCTTGTAGAAAGACTAAATGTCTACAACTTTCTCTTTCAAATATAATCGAGCCTGACCAGTTACACTTTCATTCCCATAAGTGTGAAGTATGGTCCGCAATGAGTCCATAGGAGTATAGTCTGACCCCATTGTTTGGAATTTATCATGGCACTATTTAGAATTATTTAAGTAAGTGGTATATTGCAAGGAAATGATAAGTTATCTGTTGTACGCAGCTCAAATATTTGGTATGTAGTAAACTTTAAAAAAAGTCAATCGCCTCTATATCCGTGTATTTTATTGTACAATCAGAAATGAAACTTTTAAAACAATTGATTTTATCTATATGTAATCAACAATGCTAGCTATTACTCAGGCACTTTAAAAGTGATTAAATCAAGACTTATCAGCATTAAAATAATATGGGCTCTGTTAGGTAAATGTGAGTAAAGATACTTTATTCACTTTAAAAGAATAACATGTTCATTTCTATGAAGAAAACAAAACTAATTAAAGATTAAGTTAAGCAACAGTACCACAGAAAGAAAAATACAAAGTAAAATTAACACTGAGTAAATTTTAAGATATGTATAATGTTTTTAATAGCCATTAAAAGTTAGGAGAGATTTCGATTCCTTAATGTCTTTAGGTAATTAGTTATATAGTTCAGCTCCATCATACTAGACAGTCCTATTGTAATTTCTGTTCTGCTCCTATAGCAAAATTATATGATTAGCCTATTATAAATTTATGTTATATTATTTTATGTAACCGTATGCAAGTATTATATTTGTAAATTTTATTGATATCCTTTAATTTGCTTTCTTCATTAATCTTTCCAGAGGATATAAAAAAAAAAAATGAATAAAACTAAATAGATCCTTGATTATCTATTTTGATATGTTTGTTATTTTTTAAGGTTATTCTTAGCAGAATTTCCACATTATGTTGTTTATATAATCACAATAAAGTAATTAATAAATTTTCTCAAGAAATAAAACATTGTAAAACAATGAGGTACAAGCACTCCTGCCCTTCAAACATGTTGTTAGTTTAAAAGCTGAGTTTCCATTCATGTGCCTGACTTGCTCTCATACAAATGCCAGAGTGTATCAAATAACACAGATTTAGTAACCCATAAACATTGCATATGCACAAGCAATGTAACTGATACCAGGCTTATCATACAAAATAATTATGTTAATGATGGATGAATTTGAGTCATCATTTTATCTTTTTATTAAATGATGTTACCAATACATTGACATGGATTTAGGGACTTCTATAGTCTTAATTGTACATCGCCAACTTAATTGTACATTGCCAACTAATCATATTAAAATACTAAAGGAAAACCAATTGCAAAAATAGTAGAATTAAAAAAAAAAACAATTAACTAGCTTGGCTAACTAACTATGGCTTGATAAGGCTTACTTTTTCCCTGTTACAATCAGTCAAACAAAAGCAAAATAACAAAAATCTAGTGAAATAAAATTTGGATAACAATTCATTGATTTGTCCTACAGTTCAACATTATTTTTTGTTAGATACTTTACTGAAACCAGTGACCAAATCAAGAACCACTAAATAAAATGATTGCATTTTTCATTCAATTTTAAGCTATTTTTGTATTCAATACCATAATTATTAACCAAAACATACTGAAGATATTTGCGAAGCTGCGCGGCATTTTCTCGTCCAACATACCACAGTGTCTCAAGAGAAAGTCTATGACCAGTGGGCAGTGTGTGTTACCAGTGCTGACATATGGCTCTGAGACGTGGTCACTCACAATGGGCTTCATCAGAAGCCACCCAAAGGGCAATGGTAAGGGCTATTCTCGGAATTTCCTTGCGTGATCGTATCAGGAATTAATTTATTCGCAGGCGAAACAAGGTTACCGACATAGTACGAATAATCGCCAAACTTAAGTGGCAGTGGGCAGGACACATTGCACGCAGAACAGATGGTCGATGGGGCCGAAAGGTTCTGGGGTGACGACCGCATACCGGAAGACGCAACGTTGGAAGGCCCCCACAAGGTGGACCGTCTTTCGGCTGAAATGATGAATGATGATAATGACTGAAGGAAACACTGAGGACACACTATTTAGATAAAGCCATAGTAAATTATCTTCCGTCTGATCATAGTGGACAAACGGTAGCTTTTAAGTCTCACGCAGCCTTGGAAAAAACTTTAATACAATTTAGGCCAATTACAATTGGCAAATTAACAAAATTTAATAGTAACTTAGAAAATAAGTTAAATGTTCTGGGCCATGATATTGATGATGCAAATAAATTTTATGATAATTTCTTTTCAGTGGTACTCAATGAATTTAATACAGCATTTGAAAAGAAGTCGAAAAATATTTTCCCTAAGTTTGTATTTAGTGACTGGGCGACTAAAGGTATTAGGGTAAGTAGGGAAAAACTATATGAGCTGTACGGCCTTAAGCCATTCTTCAACACTGAAACCTTTAATAAATATGTAAATAGATATTCTAAACTTTTCAGAAAGATTTGCAAGGTAGCGAAAGCCCTGTACATTAGCAATAAGATCAAATCGGCAGACAATAAAATTAAGGCTGTGTGGAAAGTTATTAATAGTGAAACTGGTAGGAATAAAGTACGCAACACGGATTTTTTATTGGAGACTTCACATGGTCCCAAAAGCTCTAACATAGAAGTAGCCCAGGAGTTTGTGAATTATTTCACCGATATACCTCTTAGGACAACGGAAGCTCTAAATTCCTCCCCTGAAGGTTCAATTGCTTTATTGAAAGCAAACTTACCAGGCTGTCCGGTTGAATTTCAATTCAAACATATAAACCCTTTGACAGTCATAAAGGCTTTCCGGCAAATCAAAGTTAAATTAACCGAAGACCTATGGGGAATGTCTGTTAAAGTATGCACATCCATAATTGAAACCATAGCACCATACTTAGCTTTAATATTTAATTTGTGTGTGGACCAAGGAGTCTTTCCAGATATAATGAAATACAGTAAGGTTATACCACTTTTTAAATCTGGTGACCATAATGACACTAATAATTACAGACCTGTATCAGTATTGCCGGTTTTCAGTAAGGTGTTTGAAAAAGTTATGCTTAATCAAATGCTTTACCATTTTAACAGCAATAAAATCTTTCACGATCAGCAGTATGGTTTCACCAAAGGACGTTGTACGACTGATGCTGGTGTCACTTTATTAAAACATATATTTGCAGCGTGGGAACAAGCCCAAGATGCGATAGGAATTTTTTGTGACCTCTCAAAGGCTTTCGATTGTGTTAATCACGAAACCTTGCTTTTAAAGCTAGAACATTATGGGCTAGGTAAACTTGCACTCAGCTTGGTAAAATCTTATTTAATTGATAGGCAACAGCAAGTTCAGATAAACGGTGTCAATTCTCCGGGTTTGAAAGTCAAAATGGGTGTACCACAAGGCTCAATATTGGGTCCTTTCCTCTTTTTAGTATACATAAATGATCTACCACATCTATTAAAAAAACAACCACATATTGTATTGTTTGCTGACGATACGTCGTTAATTTTTAAGATCAATAGACGTTCCACAAACCTTGATGACGTAAACAATGCTCTACAGCAAGTCCAAAACTGGTTTACTGTTAATAATTTAGTATTAAATGGAAAAAAAACTAAGTGCATAAGATTTGCGTTACCGAATGTTAAAAGTAATTACTCCGACATAGTATTGAACAAGGAGAAACTCGAATTCGTCGAAGATACGGTTTTCCTAGGGATCACGCTTGACTCGAGGCTACAATGGGGTCCTCATTTAACATCTCTGGCAGGTCGGCTTAGTTCGGCAGCATATGCTGTCAGAAAAATCCGTCAATTTACTGATGTAGATACTGCGCGACTAGTTTATTTTAGTTACTTTCATAGTATCATGTCTTACGGTATTTTGCTATGGGGACGGGCTGCAGACATAGAGTCTATTTTTATTCTGCAGAAGAGAGCTATCAGAGCCATATATAATCTTCGCAGACGCGATTCTCTTAGGGAACTATTTAAGGAAATAAACATCCTGACGGTCCCTTGTCAATACATTTATGAAAACATTATGTATGTTCGGAAAAATATTCATCTTTTTACTAAGATAAGTGACAGGCACAATTTTTATACTAGGAATAGGAACAAATTAGATCAACCTCGATTCAGATTGGCAAAAGTACATAGTTCTTTTATGGGGTACTGTGTAAAATTTTATAATAAAATACCAGTTGAGATTCTACAACTAAATGAGTCCAAATTTAAAACATGCATTAAACGCACACTATGTAGACAAGCGTATTATAAACTGGAAGATTATATCCTTGACAAAAACGCTTGGCTAAATGCCGGTTCTGCTCCACAGCCACAGCCTTCAAATTAAGTTTTCTGTTTTTTTTTTTTTTTAAATATATATGTTTCTAATTATTGGAAGAGATACTTACTATTCCCCTTTTTGTTTTGTTGTTTTCGAAATCTTTCTTATTTTATTTTATTTGTTTATTTCAATATAGCTTATGATAATTTATTACCTTTTGCATTTGGAAACAATAGTATTGTATAATGTAGAAGCACTTTTTTTTTCAAGTTTTGTGAATGTGAAGTACCATGGAGCATTTTTATTAGGTTACAACTTGTTTGACATTACGAGCATGGCAGGTGAGAGTTTGTCATGCTCACTCAAATGTCTCGCTGATGGTGGCACGTGTTATTGGGTCATTCAGTTCCCTTCAAAATGGTTGAGCTGAGTGAGGCTGATGCACGCGTCATGCTCGTGAACGGGTGCCGTCGGTTGAGACTGGTCATCTCTTAGCTGCCAGTGGCTTAATTCAATTTCTATCTTTTTAATTAGTTTTTATTCTTATTTATCTACATTGTGCTCACATATTAGAAGCGACATGAAATATGTAACCAAGATTTATGTAACTCATAATATGATTTAAAAGAGTGTCCATGGAGTTTCTTGCACGTTCTTCTCCATAGAGATCTACGCTTTGGAACGTGCAATTTAGCTTCACTTGTTTTTTTTTGACTGACTGACATTTTGACAATTCAAAAGTGCCTGTAATTGGTCTATTTGAAATAAACGTTTCTGATTTCTGATTTCTGATTTCTGACTGCCCATAATAAAAAAGAAAGATATTTAAAAAAAAAAAAATAGAAAAGAGATTGCCCAAATTTGTATGTGGATCCGTACCAACTTGCGTCAAACCAAATTTACTCTCAAGAGTATAGTTATTATTTAAATTTTCACTATCTAAAATTGTTTTGTTAATATTTAACCACATTTTTGAGAAATTAAAAATAGTTCGAAAACGCCTGATCATATTTCATAGCAATTTTTAACCGTAGTGATTATTATAATTTGCATTCTATAACATAGGTATGCGTTTTAAGGCAAATTGCTGTGTAGTGTATTGCATTATTATTGATTTATGCGATAAGTTAGGACCCGGATTCCTTCGCTCCTATATTGTGGCGTTACTTAAGCTCAGGCTTTTATCGCGCATGGGAAATATCTTTACGCTATACCTAAGACTACTGAAGAACCTTAAGACTGTTAAAAGTCGTATTGGTTTAGTCTTTTATTTACTTATTTAGTTATAAAGTTATCAAGACCTAAAAAAACTTATGACGTGTTTTAGTTCGATTTCTCGAATCAAAAAACGCAATACATCACTTACAGGTTGTAGGTTCTACATTCAGCTACCGAAACGTACAGTAAAGTGGTTGACTGTAGCCTATCATCACCCTTAGCTGCACCTAATAACCTAGCCCTAACCATATAGCTACAATATATACAAATATAAATAATAGTGCGGGAAGCCTGTTGCCTTGACACCTAAGGCAACAGACGGAAGGTGGGAATAATGAAGGGTGTATAGGACGGGATTTTATCATTGCCGATCCGCAACCTCACGGACCGACCAATAACTAAGGCTGGATAAGGCCAGAGCTATCGGCAACCATTTATAGGCGCAGTAACAGTGAGAGGAGTCGATGGTCTCGTCGTAATGAAACAGCGTTGCTCGTAGCGTAAAAAGAGACTTTATAACATATTTACATAGTATTTATATTAATCTATTTACATTAGTTATTAATGCATTTGTGTGAAAAAACTGATGTACCTAGTCGAATTATTTTAGTGACAAATAACTAATATTGACGTCATTTCGGCTTCACTGCCACTTTCTCGTGTGAACATAGGTACTTAACAAGGTAACACAAATAAAGAATTTTTAATTGTTAGGCAGATAAAACATCATCGTACCCTTCGCGCGAAAGCTTCGTCACGCGCGAACGGTGCAAAACCGCGCGCCAGCGGCCAGCGCGCTTCTCCTCGCGCCCGCAGAAAGCAAATGGAAATGCATGCGCGCGAATTGCGCGCCAAGAACGTGCGCCGCGCGCCCCCTTTACAAACCTTGCCACTTGCAACACTATGAGTCACTATCTCAACACTGTCAATAGCTATTATAGACGTATTGAATTAATTATTATTCAATATAACTACCAGAATTACTCAAATGCAGTACAAAACCACCAAACGATATAAACGTCAGTATAACAACAAAATATCAAAATGTCATAACCAAATTGGCAGTGTCAAGTTTTCAGTTTCTAATATACGCAATGTTTACTTTATAAAATGGTGAGAAAAAATAAAATAATTTAACAGAATTCATTTTTAGCAGTTTAATTATTTTCAACTATATTAATTTATTTACTTAGATAGCAGATAAAATTAATTAGGCGAACCATTTATTTATGATCATTGTCAGATTAAAAGCGTTAGCATTACATACTCTTTGGTCAGATTACGAAAATAACTGAAAACTGTAATCGGAACGTAAAGATTTCTGAAATGACGTTATTTTTTTCGGAAGTAGGAATTGTTAATCATTTAATATCATTTTTACGATATTTTTTAATGTGGTTAAAAAAAGCGGTGAAAAATCAGTACATTGTACATATAAATAAAACATTATTTTTGGTATTAATATACTTGTGACGCAATATGGTACGGGGTATGGGCATTCTTCTTTTATCTATCTATTTCTTTAACGTATTTTGTTTTTTCCTAGTTAATCGAAAATGGCAGAAGCAGGATTCCCCGGGCAACACACGACGACGACAACGGTCACTTCAAGCACCGCCGTCCAGACAAACATACGGTTTGACCCGTCCTACATAAAGACCATACCGGGCATACTGAAGATTGTCCAAGTTGTGAGTACAGTTTATGTCAACGCTCTATATTAAAATCTGCTTCGCTCGCGTGAAAGTAGGTTTTTCCTTTCAAACTTTGGACCCCCGTTCCATCCCCTTGGAGGTGTATTTTCGAAAATCCTGCTTATTTGTATAAAGGTGGCCGCACGCGTGAGAATACGTACGGACATCCTCACACCCCAGCCGCCGGGATCCCGACCCCGATTTCCAGCCACCGTAGTCGTGGGCTTGCGGACGACGAACATTGGGTAGCTTGCCGTCCGGTAAGCGCTCGGACCGAGCCCGAGTTGTCGGCGTCGCGTAGTGTTCCACACGCGCCTCAAAGATATGTCAGTAAAACCGCAGGGGCCCAGCAAAGCCGAAGCCTACTGGGGCCATGGGTTGACTTCCGAAAGGGAAACCCTGAACGAAAGGCAAAGAAGGAACATAGGTGTGGTTTTAGTCAGTAAAAGTCTGACACGCCCTCTCGCTCTGCCGTAGAACGAGAGAAGTCATTGGATGATTTCCCACATTAAAAATAAAATTGTATAAAGAAAATCTGTTCAAATTTTAAGCGTTCTAGGTCCAAGGGTTTGAGCTGGGCGTTGATGTGTCAGTGAGTGAGTCAGGACTTTGCCTTTTATAAATACAGGTTTTTATCTCATTTGTTTTAAAAATATTAGAGCCTCCCCATTTTTCTTTCAAACCTTACGAAATCTCTGAGCAAGTTTGTCTCACAAACGTGATCAGATCGTGATCTAAATGTTATAAAGAGGCACTTGAGGTTTTTTTTTGTTTAATTTATTTGCAATCAGTCGCCAGACTTTAACCAAAGGCAAATGAGTTACGGGAACCATTGTCATTTGCAAAAACAAGGGCCGGCGCCCTACACTCTGCTTAAAGCACATTGGCAGGATTGAGCAATCCAGAGGCAAGCGGATTAGGAAGGCGGTAGATGCCCTGTATGTTGCCTTTTATAGTGCTGTATTTCTGAGGCCACTGTTGGAGTTGAATTTCGTCGTTCCTCGTAAACCATGGAGCGTTTGTAATTTTCCTGGGTATGCCTTTTTGCACCCTTTTCCAAATAGGTTAAAGAATTGCATTTTATATTAGGAGTTTGTTATCCAGCGAGAGAATCGAGTTTCTACCCATGAACCAGTACAAAACTTCTGAATTTGTTGTTAACCTGATCTCTCTTTGCTTTTATGTGATATTTCCAAGTCAGACGTCTATCGGACGATCGGACGTCTATTCCTACTGAGGTAAAATTGTTTGTTTAAAGATGATAATAATTTTCGTGAAGTATTGGTTCAATAATGAAAATTCTGTCACTAATACACTACTAGCCTACCGAGTGCCATAGGATAATTATTTATCCTGGATAAAAGCGTGATTTTTGTTGGATAGGCTACAGAAGCGTAGCCCAGGGATCCAGCTTGTTCCTTGTAATGATGATTAGCTATTTCTTCGGTATTTTGAATACTAATAAACACTAGCATGTTTCAAGGTCTTAAAGTTGTAAAATAAAGTTTCAGCAAAATACTGAATAATCAATACAAGGCAATCCACAGCTTTGTTAAGTTCAAACACTTGTACCATGTTTTATTCATAAGGTGAAAGGTCGAGTCCTTCTAAATGGTACCTTGTAATTCAATGTCGTGTTATCACGTTGATCGCCGGCTGTTATATGACGTCGTTCACGCTATAATAACCCGAGGGGGGGACCTGGCCTTTTACTAACATGCTATCGCCCCACTCCCGAAGGGGGACCTAGCCTTTTATAAACACGGCATGCTATCGCCTACTGCCGGAGGGGGATAGACAGGTATGCTATTTTTTCCCAAAGGGCTATAGTAAGTACTGCCATTTTGTGTGAGTCAACACTTAATATAATGACGATATAATGCTGTCATCATTTAGTCAAGTGTGACCTCCACTACGACTTACCTCACTACTACTACCTACTTACCTCTGATCCATTCGTCTTGCGAAGTTGCGACTACAGTTATGCAAATTTTCCTCGGTTCGTCACACGATACAAGCAATACAATAGATGGTTAAATACATTACGCGATTAAGCTACAGGTCGCATAGCCATTTTTTTTACGTGGGAAATTATCAAATGAATGATTCCAGCCATCTTGGGAGGAACGAGAGGGAGTTTTAGACTATTACTGATTAAAACCCACCTGTGTTACTTCAGTTACTCTTTGCGAGGACCACCGTAACTCTTTCCAGCAGCCCTGGCAGAGGCCACAGAGCCTACGTTCTGAGATGCATAGATATATGCAAGTCGCGTAACACCAATGACTTAATTCTCTTTGCGTAACGCGGTCTTAAAATTAGCAAGCTTGGAACAGGTTAGCGCTGACCGTTTTACTTTGTGCGTCTTTTTCGGTGCGGCACTTGGTACTTGGTAGCCGTTATAGCCAACCAGTCAATACCAAGTCGTAAGCTATAAGCACTTGCTGCACCGTATCATCAATCAATCAATCAAATAATTTATTTCCTAGGTAGAGGTATTACAGTTTTGTTACAGGCGTTGTAATATATCCTGCCATAACATGACGTGCAAATGTATTTATAATCAGCGATATCAATTAATCAAATTTATAAGATTACAGATTCTATTGACTTGGCTTTTAAATAGTCCTTAACGGAATAATACATTTGAAAAGTATTATTTAAACATTGTTAGCGACAGCCACTTTTAACTGACTTCAATATTAAGAAGAGGTTAATTCTCTTCTACATTTTTTTTTTGCTTATGTTTTTCTCTCGGAGTTCGACTCCGTAATAAAACAACGTTTCCTAGCCCTGTTTTGGATTATTGGAGTTGTTATGAGATGCACTCTTGTTATAAGGTACCATCGAACTGATCAGATTATGAAGGCGGAAGGTAGGCGCGGCATTAAAGCCGTGGGCCGAATATGACTTGACTCGAGTCAGACTCGATTCCTGCTTTAGTTAGTCACCTACTCGAGTACCAATTTATTTTGACTCGATTCCGGTCCTCTCGGTAGTCAGGAAGAATAAATTTTGCACTCGCTGAACGGTAATATTATGGGAGCCCAACTGACTCGAGTCTAGTATTCGAGTTAGATTGACTCGCTCGTGCTGTAGCACTACATTCGTAGTTTTAGTTTTGAGACACCCATAAGACTGCAAAATTTTAATGTGAACGAATTTCGTTAAAACATTTTCTTTAAGCTTATTTGGTTCGTCTAGATGTGATGTTTGTACAGTTTGCACTAAATTAAATCATTGAATGCCCGGTGCGCGGATCCACGCGAGACACAATTGCTTTTTAATTGTGTCTCTAATTACGGCATACGAAAGGTTAATAACTAGATTTATCTTTTTACCCGACTGCAAGAAGGGTTATTTAGTAAGTAAAATTACTTGCAAATTGGGTAAAAACCTAATGGAATCTACCTCTTTTTGTTGTGTAATAAAACAAATATAACTTGATCTCATTTCTGGTTCATAGGTAGCTCCTTAATATGTTCTATGGCTTTTTTTTTGTAATGTTTAAAAAAAAGGGATTTTTTATTATTGTGTTGCTCAACCTACATGCTGTTTGAAGTCCTATTCGATTTTTCCTTTTTACTCTAAAATTGGTAACAAACTTTAGTTCTGGAGTTGAATTTCCAGACTAGACTTCTAGACTCGAATCAATATTCGACTCCTAGACTCAAGTCAACAATCGAGTACTAAACATAGAATTCGAGTATTGAACTTGAACCGCGGAATCGAGTCATGATTCGAATACTATACAAACCGACTTGAGTCGACTCGATCCACCAAAACAGTGACTCAGCACATAACTACGCGACAATCACGCAAATAAAAAAAAAACGTGTTTTAGCCATAGATATCCGTCGATATCCGTGATCCCAGCCGTGTTTTGGTTATTGGAATTGTGATGAGATGCACTTGATGACTTCTTTAAGAATAATTTTAATTTCGGAAATTGGTGTAAAATAACACAGAAACAAAACCAGAAAAACAAACTTCCGAAATTAAGTTATTTTACACTTTTTAGTGTTTTTTGTATGGTAAAGTTGTTTAATTAATTAATTCATACGGTTATTATTTTGTATGGTAAAAGTTTTTTAATCAATTACTTCATACGGTTAAATTTTTTCACCCCCAAAAATGGTACAATAAAATTATTCAAAAGAGCGTTTATTCATAAGAAATACAATACAATTCGAATTGAAACCTATTCGTCATAGCATAGCACAATGAAAGCGTTTCCCCGCTGTTTCCTTTACTGCGTTGAATCATTTATGTTTGAACATTTTACGTCGGAACTTGCGCAGTCGGTTCAATATATCGCAAGACTATATTCTTAGATACCTAGACACAGTTTTATATTATTATTTTATGGAGTCCTAGCTCTCGAAATGGGCTATATGATGCCATGATGACATTGTGTTCTGTAATATTTTAAATAGCTTGACCGAGAGTGATTACTTTATGCACTATGACTATTCCTTAGATAAAGCCGTTTCTATAGGTATATCATTATTGATTACTCAACTACGGTAGAATCAAAAAGAGTAGGTACCTAATGATTTTAGCAGGCTATGATTCATTGGTATGATCCTATAGTAAAGGGTCACTAAAACTTCTTTGTAAAAGACCAGTTGTCCACGACTAGTTTTGTCTATAGGTACTTTCTATGCTATAGATTCATTCAGTTGTGAAACATTGATCATCTTCTACAAAATATATAGAGTAGCTAATTAGTGTGCGACTGAACTTTTGACCCTTGACTGTAGCTACTTACCTGTTTATTTAGCTGTTTCCTTCACTTACATGAGGGAAGCAGCCTAAACTACTCATGTTATCATTAAACCCCAAGCGAACGCCGGCGTTCGCTCTCTCATTGTCTTTCTATTGTGTTAGAGACACAATACGGTATTCGAAAGGGAAGGGCAATGTCATACAAATATTATGTTGTCATCGTCAATATTAATAAGATGATTCTAACATCTCCCAAACATTAATTCCAGCTATGCAGCCTCCTCGGGTTCATCTGCATCCGATGCTCATATTTGAGTGGTGCGACCAAAGGCTCGTTCTTCAGCTGGATATCGATGATCGCCTTCTGGTTCACGGGCATCCTGCTTGGCCTGTACCTGTTCCATATCCTTGAGAAGTTCTACAAGATCCCCTGGCTGAAGATCGAGTTCGGTTTCTGCGCACTATGGACCTTCTTTTACTTGCTGGTGTCGATTTTGGCTGCGACCGTCCATGATAACCCTCATTCTGCTGCTGCGGTAAGTGATTATTTCATTGATGTTTCTAAATTCGCACTCGGTCACGGTCGCTCACAGTGGGCCTCAATAGAAGGCTTAAAGTTACCCAAAGGGCAATGCATGGCACTTGCATAATCGAATCAGGAATAAAGGTATCCGCAGAAGAACCAAGGTTACCGACGACTTAGCCCGAAGAATCGCCAAACTTAAGCGGCATTGGGCTGGGTATATTGCATTGCCCGCAGAACAGATGGTCGAAGGGGCTGCAAGGTCCTGGAGTTGGCGACCGCGTACCGGAAGACGCAGCGTTGGAAGACCTCCCACAAGGAGGACGATGATCTGGTGAGGGTTGCAGGAATCTGATGGATGTTAGACGCACAAGACCGGTCGTTGTGGCGACACTTGGGTGAGGCCTATGTCCTTAGGTGTGTATGTAGTGCGCGTGTATGTAGCGTCTTTCATATGATGATAAAGATGTTTATAAAACTGTATACTTAAAAAAATAACTACTGCCTGCCAGGGTCTCAAGGTTGAGTAAATTGTTGTTTTAATAGCAGTTTGGAGACTTTTGTGCAATTAGTTTTCAGGGTCCAGTGTCCTCGCGTCGAATTGTTGAGTTTACAAGTCGGAATGCAGTTTTCATGTTATTCGCTCCTGTTTCATTTCATAATCTTTTTTTTTTGTATTAAATGTATCGTTAATATTTCCAGTTCTTCGGGTTCGTAGCCATGTTCGCGTACCTAGTAGACGCGTACCTGAAGTGGGTGGCGGTGCGCGCGGGCGGGCTGGCGCAGGGCTCGCGCGTCGTGTCCAAGCAGACCACCTCCGCCGTGGAGTCGCCGCCCCCCAGGGTCGGGTACTAGGGACCGGGACGGGATGGGGACGAGACAGCTTCAGAGTTAGGATAAAGACAAATTAATTTGCCTACTTTATTTAGAGCAACTTTTTTAATAGTCGGATAACTTTTGTTTAAAGCATAATCGGCCTTGTAATGTTCCCACCGCTGGGACTGAGGCCTCCTCTCTAGAAGAGCAAATGGGCCGTAATCCACCGCTCCGGCCAAGTGCGAATTGATGGCTGTCACATGTCTTCGATTTTATGGTTCTAGGACATGCCGGTGCTTACGATGTTTTCCTTCACCGTTTTAAGAGCAGTGGTGATGAAATATATTACGCAAAGTAATGCGCCTGACTGGGCTTGAATCGCGACCTGCAACCTCACTCACCACTGGATAACTTTTATATTAATTAATAAACAAAATCTCTCATTAAAAAAAAAACTATCATTTTTATTCCTGTGAAAAAAAGTTATCTGGCGATTGAAAAAACTCGCTAGTCATAGACGAGGAAAAAGCAGTAGTAACTTAGTGTTACTACAGAGCACCAAGATTGCCATAGCTGTTCCTGCTAGAGACGGCATTTCCAAAATTTTCCAAACGTGTCTGTAGCTCTTTTTTTTACACGTAGAAATTGGTGGCCTATCCTATAACATCCGTAACATCTCCGTGCACATTGCGCAGGCCATATTAAAGAATACTATTTAACCCTATAGTGCTCGCGCTATAAGCATATTGCCGCCCTCAGAAAACATTTTTTTTTTTCAAAACTGTTCATGGTCAAACGTCGCGTGTCGTAGCCCAGTACCAGGTTCCCTATCCTCCACCTACCTGTTCTGCAAGTTTGTATACAAACAGTTCACAAAACGCCTCGATATTGCTCGGCACGGCAAATTGCTCACCGCGCGAGTACTCTAGGGTTAAAAAAAGGTATTATTAGCAATAACGTCTCTAGTCGTAGTAAACGGGGCTATTCCATACTCTATGGTGTTCTTTAAATTGCTCATAACAACACACGTTTTAGAGAACCTCTCCGTCCCTAATCACGCCTTAGATTTGTTTATGACGGTTAAAAGACATTGGCACCTTATATGCACAATATTGTTGTTTAGTGTTGCGACAACGTGTTTTGTAAATAGTACCTATTGAGCGAGTTGCCACATGTAAAATTAAATTAGGTTTTTGAATTAGTATGTCTTGCCAGATTAAAAATAATATGTTCTTCAATTCAAATAAGTTTTATATTATTCTTTAATTCATTTTAATGGTGTAATAGATTGCAAAACTTTTTAAATTATATTAGTTGTTTATTCTGCGATGAATTACATAATAAAAAAAGTTTTGAAGTAATATGTGGTGACAATTTTAAGCTCAATAATTCGCTCTGGTCTAAACGTTAGCTATTTAAGTAAAATGTCATTACCTAGATTAAGCCCAAACAAAATAATGTACTTACGTAACAAAATAATGTTTTACAGTATTGTTTCAATTTTACACTTTTTGGCACACTCCCGCCATATTGTTAATCATCGAACTAATTTACAATATTTTTTTTAACAATGTTAATCAATTTATTTTGCACAAATATTGTTTATTTTTATATATTATATACTACTTATTTAATATTTAACAAGTAGTGTACTACCATAGCCCATGACTTTTATTGATAAAAATATATTGTATTACGGCAATTAAAATTGGGGTATTTTAAACGGTCTAACCAAAGAATTATGTACCTACAGGGTGTGATGGCTCAAATTTTGATCTGAAAGGAACTAAATCATGACACTATTCAGACATTGTATATTTTTTTGGATGATGCTCTCCCTGAAATTAACTTTTAAAGGCCAGTATTTTAAATATTCCATGCTAGACATAATGTATAGCATAGTATAGTCGGCTTTATAATGTTCCCACTGTTGGGACTCGGGCCTCCTCTCTAGGAGAGGGTATGGCGTAATGTATGACGTAGAAAAAATAATTGGCGTTAATGTCTCTTTATAACGCACTATCACTATATATTTGTAAATGTCCAATTTTCACATAAAAAAAGTTTTAAAATGAGCCTTATACACTGTGCCTTGTGTTCGTAAGAAATTGACAAATTGTATGGAACTACCTACTTACTTATAATAGGAAAAAAAAAATTACGTTTGCAATTTTTTTTTTCATTTTAACTGCCTTAGCTGTAAACCTACAGTATTTTAGATGACCGAGGAATTATTTGTAGGTAATACTTTTAGTTTATTGAAACCTGTATATTACATGCCTTATTACATAACGTGTTCATACGCCAGCACCATTTAGAACAAAACTAAGTAATTTGCCATCTCAATCAAAGATGCCCTAAACTCATGACAGCACTAAATCGGTCTAAAGGGCCACCTCCACGAGCGCTTGAATTTGCTCAAATTTCCCTGCTAACATCTCCGCGAGATGATTATTATTCCCCCAGCATTTTCTAGTCGCGGTCAATCTGTGATTTATGCGATGAATGTCTGCATGTCTACAAAATATCGTTGGACATTTTTTTTTTGTTGATAATGTTTTGATTCGCGAGAGTCGTGTCGTTCTTCGAATCGAGGCGAAAATAATTATCGCCGTGTGAGAACACGTTCCTAGAGTTGTTATAGAATGAAGTGGCAGGACTATAATAATGTCAGAGACACTCGCTCGTGGGGCACAGCTAAATCTGATAGCATTTAGATACTTCGCTTAAAGTGCATTGCATTTTAAAGGTAGAACTACATTGGGCACACGTGGGCCACGCCTTCAACAGAGCTGCCAAGGTGATGCGGAGATCTCGGTTCGACCACGTTAGCCGCATCGGGAACAAACTCGTATCATACCCTGCTGGTAGTAAGGCGTTTTGGTCCCTGGCTAAGTCGGTTGAATTGAACTTCTGCTGTCCTTCACTACCGCCACTGCTGAAACCCGACGGGTCGCTGGCCTATACCGCTGAGGAGAAAGCAAATTTGTTTGTCTTACTCCTCGTCGAATCTTCGCGTCTAGATCCTAGTGACGCGCGGCCCCCTGTTAATCCTGATGGTTGCGAGACGAGCATGTCCGATATTCGTATCCATCAGAAGGACGTCCGTTGGGTGCTGCGTAACCTTGACGCGAATAAGGCTAGCGGTCCAGGCGGGATACCGGCAATTGTTCTAAGAACGTGTGCGCCTGAACTGTCTCCGATCCTGACACGCCTATTTTGGCTTTCATTGGAGGCTGGAAAAGTGCCGATTGCAAGCTAACGTACAGCCCGTGCCCAAAAAGGGTAGTCGGGCTGACCCAGCTAACTACAGACCAATCTCAGTAACGTCCATTCCCTGTAAGACTATGGAACGTGTACTCAACACTAATCTCCTGGCATACCTAGAAGCTAATGACATCCTAAGTGACCGACAATACGGCTTTCGCCGAAATCGGTCAACTGGTGATCTTCTAGCGTATGCCATCCACATCTGGAGTGAGGCCATCGAGAAGCACGGGGAAGCGCTTGCCGTCACCCTCGATATCTCGAAGGCTTCTTAGGGTTCGATATCTCGAAGGCTTCTTCGATAGGGTCTGGCACGAAAGCTTCCTTCTTTCGGTTTACCTGCTGGATTGTGTGCTTGGATCGCAGACTTCCTGAGTGACCGGTCCATCCGAGTGGTCATCGATGGCTGCTCGTCCGGTCAAATGGCCATTAATGCCGGGGTCCCTCAGGGGTCAGTGCTCTCGGCAACATTGTTCTTGCTGCACTTAAACGATCTGCTTAAGCTCGGTACGTTTGGGTATGCAGACGACAGCACTGTTGCTGAGAGTTACATATCCAGCGCGCGAGCTAGTGATGTGAGAAAACCTTTCAAAGTTTTTTTTTTCTTCACCCCTGCCTTCCTAATCACCCAGACTATATCAGCACTATTTTTTCTGTTATGTTAAATGTAGCCAATCTTGCTTGGGTGTACGACTTTTTGATTACTTGCAAGTCTAACTGCGTCTGCCATACTTTGTTACTTGAACATACTCTTGTGTAACTATTTCATCGTTTCTATTAATATCTATCTCTCAGGGTAGGTACCTTAGCTGAGTTTTTTACAGTTTGTTGACTTTATCAGTTGTTCTTTATTATGTTAATTTAGTTGTTACGTTAGAACTAACCACCTTTCTTATTAAGTGTTAACTGCTAGTTCAGGTACGTGTGTATACTACATATCGCAAGAGACCTAACTCAGAGAGGGTATTGGATTCTGAAAACATATGGTTAAAAAAATAAGGTTCAGTTTTCAAATACCCTCTTTTTTGAGTTACGTCTCTTTTTTATTAAGCGTGCGATATATTATTTTGTTCATACATATTTACTGTAACGCAGCTTTGCAAGATTAATTAATATAAAAAGTAATTAATTGAAAAACTTTAATACTTTTATTAAACATTGAAATGATTAAGTGTGTTCCCTCATATCTATGCTCAATGTTATGCTAATTTAATACTAACAATGTTTTTTTTTTTACAAAACTTGGGTCTTAGAACTCACTAATGCAATTAATATGTTAAAAGTTAATACAGTTTGACTTTTATGTCGGTAATAAAGTTTGTGTTTGTATTGTGTCTAAAAATAGTACGTTTGTGGACACTGACATGTACATGTTCGCGTCTGACTCAGTAACGACATTGAATGGCAATTAATTCAAGAAAAAAATATTTCGTTACGAAATTTCATCTACTTATCACTTCTTTTTGCATAAACCATTTCTTTAATTACACCTGGAAAAAAATGAATGGTGACAACAAATTCAACCTGTATTATAAATTATTTTATCTGTTTCAAACTGTAAAATCTAAGAAGACATTTTTAATATAATTATTGAAAATCGATATTTATTCGTTATGAGTATTATTTTGTTCAATAAATATGATTTTCAGATGAAATGCTTTTGTATTAAATATAATAAAAATGTAGTATGATTATAGGCTAATATATTTTATTATAATTACTAATTATGTACTGTTTTTATTAATTATATTTTCTTATTATGTGTGTGCTGTCTACGTTTTTCTTTTTGTGCTTTTTATAACCAGTCAATACTGGATGTTTTTTTATTAATGTATGTATTTGAGACAATTTATAATTTACTTACCTCTACGCATTTTACAATCGATCAACGCTTTTGTACTAAATATAAGTGATATTTTTAGATATTGTTATTGTGTGTCATGAATGGTGCCTTACAGAATTCCACATATTTTTAATATTTCTTAACATATCAGTACCAGAAATACAGTCGATAAAAGATAGAAGTGACATTTATGAGACAACATTGAAAAAAGAAAATGCCCAAAATATTTTTAAATATGGCCGATGGTCGATTTCAATTTACCTATCAATGTCACTCCTAAATTGAGTCGTGCACTAATTTTTACACAGTGTTTAAATAACTTTATTTTAATGAAATCTTATAAATGTACCTATTTGCCTTATATGATAGCTGTTACACTGTTACTAAATGTATTAAAATTTTGGAAATTTTATGGTAATGTATAGAAATAAAAAGTGTTAATAATATTAATTTGTTTTATTTGAAGTTTATAGACCACACAAATAGTTAATCACGTACCGTTTGGGGCACGGGCGCAGATCAACGCTTTTCCGTCACCTTGCACGAATTATATCGTAAAGCGGCAGTATAGTATACACAATCAACATCATCATACCTGTGCCTACTCATTAGCGATCATTCAAGCTACATTCATATAGCATTAATTAAAGGTCCCCAATAAATCAGATCTTTGACTGTCACCGACTATAATTTCAACCCAACATTCAAGGTGTGTGAGACTCATTCAGCAGCACGTACATCTTTAAGGTCCTTCGAGCCGGATCTCTGGTTTCGGTGCTCGTTTCTGCGGCAGCAACAACTCAGCAGCTCAATATAGATTATAATAAAAAATAATATTTGCGGGACCGACAACAATTTGTCAGATTGGGTTTGTACGAGTCACTCCCATGCCACACTCGTTCAGGTGTGAGTCAAGGTTCGGTAGTCGGCCCTCTCCTTTTCATCTTGATGATTAATGACCTCCCCGATGTGGTTGCGAATGTTAGATCCCTTTTATATGCTGATGACTTAAAACTTTTTTATGAAATAAAATCTGAGCTCGATTGCCAAGTACTGCAAGCAGACATTGATTCAGTATATAAGTGGAGCTTAGAAAATAAAATGGAATTTAATAAATCAAAATGCTACGTGATGTCTTTCGGTCGAATGCGGCACCCAGTCAACTTTCTATACAAACTGAATGGAGATACAATTACAAGAACTGATTCCATGAAAGACCTGGGAGTCATATTCGACCGCAAGCTCACTTTTCACGACCACATCACATCTACTGCCAAGGAGTCCTTCAGGCGCCTTGGTTTCGTTTTAAGGAACTGTCGTGATTTCCACAACTCCCACGTTATCAAGCTTGTTTTTGGGGCATTGGTCCGTAGCAAGCTTGAGTCTAGTGCGTGCGTATGGAATCCGTATGAAAAGCAGTATGTATTAGCTTTAGAGAAAGTACAAAAAGCATTCCTCAGGTACCTTTACAAGCACTCGTACGGGTTTTATCCCTATTTGTACCCCACTAAATTCTTGTTGGGTTGCTTAAATTTCAACTCCCTAGAAGTAAGACGGTCGCGCGATCAGATGACTGTAGTATTTAAAATTCTTAGGGGAATTATTGATGATCCTGATCTGCATAATGAAATATGCAATCTGTTCGTCCCAGACAATTACTGTCGTGGCAGAAAACATCGTTTACTGGCTGTTCCAACTTCCCGTACTATTGCGCATTCCAGGTCGCCTATTCCTCGGACAATAGCCGCCATTAACGCTCTCCTGAACTCAAACACAGGTCTTGATGTGTTTGCGGATGAATGGAAGCTGATAATGTCAGAATGTTTGAATTTTTGTGAGAAGGATGCATGACTGAGTTAAAAATTAGGTATAAGTTTAAATAGTGTAATTGGCTTCGGCCGTTCTATTTAAAATAATAATAAATAAATAAATAGAAAGTACGACCTTTACAGAGGATACGTACCGCAAAGATCAACATTCATCAATAACTGCTTATACGAGATTACGGAAGCTCATCAGCAGCATCTTCAGAACATAAAAAATCTTTGTTCAGTTTTCCATCATGGAAAGAGTTGGAGTTATTGGAACGGATTATATTAGGTATAAAACAACGGAGGCCATGCAAAAAAATAACCAATTTCAAGAAAACCGTCAAGTTTTTTACAGAAACACCAAATTATTTTAGGGAATTTACTATAACTTCCTTTTTAATATAGCTGAAGCTGGTTTTTTTCTTTTATTTATGTTGTTGTTACCCTAAAATGTGTTTTTTCCCCTAAAATGATATGCTTCCAGATTGGTCCCATTTTTTTTTAAATCCATTTCTGATGATTGAATCCATGAAGAATCGAGGGAACTCCACAAATAATATAGGCATATACAGGGTGTTTGGTGCATCGTGTGCCAAATAGAAATGGTCGACGGGAGGGGTCATCTGCTATCCTTTCAGACCCCTAAACACTTCTCATGCCCTGTGGATTTTGTTTTCATCGTCTTTTTATTGTTTTATGAAAATAAGGCCCAAATTTTTCATTCACATAATATTTATGGCGTAGACTCTGAATTTTAATTTTATTTAGATGTGTATTGTATTATAGTACTTTTAAATTTAAAATTAGTGACATTAGCTATTTAGTTTTTTTTTTAAATTTACTTGCAAAGTTTTGAACTTGAATTAAAGCTGTCCATATATAGCTATTTACTTGGCGATAAAAAAAAAACCAAAAGCGACCGGGTTCTTCCAACTTCCTCAAAAATTCTCTAGTTTATCTTCTTGCTAGTGATGTGCCACATGCCATAAAAATCTTTTTATAACTTTGTGAATTCGCTAGAATTGTGAATCGAGTCACATAAGACTAATATTCAAAATTATGATTTAAAAAATATTTTTGCTTAATGATACCTGAAAAACCTATTAAAAATTTATCTCACTCTTATAAGGAAAAATCTGTCTCTTATCTCTCTTTTCGTGGGTTTTACTAGAAATAAAAAAATAAATAAATTGCATTTTTAACATTTATTTCATAATTTTTACAAATCCTGCTCAAATTGTTGGCCTCTGTTGTGAATGCAGGCCCAACATAATATATGTTTCGTATTTCGACAGTTGTTGTAAGAAGTCGTATTTCCTCCAGTAATATGTGGCCTACAACCTGATGAGTCATTTGATCGACTTCAAATTGCTTTTATGAATGAAGGACCTTCAAAAGCAACCATCTACCGCTGGTATAGCGACTTCAAGCGTGGTTGCCTTATTTTGGGGGATGAACAAAGGAGAGATTCAATGAAGATCTCTTCATTGAATCTCTTCGTATGTACGCTTCCCGAACTACACGTACACGTATGTACGGTTCGGGAAGCGTTCACAAGATTCTACACGAGCACCTTCGCGTGAGGAGGATAGTTTGCCGCTGGGTGCCGCACAACCTCACTGAAGTTCAGAAGCAGGCCCATGTGGAGTGGTGCCGTGATATGATTCAAAAATTTGAAGTAGGCTCGTCTCGGCGCCTTTACGAAATTGTGACAGGTGACGAATCTTGAATTTATCAATACGATCTAGAAACAAAGCGTTAACCGAAAGTTTGGCTGTTTCAAAACGAACCAACGCCTACGAAAGTGAAGCGATCGAGAAGCGCAGGGAAAATTTTGATCGCTAGTTTCTTCACTTTGACGGGGTACCTGATTTCAATTCCGTTACGAGACCAAAGCAGCATCAACGCCGAATGGTATACCACAAAAAGCCTGCCAGAACTTTGGTATGCAATGAGCATCAACCGACCGAACACCGCGCCAGCTCCGCGGGGTACTGCTTCACCATGACAACGCGCCCGCGCACTCAGCGCTCAAAACGAGGGACTTCCTGGACACCACACCGGTCAGAGTCTTGGGGTCCTTACAGTCCTGATCTGGCACCGTGTGACTTCTTTGTATTCCCTAAAATAAAAAATCATCTGAAAGGGATACAGTTTACGGAAGACGCTCTAGCAGCGTTCGAGAAGGCCGTGGAAGAGGTGTCTGCGGCGGACTGGAAAAAATGATAAAAAAATTGGTTCAGACGCATGAAACTTTGAATAGAGGCTGGTGGAGAGTTCTTTGAAAATATTAAATAAAAATATTTTATCCATAGAAGTTAGTATTTTAGTTTCTCAAAACTTTCCGAGTGTCCCACGTATATAAATTAATTATTATGTCTAAAAAATATTGTGAGATATTATGCTAAATATATTTTGGAGCATTAAGAATCTGCCAGGTAGAGGGAATCCAAAATAAGTAAAGCATATGTAGGTAAATATATTTATTTTAAATGCAATTTAATATATTAGGTTATAATAAGTATAGGTATTTGTCTTAAATATTAATAAATACTACAGCTTCAAGCGCTTGATATCTTCCATTTTGAAGTCAGTCCTGTAACAAAATTTTCCTTTATTATACTTAAACATTGTGTAATGTTAAAAGTGCACAATATTATTATACTTGGAAGAGACGGGCCTACTGAAACTAATGGTCCGCAGTTGTTGTTCATATCGCGGTCTCGCATAACCTTTTCTCTTACCGAAGCGTTTAATTTTGATGAAATAAAACATTTTGCATCTCATGTCACAAACTAACTTCACCTAAACTAGGTAAGATCTCAAATAAATGATATTCGAGAGTGCGCTTGCGTCTATGAGTGCGTGTGAGTTGAACGCAGCTGGTTCTTTGTAAGTGTGGAGAAAGTGGTATAACAATACATGAAAACAATGGTAATACTCATAATTACAAAAATTTTTTAGTAAAGGACCAACTCTGAAATTGCGAAAGGAATTAGCTTTTAAGTACCTATATTTTGTAGATTTATGTCAAAATAAATAAATGGGGCAGTTAATACTTTGCGATTTTTGGTCCGATAGTAAAAGTTGTTCATAATGTGGATTATTTTTGAAGTGAAACTTCTTTATCGGGGTTGGACAAAAATTTTGTGTAACATTTTTTCGTTACGCGTCACATTTTTCCGTTACGCGCCATCTTTTTCTTATTGAAGTGAAACTTCTTTATCGGGGTTGGACAAAAATTTTGTGTAACATTTTTTCGTTACGCGTCACATTTTTCCGTTACGCGCCATCTTTTTCTTATTTTTTTTATGTTTGTTACCTCAGAACTGCGTCGTTTATGGACCGATTTGCAAAATTTTTATTCCCTTTATAGGATATGCTTCCAGATTGGTCCCATTTTTTTCAAAATCCAGTTCTGATGATGGAATCCATGAGGAATCGAGGGAACTCCTCAAAAATTATAGGCAACCCTATGGTAATTTTAGTATTTTCATCAAGAACTTAAGCATTTACAGTCAAAAAGTAACATTTGATGAAGTGGAACTGATGAAGAAGACCAGAAATGGTCAACGGAACTTCATACTCAAATAGATATCACAATGAAGATATAGTTAAGCGAGACAATACAAATTAATGAATGATTCTGAATAGTTACGTTGAAAATGGTATCATCGAAGTGATCTGATGATGATAATGGAGCCGGAAGGTAGGCACTGGAACTCCGTAATTAATCAATGTAACCTAGCCGTGTTTGGACTTATTAGAATTGTCATGAGATGCACTTTGGCTATAAGGTACTATCGAACTGATCTGATGATGGAGCCGGTAGGTAGGCACAGGAACTCCGTAATTAATCAATGTATCCTAGCCGTGTTTCGGCTTATTAGAATTGTCGTGAGATGCTCTTTGGCTATAAGGTACTATCGAACTGATCTGATGATGGAGCCAGAAGGAGGAAGGTAGACACAGGAACTTAATAATAAAACAATGTAACCTAGCAGTATTTGGGTTAATTGGAATTGTCATGAGAAATAGGCACTCTGTTTATAAGTGTATCGCAACTAAAAAGTGTGAAATAAAAACTTTTTACAAAAAATAAATAAATAACCGACTTCACTAAAAAAAAAAACACTAAAAGGATCAAAATAACTTTAATTTCAGAAGTCGGTGTTAAATAAGAAACAAACAATACCGAGAAACACCGACTTCCGAAATTAAAGTTATTTTGATCCTTTTAGTGTTTTTTTTTTAGTGAAGTAGGTTATTCCGTAACGCGCCATCTTTTTCTTATCCCTACCACGCGTGATTCGAAGTATACTTTCTCCAGCGGAGTAGGGATTGGTAAATGTCTCCAATGTATTTTGCGGCCCGTTTTGAGTAGTTACATTTTTGAAATCCAGGTGGCGATTGCATTTAACCAATTTCTGTAAAGTTGCATATAGTAAATTATTTTTTAAAAAATAACGTCATAAAGAAGTTTCACTTCTTACGAGTGTACGCTAGTACACGCACACATTTTTTTTTTTTTACCAGGTGACTTTTAGACATTTATGACATCACCTAGAACTTAAATTCAAAATTCTGTATCGCAGTATTACAGTTCTCCGCGCGATTAAAATATAAACAACAGTTAGAAATCAACTATTGGGTAGTTGCCCGGACCAGACACACCACGCGTTTGGTTGGAGAATCCTCTTTTCAATGAAGCCTGCCCAGGCCGCGAGGCGAAGTGCGCGGCGCTCTACGGCTACAGAGTACTACCTGCGCGCCAGTATATCCTTAGCCTCAGGCGCCGCCAGCCGCGGCGTGGGCAGCAGAGCATCTCGCGCGTGGGAGGGGTGCTCGAGCGCCAGCAGCGCCGCCGCCTGCGTGTAGCGCGCGCGGCGCTCTACGGCTACAGAGTACTACCTGCGCGCCAGTATATCCTTAGCCTCAGGCGCCGCCAGCCGCGGCGTGGGCAGCAGAGCATCTCGCGCGTGGGAGGGGTGCTCGAGCGCCAGCAGCGCCGCCGCCTGCGTGTAGCGCGCGCGGCGCTCTACGGCTACAGAGTACTACCTGCGCGCCAGTATATCCTTAGCCTCAGGCGCCGCCAGCCGCGGCGTGGGCAGCAGAGCATCTCGCGCGTGGGAGGGGTGCTCGAGCGCCAGCAGCGCCGCCGCCTGCGTGTAGCGCGCGCGGCGCTCTACGGCTACAGAGTACTACCTGCGCGCCAGTATATCCTTAGCCTCAGGCGCCGCCAGCCGCGGCGTGGGCAGCAGAGCATCTCGCGCGTGGGAGGGGTGCTCGAGCGCCAGCAGCGCCGCCGCCTGCGTGTAGCGCGCGCGGCGCTCTACGGCTACAGAGTACTACCTGCGCGCCAGTATATCCTTAGCCTCAGGCGCCGCCAGCCGCGGCGTGGGCAGCAGAGCATCTCGCGCGTGGGAGGGGTGCTCGAGCGCCAGCAGCGCCGCCGCCTGCGTGTAGCGCGCGCGGCTCTCTACGGCTACAGAGTACTACCTGCGCGCCAGTATATCCTTAGCCTCAGGCGCCGCCAGCCGCGGCGTGGGCAGCAGAGCATCTCGCGCGTGGGAGGGGTGCTCGAGCGCCAGCAGCGCCGCCGCCTGCGTGTAGCGCGCGCGGCGCTCTACGGCTACAGAGTACTACCTGCGCGCCAGTATATCCTTAGCCTCAGGCGCCGCCAGCCGCGGCGTGGGCAGCAGAGCATCTCGCGCGTGGGAGGGGTGCTCGAGCGCCAGCAGCGCCGCCGCCTGCGTGTAGCGCGCGCGGCGCTCTACGGCTACAGAGTACTACCTGCGCGCCAGTATATCCTTAGCCTCAGGCGCCGCCAGCCGCGGCGTGGGCAGCAGAGCATCTCGCGCGTGGGAGGGGTGCTCGAGCGCCAGCAGCGCCGCCGCCTGCGTGTAGCGCGCGCGGCGCTCTACGGCTACAGAGTACTACTTGCGCGCCAGTATATCCTTAGCCTCAGGCGCCGCCAGCCGCGGCGTGGGCAGCAGAGCATCTCGCGCGTGGGAGGGGTGCTCGAGCGCCAGCAGCGCCGCCGCCTGCGTGTAGCGCGCGCGGCGCTCTACGGCTACAGAGTACTACCTGCGCGCCAGTATATCCTTAGCCTCAGGCGCCGCCAGCCGCGGCGTGGGCAGCAGAGCATCTCGCGCGTGGGAGGGGTGCTCGAGCGCCAGCAGCGCCGCCGCCTGCGTGTAGCGCGCGCGGCGCTCTACGGCTACAGAGTACTACCTGCGCGCCAGTATGTCCTTAGCCTCAGGCGCCGCCAGCCGCGGCGTGGGCAGCAGAGCATCACGCGCGTGGGAGGGGTGCTCGAGCGCCAGCAGCGCCGCCGCCTGCGTGTAGCGCGCGCGGCGCTCTACGGCTACAGAGTACTACCTGCGCGCCAGTATATCCTTAGCCTCAGGCGCCGCCAGCCGCGGCGTGGGCAGCAGAGCATCTCGCGCGTGGGAGGGGTGCTCGAGCGCCAGCAGCGCCGCCGCCTGCGTGTAGCGCGCGCGGCGCTCTACGGCTACAGAGTACTACCTGCGCGCCAGTATATCCTTAGCCTCAGGCGCCGCCAGCCGCGGCGTGGGCAGCAGAGCATCTCGCGCGTGGGAGGGGTGCTCGAGCGCCAGCAGCGCCGCCGCCTGCGTGTAGCGCGCGCGGCTCTCTACGGCTACAGAGTACTACCTGCGCGCCAGTATATCCTTAGCCTCAGGCGCCGCCAGCCGCGGCGTGGGCAGCAGAGCATCTCGCGCGTGGGAGGGGTGCTCGAGCGCCAGCAGCGCCGCCGCCTGCGTGTAGCGCGCGCGGCGCTCTACGGCTACAGAGTACTACCTGCGCGCCAGTATATCCTTAGCCTCAGGCGCCGCCAGCCGCGGCGTGGGCAGCAGAGCATCTCGCGCGTGGGAGGGGTGCTCGAGCGCCAGCAGCGCCGCCGCCTGCGTGTAGCGCGCGCGGCGCTCTACGGCTACAGAGTACTACCTGCGCGCCAGTATATCCTTAGCCTCAGGCGCCGCCAGCCGCGGCGTGGGCAGCAGAGCATCTCGCGCGTGGGAGGGGTGCTCGAGCGCCAGCAGCGCCGCCGCCTGCGTGTAGCGCGCGCGGCGCTCTACGGCTACAGAGTACTACCTGCGCGCCAGTATATCCTTAGCCTCAGGCGCCGCCAGCCGCGGCGTGGGCAGCAGAGCATCTCGCGCGTGGGAGGGGTGCTCGAGCGCCAGCAGCGCCGCCGCCTGCGTGTAGCGCGCGCGGCGCTCTACGGCTACAGAGTACTACCTGCGCGCCAGTATATCCTTAGCCTCAGGCGCCGCCAGCCGCGGCGTGGGCAGCAGAGCATCTCGCGCGTGGGAGGGGTGCTCGAGCGCCAGCAGCGCCGCCGCCTGCGTGTAGCGCGCGCGGCGCTCTACGGCTACAGAGTACTACCTGCGCGCCAGTATATCCTTAGCCTCAGGCGCCGCCAGCCGCGGCGTGGGCAGCAGAGCATCTCGCGCGTGGGAGGGGTGCTCGAGCGCCAGCAGCGCCGCCGCCTGCGTGTAGCGCGCGCGGCGCTCTACGGCTACAGAGTACTACCTGCGCGCCAGTATATCCTTAGCCTCAGGCGCCGCCAGCCGCGGCGTGGGCAGCAGAGCATCTCGCGCGTGGGAGGGGTGCTCGAGCGCCAGCAGCGCCGCCGCCTGCGTGTAGCGCGCGCGGCGCTCTACGGCTACAGAGTACTACCTGCGCGCCAGTATATCCTTAGCCTCAGGCGCCGCCAGCCGCGGCGTGGGCAGCAGAGCATCTCGCGCGTGGGAGGGGTGCTCGAGCGCCAGCAGCGCCGCCGCCTGCGTGTAGCGCGCGCGGCGCTCTACGGCTACAGAGTACTACCTGCGCGCCAGTATATCCTTAGCCTCAGGCGCCGCCAGCCGCGGCGTGGGCAGCAGAGCATCTCGCGCGTGGGAGGGGTGCTCGAGCGCCAGCAGCGCCGCCGCCTGCGTGTAGCGCGCGCGGCGCTCTACGGCTACAGAGTACTACCTGCGCGCCAGTATATCCTTAGCCTCAGGCGCCGCCAGCCGCGGCGTGGGCAGCAGAGCATCTCGCGCGTGGGAGGGGTGCTCGAGCGCCAGCAGCGCCGCCGCCTGCGTGTAGCGCGCGCGGCGCTCTACGGCTACAGAGTACTACCTGCGCGCCAGTATATCCTTAGCCTCAGGCGCCGCCAGCCGCGGCGTGGGCAGCAGAGCATCTCGCGCGTGGGAGGGGTGCTCGAGCGCCAGCAGCGCCGCCGCCTGCGTGTAGCGCGCGCGGCGCTCTACGGCTACAGAGTACTACCTGCGCGCCAGTATATCCTTAGCCTCAGGCGCCGCCAGCCGCGGCGTGGGCAGCAGAGCATCTCGCGCGTGGGAGGGGTGCTCGAGCGCCAGCAGCGCCGCCGCCTGCGTGTAGCGCGCGCGGCGCTCTACGGCTACAGAGTACTACCTGCGCGCCAGTATATCCTTAGCCTCAGGCGCCGCCAGCCGCGGCGTGGGCAGCAGAGCATCTCGCGCGTGGGAGGGGTGCTCGAGCGCCAGCAGCGCCGCCGCCTGCGTGTAGCGCGCGCGGCGCTCTACGGCTACAGAGTACTACCTGCGCGCCAGTATTTGACGACGACGTGATTGTTTGACGATCGTAGTGAACAGACGTATCGAACAATATTAGTATAAACAAATAATCACTTGCGAAATCGTGACCTAGTTTTTATTAAACTGCTGTTAATAAAGTAAATTGAGTCATATATTAGGTTTGAGGTGTTTTCCTATAAAAATGATCAGTGAATAATTCATAAATAGACTACTTTACGATGGAGGATAGTCCCTTCAGCCCAAGAAGTAGGTGTGCTCGCTCCCCGCCGCCTACACCCGTAGCAGTCTCCGCTCCTCCCCCTCAAGCGCCGCAACAAAGGAATGAAACTCTTGAAGCAATTACGACGTCGGAAATTCAGAGCTGGATGACGACCATCGACCAGAGCCTGCAGGAGGTGTGCGCTATCGCAGCGGAAGGCAAGCTGAATATGGACCAAAAATTGCGCATCAATGCCCTATGCCGGAAAGTCGGTAATGGCACATCGCAATTGGCGGTACAGTACCAGTACATGAAAGCGAAAGCTTTCCAATCCCACAATGCTGCCAAAGCTCTTGAAACCCAACTCGACCTTTCACAGCAACTAAAGGAACTCAAGTTGAGTGTCGAAGAAAAATCAAAACCTGCCCTGGGAGCTTCTTTTGCTGACATGGTCAAAAAAGGAGCCAACAATTACATCCAGCCGACAAACGTAAGTTCTGTGGCCATTTATCCGAAGGACAAATTAAAGTCTAGTGATGAGACGAAATCTCTCGTCCAAAAAATTATTTGCCCCGAACAGATGAAGCTGCATGTTAGAGGCCTGCGCAAGACCAAAAACGGCGGTGTTATCATAAGCACTGAGACGAAAGACGACATCGAGAAGCTGAGACAATCGGAACAGCTAACAAAATCAGGTCTAACAGTCGACGAACCTTATAAAAGGAAGCCTAGGGTTGTAATTATAGGAGTTCCGACGTCCATGTCAGAAAACGAGGTTTTTACGTGTTTGTACCACCAAAATCTCGCCGAGAAGCTTCAGGACTGCAGCCTTCAGACGTTTTTGACCTCAATCAAGTTAAGCCATAAGTCGGGTAAGAGAGACGCTGACAATTGCAACTATGTCGTAGAAGTATCGGCAGTCATACGCAAAGCCCTAGTATCAAAAGAACGAGTGTTTGTAAATTGGTCATCATGCCCTGTAAGAGATTTTACCTTGGTCACACGATGCTATAAGTGTCAGCAATATGGCCATGCTGCCAAATCATGTCGACAGACGTCCTACACCTGTGGTCACTGTGGCGAGCAAGGACACTCGATCAAAGAATGTACAAAGAGGTCAGATGAGCCAAAATGCGCTACTTGCTTGCATTTCAAAAAGCCACACAAGCACAACACAGGCGCAGCTGACTGCCCGGCGAAAATGATGGCCGAAAAAAGGTATATCAACACAATAGATTATGAAGGTGCCTAAGAGCGCCGTTAATAATTTATTTATTTAAGACCTTTTTCAGTTTTATAGTAAAGTTTTATTTATTTTTTGTTATTATGATAAACCATTTAATTAATGATTTAGATAATTTTTCTGTATCTGAGTCTAAACTTTGTGAAGCTGAAAGCTGCAAACAATATATTTCCGGCTACAAAACACCATTAACCATACTAACACAAAATATTCGCAGTATTTTTAAGAATTTTGACAGCTTTAGCGTATTTCAACAACGGCTCAACATTAACTGAGACATTATTGTTTTAACAGAATGCTGGCTTGCCAAACAATATAATATACCACTAATCACAGGGTATAAGATGTACAAAAGTGATAGGAATTATAATCAAAATGATGGGGTGATAGTTTACGTAAGAGATCATCTGAAGGTCTCTGTTGAGGAACCAAATATGCAAGACTGTAACAGTTTAGTAGTGAAGATTGGATCAGAATTTGCGATAGTGGCATTATATCGCCCCCCCCTCTTTCAAAAATAGTAACAATTTTACTGACTCTCTGAATGATGTCTTGCAAAACCTATCACCTTTTAAAAACACGATAGTAATTGGAGATATTAATATTACATTCTTCCAGGAAGTGCTGACGCATCTGCTCAGGACTACCTCAACCTATGCGCATATCATGGCTTGCTTCCCGCACATAGTTTTCCTACACATCATAGTGGCTCTTGCTTGGACCATATCATACTTAAAACAAATTTCCCTTCACTTGCACTTGTTATTAACTCTACAATAACAGATCATAATGCTGTCCTACTAACCCTAAATTGTAATTTACCTAAACAAAACACTCGCGTAGTCTCGAAATTGAATATAAATAAACTTGAAGAAGACTTACGCGTCATCAACTTCGATCCAGTCTATAATTCCGCTGACCCACAGTATTGTATGTTGTATGTAATAGAAAATGTACGTCATGCAATTCAGAAAAATACGGTCATATCGCAGTTTAGCAACAAAAATTGCAACATAAAACCCTGGATCACAACAGGTCTGATCCGCTGTATGAAACACAGAGATAAACTGCACATGAAATCTAAATCTCATCCAGAGAATACAGTCCTACAGCTGTCGTACAAAAGATATCGTAATTTTTGTAATGATCTACTTAAAAAAGTTAAAAACAACTACGATAAAACTGAATTGGGTAAGGCTGGAACAAATAGTAAAATGATATGGAAATACATTAAAAATGCAACTTTTTCATCAAAACAAAATGAGTCATCTTCAAGTTTATTACAAGCGCACTCGTCACAGCTGACATCTGCTAACATAGCAAATAATTTCTTTATTAATGTTGGAAAGTCTTTGGCGGAAAAAAATAACCGGGGTCACTCGCTTTGTCTGACGGACAGTCCTAATAAGGGTAGTTCCACTTTAACATCTTTTGCCCTGCTAGATACTGACGAGACAGAGATAGAAAGTATAATTATGACCTTGAAAGACGAATGTGCAGTTGGCTGGGATCAAATATCAAATAAAATTATTAAACAATTCAGGCATATTTTGGTATCACCACTGACTTAAATTTTTCGCATGTGTCTATCTTTGGGTATTTTTCCTAAGTGCTTAAAGAAAGCAGTTGTTGTCCCTGTTTATAAATCAGGCAGTAAAGAACAAGTTACAAATTATAGACCTATCTCTCTGCTGCCTGCTATGTCCAAAATATTGGAAAAAATAATAAACAAAAGATTGTTCAAATATCTGGAAAACAAAGCAATTTTATCGGAACGTCAGTTTGGATTTAGACCTAAAGTTTCAACTGCCGATGCCGTACATCATCTGACTGACTTTCTGGCGCAGGAACTTGACAAGGGTAACCATTCAGTAGGTATTTTCCTGGACCTCGCAAAGGCTTTTGACACAGTTTCTATTCCTAATCTGTTGCGCAAGCTTGAGGCTGTGGGAATAAGAGGCATTCAACTGAAACTCTTCAAAAGCTATTTGGAAGACCGTACCCAGTGTGTTAAGATTGGCAGTGTCCTCAGCGAAGACCAAAAAAATACGTCTTTTGGTGTTCCCCAAGGAAGTATTTTAGGGCCTACCCTGTTTTTAATATATATAAACGACCTTTGTAATCTCAAGCTTAATCACGGCATAATAATATCGTACGCTGATGATACTGCTCTTCTCTTTTCGGCTGAATCGGAACATGAAGTCCACAAATTTGCGCAAGACGGCTTCGATATTGTAAATAAATGGCTTCAGCACAACTCACTAACCCTAAATGCAGATAAAACAAATTATATAAAGTTTTCGATGCGCAAACAATCTACTAATAACGCCTCAACTTTATCTGCCCATTGTTGTACAACCCCTGCAGAATGCTCGTATATGTGTCCCAATATTAATAAAACTAATAAAATAAAATACTTAGGTGTCATAATAGATGAGACCCTTACGTTCAAACAGCATATGGAAGTTTTAAATAATAGGATTCGTAAGCTGATATTCGTATTTAAAAAGTTACGACATATTGCAGACACCAAAATTATTAGGCAAGTTTACTTTGCTCTATGTCAGTCAATATTGACTTCCTGCATTACCTCATGGGGTGGAGCGGGTAAAACTTTGTTACTACCGATTGAAAGAGCCCAAAGAGCGATTCTCAAGGTGGCTACTTGCCGCCCTTTTCTTTTTCCCACTAACCTGCTTTATAAAACTTGTGAAGTACTAACAGTCCGACAATTATTTATATTGAGCACTGTACTGAAACAACACACAGCCCTCCATTACAGCACTGAGCTTACTAAAAAGAGACGGAAAGATATAGTTTGTCCCACAAAAAGTACAAAACATGCTTTCACAGCCAAATTTTATGTTTTTCTGGGACCTCTTCTTTATAATAGACTGAATGCGAAAGCAAGCATTTATTCCCTAAATTACGTAAATTGTAAGAAGTCTCTCAAGGAAGCTCTACAAAAATTGTCCTATGAAGATACAGAGAAGTTACTAGTTGTATTAAAATAAAGATTGATTGCACTATTTATTTTGATTAGTTAGCTAAGTTAGTATTAAGATTTTATTAGCAAGTAAGATTTTTTTGTAATGTATACACTTTTTTACTTGCTTACCTACTTGATGACTATTTTACCTTTTTGTTGTAAATTACTGTGATTATTTATTCATCATGTTTTACCTTTTCTCGCCTGAAACACAGGATGACCTAGTTCAGGCATAAAACACGTTGAGAACTTGTTATAGATTTAAGAAAGTCGATATTCACTGATTTACTGTATAATTTTGAATAAATTTTATTATATTATATTATTATTATTCGTTTATTCATAACTAAAACATGTAAATTATATTTTTAAATATTTCAATAAAAAAAATAAAAAAAACATTTAAAAATATACAAAACAGTGTCCCACCGGTATCGGGAACAGGGTCCAAGCTACCGGCGGTCAGGGCTCCAGAGAAAGGAACCTCCTGACAATACGAGCCGTGTCCAGGAGTACCGCTTTCTGGATCAAGCCCTTGATCCAGCCGCCTAACGCGAGCCTCCTAAGGTGTTGGTCGAGGCTCTTGGCTATTAAGCCATTGGCTGACACGACTATCGGTACAATGATCGCCGAGTCTACATCCCACATGTCGACAACCTCGCGAGCCAAATCAATATACTTGATTTGTTTGTCTTTCTCTGCTTTCACGAGGTTCTCGTCATGCGGAACGGATATGTCAACAATCATTGTACGCCTCTCTCTTCGGTCCACCACCACTATATCAGGCTTATTGGCTACAATAGTCCTATTATTATTATTATTATAGTATATCCTTAGCCTCAGGCGCCGCCAGCCGCGGCGTGGGCAGCAGAGCATCTCGCGCGTGGGAGGGGTGCTCGAGCGCCAGCAGCGCCGCCGCCTGCGTGTAGCGCGCGCGGCGCTCTACGGCTACAGAGTACTACCTGCGCGCCAGTATATCCTTAGCCTCAGGCGCCGCCAGCCGCGGCGTGGGCAGCAGAGCATCTCGCGCGTGGGAGGGGTGCTCGAGCGCCAGCAGCGCCGCCGCCTGCGTGTAGCGCGCGCGGCGCTCTACGGCTACAGAGTACTACCTGCGCGCCAGTATATCCTTAGCCTCAGGCGCCGCCAGCCGCGGCGTGGGCAGCAGAGCATCTCGCGCGTGGGAGGGGTGCTCGAGCGCCAGCAGCGCCGCCGCCTGCGTGTAGCGCGCGCGGCGCTCTACGGCTACAGAGTACTACCTGCGCGCCAGTATATCCTTAGCCTCAGGCGCCGCCAGCCGCGGCGTGGGCAGCAGAGCATCTCGCGCGTGGGAGGGGTGCTCGAGCGCCAGCAGCGCCGCCGCCTGCGTGTAGCGCGCGCGGCGCTCTACGGCTACAGAGTACTACCTGCGCGCCAGTATATCCTTAGCCTCAGGCGCCGCCAGCCGCGGCGTGGGCAGCAGAGCATCTCGCGCGTGGGAGGGGTGCTCGAGCGCCAGCAGCGCCGCCGCCTGCGTGTAGCGCGCGCGGCGCTCTACGGCTACAGAGTACTACCTGCGCGCCAGTATATCCTTAGCCTCAGGCGCCGCCAGCCGCGGCGTGGGCAGCAGAGCATCTCGCGCGTGGGAGGGGTGCTCGAGCGCCAGCAGCGCCGCCGCCTGCGTGTAGCGCGCGCGGCGCTCTACGGCTACAGAGTACTACCTGCGCGCCAGTATATCCTTAGCCTCAGGCGCCGCCAGCCGCGGCGTGGGCAGCAGAGCATCTCGCGCGTGGGAGGGGTGCTCGAGCGCCAGCAGCGCCGCCGCCTGCGTGTAGCGCGCGCGGCGCTCTACGGCTACAGAGTACTACCTGCGCGCCAGTATATCCTTAGCCTCAGGCGCCGCCAGCCGCGGCGTGGGCAGCAGAGCATCTCGCGCGTGGGAGGGGTGCTCGAGCGCCAGCAGCGCCGCCGCCTGCGTGTAGCGCGCGCGGCGCTCTACGGCTACAGAGTACTACCTGCGCGCCAGTATATCCTTAGCCTCAGGCGCCGCCAGCCGCGGCGTGGGCAGCAGAGCATCTCGCGCGTGGGAGGGGTGCTCGAGCGCCAGCAGCGCCGCCGCCTGCGTGTAGCGCGCGCACCGCTCGCGCGCGGCGCCCGCACTGGAGCCCGCCCAGGCCGCGAGGCGACGTGCGCGGCGCTCCACGGCTAGTCCACCTTCCTGTGTACCACAAATATGACCTATTAGTAACAACATTTTCATAACAATTTTTACGAATACCAACCTTAACCTTTCGAATACCGTAATTAGAGACACAATAGAAAGACAATGAGAGAGCGAGCCTTCGCTTGGGGTTTAATGAATTAAGGACGCTTTTACATTTTTGTATGTTCAGTGTAATATCTCAGTTTTTCGGGTACCATTATGATGCACTAGGAATCATAACTATGAGGATGTCATGGTATCAAATAAAAGGCATTATATTCATCTCCAGGATGGCATTAAAAAAATATTGTGGCCTCTTAAAAAATTTTCCTATAAATACGATTTTACCAACGCACTAATCGAAAATTACAAAAAATAAGGGTCTGAATAGGTTCGCGTAAGCTAAATCCAGTCCACATTTTTAGCTTAAAAATCATAAAATAATACAGATTATATAGTCTTCTATACATATTGCTAATTATTTTGAACCTACATAAATAACTTTATGATTTATGACCAAAATAAAACCACTGTCAATATTTCTTCATACATTTTTCATTGAACGAGCATCGGCGCTCGGACGGGCTCTTGGACGGACGGTTATATCGCTTTCTTGGAAAAAATAAATATGTCGCCGGTCGGCGCCGAATCGAATACTGTGACTGCATACGTTGATTCTTTATCGAAATAAAATTAAGTACCTAGTTACGAGTACCATACTTATTTTTAGAATTGGATGGATATTAATTTACTGATACAGAATGAAACTAAAAATAATATTTTAACAACTTTAATTGAGTAATTTGATATGATAGTCATTTTTGGGGGTTGTGGATACGAATATGTCCATCCTTTTTTTTTTTTAAGATAAAAGTATTTATTTTAATTTAGGATGTAATTTTTTTTCAACCGACTTCAAAACAGGAGGAGGTTCTAAATTCGGTTGTTTTTTTGTTTGTTACCTGACAATTCTGTCATATATGGATCGATTTGCAAATTACTTTTTTTTTACTTAAAAGTTTATGCTTCCACATATTTTTTTTTAGTTTCGTGAACGGCTAAAACTCATAATGCAACATTTGGATGGGTTGAAATTCATTTTGTTAATCATTGACCACTCACTTAGAGCGTCAATATCTTTTTGAAGAGCTACACAATCTGCTGGAGTTTGAATCTTAGAGTATAATTTTAAATCGTCGGCATATACTCGTAGTAAACATTTGGAGTGGTTTAGAACTTGTCGTTTATCATTATAAGAAATAGTAAAGGTCCTAATATTGAACCCTGGCTGACTCCTGAAGGTGTGTTATACGGCTGAGAATTGTACAGGCCCAGTTGTACATACTGTAGACGATCACGGAGATAGTCAGCGATCAATATAAGGAGATTGGGAGCAAAACCTATGACACTTAATTTTTCTAATAGGATGTCGTTATTGATTCTATCGAAAGCTTTTTAAAAGTCAAAGTTTAATACATCCACCTGCCTCCCTAGCTCCATACCGGTAGTGATGTAATCGGCTAGTGTTACGAGGTTAGTGTTAACAGATCTTTTGACGCGAAAACCGTTTTGTTCGTCACACAGATATTTGTTGACTTGACATATGATAGATTATGTAACTGAGGGATAGGTTAATATATAATATTATATATATATGGTAATATAATATATGATAAGGATAAGAGAGTTTCATAGAGTTAAATTCTGTACGTAATTATACCTTATCAGTGTAGGAATAACTAAATAAACAAATTTTCATCCGTACTCTCAATAAGATTTAATTAAAAACCAGCGTTAGGTAAAAAACTACAAAAATTAATTGTTTATAATTCACAATCGGATCCCTAAATCGATAAATAGACTTCACACACCTACAATATTTTTGAAAGACCTATCTAACGACAGTACACTATGGAATAGTCTGGAAAAAAAAACCCTCTGTACTTGTGGACACCGGATATGGTCTTACACAGTGGCTCATTTCCCACTTTAAAAAACCTGAATAGGTACACATTACAGTTCAATGCACTGTATATTTTATTTTAAAATAATAAGGAATCATAGTTTACATACCCATATATATTTTTAAGGGTATTTTTTACGAACAGATCGAGTATTTAATTGTACCTACTTCCTTCATACATACTTTGAAGACTAATCATATCAAAGGGGGTTGTGTTGTCGGATAAATTAAATTCAAGTACCTATTTGATTATTTAATATCCCATACAAAATAAACAAACGTAAAAATAATAATATTTTCAATAAAGCTTTGGGAATAATCGTAGGTACAAAGAAATCTGGTCGATATTTCTCGGTAACGATATGGTACCTACTTATTTTTCACTTACGGCCAGCGTTTGAATTCGGGTAAATATATAGGTACCAACGTATTGCAATGTAATCAGTAATCACTGATATCAAAAAACACAAATTTCACTCAATCAATACTAGAACCAATAAAATAATACCTTCAAGTATCAAGACAAGTTGAGCGAATAATGGATTATATATGTGCGTGCTGTGTGCGTACGCGTAATGTTGGTGTGTTGCGACTAGTTTACCTAAAATTGAGGGAGTGAAGAATTTAAAAGCGTCTTAACCCTTCAAAATAAGATTTATATTCAAATGAAACGTTGTAGAAATAATGATAAACGGAATAACACGCCGCCGCCGGCGTTCTAGGGCTAAACTAGCTACTCTGTATACGATAAAGACGCGATTGTTCCAACTTCAAATATTTTTTTATCGGACGACTAAAATTTACATTATTATGAAAAAAACTGGGAAAGTGCGAGTCGGGTTCGTGCACTGAGGGTTCCGTACAAACTTACCTATGAAAACAGTTCAATTCCCGAATTGAGTTGCGAAGATTTTTCCGAATAACAAAAAAAAATTTTTTTGTTGACGTAATTACAAATTTACCGTTTTCAGATTTTTTCCTATACTTGTGCTATGAGAACTTGCTTCATGCCAAATTTCAGGATTCTAGGTCAACGGGAAGTATTCTATGAATTTTAATTCCTTGAGAGTGTCGAAATATTCTTTTTTTTTTGCGACATAAACAGCCGTATCTTATTTTTCGTTAACTCAGAAGTTTGATTTTTGTACAGCTTCAAGGGTCCGCAGACCTGAGTATATGGTTTTAATTTCAACTCGATACTTCCACGCGTTCCCAAGATAAAGGGTCTTGACAGACAGACGGACGGACAACAAAGTGATACTATATGGGTTCCGTTTTTCCTTTTGAGGTACGGAACCCTACTAAAATTTAATAAAAAAAAACAATTACGCGCATGGACTTTGACGTTAAAGTCCACATCGGACTTCTTTTTATTAGCAACTTTGAAGCTTTATAACTTCGTTGTTGGTTCAGGTGTGTATTAAGAATCTTTAATATTAATTTACTAGAGCTAAAAAATATTTAATTAAAGTAGCAAATAAAAATTGCATAAATATTTCCCTATTTGATGTTTGTTTCAATAAAAAAAAAACTGCGCTAGTGCGAGACAGATTGTCGCACTAAGGGTTCCGTACAAACTACAATTCCCGAATAGAGTGTTGAGTACGGGATCGGGTTGTAAATCAAAGATGATAAAGTTCCACTCAGAGTTATATTCTTGTCAAACTTAAACTAATTACACATGCGACCAACTTCCAACCTGACAAGCCCGTGACTCTCTTACGTCGCACAAATGCAACGTTGCGAAACCTACGACACGGTGCGTTGTCGTCTCTACATCATTCCTCCCCTTTTTCAAAATTTTCAACAACATACATAATTAAAACATTATATAATAACAAACATTTTGATACAAAGTCATAAGATAAACAGAAGTACAAGTGTAACTTTAATATGATTATACATACAAGTTGTTGTCGTGATAGTGTACAATAACAATGGGTGTCGAGTTTCTGACATTGATTGCATGAGGTTCAAATGATTGCGCTAAAGATGTATATGCTCACGCCTGCCCCGGTTGGTGTTGGCAGAGGTTTTATATATTTATGAATAGATACACTATATTTTATCACTATACTTAAAGTTTATGCGTACTGTATGTTCGGTGTTTGTTGCTGCCCAGTTTTGTCAATTTGGTTTGATGATATAGCAGTTATAAACTCTTTTCTAGCCCAATTTTTCGCACCTTTTTTACACTTTTTGCACAAGATACACATTGCAAATAACAACAATAACACTAGAATACTTGCTACTACCGCTCCATATAGTTCCAACTTTTGCTCCACAGTACTTTGGCTCGCGTTATTCGCGCCATTTTGGGCTATGATTATTTCCTCTGATTTGCTATATGATTTGCCCATCGTATGGTAATAAGTTTTATAATAAGTACTTAAAGTGTGTTGTCAATAGAACAATAAAAAATGTATGTAAAAAAATTGTATATAAAGTAAATAAATGCTTATATCGTAACCTACATAACTTATTTTTAAAACCGCTCTCGTACGCTAAGCGAAACGTAGCTATGCTAGCTGCTACATTTGTTATCTAGGTACTGGCTGTCGACTATACTATGACAGTCGCGTAATTTAGCATTACAATAGCTTTCACTGGACGCGATCTTATACTAAAATTCTTAGTAAACTAGTACATGCTTATGCGAAATAATTACACATAGTAACACATTGAATTTATGTGATTACCGTAAACTATTTGAATTGCTAAAGGTTGGTTTACATAGTATTATAATACGTTTATATTGCCTTTACCTGAATCGTATTGGAACTCTGCTCACTCTTCCACTACGCGTGGTGTGAGTGGCAGGGGAATCACGATTTGGGACCTCAGTATTTGTCGATGGCGTTTCGTCACTATCCTCATTGAGATAATATGCAGGTTTCAAACGGTCTATAGATATACGAGCTTTCCTGCCTGACAATTGAATGTAATAAACTTTCCTATCTCTATTCAACACGCGAAAAGGTCCGTCGTATGTTGGTTGTAAAGGCCTACGAACAGCGTCGTTCCTAACAAAAACGTAATTACATGTTTCCAAATCCGGATGTATAAATATACTCTGATTTTTATTTTCCCTAATTGCAACAGATTGGAATTTCCTAATTGTTTCTCTTAATTTGCATACATACTCATGGCTACTATCTATTTCTGACGACTTATTATCATAAAAATCAGCGGGTAATCGCAAAGTAGTTCCGTAAGTCATTTCTGCTGCGCTTATGCCATTATCACCTCTCACTGCTGTTCTAAGTCCTAGTAAAACAGTTGGTAATTCTGTCACCCAAGATGATGCTATATTACATAAGCGAGCGGTTAACGCCGCTTTAAGCGATCTATGCCAACGCTCTACCAGCCCGTTGCTCTGCGGATGGTAAGGTGTTGTACGCAGTTTATTTATACCTAACAACTTCATTAATGAGCTAAATAATTGACTTTCGAATTGGCGTCCTTGGTCACTAGTTAGTTTTTTTGGACAACCAAAACGCGAGATCCAACCTTCATATATAACTCGTGCTACAGTCTCAGCGGTTATGTCTTTTGTAGGGAAACATTCTGGCCACCGCGTTCCTCTGTCTACTATAGTTAAGCAATACCTGAACCCTTCCGCTGAAGTCGGTAATGGTCCTGTTAAATCAACGTGAATTTGTTCAAATCTATCGCATTGAGGAAACGAACCCAAAGCTGACATTGTATGTCTGTTAACCTTTGATCGCTGACACTTAACACAAGTTTTAGTCCATTGATTAACATCGCGATTCATACTCGGCCAATAAAAACGATCTTGTACCAATTTTTGTGTAGTCCTGATCCCAGGATGACTCAAATTATGCACTGTATCAAAAGCAATACGCCGAAACTTTTCAGTTAAATAGGGTCGGATTCTGTCATTAGTTATATTGCAATAAATAAATGCCCCGCTGTCTGGTAACATTATTTTTTTTAAACTATTGTTGCTGTTATCGGTATTTAACAATTGTAAAACATAGGTATCACGTTGCTGCTCCTTAGCGAGTTCTTCGTAATCTATCACTGTGGGACAGTTTATAGTTGCTACACGCGATAACGTGTCTGCAACAACATTATCCTGCCCACTCACATGTCTAATGTCTGTGGTAAACTCGCTAATAAATATTAAATGACGTGTACGTCTAGGTAACTCTTTCTCGCTATTTATCTTTAAAAATGCGTAAGTAATAGGTTTGTGATCTGTATATATTGTTAACTGACGTCCCTCGACCATGTTCCGAAAATAACGAATGGCTAAGTAAATCGCTAACAACTCTCTGTCATACGTGCTATACTTACATTCAGTTTTAGACATGTTTTTTGAAAAGTAACCTAATGGTGACCATACATTATTTACTCGTTGTTGTAAAACCGCGCCTACGTGAGTATCGGACGCGTCCGTCATAAGTGCAAGCGGTGCATCCGCCACCGGGTGCGACAACGTGACCGCGTTACTCAAGCCTAACTTACATTCTTCGAATGCTTGCTCAGCGATTGGGGTCCACGCAATAGGTGTTTTATCTTTCTTTTTTGATCCATGAATAAAACTACTAAGAATCGATTGGGATGAAACTGCGTTTGGTATATGAGACCTATAAAAATTCACCATGCCCAAAAATCGTCGCAATTGTTCGATATTGTTGGGTTTGGGAAATTCGGTAATAGCTTTAACTTTCTCACCAAGTGGATGAATCCCGTCTGATGTGACATGATAACCTACGAAATCTATTTCTGTCTTACCAAACGTACACTTCGCTAAGTTAATGGTTATATTATATTTATTAAATTGCTTAAATAATGACTCTAGATGCTTACGATGCGTTTTCTCGCTAGAAGATGCTATAATGACGTCATCAATATAGGAGAAGATATTGTCTTTGCAATCTGCGTCTAACTCCTGAAAAACAGTATGGTGCATGAATCGCTGAAACGTTTGGGCGGCGTTACGTAACCCAAACGTCATACGCGGGAATTCATACAACCCAAATGGCGTAATGATTGCAGTCTTTTCTATATCTTCTGGCGCTATTGAAACACAGTGATATGCCCTGTTAATATCAATTTTTGAAAATATCTTTTTTCCTGATAGTATATACGTAAAGTCTGATAAACGAGGAATAGGATATCTGTCCGGCTTAGTGATAGAGTTAAGCTTCCTATAATCCCCACACGGACGTAACTCCCCATTTTTCTTGGGTACCACATGAAGTGGACTGGCCCAAGGACTCTTTGAAGGTCTACATATGCCTACTTCCTGCATAAAACGAAACTCATCTTGTACTTTCTTATATCTAGCCGGTGGTAACGGTCTAGCCCGAGCAAATACTGGTGGTCCTGTTGTTTCAATATGGTGAAAAACACCATGGGTAGGTACTTCCTTATACGATGCAGGTTTAGTGATATTAACGTACTTACATAATAAATCGTGAAATGGGTGAGTATCCTCCACAGTTTTCACGGTCGGTTGATCAGCCTCCACAATACTGGCAACAGATTTCAATTTTGTTAAATTATCAATTAACCTAGATGAACTTAAATCTACGATCAAGCCGTGGTGAGCCAAAAAATCAGCTCCTAAAATTGGTTGGGTTACCTCGGCAATTATGAATGTCCATTTGTACGGTCGACGTAAACTAAAGTCCAATATCATAGTTTTAGTACCGAATGTCTTAATTACACTTCCGTTTGCCGCGTATAATTTATATTCACTATTCTCACTCGCGAAACGGTTATATTTAGACATGGGTAAAACCGATACGTTGGCGCCGGTATCCACCAAAAATTTTAGTCCACTTTTCTTATCTTTAACACACAGGCGTTTGTTAATTCCGCTGGCACAGCCGTCCGCCTTGGGCTGCACTGCATCTAGTTTTTTTCTGTCTCAGTCTCCTGCTTCTGCCATGCGCAAGGTTGAATGCATTTGTTGGCCTTTTCCTTGTACCGGAAGTGGTAAAAACACAACCAATTTGGGTTTCTCCGTTTCACCTGTCCTGAGCGATCACGACTTTGTGATGCAGAGCGATAAGGCTTCCTATATCCATTACGACCAGACGACCTGCCTCTTGACCTTGAAGTCTCCAAGTGGTTCAAACGCTGTGTTAGCTGAGCAATCTGCTCCACAAGGGTTGGCTGCGCGGCTGTTACACTGCTCCTAGTACCCGAAAGTTCTTGGATTTCAGCAAAACGTGTTGTTTCGACGATTTTATCCGCCATAGTAGCTAGCTTCTCCAGATCTTTCACTTCACTTACTGTGAGTACTGCCTGTACCGCTGCTGGTAAATGTCTCATCCATAGCACGCTCAAAGTTTCATCACCAAATTTATTTCTAGCGATATCTCTCATTCTCCTGAGGAGTTGGGAAGGCTTCTGATCTCCTAATTCTAGTTCCTTCAAAAGTTTCTGTACTTGGCGAACCTCCGATTCCTCATACACGACGAGTAATCGATTTTTTAAGGCTTCATACTTTTTAGTGTCGGGCGGCGACAGTACAATATCGCTTACTTGCTCCACGTGCTCACGGCTGAGCTTCGCGACAGCTAAATTATACCGTGACTCATCTGCTAGCTTTTGGTTAGCCACCACCGCTTCGAATTGAGCAAACCAAAGACGTGGTGATTCCTTCCAGAAATCCGGTATCCTGCTTGACACAGTTATCTGAGCTAAGGCATTTTCACTCGCCTCGCCCCTGACTGGCATTGTTGACGGAGGATTCATTTTTACACGTTAACAGGTCGCACAAAAAACAGAGTTTATTCACTTCAATCGTCGGGGTCACCAATGTTGAGTACGGGATCGGGTTGTAAATCAAAGATGATAAAGTTCCACTCAGAGTTATATTCTTGTCAAACTTAAACTAATTACACATGCGACCAACTCCCAACCCGACAAGCCCGTGACTCTCTTACGTCGCACAAATGCAACGTTGCGAAACCTACGACACGGTGCGTTGTCGTCTCTACAAGAGTCTCGAAGATTTTTCCGAATTGCAAAAAAATGTTTCTTTTTTTGACGTAGGTAACAACAAATTCACTGTTTTCAGATTTATTCCTGCACCTGTGCTATAAGACCTTGCTTTATGCCAAATTGCAAGATTCTGGGTCAACGAGAAGTAGCCTATGAATTTTAATTCCTTTGAGAGTATCGAAATATATCGTTTTTCGAGACATAAACGGCCGTATCTTTTTTATTTGTTAACTCAAAAGTTTCGGTTTTTTCACAGCTTCAAGGGGCCGCAGACTTGAGTAAATGGTTTTAATTTTAACTCGATAACTTTACGCTTTCCTGAGATAAAGGGTCTTGACAGACTTTTGAGGTACAGATCCCTAAAAAATAAGAAAACATAGTTTTGAACACAAATACGGTTAATTTTGTATTCAAAACGAAAACGTGGCTTTCGCAAAATTGTTTCGTTCAAACTCATAAACTCATAAGTCTATAATACGCATAAGTGTATCTACAGTACGGCCAAAGTTTCAGTTATTGGCCATTTCAACTTTGGCGGCCTAAAATAAGCAATAACTACCAGAATAGTAGATTCAAAACTGCATTAATCAGTAAGCAGTTTTGAATGATCTTGACCGCTCCGAACTTCGAACAATTGATTGCGCAGTAATTCTTTTCAAGAATTATGTCGAATGCATATTGCGTAACCAATATGCGCAAAAGTTCGGAACGCCAACTTCAGAGTGGCCAACATATTTTGACCATACTGTACTCTATACAGTGCTAGCTCATACCCGATCATATCTGTTATGTGTAAGGGCGGCCTCAGCCCTCGCCGCCAGCTCAGCCAGCGCGGCCACGAGCAGCGCGTCCACCGCCCTCGCTGATATGTGCACGCGAGCTGCTTCCGTCAGGTGCTCCAGTGCTTGCGGGAGAGCGTCTGCGTCGTCTTCCATCTCATCTGTTACAATCAAGTCACAAAACTAAACTTAATCAAGAACCAATAATCTAAATCCGCCGTAGATATAATAACGTCTCCCCACCGGAGACGCCTCGGGCTTCGGAAGTTGTAGAATGATTTTCGGCCACCATAGGCACAAGTTGGTGTGGTAAAGTTCAAGCCCATGTCAACGGCACGTTGTGTTCTACGCGCGTCTCAAAAAGATGTCTGCACAATTGACGAGACCAGTTAAGGCAGATACCTGCCAGGCAGCGACGTGCGAGCAATACAAGTTAAAAAGCCTGGCTTGATGTGAAAATAATACCTCACCACACCACAGTCATCTATATCATAGAACACAACAAATGAATTAAATTAAATAAAACTCTAATTTTTAAACTTCGCGCGCTTATGCGTTTACGCGCTGTTGCCATTTCGTGTTCATTCACGCACGATACCGAGGACGTATGCACATTATGCAATGTTGCCGCTCTGAGCGCCAACTCTCCGATCTCACTCTAACAATTAACAAAAAAAAGAGATGAACACTAGTGTGTTGCTGCCTCTGTCTGGCGCAAAGGCTTGTTATGAGGCTTGATCTGCCATCTCACTTTTCCCTATAAAAACATAAAAATGTGAGTCTGTGTGAGTAAAATTTGATACTGTGTTCAAGTACTCATCGAACATTTTTTCTTTAAAGTAGTCCGGGCTTGAAATTTTTGATGAATGGATTTTACTACAAGGCGCACTTTTACTACGCAAACTACGAGGCGCCCTCTATCTATGACACGTAAAACAGTTCCGCAAACAAATTAGTTCAAATTTGCTTTGAGCGGTTAAATCGTGTTTACTTTTACGTGTGTTTTGTTAACAAAGATTTTTGATTTCTGACATTTAAAGTTTTATGATTAGTTATTACTGTAACTTACTTGGTTTTGAAGTGATTAAAGTTTATTATCTTTGAAATGAATTCGGAAATACATGCAATTGTTCCTTGTGACGGATTAAAATGTGTGGAAAAAATACTTGGCCAGGTAAAGACTTTGACTTTTAGAGATAAATATGATCTCGTAACTTCGCCTAAACCTACCCCTGATTTGAATATTTCTCAGAAAACTAAATCACATAATAGGCAGTTTCATTCGTGTTGCATATTTTTCTCAAACGACAAGAATGCTTGGAATACATCAGGTTATAATGACTTAAATAACTTTGCTGGTGCTATGAAAAGACATCAGAATTCTCAAATGCTGTTATTTCATTCTGTAGTTTTGGTAAACCGCGAACAAAAACTTGGTTCTATTTCTCGACCGATATCCGTGTTCTCGACAGTTATGTGATGAAATTTCTAAGTGTGTGATAAAGAAACGAAGAACGGCTATGCTGTTGTATACTCTATGGCTGTTTAAATTGTGAGTATTTGCTATGCTAATTATATTACATATCAATATCGTAAACAAAATGATTGATTTCATTGATTACTACTTTGTACGCCATCTAGTGGATTATTCAGAAGTAGCCAGCTAGAATTTTGTTGTGAGCGAGCAAGAGTTGCCAAAAAATATCAATAGATGGCTCTTACATATTTTAAATCATTTATGATACAGGTATGATGTATACTTAATTTCTATCTTATTAATAACAAATGAAAATGTAGCAATTAATCAGCATTACAGCAAGAGATTTTGCACTGATGATACGTGACGGCGGAATATAGCGCGAGTTTTTTTTATTCGAAATATTAGGTAAATGGGTACTTGGGTAGGTAGTACATAAGTCAAGGTTCTTTGGCTTGCTCCCTTTAAAGGTATCTGGCACGCCACTTCTGCCAGGGCTGCAGATTTTTCGAAGAAGTTATACGGTAACTTCTTCGAAAAATCTGCAGTTCTCGCAAATGTAATGTGAATGGAACACTGTGAAATTTTAGTTTGTAAAAGTTTGACACTCTGTCCAACTTCACCCTAAGCGGGAGAAGTAATTTAATGATTTCGTAAAAAAAAGTCATAATAACGTCATTGCATTGAATCAAAATAAAAAGTTAAATTGCGCTAATATGAGCACTTTTTATACATCAACTGTGCCCACGCCACCTCCATCACCGCCACGCACTTTAGGACGCCAACAACGTATGCCGCCCAAGTCCCCAACCCCGCTACACCTGACTTGAGTTATTCCGCTCAAAATAATTTAACTCGTTATATGTAAGATTCATTGTCAGTTGATCATGAGTGAAGTTAAATTTAAGTCTCAGTTTAGACTTCAGTTGGTCAAGTCTACTGTCCACGGGCGCGTAGCTTCTTAGACGCGTATTCGTAATTATACGCTTGGTGTACGCTTGCTCACGTACAAAGACACGAAGGCATGACGTTGCTTCTTCGTCGACAGAGTTTAATAGTTTTGTATGTAATCTTCACGCAGGTGTACACCAAGCGTATAATGACGAATACGCGACTATGAAGCTACGCGTCCGTGACAGTAGGCCTAAGTGGTACCTGTATGTGGCGCCGGATCCACCAGTCTGTGTGCCCACGCCACTATCTTGGGGTGCAAGGCGGCCGCTAAGGCTGACAGCGCCAGGTCGTGCGCGGCGCGGAAGGCGGCGGCCGCGGTGCCCAGGCCGGCCGCGCACGACGTCAGCTTGTCGCGCTCGGCAGTGCTGCGCGCCAGTGCCGCGGCCGCCGCGCACGCCTCGCTGGCGAGCCGCTCCGCCCAGTCCGCACCCGCTTCTGCTTCGTTCATGTGTGCCTTTAAAAGGTGTTTCATGTGGAGTTAACTTCTGCCAGCGCCTTAATCCGCTTGAAAATAGGTTTCTCCATACAAATTTTTGGACCCCCATTTCATTCCTTTCGGGAGTGAGTTTTGGAAGTTCCTCTTTTAGTGAAATCCCTTCTTAGTGCTCACCTACGTCATAATAGGAAGCCTAGTCTAAAATTTTACACTCCTAGCCCCAGTAATTTAAGCTGTGCGTTGATATTATGTCAATACGTTGATATTATGTCAGTCAGTCAATTTCTAATTTTATAAAAGATGTCTGTTGGAGTTTTTGAGTCCTATAACCATGTCTACCTATGTGCCTAATTTTATACAAATTCGTTCAGCCGTTTAAGCGTAAACGCATAACAAAACATAAATAACATCATTCGCTTTTAAAATATTAAAGTGATGTAATTAGAATCTTTTTTTTCAACCTGTTCTTTTAAGGCGACATCTGTCTACAACATAGTAAATTACTGTCTAAGAAGTTTTTTTTATTGTGGATAGGCTCGCTTTTGACTACTATCTCACTTGATGGTAAGAATTAAAGAATTAGATAGACAAAAATTGGATATGTTGTTAAAAAGCTTACGTATTATCTAATTGTTATAAATTTTCGTAGTAGAACTTACTAGATACAATATCTTCTGTGCCTCCACATCCTTGTCCACGGGGTCAGGCGCGTAGCGCGGCGCGCGGGGCCCTGGCAGCGGCAGCGGCTCGTGCGGCGGGGCCCGCAGCCAGCGCCGCAGGGCCCCCGCCGCTCCGCGCTCCAGCTGGGAGCTCACCTCGTTGAGTACTGCGCATGCACCGTCTACGCTGCCTGATGATACTGCGCGTCTGTATCATAAGGATAAATTATCACTGACAATAAAGACAATGTGGCCCGAGCAAACACTAGGGAATTTTTTGACAGTCGCTTCTTCAGCCATTTCAATAATATTGCAGCACGAAAAAGAGGGACACAAGATGAGACATAGTTTGTAATGTGACTCCAATCGGGCTATGCTACAATGCAACTGTAAAAGTTGCATTGTAGCATAGCGAACGGTAATATAAGTATACTAGCTTCTGCCAGCAGCTTCGCACGCGTGAAAATAGGTTTCTCCATACAAACTTCAAACTCACGTTTTACCCCCTTAGGGGTGGAGTTTCGTAAAATCCGTTCTTAGCGGATGTGTGTGCCAAATTTTAAGTTTGTAGGTGTTATAGTTTCTGAGATTTCATGATTAATCAGTGAATGGTATTTCGCTTTTATATAGCGTGACTGGTAATTAGTGTACGATACTTAAACAGGTGATTGTGCCTTTTTTTTTTCCACAGCTATCACACAACGCCGTCTAGTCCCAAGCTAAGCAAAGCTTGTGTTATGAGTACTAGACAACTGATAAACATACTTATACATTTCTAAATACATACATTTAGAGATAAATTACACCCAGACACAGAACAAATGATCGTGCTCATCACAGAAACATTTGCCCTGGGTGGGAATCGAACCCACAACCTCCGGCATAGCAGTAAGGGCCACTAACCACTAGACCAACAGGCCAGTCTAACATGATAACAAACAACTTTTACTATGGGAGCAAAGCCGAAATCGCGAAAAAAATATCAGCTGTTCAGTACATTAGGCAAACATAAATGTACTGAACAGCTGTTTTTTTTTTTCGTATCGTACACTAATTGCTAATTGCTATTGCCAGTCACCCTATATATAAATTCATAGTTTTTGCGTGAACATACCAAAATCGCAGCGCATTTCTTAATCCAATATGGTGGCAATAGCTTATGAGATTTTCCTTCATGAGTATAATTTTGATGAATGCTTGCTTATTTATGAAAGGGGGATTAGTCTAAGTATTAAGCAGTCGTTATTTCAAATCTTCTATATACAAAAAACTGGGCAAGTGCGAGTCGGACTCGCGCATTGAGGGTCCCGTACAAACTTATCTATGAAAACAATACCCGAATTGAGTTTCGAAGATTTTTCCGAATCGCAAAAGAAGTTTTTGTTTTTGTGACGTAACTACAAATTTACCGTTTTTACATTTTTTTCCTATACTTGTGCTATGAGACCTTGCTTCGTGCCAAATTTCAGAATTCTAGGTGAACGGGAAGTATGCTATGAATTTTGATTCCCTTGAGAGTGTCGAAATATACGTTTTTTGCGACATAAACGGCCGTATCTTTTTTTTTGTTAACTCTGAAGTTTGATTTTTTCACAGCTTCAAGGACCGCAGACCTGAGTATAATTTCAACTCTACATCTCCATGCGTTCCCGAGATAAAGGGTCTTGACAAACAGACATACAGACGGATGGACAATAAAGTGATCCTATATGGGTTCCATTTTTCCTTTTGTGCGTTATAGACTTTAAAACAATTGTGGCGCTGTGTGTGCGACGTAGTGGCCACACTGGTGGCCCTCGACAATGAACGTCAGCGCAGCGTTCGTGCAACTACTTGGTGACGTCATCATCACTTCCTCAAGTTTTCGAGTAGCGAGCCATACAACCAGCACCCACCGCACACGCACAGCACGGCTATAAAGGGTATCCTCATTCCTGACCTCTGCTGGTCATACCTGGTCATAACCTTTGGCCAGTCACATGAAGACCCACAAAGAACCTCTCCTGATCGACGCCAGCAGTCAAGACCTACTGGAGCCTGCAGCATCATCCAGACTCACTAGAAGATCATCACCCCGACTCACTGGGGCATTACCGCAGACAGTTCCGACTCACCGAGAACTATGCGGCTTTCGGTTCCAACTCACTGGAACCAACCTGCCACTGGCTTGACACGCATCAAGAACCATCGAACTCTGATCTCCGGAAGGGAGTGATATAGCGACATCTAGGGTACACATATGAACTATCTCCCGGAACATGAAAAATATCTGGATACTTCGCGCATATTTGCTCAACTGACCTCGGCGCTCAACGTCCACTTCCGACTCCGCTAAATTACAACAATCGGAATCACTTAATGCATAAACTTATACATCCGGACATACTATACTTAACTTCCTCAGAGTTTGTGTTAAAAAATCTAATGCGTATCATCCTATTCCTAGGCCTAGCCATCACACTAGCTAAGACAACCCCTTCGCGCAATTCTTTCCTAACCACTACACAATCCTCTGCTCGGTTAACAGGGAAATACCACCTCACAACGAGGAGGAACAGTCAACGAGTAATCATAGGACTTTAGTGGCATCGAAACCGTCTGTCGCTCACGATCTCGTAGAGACAGCCTGTTCACCGAAAAATCTATAATACCATAATACTTCTGCAAGAAATCCTGGCCCAATATTCCAACTGACCTACATGGCAAATCATCAAATATATAAAACTAGGGTTATAACGGAGGCCATCTTAGCGGAGGCGGAGGCGACGAGTTTCGCCTCCGCGGATGCGGAGCTTAACGGAGGTGGAGGCGGAGGAGAAATTGGATAAGGAAAAAATAAGTAATTTATAGTTTATAGTAATTAAAAATCTTTATTTAAAATATGTGCATTCATAGTACCTACATTTAAATAAACATATACTTACACTAGTTTACAAAAAACTATTGTTTTATTTACCCATAATTAATGATACATGTTTTACTAAATTGGGAGTATCTGAATACGAAACAATTTTTAGAATTTTATATTGTCAAAATACTGAACAATAGGCATTCCGGTATTTAATTTATTTCTTTTTATTTATATATAGGCTCTATAGCTCGCAAAGTACCTCCTACACCATTAATCACTAACTCTTCCTTAACTACATTACAGCACAAAGCGTTATTCCCCAAGAAATTGCTCTTTATGGATGATATCGACGCACCGGTATCTACTAACCATTCCGTATCTACACTACTATGGTTGCTTACAATGGGCCTCATCAGAAGGCTTACAGTCACCCAAAGGGCCATGGAAAGGGCTATGCTCGGAGTTTCCTTGCGTGATCGCATAAAGAATGAAGATATCCGCAGGAGAACCAAGGTCTCCGACATAGCCCGAAGAATCGCCAAACTAAAGTGGCAGTGGGCAGGGCACATTGCTCGTAGAACGGATGGTCGATGGGGCCGAAAGGTTCTAGAGTGGCGACCGCGCACCGGAAAACGCAGCGTTGGAAGGCCTCCCACAAGGTGGACCGACGACCTGGTGAGAGTCGCGGGAATGCGGTGGATGCGAGACGCACAGGATCGGTCGTTGTGGAGACGCTTGGGGGAGGCATATGTTTAACAGTGGACGTCTTTCGGCTGAAATGATGATGATCTACACGACTTGCTAGTAAATTCGAAGCGACAAAAAATATGTAACCAAGATTTATGTAACTCATAATATTATTTAAAAGAGTGTCCATGGAGTTTCTTGCACAATTTAGATTCACTTTGTTTTTTGACTGATCGACATTTTGACAATTCAAAAGTGCTTGTAATTGGTCTATTTGAAATATCAGTTTCTGATTTCTGATAACCCAGTTAATATTGCAAGTTAAAATATGCTTAGCCTCGAAAAAACGTGAGTCTCATTCAACTGTCCGCCTTCGCTATTCCGTGACATTGACACTGCGCCTGAGTCAGCACCGCTCTGCGCATGCTCAAAACACGCTGTACGCTGCCGACCTATGCTGAGTCTGGCGTCCACGATGAGTACTATTGCTACGACCGCGCAATCCACTGGTATGCCATTCGCTGCCATTACTGTGCGTACGCCTAAATGCTGTTTTTTGCTGCGCGTGTCCATTCCCTACGGCGTGCCGCCTATAGCTATTTTCACGACCCCTATTGCCCGTAGAAAAGCCAGCCCTCGCGGGCCAGCGCTGGAACGTCATGACTTGCCCCGACGAAGCACAATTTTCGTCTTCTGCTACCCTGATAGCATCTTTCAAACAAGTTAAGTTCCGCGCTGTAATGATCGTACCAAGACGCTGATTACCAAGTCCGACAGCAAACTTCCCAATCGCATACTTTTCGTTCGATGGCTGCAAAATTTTATTTCGTTCAAAGGCTTGAGAAATAGTAAAATTGATCATTAATTTCTCTATCTCGGCTCCAAAATCCGCGACTGACTTATCATTCTGCCTAGCGCGAGCAAGTTTGGTTTGCACAGCTACACCCGACGCCACCGTCAACAAATGCTTTTTCAATACACTTACTCGAAAACCCGCTCTTATCCCACCGCTTTTAGGCACGCAATAGACTGTTTTCCGCACTAGTGCAGAAAAGGGCGTGTGCTCTCCCCGCCACAATTTTATAACATTTATCGTATTAGGCTGGGCGCGCGTCGATCCCCACGAGTCGCTGGTCAACCCCCGTTTATTCATTTCGTATTAAAAAATGTCGTTTGATACAGCCCTCGGCTTCATAACGCACTCGCCTACGGCTCGTGCGAATTCCGCCTCGGTCGCAATGCCAAACTTTCTGCACTTGTATCAAAATGTACTATTTCATGTCAGCCAACAGACTGTCTACCGTCGCGTAACTAGATGACAACCAAATCCTAGCCCCCTGGGTAAGTCGTGTGGTTAGTACGAACTTATTAAAAAGAGCACTATCAGCCTCGTCCAACATAGAGCTGTATAAACTTATGGCACCAATTACAATTATACTTCAGAAAAATAACCCCCATAATATAAATTACAAATTAAATACAGATATAAAATTCCTACAAAAATAAAATTAAAATTACATCACTCAATTATACCTACATTAAAAACATTACACATTGAAATCATTGCATCCAAACAATTAAAACAAAGTCAATCAATTAAAATCAAATTAAATAAATTATAATCAAAATAAATCAAATAAAATAAAATAAAATAAAAATAAAATCAAAGTTCATAAATCAAAATAAACAAATTAAGGTTTTGCTCCCATCCTTAAACTTTACAGTCTCTACGTAAAACACACACTAAAGACAATACACTAACTGCGCTAACTCCTCCGAAAATTTGCTCGACTTTGAAACTATACACTTAAATTTACCATAAAGGACCTTCACCTCGCTTATCTTTCCATCAAAATTTTTGCCTACGACAATAGATTCTGTCAACAACTTAAGTTATACATATTTTATAAATAGTGACAACTCCACTTCAACTTAAATCTGATGTCTCTAAACTGATCGATGACTACAAGCACTAGCCAAACACTTAAGTTCACATTGGAATCACTTACTTCCCTCGTCGCTCCGTCCGCTCCCAGTCTGGCCATCTACACAGCTTTCCGAACGTCCCGCTGATTAATTTTCTCCTCGATCCAATTATAGTGACACCTATACAACCGGACTGCCACACCAACGATGACAACCGACAAACACATTGCGATGAACAACAGCACCGTGTTGATAGCCGTTAGCTGCTCCTGTGTAACCCTTGCGGCATTCGGAACACCCGCTACCGGTCTGAGCGATCTTCCTTAGATGACGAGTTCCCCAGACATGGCCTGCTACTCGACGTGACGTGAAGCTGACTGAAGTCGACCAAATTGCGATTCTGACTTGCCCCCGGTAGGTCAACTATAACGCTGTCCAGCCGACTGACAGGGTCGCCATGCGAGTAATTACACGGCCGGATCGGATAAAATGGCGCGCGCCGTTTTATCGTGTCTCAGGTGTCATTGCTTTTACCGTGGCTGTTACTGTGCGTACGTCGACCATGCCCAGGCTGTAGATCTCTTTCCTTCCATTTTCTCTTTCCTTAAATCTTGAGTCAGCTGTCTTGAGCAAGGGGCGTGCCAGAACCAGTGAGAAATCCCTTTGAGTTAAACCTCTTCCTTATTACGCGTTGTTCGCAGCTGCGATGCTCACGGACGCCCGGTGCTGTGAAAGCTGCGGGGCGTTGTTGTAGCTAGGCTAGCGCCTGTATTGACCAGGAGAATATGTTCTTCTTGTTACCAGTCCGCAGAACGCTGTTGTACCGAAATCACTGAGGTTGAGGGCCATGACCAGGGATGTGCGCAATCTACCGGTTACCAATGGAGACTAAAAGGTTGCTTCTGGTTGGCAATTAGCACTTGATACTTTGCTCATCTGACTGCAATGAGCAGTGACGTTGTTATTAAAACGATTGGTCTAATTTGCTTATTATAGACACACTGGATGTATTATGCATCGGAATTCGCTGACATCTGAAAATAACGCGGTTATGTGCACTCGTCGTATTTTGTAGAATTTCATAATAGCATTTCTACGGATCATGCCACATTGCGTCACTTTGAAATACATTATGCGTCCCGTGACATTGTCCGTTAATTTCCGAGCTCCAGTTCCTTCTCTAAGCCATTTTTTACGTGCATCTTTCGTCTTGTGCGATGTTTTAGTTGCTTGTCGCGGTGTCCTCAATGTCGTTTCGATTTAGGTGGAGTACAGCGCGTTGTAAGTTTCTTGAACGATATCCGTGTATATTTGCCTCTTGAAATTCCAGTCGGTGAGACCCGCTTGTGGGAGGCCAACAGAAATGTGCAATCACGGTATACCATTATGACGACCACGGGCAGATAGTAGAAGGGCAGCGATCACGCGGAGATGGCTATGACTATGCCATCAAATCAGCCCGCAGGCCTAGGGCCAGGTCCGTAGCTGGGTGAGGATTATGTCGGGTGTGATATCTACTCCAGCCGGCAGGCATAAACCAGGTCCGTAGCTGGGCAGAATCACGTCGGGGTCACCAGTGTAATGATACGACTGCGTGTTCTAAAGTACTCTTTTATTAAGATAGATAACTAAGCTTATATACTAATAAAATACAGTAGTCAGTAGACACACACACTCACGATTAAAATAATATGTAAGACAATAATAAAATATCTGGGGCGGCCGTACGTCAGATGTAAAGGTGCTGACAGTCAGGATCAGAGACAGTTCAGGCGCACACGTTCTTACAACAATTGCCGGTATCCCGTTTGTATCTAAACGCTGTTTAATTTTTTTTTTTTTTAACCTTGGCATATTGACAGTGAAGGTAGGAGAGGAGAAGGAAGTGAAATGGAGTCCCATGCTGCTAACCTTCAGTCACGCACTGGCAGGCGTTCATTTGGCGCATCATTGGGGTACTAGTCTGGAGACTGTGGAGGCGCCCGAGCCCCCCGGAAATGACCATCAGGCCCTCTCATCTGGTTGCCAACCAGCACGATGGTGCATTCCGAGATTTTTCATTAGTTGGCGGGGCAGCCGTGCCTCGGATCCTGCTACCCTCCGTGACTAGTCTCCCGATACGTCAATACCAACGCGAGTCTAGCTGGTCTGCATGCATTGGAACCGCCACTTCGACCCAATTCCTCTGAATTGGCTACACTGGGCATCTTACCGGAACACGGGTAGGCCGCTTGGCGGTACGTCTTTGCTCAGTGGGTGGTCACAAGCCGTCGGTCGAAACCTACCACCAGTCAATGTCACCTGATTAGCACCACCCGGGGACCACGTGTAGGGCCTAGCTATGGATATTCTCCTACGGATGCGGGGATTTGAATACATACAACAGCCCGAAATAATCTCTCGGACAGTTGCCCAAACCAGACGTAACATCCGTCTGGTCCGAGGATGCCCCCTTTTCAACGCAAGTATGTGGGACTTACACTCTGTTCTGCATACATCCAAACCATCTAACCATTGTGCCCAAAACCGGTTTCATGAAAAGGGATTATTGCGTTTTTGCGAAGATGGAAAACTATCATCACAAAAAGCTAATAATCCTTTTTAAACAATGGACCTATAAAACTAGGCATTTAAAAAAATATATGCAAATTTCCTTTTTTCCAACAAATAAACACAACATATTTCTTTTTTAGCAAGTTCCACTATTTGTTACAAAAGCTATTATTTTATACCAGAAATAAATTCTTATCCAAAGCTAATAAATCGCTATCATCAATCGAAATGCAATAAAGCTCACCTGATAACCTTCCTGGCTATGAAGAACACGTCATCGACCAGGCTTGACGTCGTGACCCCGACCTGTGGTGTTGCCATCTTCAACGCCTTATTCACGCTCTCCTCCAAAAAGTACCTACACGACAAATATTCACAGCTTGATAAGAGGGATAAATAATAATAAAAAAAAACTGAACGAACAGTCTCATTAAATCACAAAGAACATCTGCTGCGTTTAGTGACTATTTATGGGTTTATTTTTATTTTATTTTATAGGGATAACAAACAGCAGTATACAATACCTACAATAATATCGGGAAGAAAGAAATGGGTACAAATCAAGAAAAAGGAAAAAAGTAACCTAGCTCTATATGGACTCCGTAGGCCTCACGGAGTTAACATGCATATCCTCCAAACGACTCACAGAGTTAACATGCACATCCTCATTGACTACTGTTGGACTTTTAAGATGTTATAGATTTCTTTTTTAAACGATGACTTACTAAGGAACATTATATCTACTGAACAGAATTGTTTATTATAAGTGTCAACAAAGCGACGTAGCGGCGAGCGAGCTCCCGAATGTACGACAGAAAGGGGCAGCGAATAATTGTTTTGAGCGGGAGTCACGCCCATGTGCTGTGCGAGGGACCAGGTGACACAAACTATTTACCTGATTAGTACAATCAAACTTGTTACGACATATGTTAAAAAGCGTCATCATCTCAAGGAGAGTTCGTCTAGAGAGTAGAGTCAAAAGGCCGTATTTTTTAAGTAGAGACTGGAATGATATTTTTTTACGGAAGCATCTATAGTGTATAGCACGAAGATACTTTCTTTGAACTAACTCTATGATTTCAGAGTACTTTTTGTAGTAGGGGTTCCAGATAGGTACTGCATACTCTAGCTGTGGGCGGATTATGGATTTGTATAAATGTAAGTAGGTGGAAGGGCGCCGAAATTCTCTAGATGATCTCATAACGAACCCAAACAGTTGGTAAGCTTTATTGACTATTTTATCTATGTGAGCATTCAGGTGGAGCTTAGAGTCCAATAAAACACCTAAATCTCGAAGGCATGTAACATTGCTTAATATGGTATTACCAAGGCGGTAGTTATGCTTGATGGTATTCTGTTTTTTAGGTTTTCTGGGTTACTTAAAAAGTATCTTTAATCACTTTACTTATGTTTTAACTAGCTTCTGCCAGCGGCTTCGCCCGCGTGTAAGCAGGTTTTTTTTATACAAATTTTAGACCCCCGTTTCATCCCTTTAGGGGGTGAATTTTAGGAAATCCTTTCTTAGTGCTCGCCTACGTCATAGAAAGAAACCTTGTTCAAAAATTCAAGCTCCTAGTCCCAGTAGTTTCGGCTGTGCGTTGATATGTCAGTCAGTCAGTTTCTCCTTTTATATATATAGATTTCCATTGCATTTCATTTTTTTTTATGACGTTTATAGACGTACCTACGTACCTAAGTTTATTCGCGTTAAGAAAATAATGACTCATCAGTGCAACTGCAAAGTAAAGGTTTATTTATACTGGTGTAAAAATTAGTTCATTGATATTAAAAAGATGTTTTCACAACACAGTACTTTTAAATAATAAGTAATTATTTTTTAATTTAATCAGAATCTTTTTTATTTTAACAAATATGTGAGGTATTCATTTTTAAAATTGACAAAAGCGCGTCCGTACTGTCTGAAGGCAATAAGTCCGCCTATGTACTTTTGTGTGCATAAAGAATTAATAAATATATAAATAAATTTATTTCATCTGGTCATTTTGAACACAGCGTTGTATTTTACTATGATCTAATTGGTCGAGGGGTGTGGCTATACTGATTGACAGCGATAACGTCACTATTTTCTTAACGCGAATACGTTATAGTCATTCTAAATAAAATAAACTTAATTGACTTAGCAGTAAAGTTGATATCTGTTTAATTAGAACCTATGTACCTTTCCAAAGCGAGATAGTGTCCAAGTATGTCCTGTGCAGTCCGCATTAGATCGCATTCGTTGATGATTTTCTCAACTGCGTCTACGCACGCTTTTTTCTGATCTTCCTTTAGAGGCGCTGCGTCCACCTGTACCAAGTAAATATATAATGTATTATATAACAATATAACAATATAACATTTATGATCATTGACACTGGGTTTAAAGTAGCGAGCCAAAACCTTTATTTTTTAAATAAATTCGATGGTTATTCTATAACAATGTATGGAAAAACAAAATAAAAGCAAATGAATTTCAGAGGTTTTTGTTCTTATTTCATGATTTTCAAATAAGAAATAATTTTAAAAAATGATAAATTAGCAATTGCCAGGCAAACGTTGTTCTGACATATAAATTATCAAAAAAAAAAAGCTGGCCAAGTGCGAGTCGGACTCGCGCACTGAGGGATCCGTACAAACTGCCTATTAAAACAGTTCAATTCCTGAATTGAGTTACGAAGATTTAACGAATCAAACTGTAAATTAGTCAGGTCACAAAAAAAAAAACTTTTTCTGTGACGTTTTCTATACTTGTGCCATGAGAACTTGCTTCATGCCAAATTTCAGAATTCTAGGTCAACGGGAAATACCCTATGAATTTTGCGACATAAACGGCCGTATCTTTTTTTTTCGTTAACTCAGAAGTTTGATTTTGTCACAGCTTCAAGGGACCGCAGACCTGATTATATGATTTTAATTTCAACTCTATACCACCACGCTTTCTCGAGATAAAGGGTCTTGACAGACAGACAGACTGACAACAAAGTGATCCTATAGGGGTTCCGTTTCTTTCCTTTTGAGGTACGGAATCCTAAAAATGGAGGGTGAGGGTAGGAGGATAAAAAATAACCTTCGACTTATTCTCAGACCTACCAAAAATATACAAAACAAAATCATAAAAATCGGTTAGGCCCTTTCAGAGGAGTTCAATAACAAACACTGACACGAGATTTTTATATACTAGATTAGAATACAAGAGATGGTTTCTGGCTAGGCGACCCCAACATAGTTGGAAAACGGCTTGGCGGATTGTTTATTAATCAAAGTATTATGAATTAGAATTGATTGAGATGGCCTATGTAACTGGTCTACATTCAGCTAGCCACAGCTTACCTCCGCCTTCCTCCTGAGGAACGTGAAGTAGAGCCAGATGCGGGAATGTGTTAGTGCCAGTTCAGCTAGGATCGGTTCCGCACTAAGAGGAGAGATGCCGCTCCTGTGAGGGTCCGACTCCAGGCGACGAGCTAGGACCAGCTCGGTGAATATGCGACGGACGCCGGAGCATACCTGCAGGGAAAAGGTGCAAGGAAATTGAGAAATATTGTTATTTAATTATATAGTTTTACGGTTTTCGCGTCTCAAACTATGTTGTAGAAAGTCATTGGTTTACTACAAAATGGACGGCGGAAATTCGCGAAAAATGTGTTACGAGTCAACCATGACGAATACTATCTTATAATCCTAATCCAAACTGTATTATCATTAGTAAACAGCTTCATTTTACAACTTCGATTAGTGGTTCCATTAATTTTTACCTTATGAAGCTAGGAGTAATTTTTATATTCGTGTTCAGAAAATAGTGACTCATCAGTGCAACTGCAAAGTAAAGGCGTATTCATACTGGGGTACAAATTAAACCCGCAAACATTTCACAATATTTTCAAATAATAATATTAAGTTTAGTAATATTAATATTAATTATTTTAATATTTAATCAGAATCGTCAGTATTTTCACTTTTGTTTTTACGAATAGGAGAAATATTCATTTTTAAAATTGACAAATACGCGTCTAGTGTCTGACAGGCTTACTTCAACTGGTCATTGTGAACACGGCTTTCTATTTTACTATCATTTATTTATTTATTTCATACTTCATGCACATAAAGCTACAGAGGCGGACTTAATATACTTATCATGTAATTGGTCAAGGGGCTTGACAACGATGACTCACTATTTTCTTAACGCTGTTGCTGTTTAACGATTCTATAGCAATATAGATAGACATCTTAGCAAGTGCTGAAATGAGACTTCTATACACTGTGACTTGAACCCTGGAGTCCATTACCACTCCCAGGACAACATCTTATCATCCATACACATTATAAATTCATTTCCTTTGGTCACGTCATCACGCGTCAAATGTTGGACAAGTTTTGCTAATTCTTTTTTTGTTGTGTTTAATATTGTCAGGTTCTTATAAAAGAAAAAAATAAGAAAATTGCATCAGCCTGCTTCGCGCGCTCAACTCCCGCTTCCACCACGCGCGTCACGTTATGTTGTACTACATACCGCAGGCTGTATAGCGCGTAAGGCTCTATGTAGGAGCCCGGGTGCATGGGTGGCAGCAGCCTGCCTCGCGCGCTCCACGCCCGCTCCGCCCGCCTCCACCACGCGCGTCACGTTATGTTGTACTACATACCGCAGGCTGTATAGCGCGTAAGGCTCTATGTAGGAGCCCGGGTGCATGGGTGGCAGCAGCCTGCCTCGCGCGCTCCACGCCCGCTCCGCCCGCCTCCACCACGCGCGTCACGTTATGTTGTACTACATACCGCAGGCTGTATAGCGCGTAAGGCTCTATATAGGAGCCCGGGTGCATGGGTGGCAGCAGCCTGCCTCGCGCGCTCCACGCCCGCTCCGCCCGCCTCCACCACGCGCGTCACGTTATGTTGTACTACATACCGCAGGCTGTATAGCGCGTAAGGCTCTATGTAGGAGCCCGGGTGCATGGGTGGCAGCAGCCTGCCTCGCGCGCTCCACGCCCGCTCCGCCCGCCTCCACCACGCGCGTCACGTTATGTTGTACTACATACCGCAGGCTGTATAGCGCGTAAGGCTCTATGTAGGAGCCCGGGTGCATGGGTGGCAGCAGCCTGCCTCGCGCGCTCCACGCCCGCTCCGCCCGCCTCCACCACGCGCGTCACGTTATGTTGTACTACATACCGCAGGCTGTATAGCGCGTAAGGCTCTATATAGGAGCCCGGGTGCATGGGTGGCAGCAGCCTGCCTCGCGCGCTCCACGCCCGCTCCGCCCGCCTCCACCACGCGCGTCACGTTATGTTGTACTACATACCGCAGGCTGTATAGCGCGTAAGGCTCTATATAGGAGCCCGGGTGCATGGGTGGCAGCAGCCTGCCTCGCGCGCTCCACGCCCGCTCCGCCCGCCTCCACCACGCGCGTCACGTTATGTTGTACTACATACCGCAGGCTGTATAGCGCGTAAGGCTCTATATAGGAGCCCGGGTGCATGGGTGGCAGCAGCCTGCCTCGCGCGCTCCACGCCCGCTCCGCCCGCCTCCACCACGCGCGTCACGGCATCCGCGAATACGGCTGCTTCGGACGTCACATCGGACACAACGCAGGCACGGCGGATCGCTGTTTCTGTCTGGAATATACAAGAAGTCTTGAAAGATGCTTTATTGTAGCAGTCATTAAATCAGAAAATAAACTATAGAGGTAGACTTCAGGTTAGTGATGACAAACTATTAATACTACCATTGTATATACAACTTTTCTTTTTTAATTGTTATGAACTAGTGCTTGACTGCGATCTCACCTGATGGTAAGCAGTGATGCAATCGTTGATGGTGAGGCACAACTAGTCTATCTGGATAAATTGCAGAATAACAACTTACTTGTGTGGCAAGATATTTAGCTAGAAGGTCCACTCCCTCTTCAGCACGGCCGATCTGAGGAAACAGTTTGAACAGACGCTCAACACTCGGCTCATCTTCTTTACGTGCTGCTTCTTCAAACCTAAAACGTATTTACATAATTTAAGAAACCTGTATGCATTTTTCTTGCAATTCGATAACATAATTGTAGTCCCACAAGAACCATAGAAAAAACATACTTGCGCACTAGGTGCTCCCGCAGCGTGTTTGCCGCGCGGGTCATGGCGTCTCGCGGGTCTGGCGCGCCGCGTGCCCTTGCGGCTGCTACTGAACCTGGGTCCATACTGAGGAACCTCGACACATGGCCAGCACCTAGAATATAATAAAATATCTGATAGGTTAGAAGGTAATCGAAAATCTATACTTTGTGCCAGATAAATTTTGTATTGAGTTATTGTTTAGGATTTTTTTTTCTTAATATCTCAGTGTAGATACCCAAAAACAAACAGTGAACTATTTTTCATTACTTGAAAATGTAAAGGATTATGAATAGATATAGATTCAAAGCTATGTTATGCTAAAGTTTTATGTCTTGATGTGAATATAGTGACATAATTTACTGTAAACACGTAGCGTAAACATACCAGTTTCATAATCATGTGCTTTGATGGCTGCCTCCACTCCAGCACTACACAGCTGTAGGTCAATTAGATCGTGTACACGACGCTGACATTCCGCCACACGAGACTGAAAAAAAAACCGAAAAAAAAAACATCATTGACCATGCTTTTATAAATTTGATTGTTGTGTGGAAATTGAGAGTATACAAAGCTTGTTATTTACCCTCGCCAGGTCCAGCTGCCGTACTTTAGCGCTTACATCTCTCGCGAGACCGGCTGTCTTGTCCACCATATCAGCAGCGATTTGAGCGTCTGTCTTCACTTCAGTCAATTTCGTATAAGCTTGGCTTGCCGTCCGAAGACGACCCTCCAAGGAACATGCCCTGGATAGCACTCCTGAGAGAGCCGCATCAACCTCCGACTGCAAAAATACATCGTTTGTAAACTTTGTAAAAGGAACTTGTGCCACCGTCACCAAAACAATACCACTTACCTCTTCTTTCTCAATCTCGTTGAGTGCTTTCTGTAATCCCTCGTCTGTGGACACATCGTATTTCTCTAAGAGAAGACTCAGAGACATGTTTGGAGTATAATTTATAAACTATTTATTAGTAATTTCATTCAGGCATTAAATTATTTGGAAAACAGTTTGGAATCAAATCGGAAAATCTGAGACACAGAAAACGTCAACAACAAATGTCAAATTCTTTACGTCAATGTCAATTTTTAATCAGCTGTGGTCTGTTCGGTACTTACGAATTGCGTCAAAAGCGATTATATCGCGAATCCGACCAAATTTAATAGTCGCAAAATAAAAGGGCTATTGAGTAATAATTATGGCGTTGCGCGTTGGTTGGATTCGCAATTTTATCGCTTTTGACGCATTCGGAACGCAGAGCTTATTGGAGAATTCATTCATTCTGATTTATCCGATTCGCTTCCAAACAAAATACGCGTATAAATTGCTTTGATGTGTGATTTGTGATTTTACAACTAAATTTGAGTTTCGTTATTAGTAGAATTAAAACAATGTTCAATGCTTTTGAAAACAATTTTTAATACGGCAATCAAAAAACTTGACAAAATAACAGAAAATGACAATACTTGGTTTGACGTGCGTTCGAATCCTTAATTCTTGAGCAGAAAAAATAAACTAGATCCTCTAGTATTTTGAAAAATAAAATGTATGTTATCTCTATAAATGTAAGATAATTATTGAGATACAGTTTTGTAAAGATTCTTTGGATTCATTTTCGTTTATGTGAAATGATATATGCACAGAAGTTTACATTTGAAGGTCGTTTCTTACTTTGTCAGTTATTTTGATCAGACCTTCAAAAAATTGACTAGTGGACAAAAGTACGATACCTATGCTGCAACATTAGTAAACATAAAAACTTGTGAAATCGTAAAATCGATGTGCCGTTAACTGTTTTACATTCCTCAGGGCGTTTAATCAGTATATAACACTCCTTTGAGGTCAGGTTTCTTTGTGAGGTCGAAAAGCAATCGTCAAAGGTGAGTGCTGAGCGAGGCTGAGGGCATACATTGCATAAATTAGTTTGTATTGGCAAACAGGATAGGTTTGTGTGTAAAGCAGGGTGGTCTGACGGTATGGCTGGCTGGTGTGTTGCAGATTGACTCCGTGTGGGGTTGGGCTTCGCCCCCGCTGCGGTTGCAGCTGGGTAACTCACGCGGACACAAGAGGTGAGTGAACTTTCATATCATTGACAAACATTTGGCACGAATATTTTTTCACATAGTTTGAATAGTTTTTTTTAATTCATGGCCATAATAACTTGAAACATGAAGTCATTGTTTTGTGTCTGAGTGGTTTGTATTGTAAATATTGGACTGGCAACAGCTGATTGTTTATACAGCCTAGTAGCAACAACTAACATTTGACATAATTGTCTCACCTCATGTGAGAATGAGAGGGAAGTAGGATTTCAATCACTTCTTCTTTTCAGTTTGATTTTTCTAAACAAACTGATTTTTCACTGATCCCAGGTAATTTATCCCTTGTTTGTATGTTATCATGAGTATTACTCAAATAAACCATTATTGACAGCATTATCCTCATGAAGTACCCATTTGATTCATAACAAATTGTTTATCTCCGTTTTTGATTCATCTAATAAACATAAACATATATAACTAATATAATTTCTTAATAAACTTATGCAACATTAGATTTAAATATTGTTTCTGTTAAAATACAAATCAAATATCCATTACTGTGTATGAGACTTGTTAATTGGTTCAACAGTGTTTACTAATTTTGTTTGAATTAGATTGCCATCCATATTAAACACTGAACTATTAACAATTTGAATTAACATTTTGAAATAATACTCTCTAGGATTGAAAGCAAAAGGCTTTCAATCCTAGAGAGTATTATTTTTAGTGTGTATTGTTCATAAATAAATTAACAAAAGGTATGCACTGCTATGAATGGAAAAATGTATTCTATCATTTTGATAGTTATGCTCATGCCATTACAAATACTAAATACAAAAAGTTTATTGTACACACAGGTACAATTTAGTTGTTACTTTATATTTTAACCTTTGGAGTACCAGATTTTCATGAAATTTTTACCGACCGATAGGTTTTGGTGTATAGTACATGCATAGTAAAGAAAACCTGAGAATTTCAAAGAATTCTAGCACTTGTGCGAAGCTAGGGTAGGTTGCTAATAAGTAGCATGTAAACAATTTTTTTTTTAAAATCAGCTTGTATGCAAATCATACAAAGACTGGCTAATGACACATAGCAACAGCTCTAAGTGCCCTAGTATCAATGAAAAGGCTAAAACGCCACCATATCTGGGGACTTGCTAAGTAGAGCAAAGTAAAAATAATATTTCAGTTTTTTTTTGTGGGCATTGATTAAATGGGTGAGACTTAAAATGAACATGGACAAAACCAAAGTCATGGTAAACAGCCATGTAGCACCCACTCCTATCAAGGTCGGGGACTCTACACTCGAAGTTGTAGACGAATACGTTTACCTGGGACAGACGGTCCAGTTGGGAAGGTCTAACTTCGAGAAAGAGATCAATCGTCGAATCCGACTCGGCTGGGCAGCGTTCGGGAAGCTGCGCGGTGTCTTCTCGTCCAATATACCACAGTGTCTCAAGACGAAAGTCTATGACCAGTGCGTGTTGCCAGTGATGACATATGGCTCCGAAACGTGGTCGCTTACAATGGGCCTCATTAGAAGGCTTAAAGTCACCCAAAGGGCAATGGAGAGGGCTATGCTCGGAGTTTCCTTGCGTGATCGAATCAGGAATGAGGATATCCGCAGGAGAACCAAGGTTGCCGACATAGCACGAAGAATCGCCAAACTAAAGTGGCAATGGGCAGGGCACATTGCTCGCAGAACAGATGGCCGTTGGGGCCGAAAGGTTCTGGAATGGCGACCACGTACCGGAAGACGTAGCGTTGGAAGGCCTCCTACAAGGTGGACCGATGACTTGGTAACGATTGCGGGAGTCCGATGGATGCGAGACGCACAGGACCGTTCGTTGTGGCGACGCTTGGGGGAGGCCTATGTCCAGCAGTGGACGTCTTTCGGCTGAAATGATGATGATGATGATGATTAAATGCTAACCGATTGCATGATACATATATTAATTATAAAAAAAAGTATGCAAATGTTATATGTTAATATTGCCTTATTCTTCGGCCGCATTTCTAAATAACACCTTCCTGTTTTTCAATTTAAAACTGCTGATCAAATCAATCCATTAAATTACCATAACCTACCCTGCATTTACGTGTGCCAAATAACTCCTTAGCTATTACAATACAGTCTTTATCTATATAATAACAGGTTTTAAAATAACAAATGACCTACCCACACACATATAAAAATCATGAACCCATAATTAAAAAATAACCAATGCAGAGTTGAATTAAACTTTTATATAATTAGAATGTTTTACGGCAGCACAGTTACATCACGGTTGATGTGCGCTACCACTGACATTACACAAGGTAATTGTGCAAATGTGAACTAACAGAATGAACAATTAGTTTCCTAGTTAAACGGTCAGAGTTGCCAGGGACTGAGTAGCCTTGACTGTTAACTTGTTAACTATTTGATTTTATCTTCCTCATATGGATGTTCCACATATGGGTGTGTAATTTTTTTTTTTTTTTTTTTTTTTTCTTTTTTTGGCAATTGAGCCGGTTTCGACTATTCTGCCAGTGTCACGTTGGGACGGCGGCCCGGTGAGAGCAACCGTCGAACTTTGTACTTCGTGGTAGGTGTTAGTTTAACTGAAAAGACGAACACAAGGGTTAGTATAAAACATATAATCTACATACCAATTTTATATACAACACAGATTAATACTACAGGATATAATTTAACTACATTACGCACCAATCAGAACTTTAGGTCATTTTCTTTCAAAAATGTAGCCAGGAAGTTAATTAGTTTGGGGGAGAAGTGAGAAAGAAGGGAGTGGAAGTTGGTTGGCAGGGGAATGTTACATTTGGGAAGTTTACGATAGAGGTCAAAAGATTTATTATTTAAGGAGCAGGAGAAGAAAATATGGTCCAAAGTACCCTCCGCTAGACCACACTCGCACAGAGAACTATCTCGGACATGGATCTTATTCAGGAACACTGGGCTACAACAGTGTCCGAGTCTCAGTCTACAGAGCGACGAAACAGTTCTCTTCGACAGTTTAGGGCATTTAAAGAACCAAGGCCTACGTTGAATTTCGGGCTGTATAGCTGCATAGTAGGTGCCCTTGGTTTTGGAGGTCGTCTTCCATGTTTCAGTCCACGAGTTAAATAACTTGGGTTTGGCACCATTCCGCAAATCGTAGCTATGAACCACGTAGTGCTTTCGATCAACCGGATTCGATGTGGCATACTTTGCTAACGAATCAGCGCACTCATTGCCAACAATTCCCGAGTAACCGGGGATCCAGGTTATCTCGATGTCCAAGCCGTTTTGGGAACAATCAAATAGCAAGTTCTTAATATCTACAATTATTTGACTATGGATTTTACTATAAAGTTGATTTTGTTTTAAGGCCTGAATACTACTAAGTGAATCTGAAAAAATTACTGATCTTGCTATTTGATGTGATTTAATATAGTGTATGGCTTCTAGAATACCAATGCACTCTCCTGTAAACACTGACGCTTCTGGTGGGCATTGAAAAAGCAGAGCAATTCTAGAATTTTGAAAGTAAACTGCCACACCAGTATTTCCTGTTTCAGTCAATTTTGAAGCGTCAGTGTAAAAGAAATTCCATCCTACCCAGTAACGCTTGAGAGCTAACTCAAAGTCGTCTTTCGCGTTTTGGGTATTCCTTGATATCCCCAGTCCCAAGACGGCTTTTGGTTCGAAATGAATCATCTCATATGCGGTAGAGAAGACCGGGAGAGTTGGATATTGACAAACTGGCGCGGAGAGTTGTTTAAGTTCTCTGTACCTGTTTATCAATAAAGGAACTGTTTTATGGTTCCAATAAGGAGAATTATTAAACGAGAGGTTGATTTGCTCTAAAATTGGGAGTAAGGGATGGGATGAAAGGGAAAAAACTTTAGACAGGAAACGGTCTGCCAAATACTGTCTTCTAAGGTGCAGAGGCGGTTCTGCACATTCCACTTGAAGCGCATTAATGGGAGAGGATTTCATGGCCCCAATAACAATCCTCAGGCATTTGGCCTGGATGCTGGTTAATGTTTTCAGGGCATTTTTATTGCAGGGCTCTATAAGGAAGCTGCAATAATCCATCGCACTTCTGGCTAACGCATTATAGACTAATTTGAGGGTGTATGGGTGAGCTCCCCACCACACCCCGGCCAAGGCCTTAAGGACCGACACAGATCGTTCACATTTTTTGACCGTGTTGTTAATGTGTTCAACACCGGACAGTCTTGAGTCCAAAGTTACTCCCAGAAACCTAGCCTTATCCTTGATTGGAATGGTTTGTCCATCGATATTAATATCTATTGAGGGTACAGAACGCCTGCGGGTAAAAATGACCGCTGTACTCTTTGGTGCACTTAAAGACAAACCGTGATCGAGAAGCCATTGATTTAGCGACGACAGAGAGATATTCATTGATAGAGCGGCATCCTGAATGGAACTGCCAGAAACCAGGAGTGCAATATCGTCAGCATACTGAAGGATTTTGCAGTCGTAATTGAGACAAGAGGGTAAATTTGCTGTATATATGTTATATATTGGGGGACTAAGCACAGATCCTTGAGGTAATCCTCTCCAGACTGTTCTTTGATCAGAGTCCGCCCCAGGGATTCGTAATTGGATAGTGCGGTTGGTAAAGATGCTACCGATGATACGACAAATCCTAGCCGGGATTCTCAGCTCGTGCAATTTTTGCCTGAGATTAGGGAGGAGGACAGAATCATAGGCAGCCGATATGTCTAGGAAGACGACAACCGCAGACTCATTCCTGCTGAGGGTCAGCCGGAGCTCTGACGTGAGGATACCCACACTATCAGCTGTGCCCAGACCTTTCCTGAAGCCAAACTGAGTCGGCGGGAGCAGCCTCCTATTTTCCACCAACCACTCCAGACGGTTTTTAATCAGATGTTCCAAAAGTTTTACAAGTATGGACGATAAAGCAATAGGCCTATATGAACAATGATCACTAGGATCCTTGCCTGGTTTTAAAATCGGGATGACAACTTGAACCTTCCATTCTGTGGGAATATAACCGGAAGTAAAGCAAAAGTTAGCCAGATCCAGGTAATATCGGTGAGTTTTTGGACCAGCTTTAGAAATAAAGGAGTAGGTGAATCCGTCCACCCCCGGAGCAGAGTCTCTAACATGGGATAGCACAGTTTTTAATTCATCTAGGCTGAATGGCATGTTCATAGGGTCGGCAGTGCTGTCTACATCATCAATGCCAACACTGCTCTCCTCTATGTCCGGAACATAAGCCGGAGCGATTTTTGAGAAAAACCGGTATCCCAGTTCTTCTGAGATGTTGTTTGAGGAGTTTGGTGCTAGACTGCTCCTGTAACTCCTCACCTTTCGCCAGACCGTCGAAACCGGTGTGGACGGACTCAGCGAGCTACAGTATTTTGACCAACCTTCCCGTTTTTTCTTTTTTAAGAATTTCCTGGACTTAGCCAATATTCGCTTGAAGGAGAGGAGGTTTTCCAGGTTCATATCGTTGTTAACTGTCTTTTCCGCCTCATTCCTGGCCCTAATCATGTCAGTGCATTCCCTATCCCACCATGGAGGAGAAGGAAGTTTGCCAGAAGGGGTTTTTTTGGATGGGAAGCAATCATCTGCTGTGGAGGAAATGGTAGAAGAAAAGGATGAAAAACATTCCTGGGCATTATAACTGTCAACTTCTGGGAGGGAAGATACTCTTAGGTCTATTATTTTTGAATATAAATTCCAGTCTGCCGCATTAAGTTGGTATTTTAAAAGGGGGGGGAGAAGATTTAAGGGGAATATTTTTGGAAGGGAATTCAATTATGATGGGATAGTGGTCACTTCCATGGGTCATGTCCAAGCGTCGCCAAATGAGAAGGCTAGATATATTGGATGAACAGAATGTCAAGTCAACACAACTTCTATTCTGCCCAGGTGCAGTCCTGCGTGTAGTACTGCCATCATTGATGAGACAAAGATCTAGATCATCCAATATATCCAGCAAGCCTATGCCAAAGTTATCACAAGTGTCTGATCCCCAACGATAATGGTGACAATTAAAGTCACCCATAACCAGCATTGGACCACTAACGCTGCATAACAAGTTTTTGATTACTGGAAGATATTCAGGTTGTGGGTGCGCAATATAAAATGAAAAAACATTTATATCCTCAGCCTTAACAGCAACAACATTTATGTTATCGCCAACGAAGGTTAGAGGAATCTGGGAGTATGATACCTTGCTATTGATGAGCAAAGCACATCCCCCATATCCATCATCTCTATCATTACGAACACCACCAAAACATGGCAACCTGAAATTGCTATCAGGCAAGAGCCATGTCTCAGCGATGCTGCAGATGGATGGTTTAAATTTATTAACTAGAAAAATAAGGTCAGACTTTCTGGGAGTAATACTCCTCACGTTCCACTGAAGGAATATCAGGGGATGGAACATCGTGGATAAAATTTAGAATAGAGGTCAGTTTTGAGGCAACGTGGTCAGGTATTGATCGGGTCGGACTAGATAAAACAGACATTAACATATTGGTAATGAATTCTAATATATTTACCGAGTTGTTTTCTCGCCTATGAGTCAATGGCTCTGCAACTTCTGTTGGCAGGGCACAACCGTTTCCTGTAGGGGAGAAGGAATAATTTTGTGTAAGTTCCCTGTGAACTTTTCTATTGTAGCCGGGTGAAAGAGGGGCATGGGTCTTAGGTTTTAAAGATACCGTTTTACGGTATGATTTTTGGGTTACCGGCATGGGGCTCGAGGATTGGGATTGAGATATATTAATATTATGTTTATTACGAGGGGAAGATTTGAAAACGTCAGCGTATGATCTTGAAACAGGAGGGAATACCCGACTAGCCTCCGCATACGAGATTGATTTTTCCGACATCAGAGCTTTGATGCTCTTCTGTCGTCCCAATTCAGGACAAGCACTGTCATTTGCGAAATGATTGCCAGTACACGAGACACAGAAGCCTAATTCCTGGGTAGTTTGACATCCATCCCCTGGATGGTCATCACCACACTTGAAACACCTTGGTTTGGATCGACACAAGGTGCGTGTGTGTCCGAAGCGGCAGCAATGATAGCAAAGGATGGTAGGGTAGGTGTATCGCTCAACTGGAAGAGATGAGTAAAAACTGATCACACGTTTGGGTAGGACCTGTCCATCGAATGTTAGTACCACAGTTTGAGTGGGCTTCCACTCAGTAATTCCAGAAGAAGTCACCTTACGGCTCATCCTTCTGGCCTTGATGACAGGGCCACAGCCCTCCGGAACCTGGATATTCTGGATAACTTCATCCTCCGACCACTCAACCGGTATATCCCTAACAATGCCCATTCGAGTGATATTGAACTGTGGGATGGTTGCTACATAATTATTTTTAGCCAAGACTGTGTTGTTGAGGAAACTATTCGCATCCTGATGTGACTTGAACTCAACCGACACACGATTTCTGCCAATACGTTTGATCCCGTCAAGACGTATATTACTGACGTTATTGGTCGTCAAGAACATACCAAACTTAATGGGTTGTAGCACAGTGCCTGAGGTCTGTTCATTTTTTAAAGAGACGTGGACGATATACGGAGGGTTATCTCTCATGGTGTAAGTCAATCTACCGGGTAAACTTTTAGGTATCTTAGGCGGTACGTTAGAAACCGCAGGGGGCGAACCAGCAACCCTTTTGCGAGTTGAATTCTCTGTATCCATAGCGGGATCCTGCGGGGGTGTTTCTATTGTTTGGGGTAGAGTTATGGTCAACACAGGGGAGGAAATATCAAAAAGTTCATCAGGGGGGTCCGGGTCAGGAGGCTTTTTGGAATTCATATTGGTAAGTGGCTAAAAAGACAAACACAAACAAAAACAAACCTTATACCAAGAACACACACACACTAAGAACAGTTTCGATCAAGTTTAACACCAAAAAATTCACTAAAATCGAAAAAATTCGTAGGACTGACAAAAGCACGTGTCGAGCCTTCACCACTACCAACGAAAGTCGGGTGTGTAATATTTATGAGAAACTGCTTCTGTCAGTATGAAAGTCGAAAATTATGCCAAGGGAATATATTCTCAGGATAAAAAGTATCATATGTGCTATTCCAGATAATAGTATACTTGTGTGACCATGTAAATCCTTTCAAACATTTTTATAAGCGTGAAGGAATAACAAACGTACATCAATTATCATTTATCAATTGCAATAAAAATATTATTGTTACTATTTCCATTATTTATTTTCTATACATATTTTAATATTTCTTAAAACACATATAAAAATATATTTAAAAATATTTCAAAAATAAAACACTGTTTTTTATATTTTTAAATATAAAAAACAATATCCCACATAATTCCCCTCCTAACTATACGAGCCGTGTCCAGCGGGGCTATTGCGTAACTCTGTTGACAGTTCAAGTGATGATCACTTGTTAACAATGTGCATCATTGAACTGTCAAACAGCTAGTTTCGTATTGCCTATCTTCAGTGACCAACTGCAGTGACGTCATTAGCCACTGGTGCCTTTGATAGCCACCGTAACACGTTTTGACAGATGTTATTGTATCATACTTTTAAAATTGCGATTGTGAAAGCTTTTGAAGCTGTATAATAGTCGATAAAATTTTAGAGTGGTCACAATAGGCTCCGTAAATTTTTATAATTCACCACATTTCCACCGTAGTTTGTTAGTCACTTGTGTGATACATAATACCAATTTTATGAAATTGTCAGTTGACAACTAAGTTTAGTGTGCAACGAATGCTAGTTGTCAACTGTTATTGAAAAAGTTAGCCAATAGCCCCCCTGGAGTACCACTATTATTATTATACATACATACAAACTTTCGCCTATAAAAGATTAGCATAATAATTTTTTTCTTTTACGTTTTTTTATTTAACCATCAATATCATCATAGGTTTTGTTTTTATTAGAACTTATTTTATAGTAGTTTGATATATCAGATGGAAACTTAAAAAAAAAAAAAAACTGGTTGAGAATTTCCCTCTAGCAGATCAAAAATCTGGAGCATTACTCTAGTCTACAGTAATAAAGATAATGTTGAAGAGTTTTGTTGATAGTGCCTTTTACATTTATCCGATATAATAATCCTCCCGAAACGACTGATTTTTCGATCACGGTATCCAATCACAACAGAGTGTTCTTGTGCACTTTAATATCTCCTGCACACGTCGCTAATCCACGTGTGCAGGAGATATTAAAGTGCACAAGTATATGCGCAAATACAGGTGCACTTTCTGTTCCGACACGACCGGAGAGAGATCAGTCGCAGGACCAACGGGCTTTCCGTGGCACGAGGTTTTTAAACCAACAATTTTCAAACTCCAAAAACTACTCTGTAGCAGACAGAGTAGTTTTTAATAGAAAAATCCAATAGCACTTTTACCCGACCCGGGAATCGAATTCAAGACCCCGCGCTACACAACGCGACCAACACAACAACGAGGCAGTTATTGCAGAAACAGCTGCATCTATTGGGTACCCCTCTCACATTAAAATAATTTAGAAAAGGGGGTTGCTGGTTGATGACGCTGTCCATACCTATTACTGACGAAATTGAATTGGTGTAAGTTAAAATTGAATATCTGATTTTTATTAGAGACCAACTAGACCCGCGACTTCTTTCGCGTGATTGTGAACATTACTCTTTGCCTGGGGATCCTAAGGTTCGTGTGTGTGTATCAGTGACACCTGTGCAGTCAAGGAACACATGCGCAATTGTATCCCCCTCCTCCAAGCATGCTCTGCACAGGGGACTGATGCCTATTGTGTGGAGGTGCTTATTCAGTGTGCAGTGTCCAATGATGGCCCCGCCACCAGGCGCAGGCTGCCTCTGTCCAGTCGCATGAGATGAGTTACTCATTATAACATTAGTTATATCCCAGTGAAAATCCCGTCAAATTTTGTTCAATCATTTCGAAGATGTACCGTAATTTGGAATCCCGTTCCCACGGGTTACATCTTATGTTTCGGTATGATAAGCCTTCCCAATTTATTGTGTTCGGCGCTGGCGCATCAAATCTTATCTTGTCTCAGTCTAGTACACGACGAAAACATGAAGGGTTAAGGACGGGCCCAATGACGGGGACGGGGATTCCTAACTAACGGTTGAATGCGCAAGTGCCGACGATCACTTTCGCTGCACAGAAATACACGAGACAAAGCGATCGCTAATCTTGCGTCTGTCGCATTTGAGAGACGTACAAGCATGTAATTACAAGAGTGGGATGTGCCAAGACTTGCTTGACAAACAGCTAAGGTTACGGTGAAGTACATGTATTTTAGCGCTAAAGTTCAAAAGTTTTGTCTCAAAACTGTTTTTGTGAGTTCTTTAAAAAACCTTTTTTGTTTTTCATCATCATTGTCATTCATCACACACAGCCCGACTTAGCCCAATGCTTGGCTTTTATATTCTAGTGTCGAACCCCGCGCTTCTATGCCAACCCCATCCAGGTACTACACCGTTATATATCAACTATAAAATGATAAAAAAAAACGTTGTGTTCACTCCCATATTCACCATTGCAAAATACGCAAACTGCATCACAATGCACGAATATTGTCAAAGCTCGCATGCTCCAAAGTGGTTGACATTTTAGCACCAAGCTGACCTACTTACCTAACTTAGGCAACTTTCCTCCTACCTAACAATATTGTGTTTATTTCTGCGTGTGACTTGTGACATTACGTCATTTGGATCATTCTTCCGTCCTACTAATCCTGTCAACCAATTCAAATCCCACATCACATATTCCGAGCTCTATAAATAAAGAATAAAGTAATGGAACAGGTAGCGACCCATATAATTTCATGGACATAAAGTAGGCGAGACCGCGAGACGGAACTAGGTCATGAAGCGAATCCACATTGTTATTATTGGTCCACTGACACTAGATGGTTTATTTATAAAGTTTTGATAATAATCGTGGAGTCTCGCTAATGCTCTAATTAGATAAAATCATGATATTTTTAGTTATGTTCGCTGTGACTAATGTATTCGCGGACGCGATGGCAGGATGGAGTTGAATGATTAAAATGAAAAGTATTAAGATCTTATTTATAACTATAACACACGACACACTACCAGCTGGTGCATCATAAACTTTCCCATTGTTTCGTATAGGTTACTTGTCATAACGTGTAGACAAATTTTCGTTAAAATATTGGCAGTAAACACTGAAGTCATTCCCAAAATCAGCAGTCACATATCCTTTGACAGCCGCACCTCCAGTGATCGACAACTTGCGATCAAGAACTTTAACTCAACAGAACAGACACAGATATTCGCTATATCAGCTCAATTGGTTGTTACTCTCACGAAATGTACAATTTTGCAGCGAAATCTTTTAAGCAAACACACGAGTTCAGACTTACTCATATCTTAATACAAGAAACATGCATAACATAGCATAATCAACCTTTTAACGTTCCCAGTCCCACTGCTGAGACTCAGACCTTCTATCTAGGAGAGGGAATGGGCTGTAATCCACCACGAAAGGCCCGGTGCGGATTGGTGGATACCACATGTCTTCGATTTTTTGGTTCTAGGACATGCCATTTTCCTAACGATGTTTTCCTTCACCTAGATAGTTCCTAGAATTCAAGATAGCTACGTATGTTGAACAATCAGACAAACAGTATTGATTTCTCAACACCTTTCAGTTGTCATGCAAGGCAGTCTTCTGAATATTCTATCACCTTTTCAAATGCTGGAATACTTGCATAAGTTATAGCGGCAAACAGTTTGGATCTTTCTCCATTATTTATGCATGGATTAGGGTTTTCTAAAACTGTAAACGGCACGACCCATTTCCACTGACTCTCAGTACTAGCACGTAGTTTATAAACATTATAAGGAAAGGACATCGATAGTTACGTGGAAATAATTACAAATGAAATAAATGCCTGCTACCAAAAAAGCCAGACAAGATCATTTTTTAAGCACTCTGGCAGTTGGGTGAAATGATACATTTGACACGATTATCGTACAGTTTATTAAAGAAATAACTTGACCAAATAACAATAAGTAGCAGATATTGTAATACGGTGTCCATGTTTATATATTGGGACTTCTAAGCTCAATTATAGCTTCTGTAAGTGACAATCAATTAATAATTTAGCATTTAGAAATTGCTCCGGATAGGTTGCACCACGTTATTTGCAAACATTCCTTTTTCTTCACTGAATCCTGTGTAAAAGAGACAACGGTCGTCACTTTAAATCTGACTATTTGGAAACTAGATAATAAATCCATAAGTGATAACAAATCCTAGGTCTCCTGAGCTCCTAGTTATCCAGGTTTCACTGTAATAACTAATATAAACGTTTCAATTTTTGACCAAGAATAATGCCCTCTTCACAGTGTACATATATAGCTATATCTCGCGATAGCTTATTGAGAAGCGCTGACACACAATCTATGTTCTATTTCAGCGAAACACAAGCTGAATCTCGCGGGACGCATGCTGCCCTTTGGGCTTTCCGTCCGGCCCGACGCCATATTGTTTGAGGCCCGGAACATGAAGTAATTAACTTAAAACTTAAACTTACAACATTATTTAAGTTAAATGTTATTTGAATATGTATTTCTTGATCAAAGGTAAAACTTGTATCTGTTGTTAGGCCTGTCTAGAAGTCCCCTGCCTTCCGTGTCTAACCGCATAAGCGATTGTGCTAGAATGTAATCTGAGTTTGCTGTATTTTAAGTTTGAGGCTACTTATTCATACACGTTTGTTTGCCGTCAAAATCTATCGTACTATGACGCCTCGTTGTACACACTTTTGTGTCTACAAAACTTGCAGTGATTCATGCAACTTTGAGAACACACGGCAAAAACCGCAGATTTTGAAGGGAAAAAACGTGTATGAACAAGAGGTCCAAAGCTTTAGGTGCTTTTTGTTGTCGCTTTTCATCATCCATCCAAGCGCTCAGGGTCAACCCCTGGTCGCTTCTGACCCTATAGCTAGCAGGCGGCCTATTCTTTAAAACTCACCGTGAAAATTTAGGTCAGGCTTGAGGTATTCTTACCACAAGTTTTCACGGTGAAATTTTGACAGAATAGCAATGCAGTTTTGGTCCGGATGTGTCCTCAGGATGGGAGAGGGCGGGTCGCCCGGGGGCGGCGGCGGCGCGCGGCTGTCGCACACCTCGGAGAAGCACCCGCGCGCCATCCTCGGGGAACTGTCCGCGCTGCGCCGCCACCGCGAGCTGTGCGATGTGGTGCTCAACGTGGCCAACAGGAAACTGTTTGCACACCGGTAAGATACCCAATCATCGCTTTGAAACATCATAATAATAACATAACTTCGTTGTTATTTTATTTTTTTAAATGATATAAACAACGATCCCATCTGATAATGAATCGCACTAGTTCTTTAGGAGCCTATTCACTCTAGCCTTGAAGTCACCTAAAATATAATCGGAGGGTAAGACCGCAGCATGAAAATTGTTAAAATCTTTCGATGTACGGTATAAACGACGAGGAGAAACGTTTAGTCCGGATTTATAATCAATAAACCTCTTTTCACATGATATGTGATCGATGACCTGGGATGACCCTCACCAGGTCTTCGGTCCCGACCAGTTCTTGTGGCGACACTTGGGGGAGGCCTATGTCCAACAGTGGACATCTTTGGGCTCAAATGATGATGATTTATAATACAAACTTGACTCCTGTCGAAAGAGCGGGTCAATACAATATTAGCAATAGCATAGAACTGTGTGGAACAGGGAGGGCTTTTTTTTGAGGGTTGAAAGTCGTCAAATAACTTCAGCCGATCAGGGTGGAGCAAGGGAAAGTGTCAGAGTTTGACTGACTAAAATCCACCCAAGTTCCTTCAGTTGATCTTTGCGTTCTAGGGCCGCGCTTGCGCACTTTTTCACACACATCTTTCAGGGGTCCGATTCTACCCAACAATGGGACAATACAAACAAAATAAGTTAAATCAGAATTATTTCTAAAGGTTTTGGTATTTCAAATCTTATTTCTGTGTATGTTTCATGAACTGTTGCTAAATAAAATGTATTCTTTCTTTCCTTTCCTACTAAAATTTTTGGCATTTAAATAATGACATAATTTTAGAGTTTACTAACAACATGGTACCTTTTATTTACATACATTATGTAAACACAACACTGTTATCTCTGCAAGGTTTTAATATCTTATCATTGAAATATCCACTTTTTAAGTTAACCTAATTTTATCTTTGTTTGAATATTTTAATGATAATAATTATGTCTCATTATTGACGCAGTGTATGAAATTCTTGACTGATGTGTAATGCTTAGTAACGTATTAAGGAGCGAAGGGTCTAAATAACAAAGTAAATTTGGACCCTTCGCTCCTTAATTTGGTGAGCATAATGACTAGTATCACATAGTCTCGCCCTCGCGTCTAATTACAACCGAAAACTGCTTAAAGTTGTCTTTTCGCTTCTACGAATCGACACTCAATAGTTCTAAATGCGTGTGCTTCACACAGCAACAAACGAAAACGCACTCACACATAGACACACGTCTATATACGCTCAGTGCACTCGTACTAACAGCTGGGACACAGACCTCTGTGAGAGGGAGTGGTCATACACCACCACGCTGTTTCAAGTGCGTGTAAGCGCACTCACAATTTACCATACCAATGTCTGTGTGTTTCCAGGGTGATCCTATCAGCATGCAGCCCGTACTTCCGCGCGATGTTCACGGGCGAGCTGGCGGAGTCGCGCGCCACAGAGGTCACCATCCGTGACGTGGACGAGCAGGCCATGGAGCAGCTGGTGGAGTTCTGCTACACCGCACACATAGTCGTGGAGGAGAGCAACGTACAGGTTAGTTCATATACAATCATAGAGCAGCTGTTCTATAAGGCCTGACCACGAGTTTTAGCGAAGCGAAATGCGACGAGCGGCGCATTTGTGCCACTCTGTTCGTCTGTGTCGATTTTGCTGTTACCGGCGACGCAACCAGAAGGTTAGGACTTTCTTCGCTGTACACGCTGACAAGCATGATTGGTAGTTATTTGAACTTCGAGAACAAGAATCAGTTTTTAAATACAAATCAACTTGAACATGGTCTTTTTAGGGTTCCGTACCCAAAGGGTAAAAACGGGACGCTATTACTAAGACTCCACTGTCCGTCTGTCTGTCCGTCTATCATCAGGCTGTATCTCATGAACCGTGATAGTTAGACAGTTGAAATTTTCACAGATGATTATTTCTGTTGCTGTTTTAACAACAAATACTAAAAACCAGAAATAAATGTTTAAGGGGGCTCCCATACAACAAATGTCATTTACGACGGTACGTAACTCTTCGTGCGCGAGTTTTACTCGCACTTGGCCGGTTTTAAACGTCCTGTTGCAGTTTAGAACCCTTAAATATTATTTAATAATTGGCGAAACTACTCATTCGTAACCTAATAATTGCTATACGACATCAAATCCGCACAGCTTTGCCAATCAAAGCCAATTTGATAGGCTGATGATTTTGCCATCAATCTATAAAAAGCGTATCGTGTTGCCCAGTAACTGGGTTGTGGAAGTCTGATAGGCAGTCGCTCCATGTAAAACCAACAACTGGTTGGTACACAGGAAGCCGAACATGACGCGCTACGCCGCTGTCAAATTGTGTCAACAACATGTCGCGCGTGACGTGAATGCGTTGTAAAATGTTGGGGGACAAGTTGCGAGACACTGGACAACGTTGCAGCGTCACGTAGATTAAGCACTGCGCGTTATGTTGGAGGACATTTGGTCCCGTACCTGGGGCGTGTTTTTTTTTTTAAATTGATATAAACTAGTGCTTGACTGCGACCCCACCTGATGGTAAGCAGTGATGCAATCGTTGATGGTGAGTCGCATTAGTTTATTAAGAGCCTATTCACTCTAGCCTTGAAGACACTTAAATTATAATCGGACTAAGACCGCAGCAGGCAAATTGTTCCAGTCCTTCAATGTACGCGGTATAAACGTCGAGGCGAAACGCTTGGTCCGGACCGTAGAGGTTTCAACAATGTAAGGGTGGATACGCCGTACGTCGGGTTGTCCGATAGTAGAGAAATGAGATGGCGAAATCAAGTCATGCTGGTGGAGATTTGTCGCTGTGGATTTCTGGAATAAACCTGCAATTCCCGCAATTTACATGAATTCAGCAGACTGATCAATAACCAGACACCGTTCCTAATAGATCTGTTTCCTTCCAGGCGCTACTCCCCGCCGCCTGCCTGCTGCAGCTGCAGGAGATCCAGGACGTGTGCTGCGAGTTCCTCAAGCGGCAACTTGACTGCTCCAACTGCCTCGGCATCCGCGCCTTCGCCGACACGCACTCTTGCAGAGAACTGCTCCGGATCGCTGACAAATTCACACAACAGAACTTTCCAGAGGTAAGTACGTTTCATCTAAATAACTCCGATGTATAATAATAATCATTTATTTATTTGTATTCTATATATATAAAAGAAAGTCGTGTTAGTTACACTATTTATAACTCAAGAACGGCTGAACCGATTTGGCTGAAAGTTGGTGGCGAGGTAGCTTAGAACCAGGAGACGGACATAGGATACTTTTTTTTTTTTGAGTAGGGTAGAGTAGGGTAGAGTAAGGTAGAGGGTGAATATTTGAGAGGCTCCAAATTCATGTCTTTGATAATTTCTTGAGAACGCGTGTACGTATTTAAAAAAAAAGTGATACTTTTAATAGTAAAAGAATCAACGAAAATGTTGCTCTAAACCACGATTGTAAAAAATTAATAATAAAAAAAATATTTAAAAAAACCCAATAAAATTGCCACTTTTTCACGTGTCGCCTCGGCACACGCGGTCTATATTTTGATGATATAAAAAATTGTGACTTCATGGAGCTATTTGCTGTTGAGTGCTGTAATTATACATAATAAATCTTCATATCCTTGATAAAATTACCAATGCCCGCTAAGTTAATAAATAAAAAACTCATGTTCAAAAAATGTGCGTCATTGTCCTGAGCTATGTTTGATTTCAATATTATGTCGAGTAAGAGACGGGAGGGAGGGAAATTAGTGGCTGGGCAAACAGACCTCCCCGCACCACAGTCGGACGACGTGCTTTGGTGTAGATATACACGCTCGTTTTTTGTAGGTAAGGCTTTGAAATTCATTCTCCAAAAAGTTTTATTGCAAACGTCATTTACATTTTCATTTGTTTACCCGTCAAATTCTATTGTTACACTATTCATTTAGCAAAAACGTATGAAGATTTTGTGTACATACGCAATTATAAAACGTTTTTTGAAATACTACATGCGCAAAACATGTTTGTACAAGATTTTTTCCGATTCATCATTTTTCTCAACGTCATTGTCCTGAATTTGTACTGCCAGGATAATGACGCACGTTGAGAAGAATGATATTATGTGAAATTATAATGACACATGTTGAGGATAATGATGGGAGTTCGTAATATATGCATTTATTTAAGGTCTTTTCTCTTCTGGTTTGTGTAATTTCAAAGAAGGGCAGCTGTTCAGTTTATTTGAGGAAGAGAGGGAGAAGTTTGTACGGAACCCTCAGGGCGCGAGTCCGACTCGCACTTGCCCAGTTTTTTTTAGGTAGTAAGCTGTTTTGTTTTTCAATAGAAACATCTTTTTGCATTATTTTGATCATATTCAAAGTGTTTCTTTTCCAGGGTATGAATTAGAACTGTTACCTTTTCATTTTTTTCTTGTTTGGTTTTATAACCATATCTTATCTTATCTTGTTGTGGGGCTGGCCTAAGGCCAGAGCACTTCGACCCTTCTGGATCTTTTGTACTATTCCCCTCCCTTCTACTTAACCCCTAGCCCTCCGTGCACCTTCTTCGTGAGTTCCAGTATGGCCTTGATGGGGCTGAGCCTGTAGTCCTCTGGTCTTGGAAATGGTTGGCCCAGATACTCTGGTCTTTTGGAGCCTAGTGCTGCACAGTCGCACAGCAAGTGTAGTATATTCTCCTCTGCATCTCCACAGATCCTGCAAGTCGGGTCGCTTGCTAGTCCCATGTTGTGGAGCTGTTTGTTGGTGGCATAGTGCCCCGTGAAGACTCCTGTGATTGTTGGAGCTGTGATCTGCTGTACCTCCATAGTTTTTGGGTCCAGGCCTTATCTATTTCATTGAGAAATAGCTTTGCATGCTTCTGGCCTGTTGTGTTGCGTCAGTGTGTGCTGTGTATCTCCAACGCAGCTCTTTTCAATGCTTGGTTGATGGTCCTATGAAGGGTTCCAATCCATATAGGGGTGTCTCGGATCCTTTCCTTGCCAGAGTGTCGGCTCTTTCGTTGCCTTCTACTCCTGTATTACCTGGCACCTAGATCAATCTGACCTTGTTGCGCCTTCCTATCCGGTTTAGTATTTTAATACAGTTTAGTACCAGCCTAGAATCCACTCTATTGAACGTGAGTGCCTTAAGTGTTCCTTGGCTGTCGCTTAAAATGTAGAGTGTCCCCTTCGGTGCCTCTGTCTAGTATTTCCTACGCGCATGCGATTATAGCATAGGGGTCTGCTTGGAAGACCGTCGCCAGTTTGCCCATGCTTAGGCTGAGATTGCAGTTGTCGCTATGTACCCCCGCTCCTATACCGGTGTTCATTTTAGAGCCATCCGTGTACCATACCTGGTTGTTCCCTTTGTGGGGTTTTATCCCACCCTTCCATTCCTCCCCATTCGGAATGTAGATCTTAAACTCCTTTTTGAGATTGTGAATGGTTTTTTTTTTTTTTTTTTTTAGGTGGGAAAATCATCTTATGACAAATCTCGCTCTTGGGCGGAGCGAGAGATAGTGTCAGACTTTTACTGACTAAAAACCCACTCCTGTTCCTTCGTTGGTATGTATTTTGTCATATTACATACCAGAGAATGGGCAGCAGCATTCTCTGTGAATTGCAACAACCACACTGCGATCGCCAACCCGCATGCCAAGCGTGGCGATTATGGCAACCCCAAAATGACAAGCACAACCAAAAAATGGCCCCTAGTGCCCGGCAGGCCGTCTACCCTTGACTCCGGTAGCGGTCAAGGTTACGGCGAGGCAAGGGGTGCGAAGAATCTCCGGCTACCCCTTTAGAAAACGACGACTGGACCTGGCAACATATAACACGACGCACGACGCGTACACTCCGGTCCGATCACCGAACTTGAGGAAGAATTGAGCAGGTTACGATTTAGTATTGTGGGATTATCTGAAGTCCGAAGACAGGGGGAGGACACGATAATTCTCAAATCCGGTAACCTGCTCTATTACCGGGAGGGTGACCAGCAGTCCTAGGGTGGTGTCGGGTTTATCGTCCACAAGTCCCTTGTGAACAATGTGGTGAAGATCGAGAGTGTGTCGACCAGGGTGGCGTACCTTATATTCAGAATATTATCAAGTTATTCGCTGAAGGTCATACAGGTTTACGCCCCGACCTCAACACATCCCGACGACGAAGTAGAATCCATGTATGAGGATATATCAAGAGCCATGCATGGTTCTAAGACTCACTTCACGTAAAACGTGAGCGTAGGAAGTGAACCTGGCAAAGCCCTGATGGTGCGACCAGAAATGAGATTGACTTCATTATGTCGACGAAGAAGTAAATATTCAATGATGTCTCTGTGATCAACGCAGTGAAAACTGGAAGTGATCACCGCATAGTAAGAGGCACATTGAATATCAATATCAAGCTTGAAAGATCTCGACTGATGAAGTCTACGCTCCGTCCAGCACGGATCCAGATTCAAAACTCCGAGAGCTTTCAGCTCGAACTTCACAATCGTTTCGAGTGCCTAGGTGGCTCAGTGGTAGAATACAACGATGGGTTCGTGGAAACTGTCCATACGGTCGGGTCTAAGTTTTTTTTTTTTTTTAATTGATATAAACTAGTGCTTGACTGCGATTCCACCTGATGGTAAGTGGTAATGCAAACGTTGATGGTGAGGCGCACTAATTTATTGAGAGCCTATTCACTCTAGCCTTGAAGAGACCCAAAAGTTTAAAAGTTTTTTAAGACTCGTCGTACAAAGAAGAAAAGGCTCTCGGGTCAAACTTTCAAACTCTTGAAAGAGAGGCGTGAGATGATTCTGAAGTCTTCAGACGATGCGTGCATCTACCGGCAGCTCAATAGACGGATCTCCAAGTCCTTAAAACGCGATCTTCGCCTCTTTAATACCGAACGGATTAAAGACGCGATCGAGCGGAATAAGGGCTCCAAGGTTTTTGCAAGAGATCTGTCTATAGGGCAGAGCCAGCTCACGAAACTGAAGACCGACGGTGGCAGAGTCATATCCGCCGCGAGATTAGGATGGCTCTGAAGCATTTTAAAAACAACAAGGCGTCGGGTGACGACGGAATTACAGCTGAACTCCTGAAGGCGGGTGGAAAACCGGTCCTAAAGGCCCTTCAGAGGTTGTTCGATTCCGTCATACTTGAGAGAAAGACGCCACAGGCATGAAGCAGAGGTGTGGTGGTACTTTTCTTTAAGAAGGGCGACAATGCCCTGCTTAAGAATTACAGGCCCATCTCACTTCTGAGCCATGTCTACAAGCTGTTTTCCAGAGTCATCACGAACCGTCTCGCGCGCAAATTTGACGACTTCCAGCCTCCCGAACAAGCCGGATTCTGAAAAGGTTTCAGCACCGTAGACCACATACATACGCTCCGGCAGGTTATACAGAAGACCGAGGAGTATAACCTGCCTCTATGCTTAGCGTTCGTGGACTACGAGAAAGCTTTTGATTCGATCGAGATTCGGGCTGTACTGCAATCTCTCCAACGGTCCCAGATTGACTATCGGTACATCGAGGTGCTGAAGTGTTTGTACGAGAACGCCACAATGTCTACCTGTGACAGACAATCCAGTTGGGTAGGTCTAACTTTGAGAAAGAGATCAATCGTCGAATCCGACTCGGCTGGGCAGCGTTCGGGAAGCTGCGCGGTATCTTCTCGTCCAACATACCACAGTATCTCAAGACGAAAGTCTATGACCAGTGCGTGTTGCCAGTGATGACATATGGCACTGAAACATGGTCGCTTACAATGGGCCTCATTAGAAGGTTTACAGTCACCCAAAGGGCAATGGAAAGGGCTATGCTCGGAGTTTTCTTGCGTGATCGCATAAAGAATGAAGATGTCCTCAGGAGAACCAAGGTCGCCGACATAGCCCGAAGAACCGCCAAACTAAAGTGGCAGTGGGCAGGGCACATTGCTCGTAGAACGGATGGTCGGTGGGGCCGAAAGGTTTTAGAGTGGCGACCGCGCATCGGAAGGCGCAGCGTCGGAAGGCCTCCCACAAGGTGGACCGACGAACTGGTGAGAATCGCGGAAGTGCGGTGGATGCGAGACGCACAGGATCGGTCGTTGTGGAGACGCTTTTGGGAGGCCTATGTCCAGCAGTGGACGTCTTTCGTCGTCGGCTGAAATTATGATGATGATGATGTATTTTGTCACATCCCATGTCCATCATCCAGTCAAGTTCCCTGTTTGGTCTTGTGTTTGTATGGTTTGTTTTACATCCGGAGTTTGTTCAGTGCCCCATACTTTTGAGCCTATGAATGGCCCTTCTCGCCTCTAGTTCCACTTCAATGTGTAAAGGGGTGAGATTGAGCAGCGTTTCCATCGCCGCAGTTGGCGTGGCCCTAAATACTCCTGTAATGGCCATGCAGGCAATCCGTTGTACTTTGCTTAGGGCCTGTCTGCAAGTTGCCAGCTTGGTTCTGGTCCACCATACGATGCTCCCGTATATGATTAGCGGTTCCATCATGGTGTAGATCCATTTGATAACCTGGGGTCTAAGGCCCCATGTTTTCTTTCTTTCTTTCCAAGATATTTTACTTCTGTGGACAACTCTAGTACGGTGTCGTAGAGCTTTATGGTACCCATTGCTGTTAGGTCCCTCCTTCTGGTAAACGGGATGAACACCGTTTTGCTTGGGTTGATGGATAGGTGGTTGAGTTTACACCACCTTTCAACCATGTTTAGTCTCTCCTGTATGATCCCTGACACAGTGTTAGGAAATTTTTATAATCATAAATGAGGCTGTTAAAAATTTAAAATTGTTAATAAGTATTAATATTGTGAAAATGAAAAATTAATCAATGACTATGTTTAATTTATTTTTGTTAGACTTGTAAACTCAGTCACCGTATGATTGTGAAAACCGTGAGTTTATAGTTTGTTATAGTCTGGTTATGAACTAACGGTTTCTACGATCCTACGGCGAACAACTTTTAATATTTTGATATTCGACTGTTGATTTTGATACTTTTAATTTACATAATCTATCTGAATGCAATCATGTTTTTAGAATTCTTAGAAGTTGGTTTTTGTTGGACTTATATTGACGTTCGTTTATATTATTTGATTTGTGATACTTTAAACCAAATAAAAATATCATTTAGATACTTAATTATTTTTATTTTCATTTACCTTCGTCGTTTACAGAAGTACAAAACTAAATTCATGAGCATTATCATTATCCTCAACATATCGTCATTTTCCTAAGCTTGAAAATCATTTTTCTCAAATTACATCATTATCCTCAACAATGGTTAAAAACAATATATGAATATCTCCTTAAATTCTTGTTTATCTGGGGTAAATCTGATAAGAAACTTGTAATCTGAACATGCCTATTAATACTATTAAAAATTAAGAGCGATGCACGCAGGTTTACAAGAATCCACAAAATTTACTCAAAAATAATATTTTCTGGAGATCCACCCTAGAGTAGGATAGAGTTGGGTGGGTAGAGTAGGATATAGTAGTCAGTTGACGGGAGCGAAGTCGCGGGCAATAGCTAGTAATTAAATAGATGCAAGGTTGGTCTGAATTGGGACAAAACTTTGAAATGCTGTGATATTAAAAAAAAAAAAAAAAAAACATTTCAGGTAAAACCCATATCATCAACACATTAATAATTCCAAAAAATACAATAAATTAAATCCAATAAAAAATCAATAAATTAAAATACAATAAATTCAATACATATTGAATTGATTAATTGAAATTGATAATAGATGAATGTTCGAATTACTAATCGTTTGCTGCAGCTATTTAAGTAGATAATATAATTTAGTTTAACTCTCCCTTCTGACTTCACCACAGTCGGGTACAAAACAAGAGTTCTTTTGTATATAATATTTAAGTTTAATCCCGATTCACCCCTGCATTCCTGTTGTTCAGGATCTCAGGTAGGCAAATAAATAAGTAGACTGTATACTATTTAAAAACTATATTGCGTAATAGCGAGAAATAAGTAGTGGTACAGTGAGGTGTCGATTGAGGGACGCGTGTGCCTCTGAAGCCATCGGATCGGAAAGTGGGCGCGCCGCTCGCCGTCTCCCCGCGGCTGCGGCCTTAGCTGCTTGTGACGTCAGTCCACATGCTACGCGTTTAATGCGTGAACACCCGTTCACCTTATTTTACGTATTGTATCTTTGTTCTACTGTCAAAATAAATTCCTAATAATATAGTAGTAGGTACTATACCCATTAGTTGATCTCCATAAACTGATTTACATTCCATATACAGGTAATGGAAAGCGAAGAGTTCCTATTGCTGCCAGCTGCGCAGCTGATCGACATAGTGTCCTCAGACGAGCTCAACGTGCGCTCTGAAGAACAGACCTTCCAGGCAGTCATGTCCTGGGTCAAATACAACGTGGCCGAGAGAAGACAGCACCTGGCACAGGTAACAATAATATTCATAACTAAATAGTGTAAGATTTTTTTGAGGTAGGAAATCATCGGATGACTTCGACCTCTGTAGGGCGGAGCGAGGGGGCGTGTCAGACTTTTTCTGGCTAAAACCACACCTGTGTTCCTTCAGTTACCTTGCGTTCTAGGGTCACAGATTTCCCTATCAGAAGTCGACCCATGTGCGTGGCCCTAGTCGGCTTTGGTCCTGCTGGGCCCTACGGTTTTGAGGACATCTTTTGGTGCGCGTGGAACACTACGCTTTGTCGACGACCCGGGCTTGGTATGTACGGTTACCGGACAGCCGGACAGCGAGCTACCCATTGCTTATTGTCCGCAAATCTCCTTCGCTAGCATTACTGCGTCGCAGAAGGAGCGTCTGCCTCAGCGTCCGCCGCCCGTGTATGTAAGGATAAGCTATGCTATCAGTAGTAGGTTCGTAGATAGAAGTCTATCCATTAAACACCGGAACCCTTCAGTGCTTGGAAACTACGTTAAGCCTTCGGTCCTGGGCATTCGTCATCTTTAACAGTCGTTATGTGTAATCAGAAGCCTGAAAGTCTAATAAACAATTTCCCCATATTATCCGCCTATGAGAGCAGTGGTGGCAGAGTGGTAACAGCCGCGACTTATACCCAGCCAGGCGCATTACTTTGTGTAATTTATTTCATCACCACTGCTCTCAAAACGGTGAAGGAAAACATCGTGAGGAAACTGGCATGTCCTAAAATCAAAAATTCGAAGACATGTGACATTCATCAACCCGCACTGGTCCCGCGTGGTGGATTACGGCCCATTCCTTCTCCTAGAGAGGAGGCCTGAGTCCCAACAGTGGGAACATTAAAAGGCTGATTGATGATGATTGATGATCCACCTATGCGCGCTATGTAAAATGTAGAATATCAGCTGCTTTCCGTTATGGTCTTCTCACATCAAATTGCAAGTATGCTGGAAGAGGCGGCAGCTGTGGCGCCGCGCGTGGCCCCGCCGAGCAGCTGCGCGACCGGAAGGGCTCTATTACAATGCTCTCACTGAAATGTGTAATCTTTTATGTAGTAAATCAAGTTCTATATTGTAAGATGCGATGAGTTTCCCCAAAAAAGCCGAAAATATCACAAATATCTAACTACCGGGGGAAACTGGGCCGAGTCGCTAGTGTGTAACTAGTCGCATGTATATTACGAAACTTCAAATATATTATATCATGTTTAAAATTACAGGTCCTCCAACACGTCCGCCTACCCCTCCTCAGCCCCAAGTTCCTGGTGGGTACCGTGTCCTCAGAACTGCTCATCCGGTCAGACGACGCGTGCCGCGACCTGCTGGACGAGGCCAAGAACTACCTGCTGCTGCCCCAGGAGAGGCCGCTCATGCAGGGGCCCCGGACCCGGCCCAGGAAGCCCACGAGAAGAGGTGTGTTGGTAGTGAAGAATATTGGCCGATTAATGAAGGTGCTTGGTTTTTAACATAACCATAGTGCAACAAAATAAACTCAAACAGGATAATTGCAATGTGGTCGAAACAATTTTTTTCTAAAAGTGTGTGTCATTTTGGCTTGGTTTGTAAATGTAAGTTTCGTTAAAAGTGGCCTGTCAAAAAAAAAAAACTTGATATATTTAACTATCCTGCATCGCAGTTTCGATTAGATCATATACAACCGTCTGAAATCGACCATTGGGCAATTGCCCGGACCAGACACAACGTCCGTCTGGTCGGAGGATCCTCTCTTTTCAATGGAGGCACGTGGAACTTTACGGCCTGTCTGCTGAACGTAGGAAGCGCAAGATCAGTCGTGGGCGGTGGCGTATTGTTTGTTGGACGACCCGAATGAATGATCGTTATATTATAATAGCTTTCTTCGTTAAATGGGCTATCGAACTCTATTTTTTTTATTCGAACCACAATTTTTTTTAATTTGACCAGATTATGAGATTAGCACGTGCATACGACACAAACTTTTCAGCATTGTCAAGTGAAGTGTTATGTTGTTCCAGGAGAAGTCCTATTCGCCGTCGGCGGCTGGTGTTCAGGCGACGCCATAGCCTCCGTAGAGCGCTTCGACCCTCAGACCTCCGAGTGGAAGATGGTAGCACCCATGTCCAAGAGGCGCTGCGGAGTGGGCGTGGCCGTGCTGCACGACCTGCTGTACGCTGTGGGCGGACACGACGGACAGTCCTACCTCAACAGCATCGAGCGCTACGACCCGCAGACCAACCAGGTACGTGGCGAGCCATGTTCTAACTGGTTCCTATGTACACACGCGACGGTGAACGTGATGCGATTGGAACAAACAATCGATACTCTACTGCGGTGGGCGTGACAAACCGTACGCTGGTGCGGTGCGGCGATGAGCGAAGCGAACGTCACGTTCAATTCACGTGAACTGCATCGGATTGCTTCGCAACCGCAATTGTTTTGATATCGGTTGATAAGTGTAAATGTATCAATGAGATGTTATGGCCGGAATCGAAGCCGCGTTGTGTTCCATACTCGCCTCAAAGAGATGATACAGCATGAGTGATGGGGCCCCATTAGGACTGTGGAGTTTTTTAAATGAGTTATTACCGCAACTCAGGAACGCAAAGGGTAAATGGTAGAACATAAGGCAGCCATACATGCTAGTACAGTTATACCTGTCAGGTAAGTTTGTGTGGAAACCTGCACATTTTTGCAACATACATGTTTCGGTTTACTTGTAAAACTCAATTGTACAGGCAAACCTGTCAAGTATACCTTAGCGTGTATGGCTACCTTTAGAGTAGGAGAAGTTATCGGTTAGTTTTTCACTCTCAAAAGGATGGTGAGTGAGTCACGGTGGGTGGGTAGCAGTATTTGTTGTGTGATGTAATCATGTAACTAGGTTTTGGTTGCATATCATGAGGTTTTTGGTCGTAAAGTTATTATTGTTTTTTTATAAGTAGTCTCTTGAAGTTTGTTGATGTGATGTCTCTGTTTCTGTGTCTGATATTTTCTTGATCGTGTTGGATTATCGGTCTTTCAGAACATGAGAGTAACATTACAGAGAGAGAGTATTTGTTTTTGTTGTAGTATAAAATGTAAAACTGGTTAATTTTCGTTGGGGTTGGTGTCATAATGGTCCAAATTTGGTTAGTAAGATTATAATTTTTTTGATTGCTGTAATATAGAGTGAATAATAAAGAAAAATGTAATTTAAGTTCAGGGTGTTTTATGAGCGGCAAAAGAATGATCTGAAAAGAATGATCGCCGCCCCCGCACCCCCCCCCCACGCTATCATTCGTGTGATGCTTACTATTATAGACTCATTTTGTAATAACCTTTATCAATTCTATATTTCCTTTTTCTGAAAACAGTATCAAAACTGGTTATTAAATGGAACATCAATTAGCATCTCAATTAATACTATAAAAATAGAAAACGCGTTGCTAGAAACATCTAAATGATAAATAAAATTTATTCTGAGATACGATTTACAAAACACTTTTCCATTTAAATATTTTCCTTAATTTAAATGTAGTGTTTCACCAGACAAACCGACCCCAGAAAAACTGCTCAAGTTTCACTAAAGTATCTCTAGCTCTATTGCAAGTGATTCATTCTGATATCATATCCATAATTTCACCAAAACAGTGAACTGTATTTACGAAAATGTCTACAGGTTTACTCTTGATAAACGATTAATCGATTGTGTAGGATTTTTATAGGAATAGTTTATGCCCCAACTTCGTAAGTACCATAGTGAGAACATTTTTTTATACTCTCAATTAAATTAATTATTAAAAAGTACTGAATCAATTTTCATAACAATTAAATTAATTTAAAACTAAAGTTTAACTATATATCGTTTTAGGATTCCATACCTCAAAAAGAAAAAACAAAACCTTTATAGGATCACTTTGTTGTCCGTCTGTCTGTCAAGACCCTTTATTTCGAAAACATGTGAAGGTATCGAATTGAAATTAAAACCATATATATACTCATCAAATTTCTGAGTTAACGAAAAAAAATGACACGGGCTTTTATGTTACAATAACCGTATATTTCTACATTCTCAAGAAAATCAAAATTCATAGGCGTTGACCATGAAGCAATCACTAAGAGGAGTTGTGGTAATCAGATTTCCCTAAGAAACAACGCGTGACACTGCGGGGTGCGGGGGTGTTAGACTCCGCCTATTTCTTTATTTGCCATCTGCCAGTCAATAGCAAAACTACTCGCTCGTTCTGTCGATTTTATTTTGTAGTTACGAAACTATCTCACACTAGATGTCACTAAGTGCAGGATGCAACAGGGTCGTACTCAGAATTGCAGGGGAGTTCTGTTTTTTTTAAATTAATTTTGCGACCCATCTTGATACGAATTTTTTTTCATTGAAACAGTGATACTATTATTTGATGAATGACGAATAAAGATCATTTGACATTCATTAAAAACCTTTTATAGTAACTTTTTTTTAATTCTATCATTATTAACTTTTTTCTTTTTTAAAGGCTTATTTCGATAAAAAGACTTATCAAGATTGATTACAAAGATAGTCTTTTTAGATAAAAAACACCTCCCTTTTACGTGGCAGTCCATCCGAAACCATTAAATAAATAAGTAATACCAGACTAAATTAAAAGCCGCATGACGCGATTGAAGCTTCATACTTAACATAACTTTTTTGATATGGACAAGTAGGTAAAACTAATTTCAGATGCAGAATAAATAATACACAAATTATAACGAAAAAATTTATTAGCAAAATTCAATTTCCTGAAAAAATAACTGATTTGTTTAGTTGTTGTCGGTTGGTTGCTCTATCGTTTTCTACGGTTGCAAAATGCTTAAAACGAATATCTATATATTTTTCAGCTATAGATTTAGTCAGAAGAATAATATGATTATCAGTAGGATATTGGTCGAACATATGATTTACCGATCGTTTGAAATAATCTTGTCCAATAAGGGATTTTAGGGTATTCGATACAATTTTATGTTTCCGGAAATTAGGCGAATTCAAAGATTGCGATTTAACACAACGGATGCTGCATTCAGTTCGTATACATATATTTATGACATCTTTTGATGGGAAAGTAAGACCACCTTTATTTTTAGTTTTTATCAAATAAAGGTCATTATCGTCGTAATTATCAGCATATAATTGTTGAAGGCAGCTCTCACATTTGATTTTGGAATGTAAATAATTGACAACAAACCCAGAAATATATGCAACTATTTGACGGCGCAAATAATCACCTATCGTTGTATTTAACTGCTCATCAAATTCTAACAACAAATCATCAGGTATGGGTTCGTCATTTAATGATGCCTCAATCAAGTCATTATGTAAAACTCGATAACGTTCTGAAGTAATATTTATTTTGTTTACAGAGGATGCCTTTAAAATGGAAATATCCTCTAAAGGAATACAATTTCCTCTGAAACCCTCTTTCAGTTCTGTATTTATCATGGTTTTTTTGTAAGCTGATTTAACTAACTAATTAACTGACGTGATGTTGGATTATTATTGGCCCTTCCATGTGCTCTTAATACTCCAAAAAATAGTTCCAAATGATCCTGCGAAAATTTGTACATAGTTAGATATTTAAGGATCTTTTCTTTTTCAACCAGGCGGTTATACAAGAAAAGCGTACTATTAATACATGTTATAAGGCCCACAAAACCAGTTTTACGATTCGTGGTGATAACAGACTTCCCTTCATCGGGGGCTACTATAAACATTATGTAATGTTTAGCGAATTCTAAATACTCCCTTGTTTTTAAAATATTCTTTTCAAATAAGGGCTTTTTGTATTCAAACTGACGCATGTTCCGTGAGTTGAGAATGTCGAATACATTGTTTACTAAACGGATAAAAGTTATTGTAGCTGCCACGTTTTCGAATTCAGCATTACTTTTTTCACAAACGTGGAGTGCATCTGCTACGCTATTACTGAAAAGTTGACTGGCTAATTTTACTTTCATTTTTTGTCGCTGAAAATTTATGTGTTTTTCTTTTAACTTATTCCCGAGGTGGAGGCCTTCTGACTTTTGTAGGTTATTGAGTTTGACGAGATAAGACCATTCAATAAGATTACCCTGATAATCAAGAAACTTCTTTTTATTTTCAAATGCATTGCGCACAAGTTTTAGCATATGACATTCGTCCAAGAATACTGCTACTTCATAATCCGTACTAGGGTGTTTGAAAGTAGTTTTCATATTCTGAGGTTCTAACGAACATCCTAACTTTTTAAGCATAGCAATATTTGCAGCGCAGCCATCCATCGTAAGTGAAACAACGTCTACACCATTTTCTTGGCATTTGTAGAGGCATTGTTGAACTATTGAAGCACGTTGTTCTCCGGTCATAGAACGAATAAGAAAGAAACCTACAGGTAATTTCCAGCGTTCAGTTTGAGATACAAGCAACAGAACTAAAGCCTGAGAAGCGTGATCCAAGTTATCACTTTGTACGTCATTAAGCCCGAGATCAACATAACCGTGATATTTTTTTCCGTCCCATTCGACGTGCTTCCTAATAGCCATCTCATCCATCATAAGACTACATAAAGCGCGTTTGCCTGAGGAGTTAGTTTTGTGCTTTAATATGTTAAAAGCTTCAGCTGTAAATCCGGCTTCACCATTGACACTTTCATACCATTTAGAAATAGTTCTCGGATGCGGTAAGCAAGTATCGAAAGTTTTTCTGACGTATGAGTAAGCATTTGGCGAAAAATAATGTAGTGTCAAAGCGAATGATCGGAGAGCTGGAGAATATGCTTTCGTCAATGGTTTTTTTTTTATTTTTTGCCAACTGACGCCCAACCAAGTCTTTCAACTTAACATTGATTGATGATAAAATTTCTGATTCCTCTCCCAACAGAAAACGTTTGCTTTCCAATTCTTTAATTAAGGCACTTACATTTTGAACCTAAAACAAAAGAAGAAAATGTATTTGATTTAGAAAAAAATATCTTAAGCACTGCGTCAGGCAAAAGTAGCGCCACTACCTTCTTCTTCAAACGCTTAACTTTCATTTGAAGTCTCCTGATCTTTAACCTATCTGCTCTTGCTTTAGCTTCTTCTTTCTTGGCGTATCATGCAGTATCAGATATTCATTTAAGTCACTTGCAGGTGTGGTTGGCTCTGACAATTTTCTTTTAAGCTGTAGCATAAATGATAAAACAATAAATATGAAATTTATTCATTTTCCCAAAAGAATTGAAACTACTAAATACAGACTGTCATGAAACGAACCGATATATCCAGTTTTAAACAAGGTAAAGTTCCCTTCTTTAATTTTCTAAGGCCTTTTTTTGTCACTATGAAATCTTCATCATTAAAATGGCAAGAACAAATTTTTGTATATTTAGTCGGAGACCAGTCTTGTCTATTAATTTTTGTAATCCATTGCTGTCTTAGATTATCTTCGGATGGAAATCTAGAAGATATTATATAATTTAAAATTTAACAATATAAACTAGGTCCGCTTTATGCACTTAAAATTAAGTAAACAACAACTACCTACCATACTAGTTGTTTCACGGAGGGAAAGTACTTTAAATAAATTATTTTAGACTAGCTGTGCCTGCAACTTCGTTCACCTGGTTCCGTTCCGAACGAATTAACAACAGAAACTTTAAACATAGGCTAGGGTTATTCTGTCGGAGAATCTTAACACCGTCATTCAGAAAATGACGTCAAATGCACAAGGCCACAACGCCATCTATCGAATATGGAATTCAACTGTAAACGTGCGAGTATCTGAATTGCATGTTGTGATATTTTACTTCTTGAACACTTTAAATTCATATATCTTTTGATAGAGTGAACCGATTGCGATGTAACAAAAACTAAGTAATACTTCAAGTTACGCACAATTTCTGTGTATAAAAAATATCTACAATGCGTTCCAAATAACAATAGGAAAGATTGCCATGTTGTGACGTCACGTAATACTGTCAAATCGCAAGAAATTGGGCAAAATTGAAGAACTTAGAGATGAGCAAAATTTAAGAACTGGATTCTGATTAATCTTTTTTCGTTCACAGTTCGTAAATAAATAAAATTTTAAAAATTTCTCGGTTTGCTCACCATAAAATTCTTCGATTTGACAGTATGACGTGACGTCACAACATGAAAATTGATCCTATTCTTATTTGGAACGCATTGTACATTGTTTTCGTACATTTTACGTTATGCATGCTCAATTAAACAGACTAACAGATAAACACACCAACCAAAATACCAAAGATGCTGGAAATGGGTTCTGTTAGCTATCCTGTAACACTGGCTAATTTTTTTTTGGAAATAATTTCGATGTACATAATCGACTTTTCTACAGATTTATTATATATATATAGGGTGACTGGCAATTAGTGTACGATACTTAAATACGTGATTGTGCTCATGATAACAAACAACTTTTACTATGGGAACAAACCTGAAATCGCGAAAAAAATATCAACTGTTCAGTACATTAGGCAAACATAAATGTACTGAACAGCTGATTTTTTTTTGCGATTTCAGGTTTCTTCCCATAGTAAAAGTTGTTGGTTATCATGAGCACAATCACGTGCTTAAGTATCGTACACTAATTACCAGTCACCCTATATAGATAGAATATTTAATTTATAGGAGTTTGTATTTTTATATCCAGCGTATTTAATACTTTAAATGAGACAGCCGCGGGACATTCGGTAAAATAATTGGTTTCTAAGTACGGCCCTGTCTTTTTGTTATGTTTATTTTTGTTATTGTTGACGATCAAAGAGATTTAAAAGAGATACAATAGAGCGGCTATCAGAACAAATGTCTTAGAAAAACTGTCATCCTATGTCTCAGTGACGCCATCTGGCTTTGAATAGCAAACACGTGAATTAAATTTGTCAAAATTTATAATTATTTAACTATCGCTCGGTAGATGGCCAGGTGCCGTACCATGATAATGTTAAAATGTCAGTCGTACGAGCGAAAAAGTGTGATGGAGCTATACACGCTATATAGCTCCATCCCTGTACCAGTTCGGTTTAGGTCGTAAAATGGATCACATTATGAGCTCGTGGTAGAGGGTCAGTGTGTGATAAAGGTAAGGTTAAGCTTTTAGCAATAGATGGCATTATCAAAAAAATTATTGAATTTTAATTACTTTGTAAATACCAAAAATATTTACGAAAATAAACCGAACTTAGGTCCAGTCATTTTATCATAACAAGATTTGCAATAGCGTAATGCGCAGTTCGGCATATTTTCTCAGAAAATGATTTTCTTTTAATGCATAGAGCGGATACAAACACGACTTGACGTGTAGGGGCGTCATACTAGACTGAGCGACTTATGACCACTAGGTAATAAGTATCGGAGCACGATTTTGTTCGCTATGTCCTGTCTATTGGTAGTATATATTTAATGTCTTTGTTGACGATAGATGGCGGCCTGTTTACAAAATGATATAAAAAGTACGAAAATAATATTTTGGCGATTGAAAGATCTTTAGGAATGTTGAACAAATTTCAGGACTTATGACTATTAAAAAATATTAATACTGAGCTCTACGTACCTTAATATGTTTAGTTCCCATGACACAAAGTGTCGCCATCTAATGTCGGGTAGAATTATATTTAGAGACGCCGACGCTAAGGGATTTTTCTAGAACTATTTTAATAAATTACGCATAAAATAACTTACAAATGAACTGTGATGCCATCCATAGCATCAGAACGTCTATCCGAGTAGTTTTTACAAGATAAAATACAACACTTCATTTTGTTTTTTCTTCTGTCGCGAATATGCTGTAAAATGGGTACGTTTACGAAGTTGTGCACAGGACGAACGCCAACAATACACTGACTTAAGCCACGCCCACCGTGATGACGTCAGGACCTAGCTGAGAATCACAGTGCACAGTTGTTTACCCCATCTCCTCTTAGTGATTGCTTCATGGCGTTGACCTAGAATCTTGAAATTTGGCATGAAGCAAGGGTCAAGTATAGGAAAAAAATAATCTTAAAAACTTTAAATTTGTTGTGTTATTAGTTGGTCACAAAAAAAAAAAAAACTAAATAATCTTTATAACTCAATTCGGGAATTGAACTGTTTTCATAGGTAAGTTTGTAGGAAACCCTCAGTGCGCGAGTCCAACTCGCACTTGCCCGGTTTTTTAAAAACAATTCAGTATTCTTTGGAGAAAACATCTGCATGTGTCGATTTGGTTCCTCGCAAGTGTACAGCGACTTAGATTTGTATCATTTAGAGACTTAAATGTTTGTTCCAGTGGTGTGGGTCCGTGGCGCCGACGTCGTCGTGCCGCACGTCCGTGGGCGTGGCCGTGCTGGAGGGCGCGCTGTACGCGGTGGGCGGACAGGACGGCGTGCAGTGCCTCAACCACGTCGAGAGATACGACCCCAAGGAGAACCGCTGGACCAAGGTATACACATACTAGTTTTTAGTCTTTAATTTCATAAGGCCTATGGGGGAAGTCTTAAAAAAAATGTATAACAATCCGTAGAAAAACTCACCATAGATCTTTAAACAGCATGTAGTATTCGTTTGAAAGTCTATGTCGTTTGGAGGTATGTGGAACAGAGAGTAAAGTGCCGCAAACCTCCGTGGAAAAGGGAGGATCCTCCGGCCAGACCGGTGTTATGTCTGGTGGGCTACTGCCCGATAGATGATTTCGGGCTGTCGTATATATATTCAAATCGCGCGGAGAACTTTGATTGCGCGATGCAGGATTAGTTCTTATGTGACGCCATCGATGTCGCTACAGTCGTATGCGAGGTCAATATTTGGTCATGCATGAGTCGTGAGATTGTTCAAATCTGGTTTTGAAAATTCAAAACATCGATATTCACGCTGTGGCGCTTCTGTCTCAGGTAGCCGCAATGACGACGCGGCGCCTGGGCGTCGCCGTAGCGGTGCTGGGGGGGCAACTGTACGCAGTGGGCGGCTCGGACGGCCAGGCGCCGCTCAACTCCGTAGAGCGATATGACCCACGCACCAACAAGTGGACGCCCGTGGCGCCCATGTCCACGCGCCGCAAGCACCTGGGCTGCGCCGTGTTCGATGGACAGATCTACGCTGTGGGCGGCCGCGATGACTGCACTGAGCTGTCCTCTGCTGAGCGGTGAGTATATTGTACAACAGTACCTATAGATACAACAAGTGGACGCCCGTGGCGCCCATGTCCATCATCGATGCTCGTCAATGACACTCGTCGAATCGCTACCATAATAATATGGTCGTGTGGCACGTTGGTAGAGTTGTTATAGAATGAAGTGCCAGGACGATAATATCGCCGCAAGACACTCACTCGTAGAGGTAGCGCCTTACGTGGCATCCAACGCGAATGCCATTGAGAAGCGATCCGGTGCGGTTTACATTAACTGAACATAAAGCGGCGGCTTTGTCTCACGTATGCGCGAAGCCTTCGTTTCAGCCGCAATTTATTTATTACAAGCCACCGCACCACAAGAGCTTGGGCGAAAATATAAAACCAACTGATCGCGTCCGCTTAGCTCGGCACCGCACCGCACCCACGTGCGGTCACGTAGGCCACCGCTATAAAATATATATTGCTATTCTTGGGCTTGTTCCATTCGCTCCGCTTCGCTTCATAATCGCCTTCGCTTTGAATCACCTACGCAGGACACCGTGTTAGAGTGGCAATTTTTCAATAAAATATTTTTCGTAGAAAAGTCTTATATTCGTTATAACTGACTACAACATATTTATGTTCTCCTTACAGATACGAGCCCCACACGGATACGTGGTCGCCCGTGGTGGCGATGACGTCACGGCGCAGCGGCGTGGGGCTGGCCGTGGTCAACGGACAGCTGTACGCCGTCGGGGGCTTCGACGGCACCGCCTACCTTAAGTCGATAGAGGTATACCACTACAATCTGTTTAACTTTCGCTAAGGTTTGTGGGAAATATAATTTATTACAGTTCGCATTCGTATCGTTGTCGAAACACAACTAACTCATTTGCGGTCGGGGAGATCGGAAATCGTTTTTATATTCCGAGATAGGAATATTCCAGAGAAAGATGTTTCAAGGTCAATTCGTAGGGTCATAAATCAAAAATGTAATTTTGTAGAAGCTTGCGACTTCATTCGAATTTCGATTCTATTGTATAAGACGAAAGGCATAAATTTCCTTATTAATTAATAACAATGGAAAAGGCGTCCGTCTAACTTTAGTTGAATATTCTAGCTTGGTAAAGACTTTAATTCCAGAACTTTCATTCAGTAATGCGTTTTATTTATTTGACGCTACTGTTGATTTTGGCGGAGATACGACTTATTAAAGTTTGGCGGCGTAACATTAAAATGGATTATTTTTTGCAGGTGTTCGACCCGGAATCGAACCAGTGGCGCCTGTGCGGCGCCATGAACTACCGGCGCCTGGGCGGCGGGGTCGGCGTCATGAGGGCGCCGCACCATGACAACCATTACATCTGGTACGACACGCACAAGCCTGGCTTTATTTCCCTTTGATATTTACGATGAAATGTCGACGAGTGGGTGACAGCGTCGGCGTACTATCAAATCGTCATCAAAGACTATTTCACTCACATCTTAGTGAATTTATTTAACAAAAAAAAATCACTCCTGTATTAATTGTAGGTTCAAACAATAGTGTATAATAATACACTAAAAACTCCTTAAATAGTTCAAAAATAAGGGCGAGATCGCCCACAATTGAGCACAAATCTCGACACTAAAGTCAGGATTTGTAATCAATTGTGGGGCTCATCATTGTCATCATTATTTCAGCCGAAAGACGTCCACTGCTGCACACAGGCCTCCCCCAAGCATTGGCCTCCAATAACTGTACGACTCTGCGCTGCTACTGTGATACCTGATAGAAACATCTATGCCTAACCTGGGAATCGAACCCAAAACCTCATGCTCAACAGTAGCTTAGGACCACTGGACCAACAAGGTAGTTGAAACTTACACGAGTCGAAAGACACCTAACCTATAATCTTTTGTCCAAATAGTTGTAAACCAAAATTCTAAAAGGCTGATCCCGATGTCTGAATTAAGAATTTGAAATTGAGTATATGGTAAGCTCTATTTTAGCCTGCATACCTGTGTAATTTTGGCCTTACGACAGAATCAGAAAACGGCCTTAAGGGTCCGCTATGTACTGTCGAGCGAGAGGTTACGAGTTTGAATCCCACCTGATGCTTAAAACCTAAGTTTTCCATTCTTGGGATACATGTAGCAAAGTACCTTTTTGAGGTGAGAAATCATCAACAAACTCCGCCCACTTTGGCTGAAGCGAGAGGGAGTGTTAGACTATAAACCACCTGTGTTCCTTCAATTGCCCCTTGCGTTCCAGGGCCACAGGAACTTTTTAGCAATCAGTATTAAGATGTGTTGTCTGAAATCTGAACGCTAGATGATTGTTTCCTACTAGAACTTACCACATTTTTTTTTAAATGTTTTTAAATATTTTTTTTTTAAAGTTATTCTATACTGTCTTATTGAAACAAAGACCTCTCCCAAATCTTGAGCCACCTCGCCGCAGTCCCCGCGGTAGGCACCGAGGTCGTGTCTCCAGGTCCTGTTCAGGTTCCAGGTGCAGTTTATTTAGTTTGTTCATACTTAACGTTTGTTGCAGGAACCGAAAAGACTCGGTAGTGTGAGGCGCGGCCGCGCTACTAGATATTCCCCCTCCACCTATCAGTTAAGTCGTTACTCATTTACTTTATTGTTAATACAAATATATTATAATTGACTATTTATAAATAAATGAAAATACAAATTTTAGAATATTATAATATGTTGTTTTATTTTACTGTTTTACAGATTTTGATAAAATAGATTTAACATCAGTTGTTCTTGGTACAGTATTAACCACAGAGTGCTCGCGCTGTACTAATCCTTTCATATGGCAGTCATACAGGTAGGTAAGGGACGGAGGGCAGCTACTGCGCTGGGATTGTTTTCAGAGGTTGGCAAAATGCTCGTAGTGCGAGCATTAGGGTTCATAAGTTGACATAATTATGATTGAAATAAACAACTAAACAAATTGTCTAAAACCGTGTAACTACTCTTTATAACTTTATATCGATCGATTTGATTGTTTGTTTCTTATGCATTATACTGTCATCATCAAAGAATGGATATGTGTCCACATTTAATATATTTGAACACTGAGAATCAAAACGTCAAATTTCGATGCAATTCCCACGTTTAAAGCGAGGCCAAACTAAATGGAGGCTGTATTTTTTACGCTCGGAAAAGAAAAATCTAGAGATCTAACACGAATCGTTAAAATTTCAGGGGGTGAATTTTAGGAAAATCCTTTCTTATACTTTGTATACATCATAAAAGAAACCTTCCATTCTAGGTCCAAGGATTTGGTGTGCATTAGAGTGGCGGGTGTAATTTCCAGATTTGCCTAATTTTTTTACAGTTATTTGGTACTTTCTGTGTACCTTTACGTACCTCTCTTGAAAATCTGTGTACCTACCCCGTACAATGATATTTTAAAAATAAAGTACACCCGCCATCCTGATGTCAGAACCGCGGGTGTACTGCTAACCAATATAAGTAGCCAAGCGTACTGTTTAAGTAAATTTGGTACCTCTTGTGTACTTGCAGATACAAATAAATACTGTAAGGTTGCTGCGAAAAATAAAAAATAACGACGTCAAAGGGTAAATAGCAATCTTCGGTTAATTAAAATATCCTTTAAAACTGTCTCTTGTTTCATTTTGATTCTGGAATAACTAAAATATTTTTTAAACTGTTCTCAAACATCACTTTTCTTACTATATTTGACCTTTCTACAAGTATAGTAAAGCACAATTTTTCGACGGTTCTTTCAAAGTTTATCGTCCTTGATTGTTCAAAATAATCCGATACGAGTCTTCTTAGGTAAACAAAACGACTGCCATGATAATACACTAAACGTTCTCCTCAATTGTCATTTCTTTCTCCTATATAAAAATGAGCATAAACCTAATGCGGCGTGGGAGGCGGCGGCGAAGTCGCCTTGTCGGCATGCTGTTCCCCAGTCTCTTCGCTGTCTGATCCTTCTTCCCCATTCTCCTCGGTTTCCCCGTTCTCCTCGCCTTCGTCTCCATTCTCTGCGTCTCCGTTCGTCTCGGCGTCGGGGTTCTCTGTGCTCTGAGTCCTGTCCGGTACTTCTTCTGCGGTCTCTTCTTTGCTGGCGTGACGTCTCTGCAAACGGAAATATAATTGAAATCGTCCCTTTTTTACCCGACTGCGCGACGCAAAGGAGGGTAATGTGTTTATTTGAGGTAGGAAATGATCCAATGTCTTCTCCCGCTCTTGGATGGAGCAGGAAAGAGAGTGTAAGATTTTTACTAACGGAACCCCTCCTGTGTCCCTTCCCTTTGCGTTCTAGGACCACGGGTTACCTTTCAGAAATTCCCCATGGTCCCAGCGGGACCTTAAAACTACTGTTTGCATTACACGTTTAAATTAAAATGTCAGTGATATTCTATCTATCAATTGTGGTCTGGTTTCCGCACTTAGTCCTTGGCGGACCATTGTGCGTGAGTCATGGCGGCCTTCCAGTCAGTTGGTCAGTGATATTAATAGGTGACTCAAGTAAGCTTTGACATCCCTAGGCATTCTGAGCCTGATGGACCAAGGGCAGGAAGATGATGATGGTCCCTCTGATCAGTAGGTAAGGTTGTTAAAGTTGATTGTTGTAGTTAGTTTGCAAAAGACACCAATAACTTGTGTTATGAGTTGACATAAGACTTTTTCAGAGAGGGTTTAGAACACCATCTTACAGAAAGGTTACAGCACACGGGCACACTCGACAACCACAAACGCCGTCACGAGAAGCTAGAAGCGGCGACAACGGTAGCTGAAGCGCGCGACAACCAATTGTAGCCCGTGGCTGCTACTTTTTTTTAATCCATGCGCGCAGTACCACACTCTGAGGAATGCGCGGGTGAGATGTGGCGGCGTTTAGTGGCCGGTGCGGGTCACAAGAAGCGAGCAGCGACGATTTGTAGCGTGTGGTCGCAAATGTTTGAAAAGTACACAGGAAATATACTGGTGTTTTGTGGTTGTGGCCGGTGGTCCCATGTGCAACGACCCTAAGTTCTGGAATCGTTGAGTATAGGGGAGAAAGAGCCCAAGGTGCATCCCCCTGCTACTCGTCTATACGTAGCTCTATTTCTCCATTGTATCAATAACTCGCATCATAAGTCTGTCAAGGATTTGTTTGGGAAGGCTTTTTCTTTTAATTTCGGCAGCGAAACGGTAAAATTAAGTTCAGCCTTTGCCTACCTTTTTCTTCTTCTTACTCTTAGGCTTCGGTTTCTTCTCGGCCTCGCTGTAGCCTGGTGGGAAGAACCTCGCACATTCCTCCTGCCCCACCACGTGATCGGCGCTCACGTGCAGCGGGCCGAGAGTCAGCAAGTCTTCTGGAGGACCCTCGGGGAACAGGTCATCGGGTTCTGCTAGTTCGGGTTCCGCGAGGCCTACTGCTATCATCAGGGATATGGTCTCACAGCTGAGGAGTTGAATGAAAAAAATATGATGACCTATGACCAGTGTGTGTTTTTTTACTCTGAGATACTGCACTTGGTCTCAAATATATTTTAGAAATAATGTAGCAAAACCTGCTTCATTTTGCTGTAAGGAATGACACAAATATTCGGCTGTAGTCAGTGAGACTCGAAACAGACGAATTTAACCACATAATATACCTAATAACGCCATTTTTAAAGCCTTTTCTTCACATGTTCGTCTAAATAAATACTTACTACTCCTTCTCGGGTCTCTGATCATATTGATCAATGTTCTTGCACAAGAGCCTCGGCTCCTCAATGTTGGCGTCTGCGAAGAACCCGTAGCGCAGCAGGCGGGACGCCACCTTGGGCAGGCCGGCCATGCTCAGCACGGCGCGCCGCTGCCACGCGCCGAACATTATGAGGATGTGCGGCGGCTCCGCTGGCGGCGCCGGCTCTACTACTGAGCTCACCATCTGAGGAACGGGATTTACTATTAAAGCTAAGTTCTTTATGTTACAGATAGGTCGAAGAAGTATGCCATGAACAATATCATTCAATGCAATGTCAGTCTAGGAATCTTCGAAACATTAATGGAAACATGGAGTCAGTTAGATTCTTAGAAGCAGAGTGACGACTTGTTATAAAGCCGCGTATCGCTTACACGCTTACTGCATGTCTTAACATCTTAGCCGAGCATATCATTTTTGGGCCAGTTTTTACGCTTGATGATATCTACTAAGTGTTTTCTGGGATATCCCGGGCATTCAGACACTGCAGACGGGCAGACACACCTTTACTTTCACAGTTAGATAGGACAGCAATCCGACACGTCTCATTGGAGATCAGGCACAGGACCAACAGTATCCCGAGGTACGGGTGTGTCACACCATCAGCTTCCAAACTTCGCTATTGAGAAATACCTATTGCATTAATTGGCATTACTCAATGTACTATTTTTTTTTAATTTTAAGGTGTTTTGTTTCTTCTTTCTGTAATGCCAAATAAACGCAATTTTCTTTCTTTCTTTCTTTCTTTCTTTCTAATGGAAAACCCAATAACACTTTTTGCCTCTCCTACAAATCGAACTCAGAACTCCACGCTCTGCAGTTGCGCTTACACTACTACATTAGCAAAGATATAAGTACGCTTGCTTCAAGAGAAGGTTCTGATAGATAGTTAAACTTGAGCTCTGTGTGAAGGTACCTTAGGAAACAGAACATCTAGTACCGCAGCCCGCTCGTGCCGGTCTTTGGGCACGAACAGCCCTATTGTGTTGCTTTCACGGAGCTCTGTCGCGGGCAGTTTCTTCCTCGCGTCATCGTCTTCGGCTAGGCCGTCTCCGCAGAGCGCTCGTCGAGTCAGCTCTATTGAAAAAATGGGAAATAAACTGACATCATAATTAGTAATAAGTAATATCATAAAAACTTTGAAGTTAATCCCTCATTGCTTGAAGTTCGGTTCAAGGTAGAAACACGTGCGATTTGGACTACAGAACACAATCATCGAATTCCATGACTGCGCATTATTTCAACTGGCGATACAGAACTAAGAGAAAAGCGTCATTATCATTACAACTGCAGCCTACCCAAATAATATGTCTTTTCCTTGATAGGTATTGTTTGTCAAGTCGTTGAGCTCCTAACAGTAGTACTGAGTTGAGCTTTACTGACAAATGCTAGCACTGACTGGACAGGCCCACTTAAATGTGTATGGATCTTTCCTCAAAATACCATTTCAGACACTAATCTGCATGGTTCTCATGTGATTTGACCATTACATATTTGCAAGAGACTTTGACTCCTGAGTTTGTTTCGATGTTTCGTCTCTGGGTAGTCAGCTAGGAAAGACCGGCCTCATCTAGAACAGAACTGTGGAAAAAATTGACGTTTATAAGTGTTTTAAAAACCTATTTGCAAAATAAATGTCATTTATCATTTACCAATAATATCCCCCTCTTTATCAGGCATTTTCTTGAACAGTAACGCCAGTGAGGGTCTCTCAATGAGCGCCGCCATTGCGTTGGGTTCCCCAAGTTCTGGTTCTTCCACTGCCAAGATCTTGGCGCCTTCCTTGCCCACTACCATCGGGCACTTGTCCGCTAACAGTACACCTGAAGTCAAAAGATGCTGGATTTTAATATATGAATCGTTTTTGTCCTGGTCTGGCGCTGATTATAGGTATTAGAGTTATTTACATAGTTTTTACTATGAATGGGTGATGGTAACCGTCTTTATAGGACAGCTCTGGCTTAAACATTGGTAGTTTATCTTTGATTCCTATGATCCCATGCTACAAAGAAAGAAGGATCGTACTACCGTATCGATATTTCTCAAGATACTTTTTTATGGCAAGTTGCTCAACAAGAACGTACCAAAAGGCTCGATAGTGTCAGTGACCTTCCTCAAGTGTTTCTGCGCGTGCGGCAACATGAGCCCGGGGCAGATGTCGTTGAAGTGCATCTCCAGACGCTTGGCCCGCGCCTCCCGCCGCGCAAACCTCGCGGCTTCTATAGCAGCTGCCTCTTTCACTTTCTTCTCTTCTTCAATCTTCTGTTGAGCGGTTGCGACCTCCTGGAAATGTAGAGGGAGACAAATTAAGTAGGTCAGGAGAATGTTATCTAGGTTGTGATGTCCAGCCTAATTACGAGTGCTGTATAATATGTATTTCTCGGCAAGAATCTGTAGACTGTATTAGATTTTCACTTAAATATTTTTGATTGGGGTAGAATTTTTTAGACAAAACTATAAAAAAAACTAACGAAAGAAACAAGATATGTGCTTTTTAGACTTTTTAGTTCAGCCGGTACCGTCTTTTTCCTGGGCAAAGTCCATCCTATTCCTTACTCATTCCTGGTGCTATTTTTTATGCAGTGGTTCTAAATCACCTGTTCTGGTGGGGTGAGCTCATGTGGAGCTCTCTTGGGTCGCTCCAGCTCGCCTTTCTTGGCTAGCTCTTCATTCCGCAGCTCTTGCTCAATAGTGCGAGCAATGCGAGGCGCGTCTGCTCCGAACACTACGTTCAAGAGTTGACCTGCCTGGAAATAAGAAGTTTATACTGTTTTAGAAAGATGTTAATTCTGATTAGTTATGGCAGACTCGATATTTTTTGTAAATCATTTTAGACAGTTGATATGCTGAATTAATTTTAAATATTAATTTTACACTGCTATATTTTTGTCCTAATTTCCTTTAGTCTTAGTATCCCCATCTACTTAACAATACGTAAGTTTTTACCTAGATGAGTTTAAACTACCATTAAACCCACAAAAACTTAAAACTCCAACGATAAAACAAACTTTTCAAGCAAAACTTTCTCTATTAGCGATAAACATGTAAATGTATATATGTCGGTGGTTTTTTCAGGCGTTTGGTCGATACTCACATCCGTGCCAGTTCGCTTCAAATCACTGTTCCGTACATATGAGGGTAGAGACAGCCGGAAAGTGGTCTATGTATGTGAGGACACATGTACAGGGTCGTACAAGGCACGTGTGAGGTACATTGTTAGAATGTGTCGTTTCTTATGGTAGTGTGTTAGTAATTTGTCATTAGCTCACCTCGCTCATAATGTTGTAATGTCATAGAAATAATGTTTCAAACATTTACGTAATCACCGACTACTTTTTGGATTCCTTCGCCCGAGTACTGTCTACTTTTTAGGTTCCATACGTGTTTTAAACTTATAACCGACTTTAAGAAAATGTTTTTCAATACTTAGGTACCTATTGGTTTTCACGGACTGTTTTTTCTGGACTGTTTACTTCAGTGTTTGTATTTCCTAAATAAAGAGTAAATAGGTAAGGGCAAAACTTACCGCGATGAACATCCAGGTGGGCTCGCTTCGTTTCCTGAACCTCTTCAGATCGTTTATCGTGTCTGATTTAGCCTACGAACACAAAAGATGAAATTTTAAAGATATAGGTAATATGTTAAAGCTCCATAAGATAGGCAAACATTCATAGACCAGCGCATATACATACAATATGCTTTATATACTTACCTATGTACTTATACTTAAGTAATTGACTAGATTTTCTGTGAGCATATGAGCCGTGCATTTTTTAGTATAGAGATAGTACAGCTAATCTATCAGAGCAAAAACATTAAATATATACTATATCAGATTGAGAATTTTTGTAATCAAATAAGTAATTAATCGCTCTCACAAAAATAAAAAACTGGACAAGTGTTAGTCGGACTCGCGCGCCAAGGGTTCCGTATAAACTTAACTACTTATGTATGTAAGTTGTTCGATTCAGGACTCGAGTCTCAGATATCGTAAAAAAGTAATTATTTTGTGATGTAACAATAAAGTTACCTGTAGCTTTCAGATTTTTTCCTTTAAGTTACTAGTGCTATGATCCTTGCCTAATTTCAGGCTTCTAGGTCGACGGAAAGTAGGTACCCTATATCAATAGATACGGTTCGATTTGGTTTCGAGTGTCATTTGCGTTAACCTAGAAGTTAATTTTTTTCACTTCTCCAATGGGTAAATGACCTGAGAATTTGATATTAATATCAGTTTAATACTTCCACGCGTTACTGAGAAACAAAGTGATCCTATAAGGTTTCCATTGCCGACTGAAGTACGGAACTCTAGAAGTCGGTTTAGGTTTGTTTGTATGACAGTCTGGTTGCCAATTTTGAGTAGAAGCACCTGGATGAGGGACGCACGAAACCGGGAGGTACGCCAGAAGTACGGGGGGGGGGGGGGCTTTACCTAGCGGTATGTAAGTGCTTTCGTGTGGAAATGGTGATGATGAGATGACAAGCAAGTCTTACCACAGCCAGATGAAGGTTGTCCCCTCCCAGTTCCACCTTGATCTTCTTAAGGTTGCCCACCATTCCGATGCAGGGCCCGCACCACTCCGAGTACACGTCCACCACTGCCCATCACACATAGAATATATCACACTTCAGATGACAAAATCAAGTCTTCTTCCAGTTTAGCAAGATGTAATGTTTTAAAGGCACAATAATATAACTGGGAATGCAGTAGAAAAGTGCTTTCGAATCTTTATCATTTCATAACTTCCATCTAAACAAAGGAAGATAATTAATTAAGTTGTAGATTATTCAATGTAACCTTAACTAGTGTAGACTCAATTAATGGCCCGCTTGCCACTACAGACCAACCAATTCAACAAATTAATCTCCAATTCCCCATAAACGCTTCTTTGATAAGTCAAGTGTGTTTATTGCGGGGGATTGGCCGGACACGGCAACGTGGAGAGAAGATTACAAAGCTATGCTCCCCTCATAAGCCATAGGCCTCATAAAAGAACGCTTCACACAAGGGCTACTCTTTATTGGAACATAAAAAAATACTTACTAGGTAATATTATAATGAATCATAAATGCGCCGATCTTAATGGAATTTAATTTGGGACATAGTCTATAGGACATGGAAAATTACGTGAAATACTTTTTATCAATTTAACATAGTAAGCGGTTGAAGCTTTTATTCTTATTCTTTTTTGTACACACAATTTTAACAAACAATAAAAATAGGACAGTTGGTGTAGGTACATAGGCGAGCTTAACCCACAAATGTTGGGTTTTATTTTAGTATCTATACGTCACAAAGGTGGCGGCAATCGTTCTTTACAAAATCCTTTTTTTCTCGAAACTTACTTTCGTTGAGTTACCGCTTTTTGACTTATGAGGGCAGTATAGGTACAGATACCGTTGTCCAGCTGTGGGACATCAAGTCTTGAATTTTTATCACCAATTAAACTCACCCAACAGCCCATCTCTCGTGAGAAACTTGTGCCACTCATCATCCGTGTTCAGCTCGGCTTGCAACTGGACCTGCGCGTTCTTCTTGCCTGCGCCGGCCGCGGCAGCCGCAGCGGCAGCGTTGGCGACCGCACTAGTTAGCGCCATGCACTCGAGTGAGTGCCGGACGCCGGGGGTTGGAGACAGAGGGAGGTGTGATGTGAGCGATGTGGGAGCGGGTGTAGAGGCGGCATTTTGAGGGGTATAGTTATGTGGTAGGCGCGATATAGGAGGGAATGAGGGTGATGTGTGAAAGCTACACGAGATGGTAGAAGTAGCAGTCGTCACTTCTTCTTCTTCTTCGCTCACTACCACTGACATAGCTATCCATGTCAGTGGAGAAGAATTAGTGGAGATATGCGTTTTTTAATAGGCAGTGTGTAATCTAATACTGAGTTATTTCATAAATCTTGATTAAGTACTCTGAATTTATATTATTAGGTACGGGTGAAACAAAATACGATAAGTTCTCAGGCGTTTTTCATTGAATTATTTATCGTAGGTAGGTACTTTGATTTGTTAATTACGTGTTTCATACGAGAATGAACCTTATTAGTTTGAGAATGTTTATATTCGTATGTAGATATGTATTCGTAATTTAACATAGCAAAATCAAAGAGAGATTTGTGAATCTGACCCTGTTCCTGGACCTTCTAAGAAAAATCTTAGACTGGAGTTTTGATACATCCAAAATTAGCAACTCGCTCCAGCTTTTCACGGATGTTAGAAATCTTTGAGTTTCTCGGATTTTTACCCGACTACGGAGGGTTATGATTTTGACAGGCTATGTATGTATGTGAGTATGTTCATCTGTTCCCTCCTAGCTCCTAATCTACTTATCGGAACTCGACGTATGAGGTATCGTTAGAACCGTTTTAATTGTCCGCTGAACATAGGCTACGTGACGTGTCACAAAAATCAATATGGCGCCCTCTAGCGGACAAAAAATAAAAATGGAGATAAATACGCCGTGTTTGGTATCATTTGAAAGGGCTTCACTTCTACATTTCCAATATATTGCTCAAATTTAAAGTGACGCCTTCTAGCGGACAAAAAGTCATGTTTTAAAAAAAAATTAAGATAAATATACCGTGTTTGATATCATTTGAAAGGGCTTCGCTGGTACTTATCAAAAAATATCATCAAAATTCAATGCCCTCTAGTAGACAAAAAGTATTGTGTTAAAAAAAAAAGATAAATACGTCGTGTTTCGTATCATTTGAAAGGGCTTCACTTGTACATACCAAAATAAATAGTATAGAAACACAGTGATTTAACACCAAAATCTATTAAATAAAAAAAAGTAAAAAACTAAAACCCGACTACGACTAAAAAAAATTACGCTGAAAAAGTATGAAACAAGATTTTTAAGATGCTGAAATAGACAAGGTAAGTAGGTAGGTAATAATCGAAACACTTTAATAACGTGTGACTGCGGCTTTTCTTTTTGTTCTATTCTTGTTTTTCCAGTTACCTTGTCTATTTCAGCATCTTAAAAATCTTGTTTCATACTTTTTCAGCGTCATTTTTTTTTGTCGAAGTCGGGTTTAGTTTTTTACTTTTTTTATCTTTACTATAATACGCATGTATTGTACACTTAAGCCTTCCTCATGAATCACTCTAATTATTGGTTGATAACGCATGAAAATTCGCTAAGTAGTTTTTGAATTTATCGCGAACAGACTGACAGATGCGGTAGAGAAAAGAGAGGAAAGAAAGGGGGGACTTTCTTTTACAATAGGTAAAGGATCAGTCAATCAATTTACCTTTTATACGCCCAGTGCGAGCTTCTATAACTGCACCCTTTGAAACAAAGTTTTAAACTCAACTCACGCAGCGCAAAATTCTTTCACCTGTAGATTCGAATGCTACAAACGACTGCATAATACAAAACTTTGGTTTGATAATTTCAGCGGTCCAGGGTCTGTGCTCTTTGCCTGGGCACCGCTGACACAGCTCTGGTTACGGCCCTGCCTATTACATTATCATTTACCTAATTAATTATGTTCTACAAGCTCTGACAGCTATTGTAGTAACATAATAATGACAGTGGCTGGAAAGACAACACGGCGTCCTCACGTTTGGCATGACGCAGGTTCTCATCGGACATGGTAAGTTCGGGAGGTTCCTGCACTGGATTCGTGCGGAAGAAACGCCCGGGTGTCACCATTGTGTGGACCGCCCGGAGGACATGGTGGAGCATACGGTAGAGCTGTTGCCCCGCCTGGGCAGAGCGCCACCGTGTCCTCGTGGAGGCGATCAGCGGCAACGATCTCTTGCGCCGGGCCTTGGTACAGGCCGTGGTCCGGAGCGAGGAGGAGTGGCGGTCGCTTCCTTCTGCGAAGCAGAATGCTAGCAAAGGAGGCGGCCGCACGAGCGAGGGAACGGTCCTCACGCCCCAGATGTCAGCAAAACCGTAGGGACTCAGCAGGGTCGAAGCCTACTGGGGCCATGAGTTGTGCGAAAGAGAACCCCGGGGCCCTGGAACTAAGGCAAAGAAGGAACAGGAGTGGGTTTTAATCAGTAACAGTCTGACACGTCCGCCTGCTCCGCCCAAGGGCGGGAGATGTCATTGGATGATTTCCCACCTAAAGAAATGATAGTGTCGATAAGGATATTTCACCTGGAAGAATACCCTCGCTGAACAATTTTTAGCAGGACGCTATTCCTCATAGCTCTATGTTCCTCGCATGTCAGACAAAAAGAAGCACAAAAAGTAAATTCATTTTATAGTCCGTGGTTCGATAGCGATCTGTTCTGGTCGCGCCGTAAAGCCGCAAATTTACGAACATGTCGCATCGATTTATCATAGGAAAGTAAGTTTTCTAAATACTTTTTTAGTGTGGTCTAGCGCCCAGGATGTCGGGCTAACGATTCGAAATTCTATGTTGGACGCCAACACACTGATAATCTGATATCTCAAAGGTCGGCCACCCCCCTCGCCCCTGAAGAATAACCCTAAATTCGTGGCACGATATGGGATAGCTTACAAAAAATTTGCAGAGCAGAAAATAAGCAGATATCGCAAACGGTCTGTGAGTTCCAAGTCACCTAGTTAGCTAGTCTAGATTGGAAGGTGTTATCTACCAAATTAGACTTGAGATTAAGCCTGCGCACACTTGAGACAAGACTGTCTAAGACAGATTTGTCTACAACGTTGCAGACTTGTCTGCGACAAGACTGTTTTGCTCTGACGAGACTACTAGAGAGGAGGTATGCCCAGTGTTGCCAACAGTTACACTAACTTACCACTAGAGTCAACTTGTAAAACCACCAGAAAACCACTAACAAAAAATTATCCCACACACAAAATTTCAAAATTTCCCACTAAAAAAACGTGTGTGTTGTACGAAATAAAATAAGTAGGCATATAGGTTATTAGTTTTTATTCAATAAGACGAATAATATTTTTGTTTGCACCATCATCGTCGGTATCAGATTGACAATTATGGATTCTATAGTGCTGATTTACACCCGAGTGATTGCATTTTTAGTAAGAAATTGAATTTTACTAAAGCCACTAAACCAATATTTCGCAACTAAATGGGGGGTTAAAACCACCAGTTTTGGTGGAAAATCCACTAAGTTGGCAACACTGACTGTAAGCTGCTAGACTGTTTTGTCTTGATGGTGTGCGCTGTGTCGTAGACAAAACAGTCTTGTCCAAAGACTACTATAGTATACTGGCTAGTCTTGTCGCAGACTCTACAAGTCTGCGACGTCGTAGACAAGGCTGTGTAAGACAGTCTTGTCTCAAGTATGCGCAGGCCCTAAGACAGAACGGTAAATTATTAATAATCCATAGGTACTAATACTAAGTATCCGTAATGCAAAAGTAACTATCTGTTTGTCTGTTATTTCTTCACGTCTTAACGGCTGAACGGATTCGGATAAAACTTTACACACGAATAGACCATGGCTTGGGACAGACATAGGACATTGGAAACTTTTTATAAGTACCACGAGTATGTGCCCTCAGACTAATTTTCGATTTTCAAGCGGGCGACGCACGACGCCGCTATACTAAGCTAAGTTAACATCACGCTACGATCCACGGTAGCGGAGTAGTAACTAAAGATGCTAACTAGTCTAAGAGAATATATATTTTTTTTTAAGTGAGATACTGTACTTGCTCCGTGGATACTGTATTTCATTAAGAATATACATAACGCCCTCTATTACAACTTTGAAGAACTACAAATATTTTTGGCGACATCTAGTGAGTAATAGTATCAATTGTGTATAGTGTTGCTACTTGCCGCTAGGTGGCACTACGACTACACTATTGTAATATGACTCTCTTATTAGTGTAGCTATTCGATACTAGAGGGCACTTTCAACTAACTGAAGAAATGAATAAAAGTGATAATCATTTACTTTGCAAAAATTCTAATGGTGCGTTTACACGTGGGCCCAGTTTCGGCCAATCGCCATTGTTTAAACGGGGTTTCCCCGTTTACATAATGACTAGGGATAGCGGTTGGCCAAGGCTGGGCCCACGTGTAAACGGGGCATAAAATGTCTATGTACCGAAAAACTTCTGATGATCAATAACATGTTGATTTTAATTCAATAAAATGTTAATATTTCAAAAAAAATTTATATTCTAGGTATAGTCGTATTCAATTATCAGAGTCTCAAGTTAATCGTACAACGCAACGTAATCAATTACTTGGCAAGTTTAACCGTCAGTGGGTAATGGATTACCCGGTGGTCGTAACGTCGACGCGTCGGGTTCGCAATCTGTCACCATCTGGTTAATGCATTAATGCAATCTTTTAAACGAACTTCCCCGGCCCTAACAGACGTACTTTGCAGGAAATAAAAAAATATGGGAGCGTTCAGTACGCACTAAAAACATGGCACTTTTAACGTTACTAACACAAATGAATTGGTGACTCGTTGTCCAAGAGATATTCCTATAGCTTTTGTCATCGGCTTCGCCCGCGTGAAAATAGGTTTTTCCATACAAACTTTGGACCCCCGTTTCATCCCTTTAGGGAGCGAGGTTTGGAAAATCCTCTCTTAGTGATCGCCTACGTCATAAAAGGAAATCTTGCGCAAAATTTCACGCTCCTAGTCCCAGTATCTCGTTTTGCTGTTTGGTTTTTCCATACAAACTTTGGACCCCGTTTCATCCCTTTAGGGAGCGAGCGACGTTTGGAAAATCCTCTCTTAGTGCTCGCCTACGTCATAAAAGGAAATCTTGCGCAAAATTTCACGCTCATAATCCCAGTATCTCGTTTTGCTGTTTGTGGCTGTGCGTTGATGTCAGTCAGTCAGTTTCTTCTTATATATGTATAGAACATTTTTTTTTTTTTTTTAATAGCCTATACTGTCCCACTGCTGGGCAAAGGCCTCCCCCAACTTCTTCCAGGTATTCTTTTCTTGGGCCACCTCGAACTAGTCTTGTATGTATAGAACATATAATTTGTAAATAAGCTTCTCAATAAATGACATAAAATTAGTTGGCTCTATTTTAGTCTACTCTTTGACACATATTTTCAATATGGTATTGAACATCGAAATGGTACTGTGATAGGTGAGACGCAATGAAAGGGTTCTGGTTAGATTTAAACTATTATTATATTGTATTAAGTACTTTCAACTTTCAAATACATTTTGTATAAAAATTATGTCTCGACTTTTGTATGACGTCTCCCTCTCTATCTTATTTTTCATCTATCAAATCTAAACTTTTTATAACATAACCTTAAAATGATCTGCATGGTCGCCACAGTACCAAAGCAATGTTGTACCTCTGACATATTACTACTTTATAAAAAGGGAACCCCCATATATACCTGTGTTGTGGCCAGATCATAGAATTGATCAATTCATGATATGGCCAACTAAAACTGGCCAGATCGTTTAAACATTAACATTTGATGATATGTCAATCCTCGTTTGGTCATAACATTGATGTAGGAGTTCAATGATAATAAAAGGTTTAAAGAAAGTAGGTCAAACGAAGATTAAAACCAAATGATCGATCGATCAACAAACTTTAACGTTTAAAACGATGTGGCCAGTTTTGCTTGGCCATATCATGAAGTGATCAATTTCTAAGATCTGGCCACGACATATACATAAGGTAACTACAAAGCCCACGCCCTACTGACTAGCCTATGTCAACTTCTTACGTCTATCACACTAAACAGAATAAATTGTTGGTATCTAATATTATTTATCTAAAACTTTATGTACTAATGAAACATCGTACAAAGGCGGACTTAATGCCTTAGGCATTTTCTACCAGTCGACCTTAGGGTGGTGCAGAGACATTACATGGCAGGTGCAACTTAAAAGAAGAGGGGCAGAGAGGAAATAAGAACAATAATAAATATACATATCATCATCATCATCATCATTTCAGCCGAAAGACGTCCACTGTTGGACATAGGCCTCCCCCAAATGTCGCCACAATGACCGGTTCTGTGCGTCTCGCATCCATCGGATTCCCGCGACCCTCACCAGGTCATCAGTCCACCTTGTGGGAGGCCTTCCAACGTTGCGTCTTCCGATTCTTGTTAATATACATATACTTAGATATATACATACAAATAAAGAATGATATTGAGAAAAAAAACGAATACAACAAATCAAGAGTGTGATGAATCTACCAACTTCTTGCGAAAGTGTTCTCGTGCTTTCATTTTAAACGACAACCGACTGGTTGCCGTCCTGATGTTCAGAGGGAGCGCATTCCATTTCATTAATTTTTTATATTAACAAGTGAGCAGAGAGCAGAGTTGTGGGTTTAAACTCAGCCAAGCGCATTACTTTGTGTAATTTATTTCATCACCATTGCTCTCTGAACGGTGAAGGAAAACATCGCGAGGAAACCGGCATGTCGGGCATGCCGGTTTCCTCGCAATGTTTTAACCTCTTGGAACTAAAAATTCGATGACATGTGACATCTACCAACCCGTACTGGGCCCACGTGGTGGATTACGGCCTGTTCCCGCTCTTAGAGAGGAGGCCTGAATCCCAGCAGTGGGAACACATCATCATCTTCCTGCCCTTGTCCCGTGTTATTTGGGGTCGGCGCAACATGTTTTTTTCTTCCATTCTGCCCTGTCACTCGTCATACTATCACTAACTTCCTTTTCTTTCATATCACTCTTCACACAATCCATCCATCTTTTCTTTGGTCTCCCTCTCCCTCTCCATCCATCCACATGTAAACTCATAACTCTTTTAGTAACATGCGTTTCATCCCTCCTCTTCACATGACCATACCAAGACAAACGATTCCCTTTCAACTTTTCAGTCACTGGCCCCACTTTCAAACTTCCCCTAATATACTCATTTCTCACTTTATCCATTCTCGTCACACCACACATCCATCTTAACATTCTCATCTCCGCTACGTGCAATCTTTTTTCATCCGTCTTTTTCACAGCCCAACATTCTGATCCATACAGTATGACAGGCCTTATCACGGACTTGTAGATTTTACCCTTCAACTTGAGGGGCATCCGTGGGTCACAAGTTATTCCCGTGACCTGTCGCCATTTCATCCATCCTGCGTTGATCCGATGTGTTACGTCCCGGTCTACCTCACCATCCCCTTGGACGAGTGACCCGAGGTACCGAAAGTCGGAGCAGATCGGTATGGGTGTTCCAGCGAGAGATAAAGGCACTGGATTGGAGAGACCGCCGAAATCGCAGAACAAGTATTCCGTTTTGGTTCTACTCAATTTCAGGCCAACACTCTCCAGTCTGTGCCACCACACCTCCAATCTGTTCTGGACCTCTAGGCCACTCTCGGCAACCAACACAATGTCATCGGCAAACAGCATACACCAGGGAGCCTCTTCCTGAATGTCCGACGTCAGAGCATCCATTATCATCAGGAAGAGGTAAGGGCTGAGAGCCGACCCTTGATGTAAGCCGACAGCCACATTGAAGCTGCCAGTGGTGCCCACTGTAGACCGGACTTGGGTACTGCATCGACTGTACATCGCTCGGATCAACTGCACATACTTCCCAGGCACACCTTTCTCCTTAAGGGCCCACCACAGAACCTCACGAGGTACCCGGTCGTATGCCTTTTCGAGGTCAATGAATACCATGTGCAAGTTTTTATGCGCACCTCTGTATTTCTCGCACAGCTGGCGTATAGCAAAAATATGTAAATGGCGTAAAGCAGTGGGAACACATTACAAGGCTATTTTAAGCTATGCTGTATTAACAAGTCCCAGCTAGTATATCAGGCAGGCATTCGCTCAGGATCCTGTACCTACATATTCACAGTAGAACAACTAATAGGCCCTAAATCCTACCTTATAACGGCGTCAGCAACAAATGATGGCAATAATAACACTCTTGTTAAATAGTGTTCACATGCTTTGTCGTGTGTCCGTACGTGGCATCACAGCGGGTCCTACCAGAATTATATCAGCGTTACGTTATTTATTGTTTTAAATATCGCTTATGCTGAGGTGCCTTTTTTGGCTGGCACAGATTTTTAGCCTCGCATAGATTTGTCAGTCCGTCTGTCTGTGTCTGTCGGTCTGTCAAGACCCTTTATCTCGGGAACGCGTGGAGGCATCGAGTTAAAATTAAAACCATATACTCTAAGTCTGCGGTCCCTTGAGGCTGTGAAAAAATAAAACTTCTGAGTTAACGGAAAAAAAAGATACGGCCGTTTATGTCGCAAAAAACGTGTATTTCGACACTCTCAAGGGAATCAATATTCATAGGGTGCTTCCCGTTCACCTAGAATCCTGAAAGGGAAATGCCCATTTGATAAACAAGTTTTGGCCAAGTAATGCCCAAGAAAGAAACCAATGATAGGTATTAGGATTGATATCGTAGATAAAGAAATAACCGCTATTTTTTACCTAGAACTTGGTGGAACATCACAAACTGTAAATAGAAATTAATGAAAAAAAATATATGCACAATTATACTTTTCAAGTTTTTATTCATTTTCATTTATATAAGTTATAGGTACATCATCTAGGAATTGGGCTGGGGGATTTACATTTGATTGATACCTTGCCCAGCCCAAGAACCACACAATCGTCATCACGTGGGCACAACACCCTACTGTCCTCCGTATTAGACACTGCAATAACCGACTGAGTTTTGAATAATTCTTCTTTTGTTTTCCGAGGTTATTATAACAGATAAATATTGGCAAAGTTAAGTTGTAAAATTAGTATTTTTATTGTATTTATCACATAGATGGGCAAGTACATGGCCAAGAATAGGCGATTCCCTTTGGCATGCAGCAAGGTCTCATAGCACAAGTATTAGAAAAAATCTGAAAACTGTAAATTTGTAGTTACGTCACAAAAAATAACTTTTTTTGCAATTCGGAAAAATCTTCGTAACTCAACCTGAAATTAAGCATAAAGCAAGGTCTTATAGCACAGGTATAGGAATAAATCAGAAAAGAGTAAATTTGTGGTTACGTCACAAAAAAGAAAAAAAAAATTAACGATTCGGAAAAATCTTCGAGATTCCATTTGGGGATTGAACAGTTTTCATAGGTAAGTTTGTACAGAACACTCGGTGCGCGAGTCCGACTCGCACTTGCCCGGTTTTTTTATGCATTCCATGGAGGATACAGCAACTAACATAAGTAGTTGATTTTGTGCTAGTATCTTTCTAGACCTCGCCAAATCGTTTGATAGGAAAGCCCTGATTAAAAATAGTCCCTTTTGAGAGTTTGTGACGTTTGCCTTCGACTGGTTTACCTCATATCTCAGTGATAGACCGCGAAAAGTAATGTTAAGGGAATATACTAGTTTCCAAAGAAGTGCGCTGGATTCTACCCTATTTATATTTTGTATGAATGTGCGATGAATTTTCATACAACCGCAATTACCTACTAACTTTTTGCTATATATAATTAGCTAACAAAATGTTAGCCCACATTAGGAGATAACGGTAAAAAAAATATACGGGTAAAAACTCAATAACTATAAATATATACATCACAGTTATCGCTAGTTAGGGCTCCAAAGAAAGGAACCCCTTAAGATTACGAGCCGTGTCCAGCAATACCATTTTCTGAATTAAACCCTTGATGCAGAGGTTTAACGAGAGCCTTTAATGGTGTGTGTGGTCGAAGTTTGTAACATGATTATCGGTAAAATGATCTTTGAGTCTACATCCCAATATCGATAACCTCGCGAGCCAAGTCAAGATACTTGATTTGTTTATCTTTCTCGGCTTTGATGAGGTTCTCGTCATGCGGGATCGTTATGTCAACAATCATTGCACGCCTCTCGATTCGGTCCACCACCACTTTATCAAGCTTATGGGTCACAATCAGAGGTGATGAATCGACCCTAGTGAAATGTGATATGACCCTTGTTGAAAACTGGGTCGGGCACATATCTACTTATAGTACAAAATTGTTGATTCAACAAGAGAGAAAGGTTTTTAGAACAAGTTGCTGGATAATTGAGTCTTAGCCGTAAACTGTCCACGGAGGCGTAGCGACAACGACACGACGGCACGACGCTGCTGCGCCGGTCCGTCGACAGAGTTTCATAGTTTTGCATATAAGCTGTGCGCAGGCGTACACCAAGCGTATAGTGAAGAATACGCGTCTATGAAGCTACGTGTTCGTGGTGGACCTTATTATAGATATTCATGTGTGTATCAAATTTGAACTCAATCGATCCGCTAGATTCGGGGCAAATTGGCTGTGACAGACGGACATATAGACAGACACATGAGTATTTAAGTAGGGATTCTGTTTTTTCATTGAGACTTTTAGGAACCTAAAAAATACACATGTATTATATCCCACATATCTGGCAAAATTATAGGGATTAACGTTGTAAGTAATAAGCGTTGTCATTTTAAACGAATAATAAAGATTACTTCTATCTTTTATCAGATCAATATGCATGTCTCTAAATAACTAAATAATAAGCTGCTTAGGACAATAAGAAAACAAGGAAAAATAGAAAATGTTAATTTAAAGACTAGTAAATAGTTAGCATTATTAGCTAAATCCAGTCTTGAAGGCCGACACTGACTGTTTTTCGAAAAACAAAGTTTACGACAAATATTAATAAGTACTTGTCTATAATAGAGCAGTTCTCTTTATAGAAATACATTAATAACTTGGAAATAAAAGAAACGTTGTGTTTTGGGGTATTTTGTCCTATGAATATTTACTGAAAACAGTCAGAGATAAATCGGTTTCATGTTTAGGATTCGATATAATGCTTTGAAATGGTAATACAGTGAGTATAATGTATTTAGAAGCGGATAAAAGAAAAATGTTTTTAGATAAGTAGATAAAACTGAATATTTCGTCTAGCTAGAGGTTGCTTTTGTGTGTTGCCGAGCGACAGGTCTTGGAATCAGATTCCAGTGACGTTGAGAAATAATCACAGCCTGGATGGAGTCTGATAGATGGTCTGTGGACTAATTCATTGTCGGTAGACGGGCGAGAAGCTGCCTGTTGATTCGTTAAATTAAAAAAAAAGGCGTTATAGATTTTTTTAGCATAGCATAACATAGTCGGCCTATAATGTTCCTACTGTTGGGACTCAGGCCTCCTCTCCAGGAGAGGGAATGGGCCGTAATCCACCCCGCGGGCCCAGTGCGGGTTGGTGGATGTCACATGTCTTCGAATTTTTGGTTCTAGGACATGCCGGTTTCCTCGCGATGTTTTCCTTCACCGTTTTGAGACCAGGTGGTGATGAAATAAATTACACAAAGTAATGCCACTACCACTGCTCTCAAATTTTTTTAACTTAATAATAAATGTTATAATAATTTAAATAATAATTATATTTCATTTTCTTTTCCTCATTCATTCTTTCGGTTTTAGGTTTTAGCTACGCACCGTACACGTTCGCAGTTATGGGCTCCATTCCCGTCAGTGGAAATAATTAATTTTTAATATTCAGCAAAAATGATATATAAAATTAACTTTTTATGTGCGGTGGTGTCCGGAACCTATAAACCTTCAAGCCTAGTAATTTAAGGCTTTCTCATATCGTGATACACGGTAATTTAGGGTCCGACATATGGTTTAAAAAGTCAAACCCTTTTTTATGTATGGAAAATAAACTTAGTAATAAAACCGCAATAGTTCGAAGGTTGCTGATATGATTATCTGTAAAGTCAAATCGTAAAGTTAATTTTATCAGCCATCAAATTGGCGAAGGTCTTTAAAGTCAGAACAATGCAACATCGCATGACTTGGACCGCTGCCGCCTGCCTCGTAAATAAGGGCGCAATGTCACGACTTGGCGAATTAATTAAATATCTGGTATGTATTGTGCATTGCAAATTCATCCTTAGTTTTGTTGTTTTAAGTTAGAACTTCAAAGGGGTAGGGTGCGTCAGACAGATATAAGTAGGAACTTAAAACTGTGACCAGCGTTCTGTCAGTCAGAACTGGTGAATTGACTATCGAGGTTCACCTTATGCTGTGAACCTGTAATTAATAATATTTCACAAATTTCACACAACGTCATCTAGTCCCAAACTAAGCAGAGCTTGTGCTATGAGTACTAGACAACTATATATTTCTAAATAGGTACATATTATAGATAAATTACATTCCGACACAGAACAAATGATCGTGCTCATCAAAAAAAAATATGGTCGTAGGTGGGAACCGAACCCACAACCTCCGACATAGCAGTCAGGGCCACTGACCTCTAGACCAAAAGTCCTATCAGTTATTTATTTAGATTTGAATTGATGATCAAGGCAAGATTTAAGTGGTGAAGTTATGTAGATAATAAGTAACGTAATGAATACACACAAACCTGTGAAGAACAGCTGGATATCATCATCTATTTTTATTTTATCATCCTACTGCCCTTAACTCGTGTTACTTGGGATCAGCGCTACACGCTTTTTTCTTCTATTCTGTTCTGTCACCCCCTTTTCTTTCATATCACTCCTCACTGACTGGCTGAATATCAGTATCCTACAATTAGCATAATATAGGATAATCAGCCTTATAAATGTTCCCACTTCTGGGACTCAGGCCTCCTCTATAGGAAAGGGAATGGGCCGTAATTCACCACGCGGGCTCAGTTGGTGGTTGTAACATGTCTTCAAATTCTTGTTTCTAGGACATGCCGGTTTCCTCAAAATGTTTTCCTTCACTGTTTCGAGAGCAGTGGTGATGAAATAAATTACACAAAGTAATGCATGCGGCTGGCTGGGTTTGAACCCTACAATTAATTTGGGTGAATTTTAGGGTTTAGACCTTGAAAAGTGCGTGCCCCTTACCCATATATCCTTCAAAAACCTATACATCATGCGGAACCTATACAGTATTTTACCCACCGACTCCCAAACCACCCTCCATTCAGCTACGTACTGTCGAACATGCCATATTCCGTAACCATTAGAAATGAATGCTGAAAGAATCGTAGCTAATACCAACTATTTGCGTTTGCCTTTCATCGTAAATCAAAGTACCCCTACCATTGCCTCCCTGGGTTACTCCGTCAGGCCATGGTTGGTTATGAAGTTGGCTAATTTTATGGAAGCCTTTGATTCATGGCTTCGTAGACACGCAAGGACCACGTGACACTGTTTGTTGTGGTCCCAGCGGCGGTTTACTTTGAGTGTTATTTTATTTCGACTTATTGATGGTAGTTCTAATGAAATTTTACTTTTATAAGGAGGAGGATATATGGGAAAGGGGGTCTTGGTTTGGTGGGTGTCGTGGTGTGTGAATATTTGGTTTGAAGATTATAATCGATGAGGTGACGTTGTGTAAATAAAGGCTGAAAAGTGGAAAGGTGGCAGAACCTTTCTAGCTGAACATACGCTATGCTGGTCAGTGTGTCAAGTGGTCGTGTTATTCTTCTTTAGGAGAACTATTTTAATATTGTCTTTCTTCTCACGATTGTGTTTACTTAATGAATGAAGGAAAGAAGAGTGGTAGAAACATGTGAAAGAATTCAGAGGTTGATTTTGTTTACGCAGGTATAGCAATAGTCGGCCTTATAATGTTCCCACTGCTGGGACTCAGGCCTCCTCTCTAGGAGAGGGAATGGACCGTAATTCACCACGCGGGCCCAGTGCGGGTTGGTGAATTTACGCAGGTATACTAAATGTTTTGCTAGGCGTGGGCTTGCGGACGATGAGCAATGGGTAGCTCGGCGGCCTGCCGTCCAATAACTATCCGTATGGAGCCTGAGTTGTTGGCGCCGCGTAGTATTCCACGCGCGCCTCAAGGAGATGTCAGCAAAACCGTAGGGACCAGCAGGGTCGAAGCCTACTGGGGCCACGAGTTCGCTTCTGAAAGGAAAACCCGGGGTTCTGGAACGCAATGCAAAGAAGGAAGAGTGGGTTTTAGTCAGTAGAAGTCTGATCCCTCTCGCTCCGCCCTAGACCGGGAGAAGTCATTGGATGATTTTCCGATTAAAAAAAGAATGATTCCTCGATTAATAAGTTTTTAACTAGCCCGTTCCATCATCGGACCACCAGGCGTACGGCAATGCGCCACCGGTACATGGTGGACATCCCACCTATACGCACAAAACGTTTTGGGAACACATTCATAGTGCGTACAGCTAAGGAGTGGAATTCCTTGCCGGAATCTGTTTTTCCTGATGGCTACAACCCGGGAATCTTTAAGTCAAGAGTGAATAGGTTACTTTTAGGTAAGCGCGCTCCGTCGTCGACCGCGTCGTCGCTTTCCATCAGGTGAGTTAGCGGTCAAGCGCGAACCTATCAAGAATTAAAAAAAAAAAAACTTTAGTTTGATCAGTTGTAACTGATGAAGCAACACGATTACGGTGTACCTACATAAATTAATTAAAATCTACGTGTATTTGGTTTCACAGTTTGACCTCATTCTACCAAGGAATGAACTTTCATCAGCGTAATGGCTGAGAAATAAACGTAACTACAGTAACTAGTGAAGATATCGTTCATCGACACAAATAGTCCAATTTGAACTGTAAACTTGAGACGGCGTTACGTAAAAATAAATCTTGGATTTGGGTCGGGATTACAGTTGTCAGCTAACTCATTAAAGAGAAGGAATTAACTAATGTAATTAGCTAATATTAGAATTTAAGAATAGCCCATTTTCTCTTACGTATGGAGAAAAAGAAAGTTTTGCGAGAGTATTTAGTATTTGCTCAACAGAGGGCAATCCGGCCTATTTGCCCATAATTTTTAACCCAATGTATATATAAAAATATATATATAAATATTTATATTATTTTTTTAACATAATGGTTGACTGGTAGAGAATGCCTTGTGGCATTAAGTCCGCCTATGTACCACCACTGTACATGAAGTTTAAATAAATAAATAAATTTCGTTCGCATAAATTTCGCTTATAATAGAGGACGTGAAATTGAAGCCAGATAAAAAGTAGCCTTTTCTTGGGGTTCAAGCTTACTTCATACTAAATTTTATTAAAAATTGGTTCAGTAATTTAGCTGTGAAAGTGTAACAGATATACATTCACATTTATACCAAATATTAAGTATACATTACGACGTAGTGCAGCTGGACAACAAAATTGTAATCAAAATCATCACTGGGTATCACAGTTTCCTCTGCGAAAACATTTTACTAAGGTTTATTATTTCTAGACCAAACCTTAAATAAATCCTCACCATTTCGTTTTAAAACTTTATGTTAATTAACAGCGGAATGAGCTGAGATATATACCAACAAGATTAACGGCTTAACCAACAAAAAAATGTCTAAATCAGGGATGCTATGGAGCTGCGGAACAGTAACCGAATCTATCGGATATCCGAAATAGAAAAATATTTATTTATTTATTACAAAACTTTACAAATATCCTTACAGCCTAGACCCAATGTGATATTGTACTTTTCTTAGATGGATAGATATATTCTTTATTGTACACCAAAAATACAAATTACATTAGGAACTTAAAATTAATAGGGTGTCACAATGGGCGGTCTTATTGTATCATTTCGAATCAGAAATGAAGATATCCGCAGGAGAACCAAGGTGGCCGACATAGCACGAAGAATCGCCAAACTTAAGTGGCAATGGGCAGGGCACATTGGTCGCATAACGGATGGCCGTTGGGTCCGAAAGATTCTGGAGTGGCGGCCGCGTACCGGAAGACGCAGTGTTGGAAGGCCCCCTACAAGGTGGACCGATGACCTGGTGAAGGTTGCGGGAATCCGATGGATGTGAGACGCACAGGAACGTTCGTTGTGGCGACATTTGGGGGAGGCCTATGTCCAGCAGTGGACCGCTATCGGCTGAAATGATGATGATGATGATGATGATTGTATCATTTAATTAGTGGCACTGTTTATAGGTACCGTAACCAATTCGATATGTAGCAATCATATATCCGTAATCGTAACCGAGTCCGACATATAAGTTTCGGATAAAGGCGAAGTCTAAATGATAGGTTACGACAGGTTTTTGTTGGTTTTACCTGGCCAAACAAAAGATAATCTTGACTATAAATAAAACTCAAATTTTTCTATTTTTATTTTACATTTATAATTTTAAAATCTAATGTCCGGAACCGAAACTAGCAGATACTTAATCCGAAATAGTTTTATATCCGGAACCGGTATAATATTATTCCTTGTATCCGTATCTCATCCAGATCGGAAAATTCACATCGCTGGTCTAAACAAAGTAGGTGACGTTTACAGGAGGTCTACTGCGGGTCCTAGGATGCTATAGGAGTTAGGGACTTAGTCTTTCTGGATTAGGGTTTGACTAACTATGGCGAGGCAAAAATTGGAGTGCATTAGCTAAGCGAAAATTCTTCATTGTATTGTAGGTAATATGTACCTACTGTAAAATATTAAGTTACATGTATCTGTTACAGTTTTAAATGTAAAAAATAAGTCTTATCTGTTAAAGTTTCACGGTTAAACTATTGAACTGACTTTGATAAAATTGGGTATAAACCAAACTTGAACGTCAAGGAAAGACATAGGCTCTATCTGCTATAACCGACATTCACGTCACTGTCACGAACTCGTGGGCAAAAGCTAGAAAATTATATTATTCACCGATTTAAAAAAAAAGTTAAATTAAGTCGACAGATTTTTAAAAATATTTGTTGTGTCTTTTTCAACGATTACTTCGCCAATCGTTATTCAATTTTAAATACTCTTCATTTGTTTGGAATGGTACTTTGTCAAGGTGGTCCCGTTTAAATATGGTGAATATCTGATGAAGAGCTTCGGAGATAGATAACAGAATTCCTCTATGAATGACCGCACGTCTCCCGGGATGCATGATTTACTCAGGTTTACACAATTTCGTAACAAAACATTACATCAGTATCTTGTCAAGAAGTACGTAGCTCTGTAAAGTCCTCCCTAGCTTTCCTTCATTTCACCAGATACGTTCTTATTCCATGTAATTTGCGCCATCGATACATAGTGGACCTCATCCCACCTATACCTACATACAAAGCGTTTTGGGAACACATTCATTATGCGTACAGCTAAGGAGAGGAATTCCCTGCCGGAGTCTGTGTTTCCTGATAGCTATAACCTAGGGGTCTTTAAGTCAAGAGTGAATAGGTTACTTCTAGGCAAGCGTGCTCCATCGTCGGCCACATCATCGCTTACCATCATGTGAAATAGTGGATAAACGCGAGCCTATGCATAATAAAAAAAAAGTTGTTTATTACGGCATAACTTTTTTATATATGGACCGATCTAGATTGATTTATTTTTGTCTTTAGTTATAGCTCCGTGGTTGTCCCATTACTTATATCTCATTTGCATTGAACCTTGAACTTTAAAGAAACATCAGTGTACTCCTCAAAATTTAACATAGTTATGATTGGAAATAGTGATTTACATATTGCTTAGTTCATGTTACTGAAAATTTTGAAATAAATTGAAATTCTAAGACAAAGAACTCTCACTATAACTAAAAACTTAAAATACAACCGACATCCAAAGAAAAACACGAAATATTGGGTGTCATAAAATAATAAAAAAAAAAAAACTAAATCAACAACACGAAATTAAAGTTTAAAAATTAAAATTATTCTGAATGCTGCAACAGGCATTGTACTCGTACCTAGCATGTAATCAAACTGTATTATGTAATTAGGAAGGGAAGATAACTTGTCTCCTAAGACACAAGTTAACTGCCTAGTTCAGAGGCAGAGCTTTTCTGTAATAGTAACACTTGTTTGCAAATAATTACATGACAGTAAGATTTATCTATTCTCTTTGCGTACGTTTTCATCGTGGTGTTTTCCCATTCGCCAAACAATTTGGCATCTATGACTTCAGGATCTGTAGGTATACCTATTTCTGTGTTCAAGTCAGCCTCAATGATTAAAAACCCATAGTGCCCAGAGAACGGGCTTCTTAGATCCTTAAGTCAAAGTGAACTCACTTACTAATATTTCACTTCTGACCCAAAGACACCATCAAAACAGTGTAAATAAAAAATGAAGGAGTGTCCAAACTTTTATCCACATGTTCGGGTCGGGGCTCGGGAGTAGCCCCCTATTCCTGGGGGCTCGATTGCGGGGCTTTGCGTAAGCGGGGCTCATCACAAAGCTAATGCGAGCCTTAATTATGTACGGAGGAGGCCGGATGTAGGGGTCCTCGGGTACATTAATATGCTAATATTCTATTTCATACGCGGTAGTGCTTTGGTTCCGTATTGTGAGCTCTTACAGTGCAGGCTACTGGTAGACTTGACAAAAATACGTGATTGTGTTTTTTTTTAAATGATATAAGCTATAAGTGCTTGACTGCGATTCCACCTGATGGTAACCAGTGATGCAATCGTTGATGGTGAAGCGCACTAGTTTATTAAGAGCCTATTCACTTTAACCTTTACATAGGTGTATCTTTCGTATTTTTTAAATTTTGATTGATAACGAACAAAAGACGGGATCTGGCGCTTTAACAGTCACAGTTCTAACATAGCCTAACCAAAATGGTTAACCCAACAATGCAGGGGATCCTGGCCACAGCTCTAACCTAACCTGCCCTCCTAGCCAAGTTACGATCATTTCGTTAGCGTCGAACGGCTCGAGTAGGCCACGCCTCCGATTCCTTTGTTCTGACCACGTGACTGAGCGTTGAGATGACGTTAGGACAAAGGAATCGGAGGCGTGGCCTACTCGAGGCGTTCGACGCTAACGAAACGATCGTAACTTGGCTAAGGGGGCTGACCCATAAGATTTAATCACAGTAGATGGTATTTGACTCAGGTACGGCAGGATATGTATTAGAGAAGAAAACACAAATATACTAATTGAATCAGAATCCTAATTTTAGCAGTTTATTCGAAGTATTGAAAATAGAAATGTCGGACCGAGAACACATTGAGTATTTAATTCTTCGAACTTATAAAAATCGGAAAACAAACAAATCGCATTTAGGACTTTCAGTAAAATAATTTTCGGGATTTTTAATAATAATAATATCTAATAGACTTTTGAAAACTCGGAACATCGGAATTTGAAAGGAGTATTTTTATTGGCAGTACTATAGGTATTTTAGATTGTGATAAGAATTAGAACACAAAGTATGATGTCACATACGTTTTTAATCGTCTGTCAAAATCGTGTGTAGATTTAGGTAGATACTAAAAGCAGTCAGCCGTGTGTACACGCAAAGGAATTCATTTAATATTATCAAAGCTATTCAGAAAGCATAATTTTATCATGTCGGCGCTAATCTTTCCGGAGCGGGCATTTATTAATATTATAGTACTTCCTTTGGGGTTTTCCGTGAATTCAGGCTGATGTTTTTCAGATGTATATTTCATGTAAAATGGTGTTTTGAATTTTTCCGTTCATATATTTTCAATTTAGATTTGGAAACAGCAGTTTTTTGGTGTTTACTGAAGGAGTGGGCATAAGATATTGATACCGTATCTAGTTATTTAATTAAGTATCTAGTTATGTACTAATTTGTAAATGACCTTTCTATATTAAAATTTCAAGATTTTAGCATTCTTTAACTAATAAGACACGCCGAAATTACTAATAAGAGACGGAATGATATTGTTTTCCATTCTAATGCATCATCAAAATATGTATTTGTAAAACGATTTTTTACTGTTTTAAGCTCATTTCTGTACAATAAATTAAATAGAAAATTGAGTATCTACAAATTAAATAAGTGTATCTGTACAAAGATTATTCTCCAATATTTCCTAAGCATATCTTATGTAGAGACAGAAGACCTACTTGCTGTATGTAAATAAAACACGCCGTATCGTTAAAATTAATTTATTATTTTTCACTTGTTCACCCTTGTTCAGGCAAATGAGCAATTGTGTTCCTTTTTTAATATTTAATATACTTTATTGTAAATGTGCCCTATGTTATAAATAAACGATTTATTATTATTTATTATTTTTTTTTATATTTTATTTATCTCAGGACCCTGAGGTCCTGGACCTTTGGGAGGCGTACGAGGAGCCGAAGCCAACTCGCAGAGGCCCTTTAGATAATTATAAAGGAACATGATATTTATTATTATTATTATTCTCGTAGCACGTAGATATGTACAGTCAGGGATCAAAAGTGCAGTTGCACTCTACCAATGCCAGACTGTTTAAAATTTCTTTGTAGTAGTAGTTCAATAGTCAAGCACTATTTTATTCAATACTTTAGATTTTATGCTACAAATTAAATCGGTCATTAACCCTCTTCTACAAATAAATTTTAGACACTAGCACTGGTAACTGCACTTTTGACTCCTGACTACCTACTTACTTTCTGTCTCTTCAGATTTTGACTAGTGTGACCTGTGTGTGTTTGGATAGCGATCATTTCTATATGATTTGTTTCTGGTAGCGTCATTAGGTATATAATAATTTTAAGTCTGGATTTGTTAATCAAACGCTTTAACGGTTGAACAGATTTGGATTAAACATGTTTTATTCGGCCTCGTCTAGTTTAATTTGACGTTTAGAAGTGTTTTTCAAAACCTATTTAAAAAAAGGCTCAAGTACGCTTCCTTGGTGCAGCTTTACCATTTTGCCGGTTGCTGTGGAGACTCTGGGCAGTTGTAGTACGGAGGCAAAGTGTTTTGTGACGGGAGGCAACGGGTGACTCCCGGTCCGGGTCGTTCTTGGTGCAAAGGATGGCCCATCACTATTCAGCGAGGTAATGCGGCCAGTGTTATGGGCACCTTTGCACCGGGAACGATCAGGGGCGGGTTATTTATTGATTTTTGACATTTCATTTAATTGTAAAATGATAATTCTCTAATGTAAATTGACATAATATACTTAAGTATATTATATTAAGTTATATTGAAATTAGCTAAATATATTGTTTAAATCATAAATAGTTAAAATAAGTATATAAATATTCGCAAAATAAATAGATTAGCATTTATGATTACACAGGCGGACTAGAAGCTGCTGGGGCTGCAGAATTATTCGAAAGAACGCGGGCGGGTTTTTATAAGGGAAAGCCTGACACTCCGAGCGAGAGAAGTTATTTGTTGATATCACGTCACTTAAAAATAAATCATGACCTGGTATAGGACATAGAATACTTTAAACTCCGCTCGAAAGTGACCCCAGTGGGACAACTTTCAACAATTACGCGGGCGATACCGCTTGTGAAAACGTCTTGAAAAGTTTTATCGTTACTGCAATATAAAAGCTTATTGATGAAACTAGCTCAAACACACACAACATTGATTAAAATCGTTTACATCCAACACTTAAGATGAACGCTCCAAGGCCAGTGTGAAGTTGTATGTTAATTAAAATATGATTGGCGGCCGTAATATAATTAATATCGTCTAACCTTATTGAATGGTTATTTCATGAAAAAAATATTTATTTGTTTACTAAAACTTTATACCTACAACACAAAGATCCAAAGGCAGACTTAATGTATTCTCTACCAGTCAACCAACGGTAGTGAAGAGAAAACACGGCAGGTGCATAAACAAAAACGAAAGATTATTAAGAAAACAAGGATACAAAAGTATATATATAGATAAAATAAATACATATAAAATCCATACACTACAAATATTATAAATGTGATAGTATGTCTGTTTGTCTGTTACGTTTTCACGGTTAAACTACCGAACCGATTTTGATGAGATTTGGTATCAAGGAAGCTTGAACTACCAGGATAGACATAGGCTACTTTTTATCCAACCTTGACTTCGCAATAACCAACATTCACGCGGACGAAGCCGCTGTCAGAAGCTAAACCTAAATGATTCAAGAGTGAATAGGTTACTTCTAGGCAAGCGTGCCTCAACGTCGACCAAATACTTGCTTTCTATCAGGTGAAGACAGTGGTCAAGCGCGAGCCTGTCAATAATAAATAATAAAATAAAAGGGTTAACTGAACTCAAAAGAAAATTTGAATTTCGGGAGCAACCATCTTATGAGGGTCCTTTTTCACTCGCCTATCGTCAACATCGAGCATGTTTTAAAAGCTTGTTACTTCAGCTAACGCAATCCAACGCGATGTTTGAGGAAAAGGCAACGCGAAAAAAGAGAGATAACGCCAGAAAACTCTGTTAGCATTCGGTAATTCCGTGATTTACTCGAATATTTTACAAAACTTGTTCCAGGAAATGTGTTTTTTGTAAACCCTTTAAAAGTTTTTGAGGCTTCTAGCCTTGCAAATTAATACGACGATAATTTTTTTCTTGTTATACTTTTTCTTGTTATATTTTTTCTTGTTATACTTTTTCTTGTTATATTTTTTTGACTTTTTTGATTTTTGAGTGAGTAAATTATGAAGTGTCAAAGTTCATGCAAAGTAGCAGATTATCAGAGGTCTTTACTAGATTAGTTTTACACAAATTTATAAATTGATTTCAATAGAAGCCTAGATAATATCCACAAGAAGAAAGTGTTTCCAAAATATCTAATGAAAAATGTTTAATAACATCATAATCGCGTAAGAGCGGTTGTATGAAAAACAGTGAAAATGTACGTCGAGTTGCATCCCCTTAATGGGAATATAACGTAAGCCTGAGTGGTTTCTTGATTAATGAGGGGGCAAGTCAGCCGGGAATGCAATTACAGAGCAACGCAGTTACTGCACACATTTGGAAGAGTCTAAACACAGCCTATGCCCCGTAACTACTTAGAAAGTTATTATACAAATAGTTCTTAAGCCTGTTTGACAGAAACAGCGACGCGTGGCCGCGGCAGATCATGGAAGAGATGGCGGGACGACCTGAATGTGTGCCTTAAGAGGGCCTTTCTCCACTCGTCTATCGTCAACGCGAGCACGGTTTAAACGCTCGTTGTTTCTCATCTTATGCAATGTTTGATGAAGAGGCTACGCGAAAAAAGAGAGATAATGCCTGAAAATTCTGTTGGCATTCAGTAATTCCGTTATTTACTGAAATATTTCACAAAACATTAATAATATTTTTGGAAAATATTGTAGATAATACTGTTAATGTATCATACATTATAAAGGGCCAAAGTTCACGCAAAATAGTAGATTTTCAGAGGTCTTTACTGGATTAGTCTTACACAAATTTATCATTTGATTTCAATAGAAACCTAGTCTATAATATCCACAAGATATCTGTGTTTCCAAAATATTTAGAGAAATAACGTATCATAATCATGTAAGATCGTTTGCATGATAATGTACCTCAGGAAGGACGCTCTTAAGAATTGGAAAGAAGAAGCGAAAAATCATGACAGTGGGAAGGAATGGAGGGAGGCCTTTACCTTAATAATAATTTGCAGAATATGCGTGCGAATTATCTGGACTCCTTCAGCCTGTCCCATCATCATCTTCATAACTTCACTTCTGAGCATGACCCTCTACTCTTTCGTGTCATGCGGCCATCTCCCGCTGCTGGACTTGATTCTCTTGTCTTTTGCATCTTTCTAATTTCGATATTTTTTTCTAAATTTGTGTGTTGTGTGTAAGAAAAAACTAGGAAGCGGTGGTGTTTAGTTTTTAACTTGAGAGGGTCCTTTTACACTCGCCTATCGCCAACATCGAGCATGGTTTAAAAGCTTGTTGCTTCATCTAATGCAATCTAACGTGATTTTTGATGAAGAGGAAGAGGTGTAATAACATCATAATCACGTAAGAGCGGTTCTATGAAAATGTACTTCGAAAAGGACGCTCTTAATGTCACTCGCTCTTAGCTTCACTTTTTTTTTTGACTGACCGTCATTTTGACAATTGAAAAGTGCCTATAATTGGTTTATTTGAAATAAACATTTCTGATTTCTGTCTAAAATACAAGTGAATGTACCTCATCTAAAACTGTCAGAGTCGGGAGAAGATGTTTTTAAAGTGAAGCTACTAATGCCGCTTATAGTGTTTATCGTTAAGGTGCAATTTTGCAATTACTGTCTCAAGCCAAGTGCAATTTGGTGCGAAACTCCCAATGTCTCCAGTGCAACTGGTTCAAAATAATATTGGATGCACTTCAACGTCCAACTTTTTATAATTAGCGAGCGATGGACGTGAAAGTGTGTCCAACATTGGCCATTGTAAGGCCAAGGTTACTGACGGGCAAGTCTCATGGCGGGAGCGGTCTTCAAACTTCTTGCACGAACAAATTCATTTTACACACTGAACTTGAAACTTATGTTAAGCTCTTTTTATATAGAATTTAATAGACGTTTCACTGCCGATTTTATTTTAAAGTTTAATGAAAATAAGCCACTGGATCTGTCGCACGATTTATAAAGTTGGTTCCTCGCGGGTCACGTTACCGCGGTCTGGTGGCACCACGCTGGTGGCTGTGGTGAACCTCGCCGGCTGGTGTCCCGGGCTCCACTGCGCCCCACCACGAACCCTCCCCAATTATAAGTTGGGCACGCGATCCAACCTCCCAGGTACCTCGCCAGGTATCCGCCACATTTACATAAGTAATTTAAACTCGCTTTGGGGGTAATTTGGAAATAATTTGGTTGTATAAAGTTTGATGGCGGAATTATCAATGTATGCGCGCTTCTTGTGATTCGGTAAGGAAGTTATGGCTTGTATCCTATGTTTAGTGGTATTTATGTTCGATTCATGTGAATGGTAGACTCATTTATTGGTTTTGGCATCTAGAATCTTCCAAGAAGAACAAATATACCCTTTGATACGCCCCTCAATTTTACGATTTGGTATTTTTATGTTTAAAACTAGTTTATGCCAGCGGCTTCGTCCGCATGAAAATGAAAAAATATACCATGGGAATATAATCCCGTGATAGTATCCTATGCCATATTCCATGATCTACCCGTGTGCCAAATTTCATCCAAACTAATTTAACCGTTTCAGCGTGAAGGAGTGACATACATACAAATATATTTTCACCTTTATCATGTACTAGCTTGTGCCCGCGGCTTCGCTCGCGTAAATGTAGGTTTCTTCATACAAACTTTGGACCCCCGCTTCATCCCCTTAGGGAGTGAATTTTGAAAATCCTTTCTTAGTGCTCGCCTACGTCATAAAAGGAAACCTCGTGCAAAATTTCACGCTCCTAATCCCAGTAGTTTCGGCTGTGCGTTGATATGTCAGTCAGTCAGTTTCTCCTTTTATATATATAGATGTGCGATTATATCTATCTATACAATGTGTGATAAACTTCATACATTAAAAAAAAAAACTATGCATAAGCGATATGGACGAAAATGTTAGACTATCAACGCCGATCACAATGATATCTGTGATGTAATGAGGAATATGTAAGTATAAGTCGCTTTGCCTAATTCCATGGATTAAAGGGGATATTAAACAAAATGTTAAAATGTCATTTTCGCTAATAATCATAAAACTTTTACAGCAGCGTAACATAACAACACTGGGCAGAGGTGCCCAACGTTTATTATAACACCACAATTCGCGAGTTATATTTTAAAGTGTAACTTTTAAATATGTAATTATTTTTTATTGAATGTGTTTTTGTTTGTTGTAGTGGTTATGTTGTTCAAATTTTTGTAATTTTTGCCTGTCTACTGGTAAAATATGGCCGAACTTTTTACTATTTTGTCAGCGTATATATTTTTTTTTTTCGGTGGGAAAATCATCTTATGACATCCCCCGCCCTTGGGCGGGGCGGGAGATAGTGTCAGACTTTTACTGACTAAAAACCCACTCCTGTTCCTTCGTTGCCTTTCGTACCAGGGCCGAGTCTTCCTTTCAGAATCAGAACCTTGGCCCCAGTAGGCTTCGACCCTGCTAGGCCCCTACAGTTGCTGACATCTCCTTGAGGCGCGCGTGGAACAGCACGCGCCGTCGACGACTTGGGCTCGGTCCGGACGGTTACAGGACGATCGGACGGCGAGCCACCCATTGCTCGCCGTCGGCAAGCCCGCGTCTACGGTGGCCGGAAATCGGGATCGGAATCCCGGCGGCGGTTGGGGCGTGAGGACCGTTGCCTCACGCGATCGGCCTCCTCCTTTGCTAGCATTACTGCTTCGCAGAAGGAGGCGACCGCCTGCCACTCCTACCATGGCTTGTACCAAGGCCCGGACCTGTCTACTGGTAAAATATGGCCGAACTTTTTACTCTTTTGTCACCGTATATTGTACCCATATTCTATACATTCTATACTCCTCCTCCTCCTTGCGTCGTATACCTCAATGCTGAGGGTCGTGACCTCCCTGCTTCATCACTTTCACTCGTAAGATATTCCCCCAACTGTTTGTGTTGCTGACGATTCGGAAACAATATATTCGTACAGCACCAAATTGATTGAAACTGTTTAGTACAGTTAGATAAAAAAAGTTTTAAATGTGCCAATTCGGATAGACACTGTGTCCGAACATATTGTGTTCGAATCGTCAGTCAGCTATCTGTATCTGTCTCTGGCAGTGTGAAGGGCATTGTATACCGTAGATTCAAAAGTGGTACGGATCCGGTGGGAACGTATTGGGCTGCGCCCGCGAGGCCTTTTCCCCATCCACTTTACCGGTCACGTGTCTGTTTGTAATATCAAAATAACATTTTTTTTAAATCCATATGAAATTAATAGAAAATGCAATTTTAATTTTTTAAAATTTTTGTTGGTCTGTTTGTTTCGCCTAATCTCCGAAACGCCAAGGCTGATTCTGATAGGACTTTTACTGGTAGGGAGGTGATGTTATAAAGAATAACTCAGGTTTCTTTTATTTTAGAAAAAGAATTAGATTTCTTCAAAAAAAATAAAACTTCTTGTTATTGTGATTAAATGGCATTGTGCTGTCTTAGTAGTTTGACGCGGATAACTGTTAGTTCCAAAATAAATTTACTTATTTACTAATTAAAACCTAGGTGCCTTCTCGCGGAGAGGTGGCCTGAGTCCCAACAGTGGGAATATTAGAAGGCTGATTATTTTGTTACATATTATCTCTTGTACTAAAAGAGTTATGAGTATACATGTTGATGGATGGAGAGGAAGAGTGTGACCAAAGAAAAGATGGATGGATTGTGTGAGAAGTGATATGAAAGAAAAAGGAGTTAGTGATAGTGTGACGAGTGACAGGACAGATTGGAAAAAAAACGTGTTGCGCCGACCCCTAATAAAACGGGATAAGCCCCCTTAGCCAAGATACAACCGTTTCGTTTCGATTCTCTTTTCGTTGATCGCCTCGAGTAGGCCACGCCTCCGATTCCTTTATTCTGACGTCATCTTAACGCTCAGTCACGTGGTCAGAACAAAGGAATAGGAGGCGTGGCCGACTCGAGGCGATCAACGAAAAGAGAATCGAAACGAAACGGTTGTAACTTGCCTAAGAGGGCTGGGCAGGAAGAAGATGATATCTCTTATACCCCATTGTAACCGGTGCCGCCGATACTGTGTTAATAACTGATCGATTGATGTTTATTCTTTAGGTTTTTTGTTAAGCGATAATAACAAATAAACCACTTACTTAGAACATTAAAACAGTATTGCAAACTGCGTTATTGTATGGATATTTCGAGTTTTTCGTGTGGTGGATTCCGTTCCCTCTCACAGAGTGAATCTTTCCAGCAGTGGGATTCCTATCGGTAGATTATGATTTTTATTTCGATTGTTTGATAGGAACCGTTTTCGCAAACTACGAAGACGTCATGTAGCCGCGCAGCTTTCAGCACCACTGAGCCATCAGAAGCAAGCAAGCACTGAGTACATACAGCCACGTTCTAAATATAGCCTAATTTCTGATCCGGCTCAAAGGACGAATTGGTTTCCAATCTCATTTTGTTAAAACGAGTGTTTTCAATAAAACACTTGACATTACAACTACTTCAAGAAACAACTATTTAATGGAGGGGTAAACTTTATATAGTCTGCAAAAGTGTTCAAAAAGAATGTAATTCATGTCAATTTAAAATAAGAAAATAAGAATGCTGACACAGAATATCCTGAAAGGTGTTGTTTCCACGGGTAGTGTGAAAGCGAAACCCGGAGCCCTGGGACGAAGGCAAAGAAGGAACAGAAGTGGGTTTTTAGTCAGTAAAAGTCTGACACTATCTCGCGCACCGCCCAAGAGCGCGATTTGTGATTAGATGATTTTCCCACCTAAAAAAAAGGTGTAGTTTGAAAAACTTGGAAACTCTTTAGAGTTTATTTTGTACCGATTACTCTGTAAACGGTGGAGATCGTTTTGATGAAAACTTTTTAAATCACCAGAAACAGGTGGTAAGGCGCTTTGCACCAAGTACGTATTTTAGTCTTAATCTGCTTACCAGGAACGGTTATTAAAGCTTAACATTTAACAAGCTACCGAAACCCCCATTTATTGCATCATTGTCTTTGCCTGCGAGAATTACGCACAATATCATCTCACTCAAACCGAAAACATTCTGAAAAATTGCTGAATAATCTGTTCACGAGCAATTAACTTCAAGCTTGCCTGTAAGCGGGCCGGCTGGGCGGCAGGGCTGGGGCGGCCCCCCGGCACACTGTCAGGGACAGAGATTACAGCCCGTCTGCCCACCCCCAGGACTGCGGTGTTGCCAACACATGGCAATTTGGCACCGCGCACCGCTTCGGTGCTAAATAACTATGACAAATAATAATATCCTTAACAGTTGTGCTGTTACTTAATTTTCATAATGCTGGATTGTTTCGTTTTACATATAACTAATTATTTTTAATAATAATTTTAATCGCGGGAATCCGATGGATGCGAGACGCACAGGGGGGAGCTCCATGTCCAGCGGTGGACGTCTATCGGCTGAAATGATGGTGATGATGAATAATTTTAAAGATTTTAGCGCTAGATGTATAACTGCCACTGATTCTTAGCTATATCTGATGAGATTGACAGATTGACTTGTGTTTTGATAAAAATGAGATTAAATATAACTGACAAAAAGTAGATGCTACTATACACCTTCTCTCAACCCTTCGGGAAATAGAGGAGTACAGGCGTGATGTCGTGTTGGAGATTTCTCATTATCCTATGTTATGTGTGATTTGTATGCCATCGACTGGTTAATCACAAGGCCCACCTGATGGATGTGGTAACAACCGTATACAGACATCTCCAATACTAGTAGTACTTATAAAATGTACACTTACAGGTAATGCATAAGTAGAGATAAGCAGTGAAGCACTGTGATTGTTATAAATATGTCGGATTCGGGCAATAATATGGACACTTAAACTAATTGCAAGAACACCTTCCATCACACGGCTACAATTGGACGTAGCCCAGCACAATGAGCCACGGTGGCAGTTCACCTTTTAGTTGCTCCACCTCGCTGCGAGCAGTAATGGACCGCTGGACAGTCAAGCCTGAATCGCTATCGAGATATACCGTAGCGAAATTTTACTCGTTTCGTATTATTAATTCTCATCATGTAGATAGAGGTTGGACGACGCCACCAAGGTACATCTAGGAAGAGGTGGCAAGACGACTTAGACGCCTACCGCAAGGGCAGCTTCGATGTAGGTGTGTGGTGATGGACCAAGGTTAAATAAAAACCTCTAAGTTTCACCGTGTATCAAACCATTGCATGAACCGTATGAAAAAATCCTGTCTTTCTGACAAACATAGATAGGCTACTCATTTTCTCGAACCTGAAAGAAATTTTCATTAGTCTGACCCCCGCAAACCATATCTTACTAAGACTAGACTACTTAATATTCTAAGGGTACAATGTCGCCCATCATCGTCCAAAATCTTCTAAACGTCAGTCCCGTGTCAGCGTGTCATATTCTGTGAAGGGGCGATATTTTCCGCGGAGGCTGGCAACACCGGGACATTAATCACTCTGTTTAGACGGCCGCCACGTAATGAACTATTGTTACAATCAATAACCCTGCATGCTGAGTGCCGGGATTAGGACTACGGAGCTTCGCGATTGATGCAACCGCGTTTCAGTGTTAATTTGGTGACGATGAAAAGTGTATCGGGTTTAAATTGATTTGGAAGAGGGAACTACCATTGTACTTTTTATAACATATTTGTTTAAGTATAGAACACAATAAATAATGTCACATCACTTCACATCATCAAAATTTGTAATATCTATGTCTTTGTTTATCTTTTTTCACGCACTGATCCAAATTTTAGTACTATGTGATTTTTTTTTTCAGGAAATCATTGCACCACGTTATTTGCTTTGGAATCGTACCCAGCATCTCATTTTCTATCGACCCAAACGTGAATGCAATCTGAAACTATATATTGAATTATCACTACATAAAGTTGTCAAAAAATAAAAGGCCCTTAAACTTAGGACTTAAATACGCAAAAAGAATATTTGCAATATATTCCATCATATTATAATTATAACGCGCCAAAAAAATGTAGATATGATGTATTTTTTTAAAACACTTTATGTAATTAATTATTATTTTTCAATACACTTACTCGAAAACCCGCTCTCATCCCACCGTTTTTAGGCACGCAATAGACTGTTTTCCGCACTAGTGCAGAAAAGTTCGCGTGCTCTCCCACGCCACAATTTTATTACATTTATCGCATCAGGCTGGGCGCGCGTCGACCCCCACGTGTCGCCGGTCAACCCCCGTTTATTCATTTCTTTGTAAGTGTATTGAAAAAAGTCGTTTGATACACGTGCAAATTTGTCATTGCGACCGAGGCGGAATTCGCACGAGCCGCAGGCGAGTGTGTTATGGAGTCGAGGGCTGCAGTGACAAACTTTCTGCACTTGTATTAAAATGTACTATTATTGTTTCTTTCAGTTTCGTTCCAAGTTACATTCTAGGGTATTACTCAAATGTCAAATCGAGCCTTTTATTTTTTAACGAGTTTAGTTACAGATTGCGTCAGTTGACTTAGAAAACGTAGACAAACAAACATTTATTTTCTTGTTCAGTTTAAAAGGCTTATATTAGAATATCTGTGGTAACACAAAATGATTGACATAATAGCGGCAACAGACAAACACACTCGGCTGGATTTCCGAGTCACTGGGTTTCGTGTACAACAGCCGTATATATTAGGTTTCTAAAACTTCAAACGAATATTAATATTAAAATCCTTTCCCAGGGTATAAATATCTTAGACCTGCCACTATTGGCAGCTCTAAGATATTTATAACCTAAGTTACGATTCCCGGGTTAAAATAGTAGTATATATAGAATCGTAACTTGTACTTTGTGCTTTCGGAGGTTGAGTAAGAGCACTTTATATTTGTAATTTTAAGTGGTATTTTTTTTTCGTCATTTTTTATTTTAATTGATGTTTTATGTTTGTAAGTTTAATTGACTATTTATAATTTTATTTTCTTTTTTAATTAAAATTTTTAAGTAAAAGTTATACACTTTCTCTCACTCCCCAAAGACCGAGAGGAGTTATTATATTACCTTACAAAAACGGGTACCATCCGCAATTGGTTGGTATCCCAACTAGTCGCACCAGCTAAGTGTGGCGGCGAGTAATATTCTTACCAGTGTCGGCGCCACCGAAGACCCGTCAACCATTAAAGCAAGAGTGAACAGTCATATTCTATGACGACATGGTTGGCGCAGAGGTCGCGTGTTCGAATCCTGCGTGGACTAAATATTTGCATGGCCAATAGTTGACCCGGGTCTGGGTGTCTCGTGTACGTGAGTTTACAGAGTAAGTCTAAGTGTGCGGAAAACTTATTTAAAAAAAACCGGTGAAGTGTAAGTTAGTCTTGAGCACCGAGGGTTCCGTACAAACTTAACTATGTAAATAGTTCGATTCCTGAATCGATTCTCGAGGATTTTGTGCTGTAACAACAAAATTACAGTTTTCAGACTTTATCATTTAATTGTGATATGAGATCTTGCTTCTTGCCAAATTTCAGGATTCTAGGTCAACGAGAAGTACCCTATAAGTTTCAATTTTCTTGCGATTGTCAAAATTATGCACCTAAACGGAGAATAAACGGACTTATCTTTAGATTGAGTTGACTTAAAAGTTTGTTTTTTTCACTGCTTCGAGGAGCAGCAGACTTGAGCATTTGATATTACTTTCAGTTCAATACCTCCACGTTAAGGAATTGGGTTTTGACAGACGGACAACAAAATGACCCTACAAGGGTTCAGTTTTTGCTGACTGAGGTACAGAACCCTAAAAATATATATTCTGGTTTTGCTTGTTCCATCACTTACCAACTATAACTTACGAGCTAACCCGTCGCTCAACATCTAGCGAGATCGAGGTCAAGAGCTGGTTCATCACGAAATAAGAGAAAAATTATGTTCCACAGTATATATCTACTGGGGCCATGGGTAGTGTGAAAACGAAACCCGGGGCCCTGGGACGAAGGCAACGAAGGAACAGGAGTGGGTTTTTAGTCAGTAAAAGTCTGACACTATCTCCCGTTCCGCCCAAGAGCGGGATTTGTCATTAGATGATTTTCCCACCTAAAAAAAAAACAGTATATATCGATTATTTGAATTGAAACAAATCAATATTTTTATTATATATTTATTCTTAATATTATTATGTCAGTATCATGTTTCATGATTACTTCATTTGCTAGATAGATTACACTGTGACTCAATTTAACTGTGTCCTCGACTAGTACGTAACTTAGATTAACACATTGAAATATCTTGTACGTATTCACTGGATATCTCGTAGATAATTTCTGCTCAGACGTCACCTACGAGAAAACTCGTGAATTTATATTTATGTGTGTAATGTAAATTATTAACAATTATATTTAAAAATAGTGCATACAAGAATTAAAGTGTAATTGTGTAGTTTTTTTGCCGGTTCTTATCTACAGACCACTTGGAACCGTGCACTTGATTCTGACGTGCTGATAGTGCCCATGTGATAAAATATTTTAGATTGGATTGAATTGTGTGTAAAATAATTTAAAAAATTTGGCCAAGTGCGAGTCGGACTCGCGCACTGAGGGTTCCATACAAACTTACCTATATAAATAAATCAATTCCCGAATAGAGTCTCGAAGATTTTTCCGAATCGTATTTTTTTTTTGTGACGTATCTACAAATTTACTATTTTGTAAGAAAAAGAAAGAAAAAAAGTATGTTTAATTGTCACACCATGATTCATGAATCAACAAGTATACCTATGCTATAAGTCTTGCTATATGCCAAATTTCTGGTTCTACTCAACAGGAAATATCCTATGAATTTTGATTCTCTAAAAAATTTCCCTAAAGATTCCATAAACGGCCGTATTTTTTTTGTCGTTAATTTAGAAGTTTGAGTTTTAAATAATAAATAAATAACTTCATAAAAAAGAAAATTAAATATACAAGTGGAGGAACTGACGGCCACACACAGAGACTTCAGTTAACGATAATGTGGGCATTAGTGAGTTAAGTGCTTAAATTCCTGTAGCGTGGCGCATGCACTAAATTCCTCTCATGCGTATCAGTGTAAACGACACTAGAAAAGCGCTAAGGAATCTCGTTAGCTTGTCTGATACTTGTTTTTCTATAGAACGACTGTAGGGTTTTTAAAAGTCTCCATTAGTTCTGTCTATAATTGGAATAATATGAAAAATGCAAGTAGATTTAACTTTATTAATCTCGTAAACAGAGCAGTGGTTGCCGAGCGGTAACGGCTCCGACTTACGAGTTGTAGGTCGCGGGTTCAAACCTAGCCTACCTATAACTTTGTGTAATTTATTTCATCACCTCTGCTCTCAAAACCGTGAAGGAAAACATCGTGAGCAAACCGGCATGTCCTAGAACCAAAAATTCGAAGACATGTGACATCCACCAACCCGAACTGGGCCCGCGTGGTAGATTACGGCCCATTCCCTCTCCTAGCGAGGAGGCCTGAGTCCCAACAGTGGGAACATTATATGGACGACTATGCTATGCTATCGTAAGGCCCAACCTAAATTTAGGTCGATATACATTACGACCTAATTAATGTACTAAAAATAGTCGCATTGCGGCCCAGAACTTTTTTCTTTCCTTCTTCTTTCTTCTTTAATGCTTTTGGCTAAATTCTTTTAAGCGGTATTTCCTATACCTAAAGTTAACTATTGTCATGAAAAAATATATGGAATTAATATGTTCGTGGTAAATGTTTTTTTTAGATTGTTTAAACCAAAAATTACGTTTAAATATCATGTCATAATTTTAGGTCACTGGGCTGTAATGTTATGATTTTAAAAAAAGGTTCTTGGGCCGGAAGGTCTAAATATTTTTGTAATTGAATTAGGTTGTTGGGCCCTACGAGGTTAAGTAATTTTAACTACACACTGACCGTTGGGCAAGTGTCCACAAAGTGGGTACCTGCCCCCCTAGCCAAGTTACAACTGTTTCGTTTCTATTCTCTTTTCGTCGACCGCCTCGAGTCGGCCACGCCTCCGATTCCTTTGTTCTGACGTCATTTCAGCGCTCAGACACGTGGTCAGAACAAAGGAATAGGAGGCGTGGCCGACTCGAGGCGATCAACGAAAAGAGAATCGAAACGAAACGGTTGTAACTTTGCTAGGAGGGCAGTGGATTTACGACGCCGCCGAAATCGACCTGGGAAGAGGTGGCGAGATGACCTAGATGCCTACCGAAAATGCTGGTTCGAGGTGGCTCAAAAAAAAATACCTGGAAGAAGTTGGGGCAGGCCTTTGCTTAGCAGTGGAAATATAGGCAAAATAAAAAAAATACGATACGTCCCAGCTTCTCACGGGTGTTATAAATACCGATGCCATTAACTTGAAAGATCACTATGCGTCGCGATTGCAGTCAATACAATGATAATTCATGATATGAGTGACGTGACGCGACGCGCTTATCTGAACAACGCTACGACGCGTCGTCCTGATAACCGCGTCATGGCGGTACGAGTGACCTTGGCCTCACACGATAAATGCGTGATGTTGGCGTTAATACTCATTTGGGCAATCTCTGACTAGGAGTCTGATTTATTCATCGGAGAAGCCATCGTAATGTAAAAAAACAAAATGTTAGATCTCGATATTACAACTAGCGTAACAATTGCTCAAATAGATAATCCGATATTATTATTGTTTTAAGTTCTTACTTGCGTGATTACGAGCAGTGGTGACGCACGACAACTGACAGTCGAGTAAGGTAGCGCGTAGCAATTGACGTAGCAGCGTAGCACTTGTAGCAGCCGCGTAGCCGGGCAAGATGACGTATGTAGCACCGCCCGTAGACTGGACACTATATACATAGAGCTTAGCCAAGTTGATAATCTACATTTGTTACTGCTAGTAGAAAACTTCAAAAATATGGGAATGACATCATCTCAACGTTAAGTCACGTGGTCAGAACAAAGGACTCGGAGGTATTACTGACTGTAGAAAGTAGCGGTCTCAATGCAGCGCACACGCCGCAACCCGGAATCAAATCCCACCGGACGACGATGGCACTTTTTCCAAGTCACGACGTTCTTTCAATTGACAGTTCAGTTCGTTGGTGAGGCGAAATTATCGATACCAACAAATATGGTCACTGTATCTAATTGGAACCTACCCAAGACGGAAAAGGAGGGTCCGAGCTTGAATGCAAAATGCACTGATTTTGAAATATTAATGTTGTTTTGTACGTTATATTATTATGTTCAAGTAAAGAGAAATCTATAACATGAAAGATCAAACTGTTGAAACCTCCGACCATCAGGCAAAAATCATAAGCACAGAAACAAGGCTTACGAATGCTATCGCTCTCAGACACTGCGTATTCAGAAACAGAGCCTTCTTCAACATTCACGCCCTCTACCTTGTCGATAATCGGGCGCTCAATCCGAACTGTCTCGAATACAAAGCAGCAGAAGCAGTCTCCGTCTCGACCGAAGGGAGAATAACAGATACGGGCTTCCTATGCGTAGCGACATCTATGGCGCCACATTAGAACTAAAGTACGAAATCCTGCATCGTATAATTAGTACGGACGTATACATTAGTAGGAAGTGCTCACAAGTCGACACCTTTGTCGCTTGTCGTTCCCCGTCGGGCGCCCTCCAGGTAACCGGCGGATTCACCTGGCGGCGACTGAGCGCCGAGGTGTCTTAAAAATAACGACACTGTGGAAATAGTGCTGCGGCGCTTCCACTGAACAATAACCATTTACACATAAAGGCAAGCGGCGCATGCGCGCCTGTCATGAGCCAAGGCCACATGAGCTAGTCGTCCTGCGCTGGGCCTCCTCCGAATAACCGGCGGAGCCTTTTCGGGGCCCCCAACGATATGTCCGTGAGTGAGTGCCGGACATCAACAACGCCTGCCAGCTATACCAAACCTTCTTCATGAATGACTTTCTATTGGTAAAACCGCTTTAACCGCTTATAAATCGTCGTCGACTAGCAGTTTGCACTTTTCTACTAAAAATATAATCCGCCTATCTCCATTCCTTCTTCCTGTTCTAACTACAGGCAAAACACATACAATATGATGGTGCGAGTAAGGACTTTGACCCATTTACCCCAAAAATTTATTCGGCACTTACTCGACTGAATGTTGACTTTTTTAATAGTGTATAGTGCTAATGTAAGTACTATTTTTTTTACCGTGCTTGTGAGTGATCGTAAGTTTTCTATTACTTTTTCTGTTTTTACCCGTGAGAACCTGTCATTAGCTCAATGTCTCACATACAATGGTTATCCATTTGTTATAGCTGTTAGTTCTCCTACGATGAAATAAATAAGTTAAAATCCGTTTTGTAGGTTTTGATATTATCGCATACAAACAGACAGACAGACGCGGTGGGGTCTTTGTCTTATAATATGTATGTAAGAATAAGGATCGCCTTTTAAAAACCTTGTCGTGATCATCATCATTATTATTTCAGCCGAAAGACGTCCACTGTTAGCATAGGCCTCCTCCAAGTATCGCCGCAGTGAACGGTCCTGTGCGTCTCGCATTCATCGGGTTCCCGCAACCCTCTCCAGGTCATCGGTCCACCTTGTAGGAGACCTTCCAACGCTGAATCTTCCCCACGCTGAATCTTGCCACTCCAGAACCTTTCTGTCCGAACGACCATCTGTCGGTCTTGTAATATGAAGGGTTAATTAAGTGAGCAAATTTTCATAAAACATAACTTTTATTGAAGACAACACCTTCTAAGCTTACACCATACAACTTAGATCAATCACTAACCACACAAGTTCAGTCTAAGAGATCCGAAAATGAGTATTTTTTGTCACAACTATCATGAATAATTTATTCAAACAATTTTTTTCTCATTCTCAAGTAGTTCTTGTAGAATTAGTATATACATGTCTACTCGTAATTAATTTTCTTTAATTTATTTCTTATAGTAACTATTGCAAAAATCTTAATAAAACATGGATACAACTGAAAAACGTTTAACATTTATGATTTCTTTTGCATTGAAAATAAAAATAAAACGTGATTTACAAAATTACAACATGTAGACATTCCGGCCCAAGATACTTTATAAAATTATAGCCCATCGACCTAAAATTATGACAAGATATTTTAACGTAATTTTTGGTTTAAATAATCTAAAAAAAATATTTACCATGAATAAAAATATTTATTATAGCAATATATTTTTTGCATGAAATAGTTAACTTTAGGTATAAGAAATACTGGTTAAAATAATTTAGCCAAAACCTTATTGAATACTTTTTTACTATACTTACTAAATTTCTGGGCCGCAACTACTTGTGACTATTTTTAGTACATTGGGTCGTAATGGATAACATAATATGTTCAGTTTGGAAATTAATTCCACAATACATCGTAAAAATTATAATCATTTAAAAACAATAAATAAACAATGACAAGTTCTGTAATTAAAAATGTTATTAATATTATTATTTTTTAAGGTAAAAGTGCCAAATTTTCTTAAGTTTTTTGCATACAGGTCAGTGTCAAATACTGTATATATTAATTAAAATATTATTGATGGCCGTACGCTAGCAATTAAATGACTTTATGAAATAGTCATTGAATAGGGTTAGGCGAACTGAGAGGCTTCTATTGATGATTTTAATGATTATAATTCCTAAATAAATACGTGTTACGGTCTCCAATCATATTTTAATTAACATACAACGTGGCACTGACTTGCAAAATGCAAAAAACATAAGAAAATTTTAATTTCTCGGGCTATCTTGGAGCATCCACCATAATGAGCTCTTTAATTACAATATAAAAATATCAACGCCCCCTCTGACTGTTATTGAAAATGTGACTACTCCTCTAAGTGTGAATTAACTACATTTATATAAATCTGAGAAAAATTCAGGTTTAAAAACAAAAATATGTTGTTAACAGTGACGTGTTCTTACGAATTAACTTTAAACAAGTCTTAACATATACTTAGGTAAAAACTAACACCTGTAACTTAAACGAAATAATATGTAAAATAGATTATAACACCTATTTTAATTTACTTCTAAAAGACATCAGTTTTTGACAGAAGAAAAGAAACCTGGAATTGTGAGCTCTACTCATCTCTCTCTATGTACTGAGAAATAATTCGTTTATTTGTAAACTTTTATCAAAGTCTGTTTCGTTTCTTTTGTTCTGTATAATTATAAAACAATTATAGACTGTCGCACAGGCAGATAATAAATCATTAACCAACGATTAAGTTTTAGATACATTAGGGGTCAAAATGTACCCCAACATGATGCGCGACGCTGAGAAATTGTCCAACAACATGTCCCGCTTCTTTTGAAAGCGTTGTAAGATGTTGGGGGGCAAGTTGCGGGACACTGGGCTTCGTTGCAGCGTTACATAGTATCATACGTACAAAGCGTTTTGCGAACACATTCATAATGCGTACAGCTAAGGAGTGGAATTCCCTGCCGGAGTCTGTGTTTCCTGATAGCTACAACCTAGGGGTCTTTAAGTCAAGAGTGAATAGGTTACTTCTAGGCAAGCGTGCTCCATCGTCGGCCACATCATCGCTTACCATCAGGTGAGATAGTGGTCAAACGCGAGCCTATCAATAATAAAAAAAACATACATTGAGCGTTGCACGTCATGTTTAGGGACATTTTGTCCCCTAATGTATCCGAGGTTTTTGCAATGATGGTCGGTCGAGAACAAAAAAAGTTACGTACTTACTACGTAGTTTTTTTTTTTTGCAATAAGTATTGTTAATTATGATGCTCTTCTTCGCTCGCTTTAAATTTCTAACCGACAATTTTTTTTCACTAGTGTATTCGTATTCCGAACCAACATTACTGTAGTTTCGGAATACCGGAATACACTAATGCTATCGTTAGTCAATGATTCCTTTTAAGTTTAACAAACGTCTGTGAATAACGCGGTTATAAAGTTGCGAGCCAGCAACTGGTTCGTATCCTGGCATAAGATTAATAAATAACACTAGTTATGTCCTTTGGTGTCTTATGCCTTTGGTGTGTCGAATATTCGAGAGTGCAGCCGGGCGGAGAGTCAGCGATGTCTCCAGGGCTGAAACATTCATTATTGGCATTATCAGTTGCGAGCAATACTTAAAAAGTTAATGACTTGCAATCACGAGAGTTCAATAAAACGATGTACATTGATTTATTTCTTAGAGAACAGCGGGTTACGGGATTGTGTGTGATATGATGAGTGGCATTTTTTACTTAATACATCACTAATTTTTAATTAGTATAAATACTTAAAGGGCTTATTAGAAAAGGTCTCGTTATTATTTAAGTAAAGTCTCAATAAATACTATTCATAAACAGCAAAGTAATTTGTTTATATCCCAAAATGTCACTCACTTTATGGAAATACCGCTATTGATTATGAATGAAAAACAATGGAAAAACCCTGCGCGTATTATTTTCTAGTAGCAATTGTTATGAATAATTGATCCAATTATGAATTTACCAATTATGACAAATTTTCGTGGACAATTTTGGAATTTCGTTTTTTTTTACTTTTGACTACACAAATATGATCAGTAACGGGTACGGCTATGGCCCCATTTATTTGTACTATCTAATCACGCCGCTCAGGGAGTGCAGAAGGGATAGAAAGAGGTGTACGACTATGTACCTGTTTATTTTTAGTTAAGAAATTATCAACTATTTCCTCCCGCTAAGAGTAGAGCGAGAAGGAATGTCAGACTTATGCTAATTAAAATCCTTCTGTGTTATTTCAGTTGCTCTTTGTATTCCAGGGCCGTCGTGACTTTTTTGAACTATCCTGCAGTACGTTTATATACAGTATCTACAGCATCATTTCGTCAGTTATCTTGCAGTTTTCTGTAATAGAGGTAACAAGTTCACCAAGCTTGTTACCATCAACCAAATAGAACAAATACAGGCTATATGCTGTTATTGAAAAATTGGACATGGAAAAATCCAACCCGGAAATCAAACTTCACATACTCAGCAGTTCCGCAGTAAAATCAACATATTAGTCACAATATTTATTGGTATTCAATTCATAATAAGCTTTAATTTTTTTTAAATTAATAGTTTCGTGTTTGACTATCAGTCTAGATTTATGAACTCGGTTTGTTGCCATCAGGAAACAAACTCCGGCAGAGTATTCTAGTCCTAACATTTTTTTTTTCAATGTTGTAAGGTAGTGCTGTACGCATAATGATTGTGTTTGCAAGACATTTTGTGGAATAATGGTTGTAGAGTTTTTTATATCATGTAGTTTCCAGCAACAGCCCGGAATATGAAACGATTATTTAGGAATAGGGTTGCAGAATTTTTACAATGAGTGACTCTCTGTGGCCTTGGAATATAAAGGGGAGCTGAAAGAACACGGGTGGATTTTAGTCAGTAAAAGTCTGAACTACCTCTCGCTCTCCCACGCAGAAGGGGAGAAGTTATTTGATGGATCCCCATCCATTAAAAGCCTTTAGGATTACTATATCGTTGTGGCACTTTTTTTCCATTTACAAGTAGGTAAATGTGGTAGGTATACAATAAACAATCACAAATGAAAACAATAGCAAATAAAAGCCACAGAGTATTAATTATTGACAATAGCGTAATTTGGCGTCCATAGCAGCGTGTAGCGAGTTCATTGTGGTCCCCAATTGTTCCTACAGAGGGCAGCACAATCAGAACGTTCGTGTTTATATCGTTAAATATTGTTTGTCTGTGAGTGAAGAAGGGATGGAGATATTCAATAATCCTTTTGGGTAAAATAGCTAGTCAAGAGTAGGTTACTTCCAGGCAAACATCATCGCTTACCATCAGACGAGATAAGCTATAAATAATAAATAAAGACAAGATATCCACAACTAGAGCAGTGGTGGCCTAGTGCTAACAGTCCTGACTTACGAGTTGTAGGTCGCGGGTTCAAACCCAGTCAGAAAACATCGTGAGGAAACTGACATGTCCTAGAACCAAAAATTCGAAGACATGTGACATCTACCAACTTGCACTGGGTATGCGTAATGGATTATAGTCCATTCCCTCTCCTAGAGAGGAGGCCTGAGACCCAGCCGTGGAAAAATTATAAGGCTGCTTAAGCTATGCTATGCTATCCACAATTTACATTACTAACTGACAATTGACAACAACAACCACTGACAGCAGAAACAACAACTGAAAACCTCTGACTGCGATTGGCAACAACTGACAGCAACTTTTTTTGTAAATGTGTGTCCAATTCAGCCATAATTAAACAACAAAACTGTAGTCGTTGGCACCGCATTCGTTTCTAAGCTCCATGTACGACCCGTTGCGGTGGCCGGCGATAGCTAAATATGTGATAGTTTAGTATGTTTGTTTGTTAATATGATGTAATTATGCCGAATACCGTTGCGGTTGTATCAACCAATCGGATTGCGGTAGTATGGCTTCAAATGTATTGATAAATTGTGACTGAGTGATCAGTCACAGGAAATTAATGTCAATGCGGTTGGCTTTATACAAGTAAAAAATATAACATCGTATTTGATTTTATATCTATAAAGGATGTTGGACACAAAAATGTCATTTCCTTTTATAACAACATGTTTAGACAAGGATCTCGTAAAACTGGTTTTGGAGTTTTTTTTTATGGAATAGGTAAAGCAGTACAGCTACAAAAGTCAACCGTGCCGTTAATGTCAGTCATAAAGTATGGGTGTATTTTTTTTTTTGCTAAGCATAGTTCTGTCTCACCTCAATTAGAAACACCACCCTGCGCTTCCAAAATTGAATTAGCAGATTATGGAAAAAATCAGCCAGGCTGAAGTGAGAGTGGACTGACCACGTCGCATTTACTGGAAGCTTGAGGGAAGACGACGCCGTCGAGGTTATAACTTAATAGTAAGACAAACGATGACAAAGACGTTGGCGGCACGGTGAATGACTGTAGCACTACGTGTCGCGGGTACGATTTCTGAACGGAACATATATTTGTATGGCGTACAGATAGGAGTCCCAGGTCTAAGTGCCTTGTGTATGTGAACGCACACACGATACAAGAGTTATTCCTTCAGTAGGTTAAAAAAAACAGAAAATATATAAGTATGTAATATTAGCACCTACCTATTGGGCACGCCACGCGCCATAATTATGGCGGTAAGTCCCCTCTTTGAGGAGTGGCTGGAAAGGCAACACGGCGTCCTTACCTTCCGCATGACGCAGGTCCTCACCGGACATGGTAAGTTCGGGAGGTTCCTGCACCGGATTCGTGCGGAAGAAACGCCCGGGTGTCACCATTGTGTGGACCACCCGGAGGACACGGTGGAGCACACGGTGGAGGTGTGTCCCGCTTGGGCAGAGCAACGCCGTGTCCTCGTGGGGGCGATCGGCAGCGGCGATCTCTCGCGCCGGGCCTTGGTACAGGCCATGGTCCGGAGCGAGGAGGAGTGGCAGGCGGTCGCCTCCTTCTGCGAAGCAGTAATGCTAGCACAGGAGGCGGCCGATCGCGTGAGTCGTCAATCGCCGCCGGGATTCCGATCCTGATTTCCGGCCATCGTAGGCGCAGGCTTGCGGACGGCGAGCAATGGGTAGCTCGCCGTCCGACCGTCCGGTAACCGTCCGGACCGAGCCCAAGTCTTCGACGGCGCGTGCTGTTCCACGTGCGCCTCAAGGAGATGTCAGCAACTGTAGGGGCCTAGCAGAGTTGAAGCCTACTAAAGAAAGAAAGAAAGAAAGAAAGAAAAACATTTTATTTGCCGGAAAAGGCGCAAACTACTACTACTACTAGGCTACTGGGGCGAAGGGTCTGATTCTAAAAGGAAGACTTGGCCCTGGTACGAAAGGCAACGAAGGAACAGGAGTGGGTTTTTAGTCAGTAAAAGTCTGACACTATCTCCCGCCCCGCCCAAGGGCGGGGGATGTCATAAGATGATTTTCCCACCGAAAAAAAAAAAAAGCACCTACCTATAATTCTCGCCGACTGATCGATATTTTGTGTAACCAGAAGGTTGGCTCGGTCTTTGCCTAAAGAATAAGCATTGCCATACAATGTGGCAATGCTGTCAGACTACTGGGTACGATTCCGGCATGTCCAGATGACGGTGATGTGGAGGTGTACTTCCGTGTTTTTGCATATACATTGTGCTTGAGAATTAAGTAGGTACTGATACTAGCTTTATATCTCACATAAGGAATCGTTAGCCTATCACGTTATCAAAACAAATGGTGCATGACCTTTGCTCTGAGTCATTCGTATGCACGCCAGCACGCCAGCTACTGGCCAAGGTAAGCAGAGCTTATGCAATAGGTCTCGACTCGGTGCTGCGGCTCGGCTGATTAGCTCGTAATAACACCGACATTGTACCGATTTTGTTGGATGTTTTAAGTGAGGAAACGGTTTGATCTTCCGTTTTGGTATATCGACTGTAATTAAATAATTTTTGTGCGGAATTTTGTTCTGCATAATATGATTCCGATATTGTAGGTAAAGCCTATTACTTATTCTGTGGTAAAGCTATCAAAGGTGGCAAGTTAAAGATGATTTGTTTTATATTGTTTTTGGAGATAGGTATATTATCATAATGTAATTCCTTTGACTCAGAGTTCGACTGCAAATTTTACTTTAATATTATATTTATTTTTACTGTACTTTAATTGTTTTTATAATGGGAATTTTTGCACTCGTGGCCAGAGTAGGCTATCTCTACCATAACTTAAGTAGGTACATTAGTTTTCATAAATATTCTTAATCAAAATCAGTTGAGTTTTATCATTTTTATATCAATGAGCTTTTTTTAGTGTATGCATATTCTATAGGCTAGTGAAAAATAAATAAATTATCACAGATGAACCGATAATTCGATCATATTCGCCAGCGTCCAAGGTTAAGCAAAGTAGAGTCTTTATTAATTTGCTAATTGCTATTTTGTTAAAATTTCTTTTAGTGTAAAAGTGAAGTCTTAATCTTGCACATCACGCATTCTTTGCCCAAGAATTAGCATTAACTGCCGTATAAGGAAACAGCTTTTAGCCAGTCAAACTACTTAACTTAGTACGGACTAAAACGTAGATTCCTATAGAATTTTGCCCGCAAATTGCTATGGCTGACCAAATCGATTTGAGGAGTGGTTGGAGAGACGCCGGAAATGGTAAGTTCGGGAGATTACTGCACCAGATTCGTGCGGAAGAAACACCTGGGTGTCACCATTGCGCAGATTGTCCGGAGGATAAGGTGGAGCATACGGTAGAGGTGTACCCTGCTTGGGCGGAGCACCGCCGTGTCCTCGTGGGGGTGATCAGGCCATGATCCGGAGCGAGGGGAAATGGGCGGCGGTCGTCTCCTGCGAAGCAGTAATGCTTGCTAAGGAGGCGGACGCACGCGCAAGGGAACAGACGTTCTCCCGCCGTCCGGACCAAGCCCGAGTCGTCGACGCGTAGTGTTCCACGTGCGCCTCAAAGTGATGTCAGTAAAACCGCAGGGGCCTAGCAGGTCCGAAGCCTACTGGGGCCAAGGGTTGACTTCCGAAAGGAAAACCCATGGTCCTGGAAGGCAATGGAAGGAAGGAACATAGGTGTGGTTTGAGACTCTAGGGTGCGAGAGTCATTATAATTATGATTTAGCACCTTAATAAAATGGCTAATGACTAAATGATGTCAGTGTATAATCTACGTAAGTCTGTACCATGTGGACGCAGCATGGACATAGTCTTTTATGTTTATGGTATGTGCAAAACATTGTTCTCTAATTGCTGTATTTGCCTGAAATCAGTTAACAAAATCTAGAATGTATATCCATGTAATTACTGTATTATTCGTGGCCTAGTAAAAACTCACTATCGTGTATATTACCGTGCAAGTGTTGCAGGCAGATTACTAAAACAGAGTGTCGATAAAATTCCTATTTTCTCAATTTGTAATTTTTATTACTTTCGAACAAATCTTAATGCATGGTACAGATGCACGCAGTTGTTTCACTGATGTTCACATAACACTAATATTATAAAGTCAAAAGTTCGTATGTATGCGTGTGTGATTGTTACGCTGCGGGTCGCGGGTTCGATTCCCGCACGTAACAAATATTTGTATCGCCAACAGATAGATGTTCCGGGCCTGGGTGTCTTGTGTATGTGAGTTTATATGTTGGTGAACGTACCTATGATACAGGAGTAATTCCTAGTTTGGGGCAAAGTTTCGATTAAAAAAAAAACTGGGAAAGTGCGAGTCGGACTCGCGCACTGAGGGTTCCGTTAATTACCTATGAAAACAGTGCAATTCCAGAATTAAGTTACGAAGATTTTTCCGAATCGCAAAAATAGTTTTCAGATTTTTTATCATCGTGCCTCGAGTTCAAATCTCGGTCAAACAAAATAGTCTTTTTGTATTATAATAGATTATAGTAATGTTCTATGATAACAACTGAACATACTTGTAGCAATTTATGAAGTAAACAAGAAAAAAAAAATCTCTTTTTGCTTTTTTTTTAAGCTATTGCATAGCTTCTATCGAGGGCCTTGAGCGCGGGGACCGAATCCAGAAATTCCGTACATGCTATGCAATAGCTTTACCGCGGCAGTCCCCGAGTGCCACACGTATTTTTTTATACTTGTGCTATGAGACCATGCTTCATGCCAAATTTCGGGATTCTAGGTAATGTGAAGTACCGTATGAATTTTGATTTCCTTGAGAGTGTCGAAATGCACGTTTTTTGCGACATAAACGGCCGTATCTTTTTTTTCGTTAACTCAGAAGTTTGATTTTTTCACAATTTCAAGGGACCGCAGACCTGAGTATATGGTTTTAATTTCAACTCGATACTTCCACGCGTTTCTGACATAAAGGACAGACAGACAGACGGACGGACAACAAAGTGATGCTATAGGTAAGGGTTCCATTTTTTCCTTTTGAGGTACGGAACCCTAAAAATGGCAATAACTTTAATTAGGTACCTCTACCTACTCCTTCAAGAAACCCTGCAGTCGCGATGGTTCGGTCAAGATGTGATACCAACCGTTTCCCTAGCTTGCCTGCGACACGGCAGTACGTGTCGTCTGTACGGCTTCGCTTGCGGCGCGATCGGTACCAGCACCCGCCGACGGTAATTAGCTTGTACGCGGGGTTGCCAGCTACCGCCACCTAGTTTCCACTTCTGTTTTTCTCCCCAAGGGAGATTAAGCTGTTGATCCCCGCATTAACGCCGGCGTTCACGCGCCATTGTCTTACTATTGTGTCTCTAATTACGCACTCAAAAGGTTAAAATTAATTACTATTGTAATGAGTTTTATGGATTTTAATTATTAGATTTAATAATGTTTAAATTTATATATTTTATAGGTACCTATTTTATGTTGTAATTTAATTGTTTTTATAATGGGAATTTCTTGGTATGTAATGTGTATTTGTACATTTTCTTCTCACAAAATATGGATCTTGTATCTGAATCAAATAAATAATCATCATTCATCATCACTTCAGCCGAAAGACGTCCACTGCTGGACATAGACCTCCCCCAAGCGTCGCCAAAACGACCGGTCCTGTGCGTCTCGCATCCTTTGGATTCCAGCGACTCTGACCAGGTCATCGGTCCATCTTTTTTTTTTTTCCACAACTATCACACAACGCCGTCTAGTCTCAAGCTAAGCAGAGCTTGTGTTATGAGTACTAGACAACTGATAAACCTACTTATATATTTCTAAATACATACATATTATAGATAAATTACACCCAGACACAGAACAAATGATTGTGCACATCACACAAACATTTGTCCTGGGTGGGAATCGAACCCACGACCCGGGCATAGCAGTCAGGGCCACTAACCACTAGACCAACAGGTCAGTCTTGTGGGAGGCCTTCCAACGCTGCGTCTTCCGGTACGCGGTCGCCACTCCAGAACCTTTTGGCCCCAACGGCCATCAGTTCTGCGTGCAATGTGCCCTGCTCATTGCCACTTAAGTTTGGCGATTCTTCGAGCTATGTCGGCAACCTTGATTCTCCTGCGGATATCTTCATTTTTGATTCGATCACGCAAGGAAACTCCGAACATAGCTCTTTCCATTGCCCTCTGGGTGACTTTAAGTCTTCTTGTGAGGTCCATTGTAAGCGACCACGTTTCGGAGCGATGTGTCATCACTGGCAACACGCACAAAATAAATAATGAGGAGCTCGTGTCGTGTCTATTTAATAACAGTCCCACGATTCGATCTATTAGGTTAAGATGTATTTGCTGAAGTCGACCTTTGGATCGGTGACTATGCATTACATACTGAGACTCCTCAGTGCCTTATTATAAAGTGATGTTGAGCATCACTTTTTTTTTTTTTTTTTTTTTTATTCTTGATAGGTTTGCGCTTGACCGCTAACTCACCTGATGGAAAGCGACGATGCGGTCGACGATGGAACGCGCTTACCTAGAAGTAACCTATTCACTCTTGACTTAAAGATTCCCGGGTTGTAGCCATCAGGAAAAACAGATTCCGGCAAGGAATTCCACTCCTTAGCTGTACGCACTATGAATGTGTTCGCAAAACGTTTTGTGCGTATAGGTGGGATGTCCACCATGTACCGGTGGCGCATTGCCGTACGCCTGGTGGTCCGATGATGGAACGGGCTAGGCGGAATTAGGTTATGCAATTCCGACGCACACTCCCCGAAATGCAACCGGTAGAAAACCGACAGGCTAGCAACTCTGCGTCGATGCTCAAGACTTTGAAGCCTCGACTCAACGAGTGCATCATTGCCAATGATCCTCTTGGCTCGCCTCTCAATTGCCTCAAGTGCATCAAGCTGGTATCGGGCAGATCCGTCCCAAAGATGAGAGCAGTACTCCATACACGATCGAACTTGCGCTTGATAAAGTTTGAGCAGCTGTTCCGGCGTGAAGTACTGTCTGACCTTCGCGAGGATTCCCAGCTTTTTTGCTGCCAGTTGAGCCTTTGCTTCGATGTATGGCCCAAAGTTGAGTGTTGACGTTAGCGTAACACCAAGGAGATCAAGATGGTCGGTTATTGGCACGGTTACGCCCCGGAAAGTTGGAGCAGGGCTGAATTGGCTCCTTTTAGCGGAAAATAGACACGCCTGGGTTTTAGCAGCATTGAACTTGACCAAATTGGCATCGCCCCATTCAGAGACTGCCTCCAAGGACAAGTTCAAGCGCTCGACCATAGCCTCTCGGAGAGACTGGATCTGTGACCCACTAGCCTGCGCGCTGGATATGTAACTCTCAGCAACAGTGCTGTCGTCTGCATACCCAAAGGTACCGGGCTTAAGCAGATCATTTATGTGCAGCAAGAACAATGTTGCCGAGAGCACTGACCCCTGAGGGACCCCGGCATTAATGGCCATTTGACCGGACGAGCAACCATCGATGACCACTCGGATGGACCGGTCACTCAGGAAATCTGCAATCCAAGCACACAAGCCAGCAGGTAATCCGAAAGAAGGAAGCTTACTAATAAGGCTTTCGTGCCAGACCCTATCGAAAGCCTTCGAGATATCGAGGGAGACGGCAAGAGCTTCCCCGTGTTTCTCGATGGCCTCACTCCAGATGTGGATGGCATACGCTAGAAGATCACCAGTTGACCGATTTCGGCGAAAGCCGTATTGTCGGTCACTTAGGATGTCATTAGCTTCTAGGTATGCCAGGAGCTTACTGTTGAGTACACGTTCCATTGTCTTACAGAGAATGGACGTTACTGAGATTGGCCTGTAGTTAGCTGGGTCAGCCCGACTACCCTTTTTGGGCACGGGCTGTACGTTAGCTTGCTTCCATGCAATCGGCACTTTTCCAGCCTCAAATGAAAGCCGAAATAGGCGTGTCAGGATCGGAGACAGTTCAGGCGCACACGTTCTTAGAACAATTGCCGGTATCCCGTCTGGACCGCTAGCCTTGTTCACGTCAAGGTTACGCAGCACCCTACGGACGTCCTTCTGATGGATGCGAATATCCGACATACTCGTCTCGCAACCATCAGGATTAACAGGGGGCCGCGCGTCACCAGAATCTAGACGCGAAGATTCCGCGAAGAGAGAGGCAAACAAATTTGCTTTCTCCTCAGCGGTATGGGCCAGCGACCCGTCGGGTTTCAGCAGTGGCGGTAGTGAGGGACGGCAGAAGTTCGATTCAACCGACTTAGCCAGGGACCAAAACGCCTTACTACCAGCAGGGTATGATGCGAGTTTCTTCCCGATGCGGCTAATGTGGTCGAACCGAGACCTCCGCATCACCTTCTTGCAAGACTTGGCAGCTCTGTTGAAGGCTCTCTTCTTCTGACTCACGTCACTCGCCTTATGCATACGAGCGTCGGCCCATGCCCGGTATGCCGTGTGCTTAAGCGCGTTAGCGCGATCACACTCCGCACCAAACCAAGGGCGAGCATGGCCAGACATTGTTACGTCAGAGAATGGAATGTAATACTCCATCCCCCGCCGCAAAACATCTGTCACAGCATCAGCGCACGACGATGGATCATCCGAAGAAAAGCAAGTAGGCTGCCAAGGATAACATGCGAAGAAAGATCGCATGCCATCCCAATCTGCTGACCTATATCGCCAAACCCGCCTGGTGCCTCTATGGCAGGGATCAGGCGGAGAGTAGACTGATACAGATTTCACCAGACAGTGGTCGGAACTACCTAACGGTGATGATATCGACACTGAATAGCGGTCTGGATCTGTTGTCAGCAGAAGGTCCAAGCAGTTGGCCGTGTGCGAATCAACATCCGGCACCCTCGTAGCTCCCTGGACCAGCTGGGTGAGATTTAACGCTAGCGCAAGCTTTCGTATCTCTCGACCAGCATGGTCTGTGCACCGGTATGGGAAAAGCCACTCCTGATGGTGGGCATTAAAATCCCCCAGTAACACCAGTTGTGCGGAAGGGTACCTCTGCTGAGCCGCATCCGCCGCCTCACTAAGGTACTGTGTGAGCCTGGTCGTCTCCTGATCACCACTGTGCGAACGGTAGACACAAGCATAGATAATTTTATCCATGCCTGTGTCCACCAGAGCCCAAAGCGTTGAGAACCTGGTATCTTCAAGGTTACGGAGACGCCGATAGCAGATGTCGTCCCTGACGTACAAACACACACCAGCGTGTGGTTTAAAATTGTGCTCCAGGGTAAACCCTGGGTAAGACAGGTACGACACGTCTGACGGACTTCTTATCTGCGTCTCCGAAAGGAAAAAGAGGGAAGGTTTTTCAGTCTCCAGGTGATGATGGACTGCTGCGAGATTAGAGTGCAGACCTCTAATATTGCTGAGGTGCACTTTAAGTGAGAGGGAGTGCAGCCGCTGTATAACTTTTCTCTTTTTCATCCTTGGCATATTGAGAGTGAGGTAGGAGAGAAGAAGGAAGTGAAATGGAGTCCCATGCTGCTAACCTTCGTCACGCACTGGCAGGACAGCATCATTGGGGCACTAGTCTGGAGACTGCGGGGACGCCCGAGCCCCCCCGGAAATGACCATCGGGCCCTCTCATCTGGTCGCCAACCAGCACGATGGTGCATTCCGGGATTTTTCGTCAGTTGGCGGGGCAGCCTTTCATGTGTGGCTAGCACATTACTTGGGCCCCCAACTAACTGCGGTCGGCCAGCGGTGCACCGTGCCTCGGATCCCGCTACCCTCCGCGACTAGTCTCCCGATATGTCAATACCAGCGCGGGTCCGGCTGGTCTGCATACATTAGAACCGCCACTTCGACCCAACTCCTCTAAATTGGCTACACTGGGCATCATACCGGAACACGGCTAGGCCGCTTGGCGGTACGTCTTTGCCCAGTGGGTGGTCACAAGCCATCGGTCGAAACCTACCACCAGTTAATGTCACCTGATTAGCACCACCCGGGGACCACGTGTAGGGCATATCTATGGGTATTCTCCTACGGACGCGGGTGACTCAGCCCCCTCACTTCATAATAAATAAGGTTATTTCATCATCATCATCATCATTTATGCCGAAAGACTTCCACTGTGGATAAGGCTTCCTCCAAGTGTCGCCTGTGCGTCTCGCATCCATCGGATTTCCGCGAGCCTCACTAGGTCATCGGTCCACCTTGTGTGAGGCCCACCTTGTGTGATCCAACGCTGCGTTTTCCGATACGTGGACGCCAATCCAGAATCCCATCGACTATCTGTTCTGCGAGCAATGTGCACTGTCCACTGCCACTTAAGTTTAGCGATATTTCGGGCAACTTTAGTTGTCCTGCAAATATCTTCATTTCTGAGGTGATTTACAGGTTATAATTTCATTGTCCTACCTAAGTGGATTAAAAACTAGAGAATTGTGACAATTGGTACTAAAGCTACCCAACTCTGTCAACCTACAAGAGAAAACGTCTTATGAAAATATTATTCAGGAAATCCCTCTTATGATGTCAAGGTTTTCTTATACATAGAAATATTTGGATCTGTAATAATGAAAATTTACCGGTCACCGGGTTACTTGTAAATTCTTAGTGCTGGCAACCCAGTCGTTACGTAGCTAATACCGCGATCCTGTCGAATATAGTTTCGCGTGTCTTCTATTCTCGTTCCAAGGCACAAAAACTTTCAATTTCGTTGGTTTTTCTAACTGACTTCGTGCACGATTTGTACCTTAGCCAGTCAATTAGGATACAGAGAATTTTGAATATTTTTATTACTTAAATTGGGCGGAACTTCTGTATTTACCACGTCATAAATTTTGCTGCTTTTTATATGTTACTTTGGTCAGATTCAAAAGTTTTTATTTTATTTCACATAGGCATACGTGGGCACTTATAAAACGTCAGAAGCTAGAGCACGGTTCCAAATTGCTCGTTTCCTATGGAGAAGAACCGGCAAGAAACTCCATGGTTACTCTTGAAATCCGATAGATCTGAGACGCACAGGATCGGTCGTTAATTGTGGCGATACTTGAGGGAGGCCTATGTTCAACTGCGGATGTCTGTCGGCTGAAGTGATGATGACTATTTGTTTGCAGCAGGGTTTAAGAAGGAATGTAATAAAAAAAGATCCTCTCCTGCGATCCTAACCTTTTTTCCCAAAGGGTTCCCTAAGTTTTTTGTTATCGTAACATGTATAAAACAAAATAAAGATAGCATGTAGCGGAGATGAGAATGTTGAGATGGATGTGTAGTGTGACGAGAATGGATAAAGTAAGAAATGAGTATATTAGAGGAAGTTTGAAAGTGGTGTTAGTGACTGAAAAGTATGGCCATGTAAAGAGGAGGGATGAAATGTATGTTACTAAAAGAGTTATGAGCATACATGTGGAAAGATTGCGAGGGAGAGGGAGGCCAAAGAAAAGATGGATGGATTGTGTGAGGAGTGATGTGAAAGAAAATGGAGTTAGTGATAGCGTGACGGGTGACAGGACAGAATGGAAGAAAAAAAACGTGTTGCGCCGACCCCAAATAAAACGGGACAAGGGCAGGAAAATGATGATGTATAAAATAAAATAAAAGACAATTTTAAGTAACATTTTTGATAGTGCGTGTGGATGCAAAAATGGTATAGTATTACGCGCTTAAGGCAACTCTTGCTATTTCTACGTCTTTTTTTATAATAATAATAATAATAATACTTTATTGTTCTAAGTATAGTTTTACATTAATATGGGACACTAGATCCTGCACTAGGATACCCTGTGTCGCAGGATCTAGTCTCTTTCATCAAAAATAAATAAAACTTAGGGATAAGTAGGTAACCAGTATGAGTTTCAGCACCTTTCACTACGACTATCAGGAAAATATTACAAGTTACGAGAGTAAGTGTGAATGTGTTAAAGAACAGTTTCATTAATTAATCATTGATAGCAGGTTTTCCTCCTTTATGTGAGATATCGTCAAATAACTTCTCCCGCTCTGGGGTACAGTGAAATCCACCTATGTTACTTTATTTGCCCTTTGCGTTCTAGGGCCTCGGTAACGCTTTCATACGAACTCGCAAGTTATATATCTACGTCTATAACATCAATCGCTGGTCTGTCTCTGCGATACTGGGCCCTAAAAGTATAGGGGGTATCCATTATCCATTATCCATTAAATTGTGACCTCAGGACCTCAGAGCCAAAGCATTATGTGGTCCAATATTATGTCAATGACTGACACTGGAAGGAGGCGGCAGTTATTCACTCTTTAGGGAGTGTTATGTATCTACCCTTTATTGGTGAACGTACCTGAGTATTGCGCATGCCAGTCAGCCGTAATTGTGGTGTCTGACAAAAGCATATACATTAATATTTTCTTGTTCACTGTAACGGTCATCAGTACTTACATAATATATACATACTATCTTTGAAATTCTCGGTTTTTCTCTACTATAACATGCGTTTATTATATACCTAAACCTTCCTTATGAATCGCTCTGTCTATTGTTGAAAATCGCATGAAAATCCGTTCAATAGTTTTTGAGTTTCTCGCGTTCATATACAGACAGACAGACGAGATGCGGGACTTTGTTGTATGTTTAAATAAATAGATGCCAAATCAACTGTCGTGGTAAATGTTTACAAGCTGTTAACGATCGATTATCTGTTTCTCGTTAACGAGTCACTACAATGTATACTTTCTGTCTTAATTAACATTGATTGATAAACGTGATTCATGATAAGATCAGCTGAAAGCTAAACACGTGGATATTAACTAAGACAAACAAGTCATTCCTCATAAACAGCTTACGCTTTTACAACAAGCCGCCTATGTCGGTTACCGAACTTATCGAGGGAATATTAAAAACCCACATCAACCATGTTCTTCTCAAAAAAGCGTATTACAAGACGAAAGACTACGTTGAAGACAAACTCATTTGGCAATTAACTACTTCTGCACATGTGGCTTCCCCAGCAGCTCATTATTATCAAATCAATTTATTTTAATTGTATCTAATTTATTTAGTTTATTATGTCAGTCTGTGGGCCAAGATGCCTGAAATAATTATTTATTTATTTATGTACACACAAACACTTAATATCGAAAAGAACAAATACAGATAAAAGAGTACAAAGGTCCTGCCCCCCTAGCCAAGTTGCAAACGATAAACGTGAACGCTTAATAATCTCCAATAGATTTTAAACTTTATACCTAAGAGTATAAAGTTGAAAATCTATTAAAGACTACTGAGCGTTAGCGACCGGAACGTACGAAAACACTATGTAATCTTCAATAGATTTTCAACTTTATATCCAATAACATAAAGTTGAAAATCTATTAAAGACTACTGAGAGTTTACGTTTATCGTTTGTGACTTGGCTAGGGGGGCTGTTTATTTCTAACGAAATTTCTTCCAGCAGACCTGCGACAGGAGAGTTGGATGAGAAATGTAGACGCAGTGTGTATAAATAATATAGAGAAGAATTAAATAGATTAAATTATCCAAATTAAACCTTATAATACAATAATAAAACATATATATCAATAACAATTAATAAATATACGCATAAATAGAAACAAACATAGATTAAATTATAAAAATACATACAAATATAATATAATATAACTTACGAGATGGTAGAGAGGTAATGTTCTTTGACTAGCTTTTTGAAGGCAGATATATTTTTAGCATCACGGATCTTAGCTGGAAGTGAGTTCCATAATCGTACCGCATGAAAAGAGAAGGAGTTATTTTTTTTTTTTTATTCTTGGTAGGTTCGCGCTTGAGTTAGAATAAAAATGGGTTTTATGGACTGGGAAATTGAGATGGAATTTAAGGTGGGATCTGCATGGGGCATCGGGCGAGTGAACGAAAAACGATCACGCAAGTAGCCAGGATAAGCAGGGTTGAATAGGATATTGTACAGGAGACATAATACGCGAGTGTTCCTACGAAGACGGATAGGGAGCCACTTGAGATCCTTGCGGAACTGAGAGACGTGGTCGTATTTTCTTAGGCCAAAAACAAAACGAATGAACAAATTTTGCAAGCGCTCAAGTTTATTTAATAGCTCCTCAGTGGCATCCAGGTAGCAGGCATCAGCATAATCGATGATCGGCTGAATAATTATATATTATGATTTATTATTTATTATTGTGAATGTTTTGCATTATATTTTTATGAATGATAAAAATTTGTTTTCGAAATGTATTTTTTTTTATTATTATTGATAGGCTCGCGTTTGACCACTATCTCACCTGATAGTAAGCGATTTATTTACATTAATTAGACAAATGGCTAACTTCATTAGTGGTTTATTATTGTTAAACAATCGTAGGTTTATTTTTATATATATCTTCTTATTTGTAATGCAGTTCAGACCGATTCCTAAGGGTTTAAAGCCTACGATTAAAGAATTTATTGTTATAAAAACATAGTCGATTAGATTGCTGGTGATAACTTGATCATTCCGTGGAATAGGAATTTGCCAAAACAGTAGTTTTACACCTTCCAAGGTGGACGGCTTGAACTTAATTGCTATAATTTATACTGCAAGAGTTTTTTAGTACTTAAATAGCGCAGGTCGGCAAAAACATACTTTTTCCTTTGATAAAGTTACACAATATTTTACAATACAGTTTTTTTAAGATAACTACATAATTAGGGTTGTTTTTTGTGTAAACAATAGCCTAAATATTTTTAATTTAAATAAAGCAAGATTTTAAGGGTCCACACTCATTATTGTGTTAACATTATTAGTCACGTGTAGATAATAAGATTTATTTAATAATAAGTTATTATCAGTACTCGTAAGTAGGTACTTGAGAATGAAGTAGGAGCTAGATGTGTTCGATAACGCGTACCTAGTTGAATTATCTGTTAATATTTCGATATGATTCGGGAAACATTTTGTTATGAGGAATACTTTGTAAAGTAGGTAGGTACTTACTGGTAGAGGTACCTAGCATTTATTGGTCTTATCGGTAAGTTATGTGACTATTACGCGATTATATTCATGACTTGGTAAATAACGTCACAGCCAAGACACTTATTCTAGTATCTACAAGTTGCAAATAAAAGAATGGGCTACCTATCTATTAACATAGCATAATCAGCCTTGTAATATTGTGTTCTGATTACCACCACGCGGGTCCAGTGCGGGTTGATGGATGTCACATGACTTTTAATTATTAACAGGACATATCGGTTTCCTCACGATGTTTTCCTTCACCGTTTTGAGAGCAGTGATGATGAAATAAGTTACTCAAAGTAAAGCGCCTGCCTAAATCTGAATTGAATCTAGGTACAACTTGTATCGCTGTATGTATGTATAATCTACCTACATATACATATATGACTTTAATTGTCAATTTATGAATATGATTTTTTATTGTACCCGGATATAATTTGTTTTCATATTCAGCCATTAGTGTTCCAACTGTGTTGATATTGCCAATTATGACCGTGACCGCGTGACCAGTCATGTGTCTATACAGGACGTATACAATTTTGCAGGAGATAGAATTTGATACAGGCGGAGTTGCAGTCTTGGCCCCCCCCAGACCGTTTAAAACCAGTCACCCCTCCATACCTGCTAATTAAGGTTTATTCCTGAGTACCCCGATCCCCGAAGGCCCCGTCCCTAAAGACCTCAAATGCGAATGAATTGAATTTGAATATGATTACATTTTTCTTTTCTTTTTTTTTTCTTTTTTTTTTGTAGTGGCGTAGAATGACAATAAAGATATTTATCAATTTGAGCTTTCACATTCTATAAAGGTGAAAGTTTGTGTTATTCCTTTATACTTAAACAGTTTATTGGGTTCGTATGAAATTTGGTACACGAGAAGACCATGTCCTGGCATTGTACTACCTAGGATAGTTCTTATCAGATTTTTATTCAAGGAGTATGGTCATGTTTAATTTCTACTTTTGGAATTTAGGGTTGGAATATAGAGGCTAGGATATGGGTATTCGAGTCGCTATGGTCTACTAGCAATGGTCCATCATAGACTGAGTGCGGGAACCAGAAACCTAAGATGGCATTGTCCATTTTTCACTCAATATATTTATCTCCATGATTTTTACTTAAAGTTTATGTGTTCAGACAATGGCTACTTTTTACCATGAAAAACAAATGGTTCCTGTAGCCACTCTTCTACCCGTCACCAGTAGGTGCTAATGCAGTATGATTTAGATCCCTACTTGAGCCATGAGCCTTGCTTGGGTAATAACTACGTACCTGAGATCATATAACATAATTCCTGCCGGGCTGCCTACTGCCGAGGGCGAAGGGCCAGGCCCTCGCTCGTGCTGCTGCGGCCACGTCTCCCTTCAGCAGCGCCACCACGTCGTCGAGGTAGCGCAGCGCACGCGCCTCCGCTCCCAGCTCACGCGCAGCCGCCGTGCAGCGCCGCGCGCGCACGGATGACGCCTGAAAAGGGAGAATGGCTCTTAGTAAAGGCTTGCTAGAGTGCTGTGTGTTCGTTAGGCAACTGAATCTATGAAACATAATAGTGTGTGTATTATAAAAGCTACGAATTAGATTGCCTTTTTCATTTTTGAAGTCGGTTTCAAAGACTTTCATTTTGTTGTCCGTTTCAGCAGCAAAGAGTAGTGTTAGGTTAGGTTAGCCCTGACTACTATGCTGTGGGTTTGATTCCCACCCAGGACAAATGTTTGTGTGATGATCATTTGTTCTGTGTCTGGGTATAATTTGAATAATACTCATAGCACAAGCTCTGCTTAGTTTGGGACTAGATGGCGTTGTATGAAAGTTGTGGAATATTACATATATTTTTACAGCCTATTGAACACACGACTTCTTTAGACTACGTTTCATATTGCTACAATATACCTACGAAGTCACAGGACACACTGATGGCTAATAGAATCGTGAAAACTGTATACAATAGACTACCACCCTTTACCTACAAGCACTTACTTATAATAATTTATTATAATAAAAGAAGAAACTGACTGACATATCAGCGCACAGCTGAAACTACTGGGACTAGAAACATGAAAATTTGCACAAGGTTTCCTTTTATGACGTAGGCGAGCACCAAGAGAGCATTTTTCAACCTCTGAGGGGATGGGGGGTCCAAAGTTTGTATGGAGAAACCGAATTGGCGCGGGCGAATTCGCTGGCAGACGCTAGTATACTTACATATACATGCCATATATATGAATTCGCCTTCCTCTTCCTTTCCTAGTCCTAGATCTTTTTTTAGTCAAGTATCTATATAGGTACTTGACTAAAAAAGGAAATAATATAATGATATTGAAAATCAATGCCTGCTTAACACAGCTGAAAAAATCTCTACAACTAATTTGTCTGCTGTAGGACCAAACGAATAAAACATTGACAACTTTAAAATACCCGGGAAAGATCGAGAAATTTTCCTTTTTCACTCGCCTATTGTCAACATCGAGCATGGTTTAAAAGGTTGTTACTTCATCTAACGCAATCCAACGCGATGTTTGACGAAAAGGTAACGCGAAAAAAGAGAGATAACGCCTGAAAACTCTGTTAACATTCGGTAATTCGGTGATTTACTCGAATATTTTACAAAACTTGTTCCAGGTAATACGTGTTTTTTTCAAACCCTTAAAAGTTTTTGGAAAAAATGGTCATCATTCAAAATCTTGAACAAAGCAAGGCTATTCTATTGTTATACTTTTTTGACTTTTTTAATTTTTGAGCAAATTATGAAGTGTCAATGCAAAATAGCAGATTTTTAGCGGTCTTTACTCAATTAGTTTTACACAAATTTATAAATTGAATTCAATAGAAGCCTAGATAATATCCACAAGATACTGTGTTTCCAAAATATCTAATGAAAAATGTGTAATAACGTCATAATCGCATAATTGCGGTTGTACGAAAAACAGTGAATATGTATGTCGAGTTGGATGCCCATAAGTAAGTGAAACGATCAATTAACTTTCATAACATCAGAATTTTACTGACTAAAACCCACTCAGTGGTTCTTCAGTTGCCCTTTGCGTTCTTTGTCCATGGTAACTCTTAGAGTAATCTCGCAAGTTTCGAGAACCTTGGAATGATCATCTAGTTATAATAATTGCGAATTACTGCTTGAAGGTGGACCTGATCGCATGTCTTTCATACTTTAAATATCCACAACAAAAAAGATTGAGTCGGTGAGTTACGAGTATAATCTGTTTATAACAAGTCATAGTAAATTATATGTTCTATTAATTGTTATTTAGTGAATTATTTCCTCGTATATAAAACAGAAATAACTACAATAACAGGAAAGTATAGTTAATTAAAATATGTTTTGTTAAGTTTGTTAGGAAAAATGTTGACTGGATGATACAACAATCAGTTTTTGCTGTGAAGGTATTCTATTTCAACAACAACAACAACAATAACGGCAACGGCAACAGGTACCTGCCGGTCTAATACAGGCCAACAGGTCTAATACAGGCGTTCACCAATTTGGCGAATGGCAACAACTTACAACAACGAACTTGAGCATATCGACATATTTATATGTACCATAACAAAGTTACGAGACACTTGAGCGCTTTGTTTAGCAATCATATTTTTAGGCTTATTCTAGAGTTTTATTTTTTATTTTTTCTGTTTTTTAATATATTTAGGTATAGCATAGAGATGTTACTGTAATGCATGCAGCCTAGCAATTTTAAATTTAGTCATTAATGGCAATCTGTGAACAGCGCTGCGGGCTACATTATTATTGGCTACATTATTATTTAAGATATCTATGTAATTATGTTTTTAATATCATAATTATAATGTAGCTGTTTGTTGTTCCTTATCAATAAAATAAGGCTATAGGAGAAGAAGACCAGAGAAACAATATCTGAACTGTGTGACAGATGATAATTATGTGTAGAAAGGGAGTGATTAGAGCTGCAGGCTTGGGCGAAAGAGACATCGCGACCCTGGAACGAAAACAGCAACTGAAGGAACACAGGTTGGTTTTAGTCAGTAAAAGTCTGACACGTCTCGCTCTAACCAGATCGGGGGAACACATTTTTTTTTAAATTTGATATAAACTAGTGCCTGACTGTGATTTTCACTTGATGGTAAGCAGTTATGCAATCTTTGATGGTGGTACCTTCTCTTATTTTAATTATGATAACTAAACTATCAACTGATCTTTCGACAGCCATTTGAAGACGTAGATATAAAGAATGACTTTCTCCAATGCCATAATATCAAACATAAAGTACATCTTTTTTGTATAATGTTATCAAAACGAGAGATTACGAGCCACTACGTAATTAGTATTGTATTTCTGATGTTTGGTCAGACGATTCTTATCATTTGTTATTGTTTGAGTCTTATATTTATAGATTTAATTAACTCGAATTATTTTTCATGGTCATTATAAATAACGGATATCAAAAATCTCAAATGGTTAGCTCTACTCTAGGGACTGTACAATGCCTCTAGGGAATTGGTCCTAACTCCGAAACTATGAAACAATTCTGTTGAATTGACTACTGCAAAAGTTCTTTTGTATATATAAAAGGTAAAGTCCTAACTCACTCATTGATTCATAAATGCCCAGTCCAACCTCTTGGATCTAGAACGATGATATTTTCTGCAGACGTTCCTTTTATGATGTAAAAAAGAAAAATTTACACGAAAATTCCCCCAAATAAGGGAATGAAACGGCGGCCAAAATTAATGTAGGAGAAACTAGTCATCTTAATAAAGGTAATTCCATCATCATCAGCCTATAGGCGATCAGCATTGGATATAGGCCTCTCCATTAGCACGCCATTAGCTCAATGTTCACCTATTCTCATATAGTTACTACCAGCCACCATGAGAAAACTGTTGCTCTACCTCGCCATAGAGCAGTTACAGAACCACACAAAGAATCCAGAAATCTATTTTATTTGGCTTGTTATATAGGGTGACTGGCAATTAGAGTACGATACTTAAAGACGTGATTGTGCTCATGATAACAAACAATTTTTATTATGGGAGCAAAGCCGAAATCGCGAAAAAAATATCAGCTGTTCAGTACATTAGGCAAACGTAAATGTACTGAACAGCTGATTTTTTTTTCGCGATTTCAGGTTTGTTTCCATAGTAAAAGTTGTTGGTTATCATGATCACAATCACATGTTTAAGTATCGTATACTAATTACCAGTTACCCTATATATGTGACAGTCAAAACTGTTAATTAGTCAAATTTAGTTATGGCTTCAGTCAAAACTCTTATAAAATTACAGCGCGTTACTTTTATGATTAAAAAAAACTGGGCAAGTGCGATTCGGACTCGGGCACTGAGGGATTAGTCTCGAAGATTTTTCCGAATCACAAAAAATGATTTTTTTTTTGTGACGTACTAATAACAAATTTACTGTTTTCAGATTTATTCCTATACTTGTGCTACGTTATACTGCGTTGCCTTGCTTAATGTAAAATTTCAGGATTCTAGATGAACGGGAAATACCCTAAGAATTTTGATACCCTCAAAAGTGTCGAAATAAATGTTTTTTTGCGACATAAACGACCGTATCTTTTTTTCTCGTTAACTTAGAAGTTTGATTTTTTCACAGCTTCAAGGGACTTCAGACCTGAGTATATAATTAACTTCAATTCAATACCTGCACGTGTTCTCGAGATAAAGGGTCTTGACAGACAGACAGACCACAAAGTGATCCTATAAGGGTTTCGTTTTTTTCCTTTTGAGGTACGAAACCCACAAAATACGCCAAGTTTTAGTCACACTGATATTGTAAAGCCGAAAGTTAGTGAGTCTGTCTCCTTCACGTTGAAACTGTTGAAGGGATTTGGATGTTTGGCACACGGGCAGACCATGGCCTGGAATAGCATATAGGTAGGATACTTTTATGTCTCAGGAATATGTTCCCTTGGGATAATTTTCTAAAATCACGCGGGCGATGCCGCTGGATGAAGCTAACCTAGAATCACTACAAAAATGTTTTTGAAATGGTAAAAAAAAGTCTGTCAGGTTTTTGAGTTAATGTAAGTAATTTCTAAAGTATTTTTAATTGATCAAAAGTACTTCTAACCAATTCTTGCATTTAACCAATCAACAGTTTTGACTGCGACATATACATTATTTGGCTGGTTATTATCTCAACTGAATATCTGATCAGGGTATCGCAAGCGCATGAAACTTCAAAGCAAGTATCGGTCCGCGATGATAGTGTTCACACATACAGGCATACAGGTGCTAATGTAGCCACTGAAGCGAATCGTTCCGCATTGGTGCAGAGGATTAAAAAATTATGAAATCGCGTTTCGTGGCTACTTATAGCTGCAAGATTACTAGTTTACTTAGCTATTGATATAATTAATGTAGTGAGATAAAGAAAAACAAGAAGTTATTACTGAAAATTAAGTTATCCTTCACTGTCTCACTGCTTCCAAAAGATAGGCCATCGGAAATAATCAATTCACTAACTTGCAACTTGCGCCAATAAATAACGCTGCAAAGATTTTCACAATAAACTCACTGCAGCGGAACTCGGCGTAAAATCCTAATTAGTGATGTACACAATTATATTTACGTATCACTAACACTCAAGTTATGCGGCGATAGACAGAGACAACAAACAAAGTGAAAGTCGCACGAAACACAAGATAATGTATTACTTAATGATGCAGTAAACTAGATTGGTTTGTTGGTGCACGCCGATAGCGAGCTGACCGGCGGCGGCGCGGGCGGTGTGAGCGACCTAACTAAACCAATTCCATTATATCGATGCATCCGCTTGCGATACTCCCGTTTCCAGAGAGACATGCTGATAGTCCAACTAAAACTCCGCTCGAGTGAGCTGCACGAGGAATAATAAATTGAACGAATGGAAATTTATTTCCTCGCTCTAGGTGCTAGGTGCGAACAGTACAGGCGTGTGCGAAGCGTGCGCTAAGGCAGGCGCCAGGCGCAGAACGGTACGAACGCGTCAGATGTCGCGGGTGGCCACGCGCCGGGCCAGCACCTGCAGGTCCGCGTGGATGTCGGCCAGCTCGGCGTGCAGGTCACGCGACGTGGCCAGCAGCGCGTCTAGGCGCCGCGCGGTGGCTCCCAGCGCCTCGTCCTCGTCCTCCTCCACGGCCAGTGCCAGACGGCCAAGGCGCTCGCGCTCCACCGCACCCCCGCCGCGCCCACCGCGCCCGCCCCCTAGCAGTAGCGACCGCCGCGCACCGCCCAGCTCCGCCTCTTCCGCCTCCCGTAGTTCGTCTGCCAGCGACCGCTCCAGTGCTAAGCCTTTCGATTTGTAACTAGTTTCGTCTGCGGGTGACGACTCAGGGTCGTGATCGGATTCTGATGGCTCCGGCGGCCTGTTGTGAGGCTGTGATGTGGCTGACGCGGAGTATAGCGTACTGGGGGACTGGAGAGCTCGCTGGAGAAACCTCCTTGTGTCTTCGTCCAGTGGTCTGGTAAGGCCACGGCGCGGGACGGGCCGCACGATAGCTTCGAGCGCGTCACGGCCCGGGTCTTCAGGGCGCAACAACTCCAGGATGCGGGATCGGGGGGGCGACATGGTGGCGCTCAGGTCGTAGCGCAGCAGCGGGCCTTTGCGCCCTTCGCCGGGAGCGTAGGCGCGCAGGTTCTCCGAGAGCAGGCGGTAGTGGCCCGGGGCGGGCTCGCAGGCGGCGGGATCGGGTTCCGCGATCTCGATGTAGTGCGTGGCGCGCGGCTCGTCGCGCGGCGTCTGCGTGAACACGTTCATGTCGCGCCCGGGCGGCGCGCGCGCGACCACTGAGCACGCAAAGCGATACCCGCGCGCGCGCGAAACAGATAGCGCGCGGCGGGGGCGTAAGGCAAGGGCAAGCCGGACCTAGCACATCGCATAACACCACCCAACTGCACTCCAGAACTCTTTAAGTTATTATAAAATTCTTGCTGAGTGTTGCCCCAAATATTAAATGAGTTCATTATAATATGTACAGACTTGAAAAATGTGCGCATTCCGAGGCGTCGCGAGCACTGCATTTTCTCGAGGCAGTGGAGTGGCAATGTCTCACTTTTGTTACAGTTTATTAGGAACTCACTGAATTTTCAGTTGATCATGAAACATGTATTTTTAGGGTTCCGTACCTGAAAAGGAAAACAACGGAACCCTTATAGGATCAGTTTGTTGTCCGTCTGTCTGGCTGTCAAGACCCTTTATCTCGGGAACGAGTCCCGAGATAAAGGAGGTCAACTATATACATAGGCAAATTTGTACGGAACCCTCAAGGCGTGAGTCTGAATCGCACTTGCCCAGTTTTTTATAATTTATTTATAACACTGTATTTATATGGATTATAGGAAAACCTGCATGCAAAATTATAAAGGTGTTGTAAAATAACAATAATGTTTCTGAAAACAATCCGTTATCCAGAACGTGCAGTCAATATAATGTAATATGCCCTGAGGTAGACTTGTTCTTGAACAGTTCGAATTTAGAAATTGTATAAATTGTAATTACATTAGTGTCATTTATTAACTTCTCCATATTACTTCACCTTTACTGTCAGTAATGAAACATTGAATGCTGCGTATAGTAATAATTGGACTTCAGATTTATGTACTGTATGTTGTCATAACTGTGCTGATTGTCTGTAGTCAGTCTGTCACAGTATTAATTAAAATAAAATAAAGATTTTCCTAATTTTCCGGACAATAACGCACTTAGCACCATCGACAATCTGATTCTTGACGGTCCAATATTCTGTATGCAGAGGAACTCTGGTTGAATAAATTGACACCAATTGTTTGTACGAGTAATTAATTTGAATGGTATACTAGTTATTGTAATTTATATTTTTGTTTACACTATCGTAATGGATTTCTGTAATGGTAGCTGTCTATAATATATGGTACTAATACTATTATAAACGCGAAATTTTGTATATGTATGGATGTATGGATGTAGGGATGTATGAATGTATGAATATGTTTATGTATGGATGTAGGGATGTATGAATGTATGAATATGTTTATGTATGGATGTAGGGATGTATGAATGTATGAATGTATGAATGTGTTTATGTATGGATGTATGGATGTATGAATGTATGAATATGTTTATGTATGGATGTATGGATGTATGAATGTATGAATGTATGAATATGTTTATGTATGGATGTAGGGATGTATGAATGTATGAATATGTTTATGTATGGATGTAGGGATGTATGAATGTATGAATATGTTTATGTATGGATGTAGGGATGTATGAATGTATGAATGTATGAATGTATGAATGTATGAATGTGTTTATGTAGGGATGTATGAATGTATGAATGTATGAATGTGTTTATGTATGGATGTAGGGATGTATGGATGTATGAATGTATGAATGTATGAATGTGTTTATGTATGGATGTAGGGATGTATGAATGTATGGATGTATGAATGTATGAATGTATGAATGTGTTTATGTATGGATGTATGAATGTATGAATGTGTTTATGTATGGAAGTATGGATGTTTGTTACTCTTTCACGCAGAAACTACTGAATGGATTTCGATGAAACTTGGTACACGGGCAGACCATATGTCCTAGAGTACCACATAGGATACTATTTATCCCGGCAGTATGTTCCCTTAGGATAATTTTCTTCTATCACGCGGGCGATGCTGCTGGCAGAAGCTAGTCAATAAATATTACTTACTAGCATTTGCCCGCGGCTTCGCCCGCGTACATAAAATATAGCCTATGTCACTCAGGAATAAAGCAGCTTTCTATCGGTGAAAAAATTTTAACTATCGCACCAGTACTTTCAGAGATTACCTCCTACAAACAAAAAAACTGGGCAAGTGCGAGTCGGACTCGCGCACTGAGGGTTCCGTACAAACTTAAAAGGTAAATTGCGGTTTACGATTTACGACGTACTTATTAAAAAAAAAAAACTACTTACTAGATCTCGTTCAAACCAATTTTCGGTGGAAGTTTATAAGATACATCATATTTTTTTTTAGTTTTATCCTTCTCTTATTTTAGAAGTGTCTCTCGCGCAAACTATTCAGTATATAATTTTTTTTTTATTAGAAACCTCAATATCATTTTTGAAGACCTATCTATAGGTTTTTTATCATCAAACCCATACGTGTGGGGTATCCCACACGTATGGGTTTGATGAAAAAAAACTTTTGAATTTCAGTTTTCAAGACCCCCAAAATTTATTGTGTTTTTTTTCTATTTTTTGTGAAAATCTTATTGCGGTTCACAAAATACATCTACTTACCAAGTTTCAACAGTATAGCTCTTATAGTTTCGGAAAAAAGTGGCTGTGACATACGGACGGACAGACAGACACATGACGAATCTATAAGGGTTCCGTTTTTTGCCATTTGGCTACGGAACCCTAAAAAATGAACTTTACCTCTTTATAATATTAGTGTAGATTTTATCACCAGACAAAAACGATTTGTAATGAGTCTATTTGTTAGGACCCTCATTTCGGTGACAACTGTACACACATACTTAGAATAAGTAGCAAAATCTAAGTGATTTAAATAACATGGTGAAACAAACCGGTTCTATTAATGTCAACCGCTTGCTAATTACGGTTTTGACACTTACAGAATATTAAAAATGAGGGCTCTACTAGATACAATAATTAATGTGATTTATTTCATTCTATTAGATAATTAGATTTTATTTAGGGTTCCGTACTTCAAAAGAAAAAAACGGAACCCTTATATGATCACTTTGTTGTCTTTCTGTCTGTCTGTCTGACTGTCAGTCTATCTTTCAAGACCATTTATCTCGGGGACGCGTGAAGCTATCGAGTTGAAATTAAAACCATATACTCAGTTCAATGAAAATCAAACTTCTAAGGTAACGAAAAAAACTATTTACATATGTGAGTTTGTAAGGAACCCTCAGGGCACGAGTCCAACTCGCACTTGCCCAGTTTTTATGTTTATTTTCAAAAATATGATCTGTACATGTAACTATTTTAACTAAGTTGAAAACTTTTGTTTAAAATATTAACAGTCCAGAGTTTTGATCTCATTTCACTCAGGATAGCTGAAATAATTAAGATATACTAATTTAGTTTATTTTAATTTTTTAGCATGTAATCCAGGTGAATACGAGCCAAAAATGTAAAAAAGATAGTCCGTTGATGTATTTTAACAACGGTATATATGTGTTATTTTTTTGCTTTTTTATTGTTTTTAAGGTCAAATATCTCAAAAATAGTGCGTGATACGGACTTTTGAAATACAGAATCCTACTTCGTATGCATTAATAAATATTAAGCCACAGAATGTCAATTTTATGAGTTGATGTATGATTTTAATTTTATTGTAAAGTACACCGTAGTTTATTGTAATATCATAATTATATAAAACTTACATAATTGAGAACTAATATAAAAATAAATGCGAGTAACAAATATTGTATCAGAAAAATCGCTAAACTTAAGTGGCAGTGAGCAGGGCGCATTGTTCGCAAAACCGGTAATCGTTGGGGCCGAAAGGTTCTGGAGTGGCGACCACGTACCGGAAGACAAAGCGTTGGAAGGCCTCCCACAAGGTGGACTGACGACCTAGTGAGGGCCGCGGGAATCCGATGGATGAAAGATGCACTTAACCGGTCGTTGAGGCGACGCGACGGATTAAATCATGAACAAATATTGTGGAACAAAAGTTGTCTTTTTAATCATCATCATTTCAGTCGAAAGACGTCCACTGTTGGACATAGCCCTCCCTCAAGTGTCGCCATAATGTCCGGTCCTGTGCGTCTCGCATCCATCGGATTCCCGCGACCCTCACCAGGTCATCGGTCCACCTTCTGGGCGGCCTTCCAACGCTGCGTCTTCCGGTACGTGCGCCATACCAGAACCTTTCGTCCGCATCGACATCTGTTCTGCGAGCAATGTGCCCTGCCCACTGCCACTTAAGATTGGCGATTCTTCTTAATAAATCTTGCCTAATAAATAATTCTTAATAATTCTTTCTTTTTAATAAACTAAACTATTATGAAATTACTACTACTTTATATTATCTTACATTCCAATCTAGTCTAGTAAATTGAAACAGAAATTGATTAAGTGCGTACTTAGAAATATGTAGTGCAACTACCAAATGACATAACACATATAAGGCTGCACAATTTAAAACTACGAGTATCACAAAAACCAACCGTTTTGTACTCCATTATATCCGAAAACCTTTTAAACATCACTCTAGGAGTTGGACCCACGCATCTCACATACATAATCTTTCCCTCTTTGGTGTGCTTTGCTTTGAAGTGCTACTCATGAGCGTCCAGAGCTCAATTCTAGAGCCAGACAAAGTGTTATTTTTCCAACTAGATTTTTCAGTAGCAAAGGTCACCTGCCATTGTTTTTTTCTCTAGGGCGGAGCGGGAGAGCGTGTCAGACTTTTACTGACTAAAACCCACACCTATGTTCCTTCTTTGCCTTGCATTTCAGGGCCCCGGGCTTTCCTTTCAGAAGCGAACTCATGGCCCCAGTAGGCTTTGGACCTGCTGGGCCCTTACGCTTTTGCTGACATTTTTTGAGGTATGCGTGGAAACTATGCGCCGTCGACGACTCGGGTTCGGTCCAAACGGTTACCGGACGACCGGACAGCGAGCTACCCATTGCTCACCGTCCACAAGCTCAAGTAGCAGGTGGCCTGGTTGAAGAAACAGCTCGAAACCTTCTACATGGAATTTGAGCATAAATTGCTGGCTATGTGGTATTTGTATTGCTAACTAGTGTAGGAACCTGTCCCCCTAACCCCTTCTAAGAATACAGGCATCGAGTGTATGTCGTGGTCAGATCTTAGAAATTGATCACTTCATGATATGGCCAACTAAAACTAGCCAGATCGTTTTAAACGTTAAAGTTTGATGATAATTATGTCAAGCCTCGTTTGGCCATATCATTGATGTAGGGTTTCAATGATAATAAAAGGTCTGAGGAAAGTAGACCAGACGAGGCTTGAAATATTATAAAACTTTAACGTTTAAAATGATCTGCCCCCCTAGCCAAGTTACAATCGTATCGTTCGCGCCGATCGCCTCGAGTAGGCCACGCCTCTGATTCCTTTGTTCTGACGTCATCTCAACGCTCAGTCATGTGGTCTCAACGCTCAGTGTGGCTGGCCAGTTTTAGTTGGCCATATCGTGAAGTGATCAATTTCTAAGATCTGGCCAGGACACATACATTTATTTTAAACGATACAAACTTATATTAGTTTGTATCCATGTGTCTTACGAAGGATTCTTTGCATAGGAACACTGCTAACCCTCCAATAAGTAGTAGCGTGATGTTCGTACTAGTATGTTCAGCGTGCGTGCAGCAATCAGGGTAGACAGCTGCCGAGGCCGCTGTGCTCGATGTGGAACGCTCCGGTAGTTGCATGCGCCGGCGCACTGTACTGAGAACTGAGGCGCTTGTATGTGTGAGTAATTAAACATTTTAGTTAGTTTATTAAGCGCACTTGACTTCTAAACTGTCATAAATCCATCAAACTGCGGTTGGTTTTTAACCGACTTCTAAAAGGAAGGAGGTTTTATGTTCGCCTGTATATTTCTATTTTTTAAATTTTGTTTTTGATTGAAAAATTATACTTCCGGATTGAACCCATAGAAATATTGTTGTGATCTGATGATGGATATCGAAGATTTGGAACGGAACTCCTTATAGGATCACAACAGAACTGTCGTAACAAGTAAAATTGCTTTTTTACTGAAGAAACTGACTGACTGAAGGAAGAGGGGCAAACATCATACTAATCTGATGATGAAGCCGGAAGGTAGGCACAGGAACTCTGTAATAAGTCATTGTATCCTAACCGTCTTTAGTATTATTAGAATTATCTGGTTATAAGGTACTGTCGAACTGGTTTAATGATGGAGCCGAAAGGTGGACGGTATTTAAGTTTGGCTGAGGGGTACCGCAATCAAAAAGTGTATAATGAAAAACATTTTACAAAAAAAAAGGTCACCGCTGCCCTGAAACGCTAAAGCCAACTGATGGAACACGGGAGGGTTTTAGTCAGTAAAAGTCTGACATTCCCTCTCTCTGCACCTAGAGCGGGAGAAATGATTTGAAGATTTCCCATCTTAAAAAATTCCTTACTAAGCAACTGAGATGGTTGAATGGCTTTAAGTCTGTAATTATACATATAATATAGGCAGGATATGAACAATGAAGTTGAAGGGTAAAATCTACAAGTCCGTGATAAGGCCTGTCATACTGTATGGATCAGAATGTTGGGCTGTGAAAAAGACGGATGAAAAAAGATTGCACGTAGCGGAGATGAGAATGTTAAGATGGATGTGTGGTGTGACGAGAATGGATAAAGTGAGAAATGAGTATATAAGGGGAAGTTTGAAAGTGGCGCCAGTGACTGAAAAGTTGAAAGGGAATCGTTTGTCTTGGTATGGTCATGTGAAGAGGAGGGATGAAACGCATGTTACTAAAAGAGTTATGAGTTTACATGTGGATGGATGCAGAGGGAGAGGGAGACCAAAAAAAAGATGGATGGATTGTGGGAGAAGTGATATGAAAGAAAAGGGAGTTAGCGATAGCGTGACGAGTGACAGGACAGAATGGAAGAAAAAAACTGGGCAAGTGCGAGTCGGACTCGCGCACTGAGGGTTCCGTACAAATTTGAAAGGTAAATTGCGGTTTACGATTTATGACGTATTAAAAAAAAAACTACTTACTAGATCTCGTTCAAACCAATTTTCGGTGGAAGTTTATAAGGTAATGTACATCATATATTTTTTTTTAGTTTTATCATTCTCTTATTTTAGAAGTTACGGGGGGGGGGGGGGACGACACACACACACATTTTACCACTTTGGAAGTGTCTCTCGCGCAAACTATTCAGTATATAAAAAAATGATATTAGAAACCTCAATATCATTTTTGAAGACCTATCCATAGATACCCCACACGTATGGGTTTGATGAAAAAAAAAAATTTTGAGATTCAGTTCTAAGTATGGGGAACCCCCAAAATTTATTGTTTTTTTTTCTATTTTTTGTAAAAATCTTAATGCGGTTCACAGAATACATCTACTTACCAAGTTTCAACAGTATAGCTTTTATAGTTTCGGAAAAAAGTGGCTGTGACATACGGACGGACAGACAGACACATGATGAATCTATAAGGGTTCCGTTTTTTGCCATTTGGCTACGGAACCCTAAAAACGTGATGCGCCGACCCCAAATAAAACGGGACAAGGGCAGGAAGATGATGAGGCAGGATATGAACCTCCAAGTAGGAACACACAATGCTGCTTGCTAGTAGCAATAGGTTCGATGTTATCTGACTCTATTTAAGCTGGGCCAAATTGTTGAAGTCTTTTAATTTATGAAGGACTTCAACCAGGCTAGATGGACTGTTATTAATTAGACGAGTAGTGTAGTTGCTGAAGGGCGAGTCTAGAATGGAGAACACCCATTAAATGCCTGAAATAAACAGAAATTGCTAAATTATTTTTAGAATAAAATATGATTAATTGAATAATTCTCATGTTTTTTTACCTACGGGGAAATATAACGATTATTATGATATTCAATTTGATATCTGTCTGTGGTTATTTGACATTCAGGCAAACAAGAATCCTCAACACATCCTTTACGAACAGTGTAATAGAAAGAGTGCACACTTGTCATTGTTAAATATAATTCGATCTAAAGAATAATAAGTTATAATTAAAAAATAATAAACAAATGAAAAAATCTATGTATCGTCAATCGTTCAATAATATGTGCATGTCAATGTTAATTAAAATAAAATTATTTCCTTTATAGAAAACGTATTTGGCTGATTTAATGTCCATTGGCCTGTTTGACAATTTGACATCATCGCATTACATTTTTTTTTATCATTTACCAACTTAATTTTGTTTTTGCGATTTGAGTTACGTATGACTTTTTATGATATCAATGTCACCATTTTTATGGATTTCGATTCATTCTTCTGCACACAATATTCATTTTTGAATACCGATTTATTTGGTGTATGTTTTTTGGTTTACAATTTTTTTTTAGGTGGGTAATCATCCAATGACTTCTCTAGCTCTAGGGCAGAGCAAGAGGGCCTGTTAGATTTTTAATGACTAAAACTACACCTATGGTTCTTTTTTGCCTTGCGTTTCTAGGATCCCGGGGTTCCCTTTCGGACGTCAACCTAGGGCCCCAGAAGGCTTCGACCCTGCTGGAACCCTACAGTTTTACTGACATGTCTTTGAGACGCACATGGAACATTACGAGCCGTCGACGACTCGGGCTCGGTACCAGACTGCCAGACGGCGAGCTACCGATTGTTCTTCGTACGCAAGCCCACGCCTAAGGTGGCTGGAAATTGGGGTTGGGATCAGCCCTCATGCGTGCGGCCGCCTCCTTTGCAAGCATTACTTCGCAGAAGGAAGCGACCACTTGCCATTCCTCCTCGCCCCTGACCATGGCCTGTACCAGGGCCCGGAGCGAGAGGTCGATCGTTGCTGCCAATTACCCACACGAGGTCAACGCGGTGCTCCGCCCAAGCGGGGCACACCTTCACCGTATGCTCCACCATGTCTTCCGGCCGGTCCACACAACGGTGTCACCCGGGCATTTCTTCCGCACGTATCAGGTGCAGGAACCTCCCGAAATTACCATGTCTGGTGAGGACCTGCTTCATGCGGAAGCTGAGGAAGCCGTGACGTCTTTCACACACTCCTCAAAGAGGGGGACTTACTACCTTAATTATGGCGTACTCATTGTTTGTTTACAATAGAATGAGGAGTTTTAAAAGATTAATTTGTTATTTTATGTTAGGAATTAATTATTTTATTTATTTAATAAATGAATTCATTATATCAATTGTGTACGCAACTAGGTACTTAACTAATTGAAAGATATTTTGACTTGTAAAATCTATTTAATTTTTGTTCATTATTTTTTTTTTTAATTCATGTAAACCAGTGCTTGACTGCGATCCCACCTGATGGTAAGCAGCGATGCAATCATTGATGGTGAGGCGCACTAGTTTATTAAGAGCCTATTCACTCTAGCCTTGAAGACACCTAAATTATAGTTGGACGGGAAGACCGCAGCAGGCAAATTGTTCCAGTCCTTCGATGTACGCGGTATAAACGACGAAGCGAAACGCTTAGTCCGGACCGTTGAAGTTTCAACAACGTAAGGGTGGATACTCGCCGTACGTCGGGTTGTCCGATGGTAGAAAGGAGATGGCGGAATCAAGTCATGCAATTCCCGCGCACACTCTCCAAAATGCAACCTGTAAAATACCGATAGGCTGGCTACCCTGCGCCTGTGCTCGAGGCTTTGTAGATTGGACTTAACCAAATCTGGATCCCCAATTAGCCTCTTCGCACGCCTTTCATTTCTGGACCTATTTTGCCTATGCTTTTAACTTAGTTCATCAGTTACGAAATAGGTCCAAATCTTTTCTAAAAACATGTACCTACATATTCAACCTATATCTTAGTCTAAAAACCCGTGCATGAATAATGCACGGGTTTAAAAAAAAATGATAAAAAATAATAAAAAGGAAAAATAAGAAGCCATTGTCCTCGTTCTATCGATTAATTACGCGAATCAATCAAGATTACCAGAAAAAAGGTTACAAGATAAAAAAAAACAATTGCCAGGATCAGCAGAGGTCTCGAATACCAACCGGCCGTGGTAAGGACGAGAGGCCGCTATTAGGTACCCCAGGCCACCGCTGATGATAATAACATGCCGAATTTAGGCTCTGCCTCTACTCGCTGTACGTATCTGCGATTGTTTGGGTGATAGTGGCTTATCTGCGATAATTTGTGTACGTGTAACGATAGTATATCGTGATTTTTATTAATTGCGGTTGACGCATTCATAGAGCTCAGTATTTTTTGGTTTATATACTTAGCTTTGCTGTCTTCAATCCGCACAACTATAGGCAGAAGGCTCTGTTCCATGGCTTATCTTAAGTAGGACATGTAATGGTCCATGTCATTAATCCATGTATTCGTGCGTTGGGCACGCCACAATTATGGCGGAAAGTACCCTCTTTGAGGAGTGGCTGGAAAGACAACACGGCGGCCTTACTTTCCGCATGACGCAGGTCCTCACCGGACATGGTCAATTCGGGAGATTCCTGCACCAGATTCGTGCGGAAGAAACGCCCGAGTGTCACCATTGTGTGGACCGGACGGAGGACACGGTGGAGCATACGGTAGAGGTGTGCCCCGCCTGGGCAGAGTACCGCCGTGTCCTCGTGGGGGCGCTCGGCGGCAGCGATCTCTCACGCCGGGCTTTGTTACAGGCCACGGTCCGGAGCGAGGAGGAGTGGCAGGCGGTCACCTCCTACTGCGAAGCAGTAATGCCAGCAAAGGAGATGGCCGCACGTACGAGGCAATGGCCCTCACGCCCCAGCCCGGATTCCGATACCGATTTCCGGCTACCGCAGGCGCGGGCTTGCGGACGGCGAACGAAGGGTAGCTCGCCGTCCGACCGTCCGGTGACCGTCCCAAGTCCAAGTCGTCAACGGCGGTCAATGTTCCACACGCGCTTCAAGGAGATGTCAGCAACCGTAGGGGCCCAGCAGGATCGAAACCTACTGGGGCCATGGGTGATGCGAAAGAGAACCCGGGGGCCCTGGAACGAGAGCAAAGAAGGAACAGGAGTGGGTTTTAGACAGTAAAAGTCTGACACGAGGGCAGGAGATGTCATTGGACGATTTACCAACTTAAAAAAAATGTATTCGTACGTAAATCGATAGCATATGGAAACCAGTGGCGTAACTAGCGTTTCATACGCTCGGTGCGAGCTTCTATAACTGCGCTCCTAGAAAAAAGTATAATACAAACAAAAAGAACTAGCTCGCTCTATATAAAAAATTTGCGCCCCGCAGGGACTGTGCCTTGTGCTTGGGCACGCCTACGCTGGCACCGCCCTAATTAGGGCTCTGATGGAAACAGGCGCTTCTTCTACATTTTAAACCTAAGTTGTTTCTTGAGCATAAAGTTGAACACAACCAACTACACCTCGTCTGGAGTTTTCCAAGTGTTTGTCCACTTGCACTTTAGTTTAAACTAGCGATCCACCTCAGCTTCGCACGGGAGTTAGAAATCTTTGAAATTCTCGGCATTTCTCTACTATAATATGCACGTGTTATACACCTAAACCTTCCTCATGAATTACTCTGTCGTCTTGTTTTTGAGTTTACCGCGTTCATACAAACAGACGGACGCGGTCGGGGACTATGTTTTTTAGAGATATGTGTGCGAAAAAAAAGGAGGATCCTCCGACCAGACGGATGTTATGCCTGGTCCGGGCCACTGGTCGATATTTTTTTTCAAATTTTTATAAACTAGTGGTATTGATGGTAAGCAGTGATGCAATCATTGATGGTGAGGCGCACTAGTTTATTAAGAGCCTATTCACTCTAGCCTTGAAGACGCCTAAATTATAGTTGGACGGGAAGACCACAGCAGGCAAATTGTTCCAGTTCTTCAGTTGTTGATTTCGGGTTCTTGTATGTGTTCTAATCGCGTGGAGAACTCTAATACCGCGTTGGAGGATTTCGAATTTTTAGTTTCTATGTGACATTAGAGATGTCGCTACGGTTCTATAATATGTAAGGATGATCTTAAGAATGCCAATGTTGCTGCCAAAGAAACAAAACGCGAAGCATAGTGTTGAGCGTACATTATCATCATCATTTTTACCTAAAGACTCTTGGACATAGGCCTCCCCCAAGTGTCACCGCAACGAACGGTCCTGTGCTTCTCGCATGTATTGGATACCCGCGACTCCCACCAGTTCATCGGTTCATCTTGTGGGAGGCCGTCCATCGCAGCGATAGTCTTTCGATTCGCGGACGCCACTTCAGGACCATTCGACCCCATCGAACATAATCTGTTCTACGAGTAATGTGCCCTACCTACTGCCACTTAAGTTTGGCGATTCTTCGAGTTATGTCTGCGACCTTGGTTCTCCTGCATACAAAGAAGAGCGTACAAAACCTGGTAATTTGACTTAACCCCTCGTGCGTATTATTCTTTAAATCGTGAAAAATATGTTGCAATCCGTAATCGCAGCAACTTGGTGTGTAGGGATGCTCAACGCCGCCATATTCATAAATCCGTTGAAAACGGTGACCCAGCTAAAGTCTGGAAATTTCTTAGATCAATGGGAGTTGGTAAGTCGCGCCAAGATTCTATTCCTAAGGATGTAGATCTTGAATTACTCAATCAACATTTTTCCACTTCTTCGAATTTCAACGGTTCTATCAAAACAAAAACATTAAATGATCTTTCATCTCTTCCTACTCCCGATTATTCACCATTCGTCATAAATCAGTTTTCCGATTGTGATGTTAAGAAGAGTATAGAATCTATCACATCTAATGCTGTCGGTAGTGACTGTATCAGTCGTAAAATGATACTCCCTATCCTTGACGAAATCCTTCCTGTCATCTCCCATATCCTTAATCATTCTGTATCCTGCGGTATTTTTCCCTCTTCTTGGAAAGATGCCCAAATCACACCTCTTCCAAAAAAGCGTAATCCCGTTTCCTTCTCTGAATTCCGTCCTATCTCCATACTACCCTTCCTATCCAAGGTCCTTGAACGACTAATTCACAGTCAACTTAGTACTTTCCTTTGCAAAAACCGCCTCCTTAATCATTTCCAATCCGGGTTTCGTCCAGGACACAGCACTACAACAGCGCTTGTTAACATTACGGACGACATTAGACTTGGTATGGAAGATGGACATCTGACGGTACTTTCCTTGTTAGACTTCAGCAACGCCTTTAATACCGTCGATTTTGATATCTTAATCGGCATACTTAACTCTCTTAACATATCTCCAACGGCGATTGATTGGTTTCGTAGTTACCTGTGTGGCCGCCGGCAACGTATTCGCATTGATGGTTCATCATCATCATGGTGCAATACAACTGCCGGCGTACCACAGGGGGGCGTTCTATCTCCTCTTCTTTTCGCAATTTTTATAAACTCTATTTCTAATGAACTTCTATCATCCTACCACCTTTACGCTGACGATCTGCAAATATATTCGCAAGCTCCGTTAAATAATCTATCCGAGGCCGTTAACACAATCAATAAAGATTTAGCTCGTATTTCTGAGTGGAGTATGGCCCATGGTCTGAAGGTTAATCCTACAAAAACCCAAGTCATTGTTGTCGGCAGCCCTAGGTTGCGCTCAAGAATCGACTGGACGCGGCTCCCACCGATTATTTTTGATGGCTCAACCATCTCATATAGCGACTCAGTGAAGGACCTTGGCATCATTATTGATAAAGATTTTTCGTGGGGACCTCAGATGCAGGAAGTTAGCCGCAAGTTGTTTGCGTCTGCGGGGTCTTTAAGAAGACTCCGCAATTTCCTTCCAACTGCCACTAAAACTGCGCTCGCCCAATCCCTCCTTCTCCCCATCCTCGACTATGCCGATGTCAGTTATTTAGACCTAACTGAAGTGCAGCTAGATAAGCTTGAGCGACTTCAAAACTTTTGTATTAGATTCATATTTGGATTGCGCAAATATGATCATATTTCTGAATTTCGTATTAAGCTCAAGTGGCTGCCAATCCGCCTTCGCCGGAATGCTCATATTTTATCGTTGCTTTACAGTGTTCTGTTTATTCCTACAACCCCCTCTTATCTTAAAGAACGTTTCAAGTTCCTTCATGACACACATTCTAGACACTTGAGATCATCGGAGAATTTGAAACTTTTAATGCCCACGCATTCTACCAAGTTTAGTGACAAATCGTTCACAGTCCAAGCGGTGAGATTGTGGAACGCGTTGCCGATGCCAATCAGGCAAGCCCAGTCACTAGCTTCTTTCAAAAATCTAGTCAAAGCTCACTTCCTTTCACTCTAATCGCTATCCTGCTTCTACCTAAATTCAGTTCTTCCGTCACTAACCCACCTTATTGTTCTTTTCTTTTTTCCATCTCTTTGTATGAAATTGTGTAACTTATAATAAGTATATATATTATATATATATCTATATGTTTATATATTTTCTTTTATATATAATAGCTATATTATATCTATGTATAGTCTAGTATATAATTTTAATCTAATATTTACTGTATTCATTTGCAGTACACCACAGACTACCCCCTTTTTCTATTTCGATTTCCATCCTAAGGTTGTCTGGTAGATATCGCTGTCAGCGATAAGACCGCCTTTGTACCCATAGATTTAAGTTGCCTTGTATAAAAGTTTTGTTACTATTTTGGTGTGCAATAAAGTTTATTCTATTCTATTCTATTCTATTCTATTCTATTATTACGAAATTGTGCGTTTTTACGTAAAATCACCAAAAAAAAACTTTTTCTGGATTTTTTTAGGAAAAGCAAAGATCTTTGCTTTTCCTAAATAAGACCAAAATTTTCGGCTGATTATATTTCGTACACCCTCGTGTACAAAACGACAATTGAGCGTTTTTCAAGGTCACTCAAGTTGTACAGACGTATGTACAACCGGCGCTCAAGGGGAAAATAAATAAAGGAAAATCAAACTTCTGCTTGTCTTCTGGCCATCACGCCAATTTACCGTAAAGGATAAGGCAGGGAATTAATGGTCATTATTTCGTACTGTTCAGACTCGCGTATTGTTTGTATTACGGTAACAATGCAACAGTCGAGCGCTCTAATTAACTGTGATGGAGATCTATTGAACAGCTTCATCTTACTGGCAAAACATTACTTCAGTAGGTAATAGATACTTTTGACAAAGGGCTGAAGGCTATGAAATAGCATCTGACGTTTCGACAAACGACTGAACTGGCTCGCTGATTCTGTATTAGCTAACGCGTCGGCTGAACGTGAGATCCAGGTTTGGATTTGAAGGTCATCATCATCATCATCATCATTTCAGCCGAAAGACGTCCACTGTTGGACATAGGCCTCCCCCAAATGTCGCCACAATGACCGGTCCTGTGCGTCTCGCATCCATCGGATTCCCGCGACCCTCACCAGGTCATCCGTCCACCTTGTGGGAGGCCTTCCAACGCTGCGTCTTCTGGTACGTGGTTGCCATTTCAGAACCTTTCGTCCACATCGACCATCTGTTCTGCGAGCAATGTGCCCTGCCCACTGCTACTTAAGTTTGGCTATTCTTCGGGCTATGTCTGTAACCTTGGTTCTCCTGCGGATATCTTCATTTCTGACGCGATCACGCAAGGAAACTCCGAGTATAGCCCTTTCCATTGCCCTTTGAGTGACTTTAAGCCTTCTGATGAGGCCCATTGTAAGCGACCACGTTTCGGAGCCATATGTCATCACTGGCAACACGCACTGGCCATAGACTTTCGTCTTGAGACACTGTAGTATATTGGACGAGAAGACACCGCGCAGCTTCCCGAACGCTGCCCAGCCGATTCGATTCGATCGACGACGATTGACCTCTTTCTCGAAGTTAGACCTACCCAACTGGACCGTCTGTCCTAGGTAAACGAAAGTCCAATACTTCGAGTGTAGAGTCTCCGATCTTGATAGGAGTGGGTGCTACATGGATGTTTACCATGACTTTGGTAAAAAAAAAAGGATTTGAAGGTGAGGCAAAGAAATTGGAGTCTTCCATCGGAAATTTTTCTGTGTCTGGATGTTTTTTTTTTATTTCGAGTGGTGGGATATTATCTAATGACTTCTTCCGATCTAAGGTGGCGCGAGGCCGTGTCAGATTTTACTGACCAAAAATCTACAAATGGCAGCCGGGGCCAACGGTTCCTTTTTTTGAGGTGGGAAATCATCCAATGACTTCTTTCGCTCTGAGAGGGCGCATCAGACTTTAACTGACTGAAACCACACCTGTGTCCTCCTGTCGCTCTTCGCGTTCTAGAACCATGGTTACCTTTTCAGAAATTCCCCGTGTTGAAATTCCACTAGTGGGCGTCGGCCCTGCTGGGCTGGGTTTGGCTGACATCTCTTTGAGGCGCGCGTGCACTACGTGTCCTCGACGACTCGGGCTTTGCCTTAACAGCCGGGACCAATGGCTTAACCTGCTTACCGAGGCACAGAAGAATCTTGGTTTGCCAAGATGGCTCGCCATATTGAATTACTGGCTAAATGCAGTACAGCTCAGGATTTTGCTAAGTGATGGCATTTTACATGGATTTGACGAATATTTTATACAAATTAATTTTCTTTCCTTTTAATTATGTGTATACGTCTTTGCCTGAACATTTGAAAAAAAAAGGCGTAACGAACTTTTGAACGTCGAACACAAAATAAGAGCGTGTACACACGAGCGGAAATCGCGCGGTGGAACAGCCGGCAGCATGGCGACATGACCATCTCACTGTTTACGTGGCAATTTCCTACCCGACTCTCTGTCACGCGACTATCGCGATCGTCAGTCCGTGGGAGTTGGGCTGTAGATTAGTTTTAGGAGTCTGGATTTCTAAAGTTACACAAATACTTATATGGATTCTGTTAGAATGTAAGGATGAGCTCGATTCGAAGTTGAACCTTGAAGAATTTAATGTATGTGAGGTCTACCGTCCACGGACGCGTGGCTTCTTAGACGCGTATTCGTCATTATACGCTTTGTGAACAAGAAAAACTGGGCAAGTGCGAGTCCGACTCGTGCACTGAGGGTTCCGTACAAACTAACCTATGTAAATAGTTCAATTCCCGAATGGAGTCTCGATTATTTTTCCGAATCGCAAAAAAAGTTTTTTTTTTGTGACGTAACAAAAAATTTACTTTTTTCATATTTATTACTATACCTGTGCTATAAGATCTTGCTTTTTGCCAAATATCAGGATTCTGGGTCAACGGGAAGTACCCTATGAATTTTGATTCCCTTGAGAGTGTCGAAATATGTTTTTTTGCGACATAAACGAACGTATCTTTTTTTCGTTCACTTAGAAGTTTGATTTTTTCACAGCTTCAAGGGACTGCAAACCTGAGCATATGGTTTTAATTTCAACTCGATACCTTCACGCGTTCCCGAGATAAAGGGTCTTGACAGACAGACAGACGGACAACAAAGTGATCCTGTAAGGGTTCCGTTTTTCCTTTTGAGGTACAGAACCCTTGAAACAAAGTTATACCGTCGTGTCGTTCCAGCTTCGTCGACAGAGTTTCATAGTTTAGTATGTAATCTTCACGCAAGTGTACACCAAGCGTATGATGACGAATACGCGATTATGAAGCTACGCGTCCTTGGACAGTAGGTAGGCCTAAGAATGAACTGGTTTGTTCGAATGAGTCATCGCGGCACGCACACTCGACGTAGCCCGAAAGGTTCTGGAGTAGCGCCTGCGTACTGGTAGACGCAGCGTTGGAAGGCCAGCCATAAGGTGGACCGATGACCTGGTGAGGGTCGCGAGAGTCCGATAGATGCGAGACGTAAGGGGCCGGTCGTGTGGGGGGGGGGGAGGCACAGTGGACGTCTTTTAGTGTTGATGATAATTAACCATAAACGTGACTAATCCCCGGTTTCTGGGTTTGTTAATGTTGTTCTGGACAAACTTAGTTTGGTTATTTCTTAACTTCAAATTTTCAATTCAGAAACTGATGGTAAGAATATTATAATACATATTCAAATAAATCCCCGACTTGTCTTTTCAATTAAATGACGTTTAGAGCTTATTAACATAATTATCTACTTCCACGTAAGGGATTATTTCATAAATCTGATAAGATATTGATATAAATGCATTTGTTGATGACTAATAATACCGTTTTATGTTATTATAGTTAATTCAAGATAAAGAAATAACTAATGTGACACTCATTTCACTATCTATTCTTATCTTATTCACAAAGGTATGTCCAGAACTGGCGAATGCGCCGCGAACTATAGCATGTCTCATTGTCCTGGGCAGTGAATCCAGCATCAAACTCAAAGCCAGCAGCAATTGTTTGCACCTGCTAAGCCGGTGATTGCTTAGGTAGGTGGTACCTGAATGAATGCTCCTCAGGTGAATCCTCGTCATTGTTTTTTTTTTTTTGCTTGCAATAAGTCTGTTGTTGAAAAAGAGCAGCAGTGGCCCATAGTGGCGTTTCTGACTTATGAGTTGTAAATCGCGTATTTAAACCCAGCTAGACGCAATACTTTTTATAATTTATTTCATAGCCTAATTTCGCCAAGCCCGTTCTATCATCGGACCACCAGCCCCCCTAGCCAAGTTACAACCGTTTCGTTTCGATTCTATTTTCTTTGATCTCCTCGAATCGGCCACGCCTCCTACTCCTTTGTTCTGACCACGTGACTGAGCGTTGAGATGACGTCAGGCCGACTCGAGGCGATTGACGAAAAGAGAATCGAAACGAAACGGTTGTAACTTGGCTAGGTGGGCTAACGTATGGCAACGCGCCACCGGTACATGGTGGACATCCCACCTATACGCAAAAACGGTTTTGGGAACACATTCATTGTGCGTACAGCTAAGGAGTGGAATTCCTTGCCAGAGTCTGTGTTTCCTGGTAGCTACAACCTGGGGATCTTTAAGTCAAGAGTGAGTAGTTTACTTCTAGGCAAGCGCGCTCCATCGTCGACCACATCGTCGCTTCCTATCAGGTGAGGTAGCAATCAAGCGTAAGCCTAATAACAATAAAAAATAATTTATCACCACTATTATTATGATAAAGGAAAACATCGTGAGGAAACCGGCACGTCCTAGAATAAAAAATCGAAGACTTATGACATCCACCAATCCGCACCAAACACAAGTCGTTGATTACGGCCCTTTCCTTCTCCAAAAGAGGAGGAATGAGTCCCAGCAGTGGGAACATTATAAGGCTGATCATGACAATCTGTTGACTATAAGCAAGCAGGTGGATGGTTGTTGGCGATTGGGGTCTAGACTCCTTAGTCTCTTCTCTTCTTACGACAGGTCATCAAGGATGTGCCATCTTTATAACCTTACTGTCAGGCTATTTGAGCTCCAGAAGAAGTTACGTGCAAGTGGATTGGTGTGACGTCTAAGCCGCTCTGAGAAGACGTTTTCCCTGAATTTTGTATCGTCATTCACATCATATAATATATAGCAAGTAAATTGTATTTTTCTTTGAGGTTGGAAATCATCCAATGATCTCTACCGCTCTATGGTGGAGCAGGAGGGCGTGGCAGACATACTGACTAAAACCACACCAGTGTCCTTCAGTTACCCTTTGCGTTCTAGGACCATGGGTCAGAAATTCAACGTAAATAGTGAAATAATAATAGGAACTCAGTCCTCCTCTCTAGGAGAAGGAAAGGGCCGTAATCAATAAATTGTGAAGGTTTTCAGCTAAGTTGAGTAACTGTATTTTATTGCTGACATTGAAACAAAACATGGTCGCTCACAATAAGCCTCATCAGAAGGCTTAAAGTTACCCAAAGGGCAATGGAAAGGGCTATGCTCGGAGTTTCCTTGCGTGATCGAATAAAAAATGAAGATATCCGCGGGAGAACCAAGGTTGCTGACACAGCACGAAGAATCGCCAAACTTAAGTGGCAATGGGCATTGCACATTGCTCGCAGAACAGATGGCCGTTGGGGCTGAAAGGTTCTGGAGTGGCGTTAGTGTACCGGAAGACGCAGCGTTGGAAGGTCTCCTACAAGGTGGACCGATGACCAAGTAAAGGTTGCGAGAATCTGATAGATGCGAGACGCACAGGATCGTTCATTGTGGCGACACTTGGGGAGAGGTCTATGTCCAACAGTAGACGTCTTTCGGCTGAAATGATGATGATGATTGAAACTAGATTGTATTCAGTTCAGAGTTTTCATAAATATTCAGTCTCGCAAGAAATATTACTTCGAAACTGGAAAATTACAAGGAAGGCGTCGATTTCGTAACATTACTTGTAAGCTAATCTTGACACGGTTTCACGATTCCATATACTCAAAACTTGTCAAAAAGATACCTTTGTGTCGAGGGTCCTCCACTCGAGAGGCTCTTATGAGGAGTGGCTGCGCAGGAGCCGGGGGGCGGAGGGGACGGGGACAGTCAGTAAGGGTACCCTTCTAGCGTCAACTTGACAAGTCGGCGTTGGTCTAAGGACCTGACAGGTGCTGGTTCGAGACTAATACCAACTTTAGGGGGTTCCGGCCTCCTTATCTATATACGTACTTTCTTTTTTTTCGTTTTTGAAGGTTTTTCATGACTTATGTTGTTGTGAGTTGTGTGATTGTTAGGTGTTTGAGAATTTATACTGTTAATATTTTATAGATTTGGATTTTGATTTTGTGGATGTTGAGGTAGAGTTTTTGGGTTAAACTTTTGATTTAATTGTGTCATATTTTCTGATGGCTTATCTATTTACTTAGTTGATTTTTTGTGTCTAGATTTTTTCTCTCTTGCTACTCTCTCTTAGGTTAATACTAAGCCAGAATTTCATCGTTTAACCTTTCGTATGCCGTAATTAGAGACACAATTAAAAAGCGATTGTGTCTCGCGTGGATCCGCGCACCGGGCATTCAATGAGTTAAGTCTGGTTCCTGGCTCACATAGCTAAAATATCATAATTATACATTTTATAATAAGAATTATATACAAACACCTTAATTTCAAATCTATATTCATCAAAATCGGACCAATTACCATAAATTGATAGATACGGCACTTATCCTCTCATATTACTGTCTTCTGTTTCCTGTTTCTTTTGAATAGGATTTGAGGAACAGGAATAAGGACTTTTTTTAGGTGGACAGTCACCCAATTAATTCTTTCGCTCTAGGGCGGAGCGGGAGGCGTGTCAGACTTTTACTGACTAACTCCCACTCCTATGTTCCTTCTTTGTCTTGTGTTCCAGGACCCCGGGTTTTCCTTTCAGAAGTGAATCCATGGCTCTAGTAAGCTTCGGCCTTGCTGGCCCCCTACGATTTGGCTGACATCTCCTTGAGGCGCCCATGGAATACTACGCGTCGTCAACGATTCGGGCTCGGTTACCACACAGCCGGATGGCAAGCTGCCCATTGCTCGCTGTCCACAAGCCCACGGGAGAATAAGGACTGGTCAGTTTGTATGAAATACAGTGAGCGTAAACACTCTTAATAGAAAAATACGCACGATAAAATCAATCTCTTGTAAACTTTGAAAGGCAAATCGCAAGCCTCATGGTGACTTTAGTCTTACCACGTCGGGGCCACCAGTTTGGAGGTATGTGGAACAGAGCGTAAAGTCCCACATACCTCCGTTGAAAAGGGAGGATCCTCCGACCAGACGGGCGTTATGTCTGGAGGGCAACTGCCCGATAGATGATTTCGGACTGTATATGTTCAAACTGCGTGGAAAACTTTAATTGCGCGATGCAGGATTTCATTTAGTTCTTATGTGGCGCCAAAGATGTCGCTAAAGTGCTAATATATTTTAGAGTAAATAGATTTTGTTATTTTTTATGGTAAATACAGATGGTATCATTTGAAAAATAAAAGGATAAGAAAGGCACCTTAACCTTCATTTGAGTGTCATGCTATGTAACTAAATAACAATGCACTACAACATCGCCTCTCATTTAGGACTGGTATAGTGCCCAAGTCCCGGAAGCTTGCCAACGTGCAAACCGTGCCCAAAAAGGGCAGTCGTTTCAATCCTGCCAACTATCGGCCGAATTCAATAACCTCCTTCTGCAAGATTATGGAGCGTGTATATTGAACTCGCGCCTCATGGCATACCTGGAAGGTAACGATCTTCTCAGTGACCGACAGTAGGAGTTTCGCCGCAATCGGTCCACTGGGGACTTTTTAGTTAATGCCAATCACTTGTGGGGCGAGACCCTCGAGAAGAATGGGGAAGCGATTGCCATTTCCCTAGATGTCTCGAAGGCCTTCGACAGGGTATCGCATGCTAGCCTATTGAGTAAGCTATCAGCGTACGGCATTTCCCCTGGCCTGATTAACTGCGTAAAAGACTTCCTGAGTAAACGGTCTCTCCGAATTGTTGTCGACCGATGCTAATGAGAGCCCATGACGATTAATGCTGGAGTTCCTCAGGGGTCTGTTCTCTCTGCAACTCTCTTCCTGCTGCATATCAGCGATCTTCTGATACCCAGTATCTATGGGTATGCAGATTATAGCACAGTTGTAGAGAGATACCTGCCAAGTGCTCGGGCTAGTAAGGAGCTAATCCAGTCCGAAAGAGAGGCTATGGTAGAGCGTACGACCTAACACTAACAACTAAATAAATAATCTAACTTTACTACCGTACACTCTCAATAAGGTTCAGTTGAAAACTACCACGAAGTTGTCTGGCATTTTTGCTGAACTGGACCTATTTGGTACAGGCGCGAGACACACAATGTTAGTTATTTTATTTTTTTATCTTAAGTGTTTACATGCTGTTTCTACATTTCGTGTACTATAAGTGTACGTGTGCCAAATAAAATATTTTTCTTTCTTATTTCTTTCTTTCTTTCTTTAAGAATGTCTCACTTCAGGCAGTCTCCAAGTGGAAAAGCCAATCTAGTGTTATTCAACGCCGCCAAAACACAAGCGTGTCTGTTCATTGCCAAAAGGAGCCCGTTCACCTTGGCTCCTGCTTTTCGGAATGTATCCCTGTAGTGCACCGACCGCCTTCAGCTCTTGGGAGTTGAAATTTCCTCAGACCTTAACTTTGGGCTTGTAGCTTTGGTAGCTGTTAGGAAACTCAGCGTTCTTGCAAAAGTCCGACGGTACTTGACACCGGGACAGCTTCTAATGTTATAAGCACAGGTCCGATCGTGTGTACTGCAGCCACATATTGGCTGATGCTGAAAAAGCTACCTAGCAGCTTTAGATTCGGTGGAAAGACTTGCGAAAAGGCTAATTGGTGATCCAGTTAAGTCCAATCTACAGAGCCTTGAGCATAAGCGCGGGGTAGTCAGCCTTTCGGTATATTACAGGATGCATTTTGGTGAGTTTGTCTCAGTCTACCACCGGACAGCCCGACGTACGGCGAGTATCCACTCTTACGTTGTTGAAACGTCGGCGGTCCGGACTAAGCGTTTCACTTCGTCGTTTATACCGTGTATATCGAAGGACTGGAACAATTTGCCAGCTGCGTAATAGGTTCTTAATAAACAATAAATAAATAAACTAGTGCGCCTCACCATGAACGACTGCATCATAGCTTACCATCAGGTGGGATCGCAGCCAAGCACTTGTTTATATATAAAAAAAAACAAGTGTATGTCGCGGGTACCTAAGTCTCCTTTTCCTCATACATAGGATGAACCATTACCAATTCCTGCAATCATTCAATCTGCAATCTTCCTTCTCACCGTGCATGGAGTGCAGTTCACTGGCCAACATTGATTAGGATGTGACAGAGTCGCAAAATCAACTAGAGCTGACATTATGACATCCTAGAATTAGCCTTTCCCAAATATTTTTCAATACACTTACTCGAAAACCCATTCTTATTCCTACCGCTTTAAGGCGCGCAATTTACTGTTTTTCACACTAGTGAGGAAAAGTGCTGGCGCTCGCCCCTGCCACGATTTATTATACTTATTTTTCGTATCAGACTGGGCGCTAAGCGACCCCCACGAATCGCACCTATACCCCCGTTTATTTATATTTTCGTAAGTGTATTGAAAAACGTCATTTAATACACGTGGAAATTTAACACTGCACACTGATCTATAACACCCTCGCCTATGGCTCGGGCGAATTTCGCCTCGGTTGCAATGACAAATTTTCTCCACTTGCATCAAATTGTACTATTTCAATGTTCTCTTGAGCGACTAAGGTTCAGGGATGTTTTTGTAAAAAAAAAGAACGATAAAACCAAATATAATCGTGTTTGGCGGCACGGTTGGACGGTTCGATCCTTAGGCTTCCTCTCTAGCAGAGGGAATGGGCCGTAATCCACCACGCGGGCCCAGTGCGGATTGTCGTCAAATTTTGGTTTCTAGGAAATGGTGCTTACCTCCCGATGTTTTCCTTTGTCGTTTTGAGAGTGCAGTGGAGATGTAATAAATTACAAAGCAAAAAAAACTAATTACAATAAAAAAAAACAACTTCAGTAAAAAAAAAACGCTAAAAGGATCAACATAACTTTAATTTCGGAAGTCGGTGTTTCTCGGTATTGTTTGTTTCTTATTTAACACCGACTTCCGAAATTAAAGTTATTTGGATCCTTTGTATTTTTTTTAGTGAAGTCGGTTATTTTTTTTTTTTGTAAAAAGTTTTTTTATTTCACACTTTTTAGTTGCGATACACTTTTAAATAACCAGAGTGCCTATTTCTCATGGCAATTCCAATTAACCCAAACACTGCTAGGTTACATTGTTTTATTATAAAGTTCCTGTGTCTACCTTCCACCGGCTTCCATTTCTTTCCGGCTCCATCATCATCCTCAGGGTCACTTCGATGATACTATTTTCAACATAACTATTCAGAACCATTTATTTATTTGTATTGTCATAGTCGCTTAACTATCTTCATTGTGATATCTATGTGAGTATGAAGTACAGTTGGCCGTTTCTGGTCTTATTCATCAGTTCCACTTCATCAAATGTTACTTTTTGACTGTAAGTGCTTAAGTTTAAAATCCACACCTATGTTCCTTCGTTGCCTTGCATTACAGGCCCCGGGTTTTCCTTTCAGAAGCGAACTCACGGTTCCTGTAGGCTTCGACCCTGCTGGGCCCCTACTGGCCCCTACGGTTAACGGACCCACGATGAAAGAGTAATTTCTTGTGAGGGAGCAACATTAAAAATCAAATAAATTACAGGCGCTTTTTAATTGTCAACCAGAAAAATTAAGCTGAATGCACATTAGGAAGCGATCTACGAGTATGGGGAAGAAACTGCATTTAAAAGCATTTTTCATCAATCCAGTCTATTCATGCCAGTTATTGTATTTTGCCCATGGAGCTCTTGGTCCATGACATGTTTTTAGATCCCCAAGAGACCCCAAATTGGGGACTCCTTATTTAGAATAGATTTCAGGTCACTGGCCCTCTACATTCTATATGCTGCAACTACGGGATTTCGTTGCGCAGCAGACAAAGAAGAATGGCCCATTATTACCTACACTGGTAATTGACCAGGAACCACAACTTCGGAGGGATATACTCTTGCTGATATGCAATACGTCATCCTATGCTGTATCTATCAAGTGAGCTTCAAAATCCAATTTAAAATATCACCATAACGTGATGAAATAAAACTTCGTTACTTTTAAAACCAACAACGGATATATTTCGCTTAATCTTATTCATCATCATCATCATTTCAGCCGAAAGACGTCCACTGCTGGACATAGGTCTCCCCCAAGTGTCGCCACAATGAACGGTCCTGTGCGTCTCGCATCCGTCGTTGTCGTCGTGTTAATCTTATTACAATTAATTAATTATGGTTAATACATTAAACTTATTGGATTTAAAACCAGTATTGTTCGCTTCCAGTGTCAACGAAGAACTGCCTTGGCATCCCAACCGTCCCACCATGACTCGCTATTGCCGCCATTATGGTCGATTTATGGAGGGAAAGTCTCCTTTCAACTTAAATCATATTTAATAATAGCTTTCACATAATAATAATGTGTACCAATACATTTAAATATTTCGTGTGCAATATGTTTTACTTATCAAATTCGTTTACATAACAATTCAATAATATTATTTGTTTCACATCCATAATAATTTCAAATCGAGACAACTATCTACGAAAATTAGAATAATAGCAGAAATTATATTTTTTCTTTAGCTGCAGGATCTAAAATATTTGAATTGGTGTGTTTCTGCCTCTTTTGATTCAGGCTTTCAGGAAATTCAGTGGTTTTTATTATTAATAGGCTCGCGTTTGATCACTACAAATACTTAGTGTAGCAGGCACATCCTAAAAATCATACTGACCTGTCTTGCATATCACTTTTGCTATTAGGACCTCAGATAAGAAAACGCGCGGTAAGTCGCTATTCAGCTAAAATAAGGAGGTGCTTTCCTGCCGGGGCGATCACCCACAAGGGTTAGGCTTACCCCAAACGATCATAACTATGCCAAATTGTCAATTATTGACATCGTTCGACTCGATATAAACGAGTTGTTATTCCTCATATCCGTGTGAGTATTTATAAATCTTTATAATAGGTAATAAAAAAAAATTCAATGGTTCCTCCAATGGTTAGTAACAACTTATCAAATAAAGGGTTAGTTACTGCTTAGTACTTAGAAAACCTGAAAAGTTAAAAGGAATCGTTTGTCTTAGTATAGTCATGTGAAGAGGAGGGATGAAACGCATGTTACTAAAAGAGTTATGAGTTTACATGTGGATGGATGGAGGGAGAGGGAGACCAAAGAAAAGATGGATGGATTGTGTGAGAAGTGATATGAAAGAAAAGGGAGTTAGTGATAGCGTGACGAGTGACAGAATGGAAGAAAAAAAAGTGTTGCGCCGACCCCAAATAAAAGGGGGCAGGAAGATGATGATGGACTTAGGAAACCTAAATAAACTTAACCTACTGCCGCACCAGTAATCGCAACCAATCATCATCACCTATAGCATGCTTATAGGCTAAGGTTCGAAGAATGTCATTACAGCTGGTTCTAGATCTATTTAGCAAAGAGGCAGCCTTCTCCCTCATTACAGCGTGAAAGTCATCCACACGCGATAAAGAGAACATGCACTGCAGTATCTAGGCAGCCCTAACAGCACCCAGAACCCATTATAATACTGGATCCGAAGAATTTATATACATGTATGTCACTGAAGTCCTGCTAAACTTCTGGACCGATTTTGATTAAATACGCAGGACAACGTCTATCAGGTCTTTAGGTATGCAGACGACAGCACTGTTGCCGAGAGATATGTGACTGACGCACGCGCTAGTGGGTCACAGATCCAGTCACCCCGAGAGGCTATGGTTGAACGCTTGAACTCGTCCTTGAAGGCGGTCTCCGATTGAGGCGATGCCAATCTGGTCAAGTTCAATGCAACTAAAACCCAAGCGTGTCTTTTTTCCGCTAAACGGAGTCAATTCCACCCGGCTCCATCTTTCCGAGGTGTGACCGTGCCAATAACCGACCATCTTGATCTTCTTGGCGTTACGCTGTCGTCAACTCTCAACTTTGGGCCATACATCGAAGCAAAGGCTCAACTGGCAGCAAAAAAGATGGGAATCCTCGCGAAGGTCAGACGGTTCTTCAAGCCGGAACAGCAAGCTAAAACTTTATCAAGCGCAAGTTCGATCGTGTATGGAGTACCTACTGCTCTCATCTTTGGGACGGGTCTGCCAAATACCAGCTTGATGTGCTAGAGTCGATTGAGAGGCGAGCCAAGAGGATCATTGGCAATGATGCACTTGTTGAGTCGAAGCTCCAAAGCCTTGGACATCGCTGCCGAGTTGCTGACCTGTCGGTTTTCTATCGTTTACATTTCGGGGAGTGTGCACTGGAATCGGACCACACGACGTGCGCCACCGGTACATGGTGGACATCCCACCCATACGCACAAAACGTTTTGAGAACACATTTATTATGCGTACAGCCAAGGAGTGGAATTCCTTGCCGGAGTCTGTGTTTCTTGATAGCTACAACTTAGGGGTCTTTAAGTCAAGAGTGAATAGGCTACTTCTAGGCAAGCGTGCTCCATTGTCGACCAAATCATCACTTACCATCAGGTGAGATGGTGGTCAAACGCGAGCCTATCATTAATAAAAAAAAAGGTCCGCCAGTTTAATATATATTTTCAAAAAAACTGGTTCTCCTTATTCTATAGCAATCACGGGGTTGCAATGCACTGTACACAATTAGAGACAGAGTTGGAACCATTCTTATCATGTGTGACTGAAACCATCAGCGGTATGATGTGAGTTTAACTTCAAACTGCTATATTTTTATTTTTTATTTTTTTTTTATATTCCACAACCATCACACAACGCCGTCTAGTCCCAAGCTAAGCAGAGCTTGTGTTATGAGTACTAGACAACTGATAAACGTACTTATATATTTCTAAATACATACATATTATAGATAAATTACATCCAGACACAGAACAAATGATCGTGCTCATCACACAAACATTTGTCATGGGTGGGAATCGAACCCACGACCTCCGGCGTAGCAGTCAGGGCCACTAACCACTAGACCAACAGGCCAGTCATATTGACCTACCTTGGACATGACCTGCAATTGTTACGACCTTAGATTGGAAAAAGAGCCACTGTTCAATTGAAATAAAGAAGAGACTTTATTATACTCTCACATGGACCTGATCTGTTCCACAAAAGATTACAGCAGATTACCAACGTTAAAAAAAATATATTATTGATAGGCGAAAATACCACTATCCCACCCGTTGGTAAGCGGTGATGTAGTAAACGATCGAGGACGCTTTTTTTTTTTTTTAAATTGTTGTAAACCAGTGCTTGACTGCGATCCCACCTGATGGTAAGCAGTGATGCAATCATTGATGGTGAGGCGCACTAGTTTATTAAGAGCCTATTCACTCTAGCCTTGAAGGCACCTAAATTATAGTTGGACGGGAAGACCGCAGCAGGCAAATTGTTCCAGTCCTTCGATGTACGCGGTATAAACGACGAAGCGAAACGCTTAGTCCGGACCGTTGAAGTTTCAACAACGTAAGGGTGGATACTCGCCGTACGTCGGCTTGTCCGATGGTAGAAATGAGATGGCGGAATCAAGTCATGCAATTCCCGCACACACTCTCCAAAATGCAACCTGTAGAATACCGATAGGCTGGCTACCCTGCGCCTGTGCTCGAGGCTTTGTAGATTGGACTTAACCAAATCTGGATCCCCAATTAGCCTCTTCGCACGCCTTTCCACTGAGTCCAAAGCTGCTAGATGGCATTTTGCAGCACCAGCCCATATGTGACTGCAGTACTCCACACACGATCGGACTTGTGCTTTGTATAACATTAGAAGCTGTCCCGGTGTGAAGTACCGTCGGACCTTTGCAAGAACGCCTAGTTTTCTAGCAGCTACCTTGGCTTTGGACTCAATGAACTGCTCAAAATTTAGGTCAGAGGAAATTTCAACTCCCAAGAGCTGAAGGCGGTCGGTGCACTCCAGGGATACATTCCGAAAAACAGGAGCCAAGGTGAACGGGCTCCTTTTGGCGGTGAACAGACACGCTTGTGTTTTGGTGGCGTTGAATTCTACCAGATTGGTTTCGCCCCACTTGGAGACTGCCTGAAGTGAGACATTCGTACGCTCTACCATAGCCACTCGTTCGGACCGGATTAGGTCCTTACTAGCCCGAGCACCTCAACACAGTTGTAGAGGAAGGTATCTCTCTACAACTGTGCTATCATCTGCATACCCATATATACCAGGCATCAGCAGTTCGTTAATATGCAGCAGTAAAAGAGTTGCAGAGAGGACTGACCCCTGAGGAACTCCCGCATTAGTGGTCATGGGCTCTGATGAGCATCCATCGACAACAACTCGGAGAGACCGTTCACTTAGGAAGTCTTTTACCCAGTTAATCAGACCAGGGGAAATGCCGTACGCTGGAAGCTTACTCAGAAGGCTGGCGTGCCATACCCTGTCGAAGGCCTTCGAGACGTCTAAGGAGACAGCAATTGCTTCTCCATTCTTCTCGAGGGCCTCGCCCCACATGTGAGTGGTATACACTAGTAGGTCCCCAGTAGACCGATTGTGGCGAAACCCGTACGGTCGGTCACTGAGGAGATCGTTACCTTCCAGGTATGCCATGAGGCGCGAGTTCAATACACGCTCCATAATCTTGCAGAGTATGGAGGTTATTGAAATCGGCCGATAGTTGGCAGGATCGGTACGACTGCCCTTTTTGGGCACGGGTTGCACGTTGGCAAGCTTCCAGGACTTGGGCACTATACCAGTCCTAAATGAGAGGCGGTACAAGCGCGTCAATACAGGAGACAACTCGGGCGCACATGCCTTGAGAACTATTGCTGGTATACCATCTGGTCCACTAGCTTTATTCACGTCTAGAAGACACAGTGCTCTCAAAACTTCTTTATTTCTTATGCGAACCTCAGGCATCGAGGTGTTGCAGTGAGGTAGAGTCGGTGGAGTAGCACTGCTAGTTTCAAGACGAGAATTATGGGCGAAAAGAGATGCAAAGAGACCTGCTTTCTCTCTCGCCGAGTGAGCCAGTGTTCCATCAGGTTTAACCAGCGGAGGTAATGTGGGCCTACAGAAGTTCGCTTCGACCGACTTGGCAAGGGACCAGAATGCTCTGCTTCCGGATGGCTGTGCAGAGAGCTTTGTGCCAATATGGGTAATTCGGTCGAACCGAGCCTTCTTCAGTGCTTTTTTGTAGGACTTGGCAGCACGGTTGAAAGCTCTCTTCTTTGAGCTCAAATCCGGAGCTTTGCGGTCACAAGCGTCAACCCAGGCGAGAAACGCCGAATGCTTACGCTCTTCAGCTTGAACGCAATCGGCGTTGAACCATGGGTGAGCTGAGCCTCCGATGGGTACGTCACTATAAGGGATGAAAAACTCCATAGCTTGACGTATCACATCGGATATAGCATCCGCACAGCTTGACGGACTCTCAGAAGAGAAGCAGACCTGCTGCCAAGGATAAGATGCAAAGAAATGCCGCATCTCATCCCAATCTGCTGACCTGTAACGCCACATTCACCGTTCACCGCATGAGTCGCAGTCAGGTGGGGAGAAGGACGAAACAGACTTCACCAGACAGTGATCTGAAGTTCCAAGTGGTGAAGAAACTGTTACGATACATCTGTCCAGATCGGTGGTCAGCAGCAGGTCCAGACAATTGGCAGTATGACCAACTACATCAGGCACCCTAGTCGCTTGCTTGACCAGCTGGGAAAGGCCCATCGACATTGCAAAGTTTCGCGCTTCTCTCCCAGCGTGGTCGGTCCTCTGGTATGGGAACAGCCAGTCTTGGTGGCAGGCGTTAAAGTCCCCCAGAGCGACGAGCTGCGCATCAGGGTGCCGATGCAGAGCCTTATCGGCAGCCTCACTGAGGTGGTCGAACAACCGAGTCGCCTCCTGATCACCGCTGTGCGAACGGTAGACACAGCAATAAACAATTTTGTCCATACCAGTGTCCACCAACAGCCATAGCGTAGATAAATTAGGGTCTTCAAGGTGACGGAGACGCTGGCAGCAGATGTGATTACGGACGTACACACAGACCCCGGCACGCTGCAGGAAATGATGCTCAAGTGAGTATCCCGGGTAGTTGAGGTACGCCGTATCTGACGGACATCTAATTTGGGTCTCCGTCAAGAAAAGCAAGTGTGGCTTGTCAGTCTCAAGATGGTGGTGGACCGCAACGAGATTGGAGTGCAGCCCTCTAATATTTGAGAACTGCGCTTGCACAGAAGTAAATTATTTACTCTTGTCTTTAGGGCCTTTCTATTCTTTTCTCCGATCTTTCGACCACGATGAAGCACGCTTGCCTAGAAGTAAACTGATCACTCTTGTCTTTAGGGCCTTTCTATTCTTTTCTCCCATCTTTCGAGTGTGATGAAGCACGCTTGCCTAGAAGTAAACTATTCACTTTTGTCTTTAGGGCCTTTCTATTCTTTTCTCCCATCTTTCGACTGTGATGAAGCATGCTCGCCTAGAAGTAAACTATTCACTTTTGTCTTTAGGGCCTTTCTATTCTTTTCTCCCATCTTTCGACTGTGATGAAGCATGCTCGCCTAGAAGTAAACTATTCACTTTTGTCTTTAGGGCCTTTCTATTCTTTTCTCCCATCTTTCGACTGTGATGAAGCATGCTCGCCTAGAAGTAAACTATTCACTTTTGTCTTTAGGGCCTTTCTATTCTTTTCTCCCATCTTTCGACTGTGATGAAGCATGCTCGCCTAGAAGTAAACTATTCACTTTTGTCTTTAGGGCCTTTCTATTCTTTTCTCCCATCTTTCGACTGTGATGAAGCATGCTTGCCTAGAAGTAAACTATTCACTCTTGTCTTATGAGACTTTCTATTCTTTTCTCCCATCTTTCGATTGTGATGAAGCACGCTTGCCTAGAAGTAAACTATTCACTCTTGTCTTATGAGACTTTCTATTCTTTTCTCCCATCTTTCGATTGTGATGAAGCATGCTCGCCTAGAAGTAAACTATTCACTTTTGTCTTTAGGGCCTTTCTATTCTTTTCTCCCATCTTTCGACTGTGATGAAGCATGCTCGCCTAGAAGTAAACTATTCACTTTTGTCTTTAGGGCCTTTCTATTCTTTTCTCCCATCTTTCGACTGTGATGAAGCATGCTCGCCTAGAAGTAAACTATTCACTTTTGTCTTTAGGGCCTTTCTATTCTTTTCTCCCATCTTTCGACTGTGATGAAGCATGCTTGCCTAGAAGTAAACTATTCACTTTTGTCTTTAGGGCCTTTCTATTCTTTTCTCCCATCTTTCGACTGTGATGAAGCATGCTCGCCGAGAAGTAAACTATTCACTTTTGTCTTTAGGGCCTTTCTATTCTTTTCTCCCATCTTTCGACTGTGATGAAGCATGCTCGCCTAGAAGTAAACTATTCACTTTTGTCTTTAGGGCCTTTCTATTCTTTTCTCCCATCTTTCAACTCTGTACAAAAGCCACGAGTTGTTAATCTCCTTATTCGTGTGTGTTAGTAAATAGAGTAGTAATGCAGCATTGATTGACGGCGTCCGTTCGGTCGTCGGTCGCTCAGCTTCGGTCCTCGTTCCTCGTTCATTCACTCTGTGAGTCATAGGGCGCGCGAGCCCGCGGGACGCCGTACGATGCCTGAACATGACAGGGTTGCCAACGGGTTTTGAGGGGGCAGTTTTGGAGTTGTACCTTTTTAGTTAGGGTGCTGATTGGATTAATAAAAACATGCAATTTTGCAGGGAATGAAGATGCGGAAGGTGGGACAGTTTGACTGGTTATACTTTGGATATTGAAGGTATATGTACTAAGGCTAGGCGCTATACAACAGTTGAGAAAACTCTATAATCAAAGTATTTCAGTTTCGGGAAATGTTTCTACTCAGTGTAGGTATTGCTTACTATATTATATTTCTCATAATTGGTTTACAATCAAGAATTAAAGAAAGTATTGTGTTTGACAAAATAATGTTTTAGGTGTTTTGTCAAATGAACTAATTTAAATAATTGTAGTAGGTTCTTGGGAGTCACTCGGACGCTCAAGAACCTTCTAAAATTATTCTTACGAATGTTCTGACTTCAAAATATTACTTAAAGGCTTTAACAATCCCTAATCGTAAGGTTTTTTTTCTAGTTCGAAGAGATACTCGCGTTACCCCATAGTAGTTTATATGCTAAAAGAACTTGAACGAATTCTACACCACAACTAAATTTCCTTAAACTTGAAAATCCTTTCAAAGGAGAAAATTTTCTTTTTCATCCTGAAAATTTTCCACTTTTTCCGAGTTTTCACAATCGGTAACCCTAGGTGGGTAGATCGGTCGAGCGGGGCGGGTCTGCTGGGCGCGACGTGCGGGACGCGCGGGGGGTGGGCGCATGCGCGGAGGCCGCCGGGTCGATAGGGGTCCGCGCTCAGTCCGCGCCGCGCCGGGCCCAAGTGAGTCCGCGCCGCCCCGCCATGAGGGCGCGCGCACTACTTTTCCTCCTCGTGGTTTATGCTACCTACAGCCATGCCGAGAAGAGCAAATTCTGTAAGTCCTTTAAGCATAAATCCTATTAGAAATTTCGAAATTTAGAAAATTGAATTTTTACTTTTTTTGTGTATTAGGGCGGGCGATTGGCGCCGGTTTGTATTTCTTATGCCAGGTCTCAAGTTTCAATGTCTTTTCCATTTCAGACGAAGCTTAATTTATGTTTGATGCATGTTTTTCAGTAATTTTAAGTAGCGGTACGTTTCAGTCGAATTTTCGCGGCAACTCACTAAACGACGTCGGTCGTTAAGGTACTCGCAACTTCCAAAAGTCTAATATCCTTACATAATAAATTGGAGTTAAGCCTTTCTTCCCGGAATAACGTTCAGGTTAGTTATGTAAAATTACGTTTCTCTTATATTGTCCGGAAATAGGTCACCAAGACAATAGCCCCAGAAATGTAAAAGCGGCGCGCGTCGTGGCGAGCGCCGTCCCTTCGTCGTCGTCTCTAATATACTAGGCGATTCATTACCTCTAGTTTGGGCGTACGACTTTCTTTATATCGTACGTATCCTTAACGATATTAGGCCGTTACGGCGACGTGTCGTTACGTCTAAATTATACTTCATAAATGTGTAATCTGTTTGATATTGTTCGCGTTGAGGTTTTGTGTTTTGATGGCTGCTTTATTGATTTTAATTTGGATGTCGCTCTTCGTTTGGTGTGAAATGTTGGGGTTCTTTAGGATATACACAATATATATACACGATATATATACACGATATATGATATGTAAAAGGCGTTATAGGTACTATATGTACTTACCAACCTGTTACACATTTTATCTAGGTTCTTCGTTTTTGTACGGACTAGTTTTAATTACAGATAGGTCTGAAGTATTAAAATTACAGCTAAATAGAAAAAAACAAATTCACCAAATAAAAACCCACTTGTTGCAGAAATAGTTTTAATAAAAACAGATTTGAACCTAGAACTCGGAGTACTCACAACAAAAATTAAGCCGTGTGATAACCTTATTATCATAAAAAGGTCTGCCTCACGACCAGTGCCACGAAAATTCAATACTAGCGTTTCCAAGTACAGAAATTCTGTTTGGAAACATGACACGGGTCAATTTACTTAATAACTAATTAACATAAATGAGAAAAACAAGAATATCTCCTAATCTTTCTGATAACACGGTGCTGTTTGTAAATACGCTACTTTCGAACATTGCCACAAAAACTGACACTATTTCTTTCACAAACTTTAACTTATTGACTAAAGTACTTGTTGATCTTCTGCCACCCTTCTGATAGTTTGTTGGCTATTTTATCCACGGGCCCCGGTCCACCACAATGCCTGGGCCCCCCCGCTAGAAGCACGGTCTGCCCTGGACCCAGTTTTATCGTCTTATCCATCGGTAAGTGAGAAGCAACAGAAAAACCCGATCCTGTGGAGCTGGTCGCTACAGTCATCTCATGTGGTATCCCTGGAACCTTGGAGGGGTCTACTTCAGTTGGTTCTTTGGCTAGATTTGAGATGAGTAACAAAGATCCAGTTGACCCCCACCTTAGGACGACCACCGCCCCATTTTGCCGTTTTATCTGCAAAAAGCACATTGACGGTGAAGAAATTAATTTATTTTGATTGTCATTTTATTTAATTCTGTTCGTGTAGGTACCCTTACAAGAGAGAAGGGTTAAAAACCCTGTCCGTTTTTATTGCCTGATATCTTTTGTTAACCCGACGACAATTTATTTTTGCTGACGTTTTTAAACTAAATGCATTAGAAAAACTCATTAGGGTTAAACATTTTAGTGTTGAAGTTAAGGCGGCGTCGAAGTTTTTATGGTCAATGAAATCATTAGCACGTTCTAACTTTAAAGTTATTTGTTTAGGCAAAACTTTGTACTTATGTCGAAGTGTTTAGTAGCTTATTTTTCGTTTCATTGTATAGATCTTTTGCTGTCTATAGCAGAACCATTATGTAATGTTCGCGCTGCTGGAATACGAGCCTCCTTTCTCTGAAAGGGTGGGCTATTTTTTTTAGGTGGAAAATCATCCAATGACTTCTCCCAGTCTAGGGCGGAATGGGAGGGCGTGTCAGACTTTTACTGACTAAAACCCACTCCTTCATGTTTCTTCTTTGCCATGCGTTCCAGGACTCCGGGTTTTCCTTACAGCAGCGAACCCAGTACGGGTCCAATAGGCTTCGGCCCTGCTGGGCTCCTACGGTTTTGTTGACTTCTTTTTGAGGCTCGCATGGAAGGGGGTGGGTTGGAATCGTCTGCTCTCTAGACAACTAAGACAAGCGATATCTTTAAGTAATTAAGTCATAACTCCAATACGATGCGGATATTCTTAATGAATTACGCTCGCTTACGCCCCATATTTTTCTATCACCCTATGAAAAGGAACATCATCTCCGAAACGATGGAGAAATATACGCCATAACGGCTGCTTATCTCTCGCGTGGCAATCGGGGAAATGGCTTATGTGAATTGTGCAGGCATTTGCCTCGATACCAGTAATATCAGTTGTGTCATTTCGCGCGCATCCAGTGAGTTTTATTGCGCCGATATCGGTCCAAATTGAATTGATTCGTTGCTTTATTATTTCGATATGTAACGTTTCAAAAAGATATCCGCAGGAAACCGACATAGCCCGACGAAACGCCAGACTTAAGTGGCAATGGGCAGGGCACATTGCTGAATGTTCTGGAGTTGCGACCGCGTAAAGGAAGACGCCGCGTTGGAAGGCCTTCCTCAAGGTGGACCGATGACCTGTCGTGCTATTCAATAATGATATAATAATATTTAATGGACCTATACATTGGATTGTTAATCTTATGTACGTATTTGGATTTCTTCGCTGCGGCCAGCGCTGCGCTCAAGGCTGTTTTCTTAGAGAATAGCACTGCTGGAGAGGGTCGCGGGAATCCGAAGGATGCGAGACGCATAGGAGCGGTCGTTATGGCGACACTTGTGAGAGGCCTATGTCCAACAGTGAACGTCTTTTAGCTGAAATGATGATGATGCTGATGATGTTAACGTTTTAATGGTATGTGTGGTCTCTTTTCTACATGTTGCTTGCAAACATATAAAGTAGAAACAAATATCTACATTATTTTAGTGTCGCCGCACATGGGCTACATGCCACAGCCACAAACGCCGCCACGAGAAGCTAGAAGCGGACACAAAGGAAGCTGAAGCGCGTGACAGCCACTTGTGGCCGGTGGCTGCTACTTTTTTTAACCCATACGTGAAGTATCATAATGGACTCTGACGAAGAAGGTTTAAATGCGCGACTGGCGTGTGACGGTGTTTTGTATCGGCGTTTAGTGGCTATTGCGGGCCACATGAAGCGAGCAGCGGTGATTTGTAGCGTGTATCAGGCCAGCGGCGTCAACCGTGTGCAGCGAATCCATATAAAAAGTATGAAACCTACAGGAAAGATGCCGGTGGCGGCGTTTTCTGGTTGTCGCCGGTGGCTCGTGTGCGGCGACCCTTAGGCACTATAAAACAAATTTACCAACCACGTAATGGATTTTGATGCGGTTTTCACTGATAGAAAGAACGATAAATAAAGTATTGTGTATACCTATAATTTTTACCTAAGCAAAACCGGGGCTGGTCGTTAGTCTGTTATAAAAAACCGGCCAAGTGCGAGTCGGACTCGAGTACGAAAGATTCCGTGCCGTCTATAGCATAAACGGCAAAAATATCACGTTTGTTATATGGGAGCCCCACTTAAATATTTATTTTATTCTGTTTTTAGTATTTTTTGTTATAGTGGCAACAGAAATACATCATCTGTGAAAATTTCAACTGTCTAGCTATCACGGTTCATGAGATACAGTCCGACAGACAGACGGACAGCGGAGTCTTAGCAATAGGGTCCCGTTTTTAGCCTTTGTGTATGAAAACTAGCTATTCTTTAAAGATTCTGTGGTTATGTAGCTTTCAATCACCTTTCGTTATCGAATAACTATTTCCAGAGCTTACCAACAAACAAACAATTTACTCTTTGTAATACTAGTTTAGCTTATTAAGCCTATAATGTTTCCACTGCTTGGACTTAAGCCTCCTCTCTAGGACAGGTAATAGGCCACAAGCCACCACGCAGGCCCAGTTTTTGGTTCTAGGAAATACCGGTTTTCTCACGATGTTTTCATTCACCGTTTTGAGAGCAGTGGTGATGAAATAAATTACACGATGTAATGGACCTGGCTGAGTTTAATCCCACGATGACTGGCCGACCATATTCAGCCTTTTAATGTTCCCACTGCTGGGACTCAGGCCTCCTCTCTATGAGGGGGAATGGGCCATAATCCACCACGGGGGCCCAGTGCGGGTTGGTGAATGTCACATGTCTTCGAATTTTTGGTTCTAGGATATGCCGATTTCCTCACGATATTTTCCTTCACCATTTTGACTGGCCGACCACTATTCTGTAATATAATAGTTTAGATAAAGCAATCTAGTACCTCCACATGAGGTCCAAAAGCGGGCGACCTCCTCAACGCAGCGGCGATCCTCAAAACACCAACGTGACTAAAATCATTCGCAAACTCCGTCTTAGCATTCGCATATCTAAAGTTCGGAGCTAACGGCATCCAGGGATCTCCTGTTGTGAACCCAGCAGTTGCGGAATCGTCCCAGGGGAAGGGAGCTGCCCAGGGCATTGCTACGTTTGGCCAGCAGGTGTTGCCGGACATCCATTCTAGCATGGTATCTGCGGCCGCCAGCTCGTCCCCTTGCTGGATGACGGCAGACCCTGGCAGGTTTAGTGCTAGGAGGTTCACTGTATCCACCATTTCGCTGCCGTAACGTGATGCTGTGCGACTGTCATTGGTACTGCTTGTCTGAAAAATAAATTAGAACTTGTACGCAGGAGCTTTCTAACATTCACAAGACAAAAAGTTCAAACTTAAAGTCGGGTATTTATTAGGCAACATTTGTTAATAAACACTGTTTTTAAACAGTTTATAAACAGCGTTTGACATTGTTTCATCATCACTGGAAACAGTTTATAAACAGTTTTTCACAGTAGAGCATATTGCCTCCTCGGGCTAAATCCTAGCAAAAACTGTCAAGTGTAGACGGCCAAGTTTCAGAAACAGTGTTTACGGTAAACTTGGTGATAAACAAGTCGTAAACAGTTTATCAACAAATGTTGCCTAATGAATACCCGGCTTTATTCAATATTGTTTAAGAGAGCTACATCTTCCAACAAATTACTTTACAGTTTGGCAGAAGTATTTTTAGTATAATCGATGTCGCCATATTACGCCATCTAGTCCCAAACTAAGCAGAGATTGTGCTATGAGTAATATATACTAGACAACTGATAAACATACTAATATATTTTTAATATATAAATATTATAAATGAATTACATACACAGAACAAATTTAATGATCGTGCTCATCTCTCAAACATTTGTCTTGGGTGGAAATCGAAACCACGACCACCGGTATAGCAGTCAGGCCCACTAACCACTAGACCAAAAGGCCAGCCAAATTATGCCTATAAATATATTAATAAATGCATGTTATTTTTCCACACTAGAGTTAAAAATATTTCTCAAAAAATAATTTACTTGCTATTTTCACAAGTTAATTCTATTGGGCGGTTAATTTGCGACGTCCCGTGGGTCATAAATAAAGATTAGCTCTGACAGAACCACGGCCACAGTAGGCATTAAACGACCTATCTCTAAGAGTCCCTAGGCAATGCACTTGAAGACTAGATTTCTTTTGGGACCCTTCATGTAATCGCCCATTTATTATTTAGCCATTTTTGCGAGTAAAGACAGAAACCAAATTAAAAAAAAGTTTATTTATGTCCACAAATTATACTTCAAACATCCAATATGTTATTTGGCAGAAAAACGTAAGAAATTAAATAGATTAATTTGTAATTTAAGGGAGATCTGGAGTCTAAACTAGACCTGTATCTTAGAACTCCAGACCCCTTAGCCAAGTTACAACCGTTTCGTTTCGATTCTCTTTTCGTCGATCGCCTCGAGTAGGCCACGCCTCCGATTTCTTTATTCTGAAGTCATCTCAACGCTCAGTCACGTGGTGAGAGGACGTCAGAATAAAGGAATCGGAGGCGTGGCCGACTCGAGGCAATCTACGAAAAGAGAATAGAAACGAAACAGTTGTAATTTGGCTAGGGGGGCAGGTCCCCCATCATCAAAAACTAAACTATTAATTAGCCCATGCTTTGTGCATTAGAGCATTATGGTATATGTAAGTGGAGGTGTGTGAGATATATATAATATATTTTATATAAATATGACAGAATATTTTATATACATTTATAAAGTTAACACTCATAATTATGTGCTTGATTGTGTGTATCACCGCGTATGTCTATATGTGTAGTAAATATTGTGTAAGTATAAATATTGAAAAATTTCTTTAGCACGTCAAAGAATGTGCGCACAAGCACAGGATAAGAAATAGTACAGCACAAGTATCTACTAAAACATCGCATAACGCTCAAACATGTAGGTACTCTTAAAAATTGGCCTCAATTAAACCATCAAACAAAACAATTCAATGAATTCTATTTTTATAGCATATTGTAATTGTGTTGAAGGATGAACACATTCGACGATAAAGGTGTCTACCCACTACACTGTATCATGCCATGACCGTGCTAGGAAAGTATGAAGCACGGAAAGAAATACGACGTGCTTCTGTTGATACGTTCTAGTGGCCATAATATTCCTACTATACCCACTAGAACGTCTCATAAGCATATCATACTTGTGAATAACGGCTTTATAATATTATAGTGACAATAGCATCCGCATATTGTCCCCGTACTATACGCGGTGCCTTGTCCGTTCCCGTTTTATTTGCTGTGCTTCGTAGTTTACCTGTGTTGTTGCAGGAGGTAGACGCTTCAGGAAAAGCAGGTGAATATTTTTAGTGAGTAAATTATTTCCTATACCTACCTATATGATGGCTAAAATGTTATGTGTGCTTTTGTAAGGCGTCATACGGTCGTCATACGCGGTTATAACCTGCATATTCATCGGTTCTGCAAAGTCGCGTGCCATGCACTACGTTGTTGATTGGCAATAATACGGTCTAGTGGATGTAGTCGTGAGTTTCATGGTACGGTGTAGTAGGCAGACTCCTTAAAAGTCTGCGTAAAAATAGATCAAATAATATGATAACCTTATTTTTAAATTATAAAAATACAACAGTGCCTTCAAAATGTTCTTCAATTTTCCATTCAGTAATTACAAAAAAGTTATATAACAATTATATTATGAGTATGACTAGCTTCGCTTACGAGAATGTTGAAAAATATTCCAGAAGAACGTAGTACTGATACAAAATTATTATTTCTATACCAATAAATTAAATTCATTCAAAAATTTAGGTGTGAATAGAAAGACAGAGTTATTTTAGCATTTAAAATATTAGTACGGACGATCAGAACTTACGACCCATGTAGCAGCTTCTTGAGGCGAAGTCAGTATGGACGCATGGAAACCCAGCACCATCTCAGAAGTAGACCGGGAGGGAAGTGTCAGGGCTTTGCTGAGGATGCTGTTGGCTCCCACTCCTCCGTCTCCGTAATACATGGCAGCTTGCTCTGGTCTTAAAGACGAGTCTACTAGGATCACCCTGAGAACAAAAAGCGAAGGTACAAAAAACAATTCAACCATTTCAGGCTAATGCATTGACGCCTTTGGGATGTAGTGCTGGAGAAAGATGCTTCGTATTCCTTGGACATTATTTCGGACCAACGTATTCATATTGCGAGAACTCAACTCAAAATCTACTCGTGGTTATCGTCTTAGTGTTCGCAAGATTCTGCAATACTTCAGTCACATTCGCAAGGAAAGACGGTGGCAACCTCGAAAGGCTCATCGTGACCGGTAATGTAGGTAAATGGGAGAAGGCCTAGACCCGACCAGATCCGCACCGTTCTTGACTTTACGGTATACAATGCCTTTTACACCGCCAGAGACAGAAACAGATAAAAAAATATCGTACAAGACAAAGTGATAAAGAAGGGGAGGTGACAAACCTCAACTTTGAGGAAAGCGACACAAGAAGGAGGTCAGGGTAATGGATTTGGAAACTAGCTTTGAAGGAGAATATATCAGATAAGACCATGTTTCAAATACCGACAACAAGCAATCGTGCTATCATGAGCTGTTCCCTTACCTATTGCAGGTCACAATACCTAGTAGGTACGTAAGCAACGACTATGTACATAAAATAATTAATATTAATACCTTAGTTACGAAGCTAAAAGCGCCCTTACCTCTGTGCATCTGTATTCTTGTAATGGTCAAGATATCAGATAAAACCGTTGTTACGTATGAAAATATTACTAGAATCTGATTTTTTTACTTTTATTTGTGGTGGGATAACATCTCAAATGACTTCTTCCACTCTGTATGGAGAGCGAGTGTTAGACTTTCACTGACTACAAGTCACCCATGCTCCTTTTACTCTTACTGCCCTGGCAGACATGGACCTAGTGGGCCCTGTGAATTACTAGAAACTGTTTCTACGGTAGTTAAGTTAACCTATAAATGATATAAAAGTCAATATAATACTTACGGGGTATCCAAACCACTGCTGCGCGCACAACTCATAGCGTCAGTAACAAGTTTCTTCAGCAACTGTTCCCCGCAATCCAGGTTCTTTGAAAAGTCAGGGTTGAGGAGTACTCCAGCCACTCCTCGCTTCAGCCAGGCACACTGGGCTTCTGACAGGGCTGCAGCCACATTCTTGCAGCAGAGGTTCAGGACTGCCTCGCTGTTGGAGCTGCCGAAGTAGGCGAAGCGGGTCGCGTGCCAGGACCACTTGATGCCGTGTTCAGGCTGAAAGCATATTGTCAATGGTGGCTGGGCGTAGGATTTTAAAGAAACATTTTATCTCAAAAACATCTGCTCGAGCCTTACCAGGATGTGTTCAAAAGCTAGTCGTTCGAGCGAGAAAGAAGGTTAGAGCTATACACGCTTTATAGCTCCACTCCATCCCTTTAGCAGTTCAGTTTAGATCGTAAAATGGATCGCGTTAAAAGTTCGTGGTAGCGGTCATGATCTCATTATTGGGCTTACCAATTATCAGGAAGTTTTTTTTGGAATTTTTGATACTGTTGAAATATATATGCTTGGAAGAATTGGCTGATGTTGTTCATAGGCGTATGTAGGGGAGGGGCAGGAGGGGCGTGATAATTAAGTCGGTAATGTCTAGTTGGGTTTTCTTTTTGAATCTCTTTCAAGTTCTTTTAATGATAAACTAAGTGACTCACGGCTGGTGCGTCTTCAATGGTACCATCCTTCCACAAGATCCTGTGCTCATACCCTGGGATGCGATCAGCACTCGATGAGAACCATTCGGAGCCTGTACTGACAGTTTGTAAGGGCAGCGTGATCACGACTCTCATCTCTGTAAGACAAATTATATAGTTTAAAAATTCACTAATAAATAGTAGCTGAAAAGTTTTACAAAATGACGGTTTGCGAAATTGACGTTCACCAGGTGGCAGCACTGAGTCGTCAGGTCCAGGCACCTGTCAAAACGCTTATGATAATGACATTAGTTAAATTGACGTCAACGTCATGTACCATACGTTTTCAAAAGTAGCAGACCTTTCGGCTAAGTGGCGCCAACTGGTGGTGGGAATTTTCCTGAAAACCCTCATTATTCAATTCTAACCGTAGATTTTTACTATTTCGATGGCAAGTTCTGGTTGGTTCCGCCATAAAATGGTATCATGATATATTGCATAAGCCTATACTTACCAAATTACTGGTCAACACTAATTGCTGTCGATGATGACAAAATTATATATTACGGACATATAAATGATACACTACTAAAGTCGTCCATCAGCACTGTATCGTTTATAGTCATAGTGGCATGATTTATTTTATAATACTTGATATTTCAAACTATATTAATGTTTTTCTTATCAATCATCATCTTGCAGTCAAATCGGATGCAGTTAGATATCAGTAATTTACACAGCGTGGCCGTCTATCTGACTTCTACAACCCAGTAATTGGGAAAACAAGATACCCTTTGGTAAGACTTGTGCCACGTTTTATGACTTCGGACTATCCGTAGCGACTGTTTTTTTTTTAATTATATAAACTAGGGCTTGACTGCAATCCCACCTGATAGTAAGCAGTGATGTACTCGTTGATGGTGAAGCGCACTAGTTTATTAAGAGCCTAGGTGTTAGTAACATAAGGGTGGACACTCGCCGTACGTCGGGTTGTCCAATGGTAGAAAGAGAATCAAGATCTTCAATTATAGCTGGGATCAATAGCTTAATGTGCTCTCCGAAGCACGCAGGAGTTTCGGTATATTATGTAGATGGTTACCTGTCCTCCGACAGACCTCAGTAAGCGTTGCTTGAACTTGAAATTCGACCCATGCGGCTGTTAATGGGTCTTATAGCTATTCCAATCAATAACTTCAATAATTAAAATAATCTCACCCAGTTTCTTAGCTTTCGCCACCAAATTGGTAAAATCATCCTGATTTCCATACCGCGTGTCTATTTCACTGAAGTCTGTGGTTCCAGGTTTGGTACAGTCAGCACTCCTGGGTACTAATGGTGACAGTATGATAGCATCAGATCCCAAAGCACGCACGTAGCTAATTTGTTTTAATGCGCCTGAAAGAAAATTGCTTTCCGTAAAATAAAAGGTAGGTATGAATGTGTGCTATATTTTTTTGTTAGGCGTTTAATAATTGGTGTATTCGTTAGACACAAATGTTTTTAAGTTGTTAATGTTGCCTCTAAATATTTAAGGACTTGAAGTTGGAGAACCCTTTTTTTTAGGTGTAAAATTCATCTAATGACAAATCCCGCTCTTGGGCGGGGCGGGAGATAGTGACAAGATTTTTACTGACTAAAAACCCACTCCTATTCCTTCTTTGCCTTCGTCCCAGGGCCCCGGGCTTCACTTTCACACTACCAGTAGCCCCAGTAGGCTTCGACCCTGCTGGGCCTCTACGATTTGCTGACATCTCCCTGAGGCGCGCGTGGAATAGTACGCGCCGTTGACGACTTAGACTCGGTCCGGACGGTTACCGGACGGTTGGACGGCGAGCCATCCATTGCTTGCCGTTCGCAAGCCCGCGCCTACGGTGGAACTCCTGAAGTCTTTCGGTAAACATGTATAACCGTAGTTTCAAGTCTATGCTAAAATTTGATAATCAATCTTTTTAGTCATACGATTTGGACAAGCTGATAATCTGATCACTTCTGAGGGTTTGGTAATTTATAAAAATCTTAAAAATATTTGCTCTTATTTTCTTTTTTCCCTAATGGCGATGATGATATAGATGATCACTGCAACAGCTATCCATTTATTAATATTATATCTAACCTACACTGCCCCACAGCTGGGACAAGGTCTCCCTCCATTACTTCCATTGTTCTCGGGTCGAAGTCAATCCATAAGGAAGGCTTCTAAGTCGTCCTGTCATCTCTGGGTCTGCCGCGACCCATCGTGCGATTTCAGGGCCAATTTTTTGTTTTAAAGGCCCACCGTTTGATCGGCATGCTGCAGACATGTGCAGCCAATCTGTCTGTGTTTAGAGCTCAGTATAGTGTTTTGAAAGCGATCCTTTAGTTTAACACCTAGAGTCCTGTGCTTCATAGTACGTTGGCAAGCCTTAATTTTGGACTTTAATATGTTAATCAAAGATCAAGTCTGTACACTATAGATCAGGATGGGGAGAATACACGTGTCCATTTTAAGTGTCAATAGGCAAGGTGCCTTTAAATACATAGTTCTTTAATAGACTAGTAGCTCTTCCAGGCAAAAAAATATGTCTTAAAAATTGGTAGGTTCATAACAGCTATAATAATAACGTTAAAATATTAATTATCCACAACTAAGCTAAAAAAAACAAACTTTAATACCGTCACCTTTCAAATCACCAAGCCCATCCCCGTCTCCATCTCTGAAGCTATCCACCATCATCCTGTAGTACACGGCATTGTCCCACCACTGGGGGGCCACATTCCCCGCCACCCTGCTGATCACACAAGCGACGAACACCCACCACATCTTGGACACTAATAAACATACGAACCATTCATCTAACTACAATTACTACGATTCGTCCTTGTCGAATAGTGCGGGGACATTTTAGTAACGTAACAGGTTTAAAAATGTACCAGGTTTAAGTCAGTATTAAAAACTCAAGTATTTACAACCAGACAAGAACTGTCTTGTCTGTATGTAGCAGGTATGTAGGTAAAGTTAGGGGTCAAAAGTTCAGTTGCAAACCAATGCTAAAGTATTTAAAATTTATTTGTAGAAGAGAATTAATGGTTTAGGACTGTTTTAATCTACACTAATATTAAAAAGAGGTAGTTTTTTTTTTGGCGGAGGTAATCTCTGAAAGTACTGGTCCGATTGCTAAAATTTTTCACCGATAGAAAGCTGCTTTTTTCCTGTGTGACGTGAGCTATATTTTATGTACGCGGGAAAAAACTAGTTTGTAATATAAAATTTAAAGTATTGAATAAACTGGTCCTGTACTATTGAACTTCTACTAAAAAGAAATTTGCGACACTTTAGTCACTTTGCCTTTGTACCTTTGTGTTGCATGAAGTTTTAAAAAATAAATAATTTAGTGTTGGTAGAGTGTAACTACACTTTTGACCCTTGACTTTACCAGATTTAAGTTCAGATGGACCAGGTTTAAGTCCATACCAGGCTTAAGTTCGGATAAACCAGGTTTAAAAGTTAGGAGTTCGGATCGAGTTTGTTCTGATGGATTAATGGGTTTAAAGTTCACAGATGTCACGGGAATTATTACTGTAGCGTATTGATTTGTTTCCGTTTTAAGCTGAAAGGTGTGGTTAGATGGGTATAGCTTTGAAAGTGGATTATTTAACTTCAATTTCATGATGAAGAGATATTTGAATAATAAATAATAAATTAGCAGCGTAGATTTTTTATATCTGGATTTTGTTTCAGTTATTTTATTGCACATTTTACTTCAGTTTGTATTTTAATAACTAGTTTTTGTAAGCGGTTTCGTCTGCGTGAAAGTATTTTTGTCCGTAAAAATTTGGTACCCCCGTTTCATTCCTTTAGTGGGTTTTTTTTTTTTTAGGTGGGAAAATCATCTAATGACAAATCCCGCTCTAGGGCGGAGCGAGAGATAGTGTCAGACTTTTACTGACTAAAAACACACTCCTGTTCCTTTTTTGCCTTCATCCCGGGGCCCCGGGCTTCGCTTTCACACTACCCGTGGCCCCAGTAGGCTTCGGCCCTGCTGGGCCCCTACGAATTCCTTTAGTGGGTGAATTTTGAAAAATCGTTTCGTATGTTTTATATACACAATAAAATGGACATCTGTGCAAAATTTTTGCGTTCTATGTTCAAGGGTTTAGACAGGGCGTTGATAAGTCAATGAGTGAGTCAGTAGTTTGCCTTTTATATACCTATAAACCCACCAATTTTTAATTAATACAAATATTTAAAAGCCTTATTAGAAAAGGTCTTGTTATTACTTAAGTAAAGTCTCAGTAAATAATATTCATAAACAGCAAAGTTATGAGCGTTTGTTTATATCCCAAAATGTCACTCAATTTATGGAAATATTGTACAGACTATTGATTATGAATGAATAAAGCGATAAAAATGGAAAATCACTGCGCGTAGTATTTTCGAGTAGCAATTGTTATGAATAATTGATTCAATTATAAATGTACCAATTATGACAAATTTTCGGGTACAATTTTGGGATTTTGTTTTTTTTAATTTTGACTACACAAATATGATCAGTACATATAGAGGCCCATTTTTTTTGTACTAATTAAAAATAGGGGTGTATAGATAATTTATTTATTAAAACTACATGCAACACAAAAGTACAAAGGCGGACTTAATGACTTGATAATAATATGTTGGTTTTCAAAACTAATATAAAATAAGATAAGTAACGTTAATCAATTGTGTATTTGTTGTGCAATGCCTACTTCATTTCAGAATAAACTATTCATGTACAAGCGGCAAGCGACAGATTTAAAAGATGATAGACATCATTGTCTACTATTTACTAAATCAAATGCAAAAATAGTAATATTTAGGAACTATTTTATTTATTTATTTATTTAGTACAGCAAAATAGCCATTAATACTAAACTAATTTAATCCTTCCACTGTGTCTTCTCACAGAATCGCAAACTTTCTAATAATATTGTCTTCCATTCATCAGCAAACAAATCCAATCCAGGGTTGGTCTCCACGAGCGCGTTGAGCATCGTTAGCATACGCGGTATAGGGGAGGTGGATCGAGTTACAGTGCGACAAAATGGCTATACATATCAATAGGGCCACGAAGAATTTCTGAAAAGGAAACCTATCGTCCTCTGCAAAGGGCAACTGAAGGACACAACTGTGGTCATAGTCAGTAAAAGTCATACTCGCCCTATCCACTCTAGAACGAGAGAAGACATTGAATGATTTCTCACCTCAAAAAAAAAACCTGTACATAATATCAAGTACAACACTACCAGCCAAAAACTACAAAGAGCTTATTTTTTAAACAACGCATTGTTCTGATTAAAACTACTGGGTAATAGCACGTAATAGTTACGCAATGTTTATTTATTTGTATAAAAGTATAACAATATCAGTACGCGTAATACGATTAGAACCTAAACAGTACACACGAAGTATTTTATAGATGAAGAAGACATGTGTAACGAAACTGAAATTGTAAGTTATGTGGCCACTAAAATGGCACATTGAGTTTTCTAAGAGATCGATTATGACTCCACATTAATAACGACGATGAGAGCAGTGGTGGCCGAGTGGTAATGGCCCCGACTTACGAGTTGTAGGTCGCGGGTTCAAACCCAGCCAAGCGCATTAAGTACTTTGTATTTCATCACCATTGCTCTCAAAACGGTGAAGGAAAACATCGTGAGGAAACCGGCATGTCCTAGAACCAAAAATTTGAAGAAATGTGACATTCACCAATCCGCACTGGGCCCGCGTGGTGGATTACGGCCCATTCCCTCTCCTAGAGAGGAGGCCTAAGTCCCAGCAGTGGGAACATTAAAAAAGGCTGATTATGCTATGCTTATGCTATTAATAACGACTGTCATAAATACATTTTAACGGGATTCTAAAATTAAACACATTTTGTAGTGGTGCACTGTGCAGTTTCGCATCAAGTGTAGGTACAAGTACCGCTTCTTTTTTGTTTGAGAAAGTCACCCTAGCTCTAGACAAAGGGTAACTAAAGGATCACGGGTGAGCTTTTAGCCAGTAAGTCTGACACTCCCTCTTACTCAGAGTGGGAGGAGTTATTTAATTTTCTATCTTGAAAAAAGGCACCCCTTAATAGTGTTATATTACCAAAGGTTAAGTACCTTAAACGTTTAACCGCCTAGGTCGGATATATCCGACAAACATTCTCGTGTTTATTTCACCAGGGTCGCACATCCTCGACCAAATACTCCATCTCGTCAGCTCTTCTGACACCGATGGGGATTGAAGAGCTAAACAAGATGGAGTAGCCAGTCACAAATACCCGACCCAGGCGAATAGGACGCGAAAATAGTCGTCGGACTGACGCAAGCAGTTATAGGATTAATATAAACTTGATGCTGAACTGCAGTGCGCACCTCAGAAAGATAACACAATAAGACATAATGGACATAATAAATAGGTCTACTGCCCTTATTAAAAACTTTGGTCATAGTTTTAAAACACTACCTAACATACATATAATATATGTTGTAGATAATCATGTAGGCGGCGCACGGAACACGATCGCTTCTCCAGGTAGTAATGTTAAGTTTTCCATAGGCAGCTCATTCCTGAAAAAAGACGAAATAAAAATAAGTACAATACCAGAAAAGACGTCTAAAAAATTGGTGTGTTCTTTGTTCCGACGATCATATCATTTATTTATTTATATAATATATACTTTATTGTACACCAAGATTACAATTTACAAAAGGAAACCTTAAAAAACACCAACTGGCGGCCCTATCGCATTCGGCGATTTCTTCCTGGCCACCTGGAATATCATAAGAGTGGCTACAACGCGGTTAATTCACAAATATGTTGGAATCCGCTTTCAATCTGGCCATTATGTGTTTATCACGGGGCGACTGTATCTAGATTAGACCTATGAGAACATGGCCGAAATCAAAAATATGCCGAAAACCGGGACAAATGTTTGTCTATCAGGACTATATAATTCATTCTTGAAACAAAGTTAGGTCGTTTGTAGGAGAATATCTTCTAGTAACAAAAATATTATAAATATATCTTTACAGAAATCTCTCTGATCTTCGTCATTACAAATAGAAAATGTATTTTTATTCGCTTTTTCTGTTGATAAATAACATATATTAATTGATCAGAGCGAACGATTCAACTAGGTACATAATTCTAAGTAACAGTACATAACATAGAATTTAAAAAGATATTAATAATATTTATAAATACAGTACCGAAACCTTTTTAATATATTATGCAAATTTTAATATCTTTAATCAAAGAATAATCGGTGTAATAAAGATTAAAATTGAGCTGTACAACGTACTTATAGATAAATAAGTAGATATTTAAGATAATGTTCACAGCTTTGTACTATCTAGCCTAGTTTGTATACTACTTATATTTTTATCAACAAATTAACAGATAATTCTAGACTTTGCAAAATCAAGGTCAATAGAAGTCCAATAAAAAATTATATACGTGTAAATACACGTACAACAGAAAAGAATAACAGTATTGTTAGCGTAAAGAAAGTAAATTCTAGATAAAAACTCATAGTTAACACAGCAACATTATTAGGGGAGATGAGCAAACAAAAGAGACTATGTTTAGAAGTGTGACAGTCACAACTAGATCAATCTCCACTTCTCTCACCAAATGAACTGAAGGCACTATAAAACTAATCTGTAGTTCCTTACCCTGGAGCTCGGCTGCTTTGCACGCTGGCAGTATACACTGTCAAAGGCTCCGACAGCAGTGATACTCCATTGAGGTTGACTGTATCTGCTGTAGAACCCACGTTGAATACCAAGCCATACGTGTCATAGGTCCTGAGATACCTGATCAAGATCAGGGTGTTCGGCGTCAAGGCTTGTACGTCATATTCCCCATGTGAGAGGGCTACCTCCTTGCGGAGTTTTGTTAGGGATTGGTATATCTGGAAAAGAGAAATCAATAGTTAAAAGCTGAAAGGTTGTTTCTTAAATTATGATTTGTACTTGTGCTTTAACGCGCCAAGTCAGATTTCATGGTTTCTTACTTTAAAATGACTAATTGATACATCTTTCTGAGCTTGAAGATTGATTTCCGTGTAGTCTTCAGCTACTGGAAGCCAAGTAGTGAGATTGGTTGAGAATCCAGCACTAGTCGAGTTGTTCCAGTGGTATGGTGTCCTGCAGGGATCCCTGGAGAATTCCAAATAGTTTGACTCGTTGCCCTGGTTTATTGCTGCGACATCCTTTGTGTCTTCCCAGCTGACAAAACCATCCCTCATCCCGATCTCCTCGCCTTGGTAGGTAATAGCTACTCCTGGGAGCAACATGTTGAGGCTGTTCAAACCATCCACCATGTCGTCTCTGAATCTAGACGGCATTCGGCTCTGGTCGTGGTTTCCAAACTGGAGATATAAAAAAAAAGTCTTAAGAACAAAGCCACACGTACTATGTAAAGTGTTGTTTATCCAGATCAAATGAACTTACCACCCAGTTAGCTACATTCCCCTGTGGCATGTAGGTGAGCCAGTGTCGTATGACGTAAGCAAAGTCTCTGGCAGATGACTTAGCAGACAGGACCGTGATGAAGTCGAAATTGAAGGGAAAATGAGCACCGACCCTCCCTTTCTCGTCTCCATAGTATAACATTGTCATACTGATGTTGGCATAGGCTTCGGCTAGAAGTACCCTGGTAAAAAAAAAACTTTAACTTAAGATAATTTAATAAGATTAAGTTGTTACTTTTTGTAACGTTGTATCTTTTTTAACGCTAAAACCAAACAATGTTTCATTACTTACTTAGTCTCCTCGTCATTCTGTTTAGTCCACTCGTCAACAGCTGTCCTCCAATCGTATACAACATCGTACAGTTCTATCAGATCCCTCACATGAATCTGCGTGGTATACCCAGCCTGGTCTGGTCTTAAAAACATATTTCCAGACAAAGGTTCATCAGGGTAGTTTCCATTTGCATCAGGAGCCGTTTCGAATAGATGAGGGATGGCGTCCACTCTGAAGCCGTCGGCTCCTTTTTCTATCCAGAACAGCATGATTTTGACCATTTCGTCTTTTACAGCCTGATTTCTGAAGTTGAAGTCAGCTTGTTCGATAGCAAACTGATGGAGGTAGAACTGCTGGCGAAGATCGCTCCATTCCCAGACTGAGCCACCAAATTGACTAATCTGATACAAACAATTTATCAATTACAAAAAAGTTATGAATAAAAGAATCTGTAGTTTTCCTGGCGATGGATGTGTGGTGTGACGACAATGGATGAAGTGAGAAATATTACTCATTTCTCACTTATTGGAACACACATTAGAGGAAGTTTGAAAGTGGCGCCAGTGACTGAAAAGTTGAAAGGGAATCGTTTGTCTTGGTATGGTCATGTGAAGAGGAAGGATGAAACGTATGCTGCTAAAAGAGTTATTCGTTTACATGTGAATGGATGGAGAGGGAGAAGGAGGCCAAAGAAAAGATGGATGAATTGTGTGAGAAGTGATATGAAAGAAAGGGGAGTTAGTGATAGCGTGACGAGTGACGGGACAGAATGGAAGAAAAGAACGTATTGCGCCGACCCCAAATAAAACGAGACAAGAGCAGGAAAATGATGATGAGTTTTCCTGGCGACATTTTAAGACTTACCCAGTTAGACGGTACTAATCTCGCACTGGAATTTTGTGGATCTACTCGATGATCAGCCCATACGAAGTAGTCTTCATATCCTGGCTTCCTGGCTTCAGAATTGATGAAGTAGTCGGAATATGTACTAGCGTGATTTGGAACGTAATCTAATATGACTTTTAAACCTAAAATAACATAAAAGTAAATCAATTTATTCTTGAAATAACCGTAATAACTGTTTTCAGTATAAATTTTGTGAATATATCATCAGATATTTGACATTGTTAAAACTTGATATCCCTCACCCAATTCCTTGGCCTTTTTCACCAGTTCCACAAAATCCTCCATGGTGCCGTACTCGTCATGTATTGCGTAAAAGTCGCTGACATCATACCCGAAGTCTATCATAGGAGACTGGAAGATTGGAGACATCCAGAGAGCCCCAACCCCAGCATCCACTAGATGTTCTAGATTTTGCGTAATACCTGAAGAAATAATTGATCAAAGAGTTTAAGTACCTAAAATAATTCAAAGAAATTATGAAAAAGAGCAGTAATTTAGTATTAGTGATAAGCCTTTTAAAGAGTTCATCACCGAAATTCGAACTACTTGCATTAGTAGTTCATTTCACTATTTATATTTTGAGGAATATTCTAATCCCTTTTATAATTTAATTATTCTGGGATCCCTATATATCTTAAGTCATAAATGAAAATGTAAGCAATGGGGCTTGGTGTACCTCAAGGGTGAAACTTAGGGACATATGTGTGGAACACGACTTATGAGTAATTTATTTATTGTATCGCACCAACCAGTTGATCAGTGTGTAATTAAATTGATAATTAATACGATTTAGTTAAAGACACTCGTAAATTACAAAGTTGATAACACCTTTAATTGGATCTTAAATCTAATACGGACAGGGTTTAATAGGTCTGAGTTGTCTCGTCTTTCACAAATGTCATCCCTTTTAGCCTAAATGGAAAATTAATTAACGACCTTTGAGGATTTGCAAAAATGTACCGAATGTTTTAATTTACCTTGGAAAATTGCTGCAGAGGGAACATATGAATAATGGAAAAGATTTGGTCAGCAAATAACGTGAATGGTTGAAAAACGAAAAGTTGATAATCTACAATCGTTAACGATAGTATAAAACTTCAAATGTATGGCAATGACATCTTCTTCTTCTTCTGGCTAGACCTTATCTCATTTATTTGGAGTCAGCCCTTCTTGTCCTCGTTTTCCATTGTGCACGATTTTGTGCCATGTCGGTGTCGAGATGAGCTTCTCTAAGGTCTCTTTGGACCGTCGTCATGTATGGCAATGACATCATCTCAACCTTAAATCACGTGGTCAGAACAAAGAAATCGGAGGCGTCACCAACTGTAGAAAGAGATTTGAAGCGAATCGGTCGTAACCTGGCTAGGCCTGCTGATCAGAGATGGCGGGGTGAGCTGGATTCGTTTAAAGATATTCGTCATTGTTAGCTCTGAGGAGAGGGATGACAGGAGAATAGAGAGACGTTGGTCTAGCAGTAGGGTCATAAGTCGAAGCACTCACCTTTCAGATCCCCGATACCATCACCATCGTAATCTTTAAACGACCTGGGATATATCTGGTATATCACCGTGTGCTCCCACCAGTCGAGTTTCCTCAGCTCTGGAGGTGCTACCTCTTCCTCCCTCATCACTGCCCATACCACCACTCCCACCACCACGCCCACCACCACAGCGGTTAGTATCGAAGCAACCACGCTCTGTTTCCACGACATCTTGATTTTACTAGCTTTAGACTAGGAATTCTGAATTTAAAGACTCCTTATCGAGTTATTATAAAAAAACCTTTTATCTATAGTGATGTTTGATATTTATTATTATATGCTATTAAGATAGTGTTTACTTATGGTCTGATTATTGATCAGATATTTGATCACTAGGAGGTAACAATTTTTTTCATGCATAAATTATACAAATTCACGTGAACAGTGCTGATGCAAGTACAAAGTTCTTTCAGCAATCATATATTTATTAAAAAAAGTTGTTCTAACTCAACTTATCTTTGAAATATAATATCTACATCCTTTCCCAGATTTGTTGTCCAAAATTAAAATAATATTGTTGCGTTTCATAGTAATAATCGTAGTAGTATTTTATATCTCACCGTATGATACTAGAATATACATATATTATATAGGAACTATAGTATTTATATGTATATGACATTATAGTAGGTATAGTGTATGATGTATGGATTTAGCTTATGAACCTAAAACCATTTGGTAAACAATATTTGTATGCCCAGCAACGCAATACATAATTAATCGATATTTTGTAATTAATACCATGTACATACTGTATCTAGCTGTATCAGAGTAATGGTGGCTTGGTGGTAACGGCCCCAACTTACGAGTTGTAGACTACCAGCCACGGTAGGCACGGGCTTGTGGACTATTAACAATGGGTAGCCGCCGTCCGGCCGCCTGCCTATCCGTCCGTAACAAACCCAGGTTGTCGATAGCGCGTAGGGTTCCACCTACTCCTCAAAGAGATGTCAGTAAACCGTAGGGGCTGCGGAGATTTTCTGAAAAGGTAACCCGTGGTACTAGAACACAAAGGGCTACTGAAAGACACAGATGTGGTTTTAGTCAATAAAAGTCTGATACGCCCTCCGTCCTCCACCCAGAGGGACGTCATTGGATGTTTTCAAACTTCAAAAAAAAAACCATATACTTAGTAGATAATCTACATCACTAGATCCAGCGGATGTGGACCCAACAATTACGCACGGTCGAATAGGCTGTCTCTTTGGAAATTACAGTCTAATCCTATGCGACATGAGAACATCGTGCAATTACTGTAGCTCACCATTGTTCGTCCCATTACAATTACAAATTGAATCTGACAAAAATATATTGTCAGATTCAATTTGTTTCAACGTTCGCCAAACAGATAAGTACTACGGTTTTCATATTGACTTATTTTTTTCCCACGACTTCGTCCAGTAGGGCCTATGCCTGCTAGGGCCTCGGGGATTTTCTGACCGCAAAGGAGATCACAGGTGTAGTTTTAATCAGTAAAAGTCTGAAACGCCCTTCCGTTCCACCTTTAGTGGATTCGTTGGATGGACAAGTCGTTGGATGATTTCACAATTTGAAAATAAAAACTTCAGACGTCACAATAACATTCCATGATAGTAGTGCTGTCTATTATCGAAAAAAAAAAAATAGTAATCCGATTCCAGAGATTAGGTAACTATTAATAATATCATATTAGTATATGTACAACGTTTAATAAAAATAAAAAAACCGTTCCGTACAAACTTACCTATGTTCAATTCTCGAAGATTTTTCCGAATCGCAAAAAAAGTATTTTTTTGTGACGTAACTACAAACTTACAGTTTTCAGATTTTTTCCTTTACTTGTGCTATAAGACCATGCTTTATACAAAATTTCAGGATTCTGTGTCAACAGGAAGTACCCTATAAATTTTGATTTCCTCGAGAGTGTCGAAATATACGTTATTTGAGACAAAAACGGCCGTATCTTTTTTTTTCCTTAACTTAGAAATTTGATTTTTTCTCAGCTTCAAGAGACCGCAGATCTGAGTATATGGTTTTAATTTCAACTCGATACCTCCACGCGTTCCTGAGATAAAGGATCTTGATAGACATGCAGACAGATAGACGAAGAACAAAGTGATCCTATAAGGGCTTCGTTTTTTCCTTTTAAGGTACGGAACCCTAAAAACGAGTGAAACGACATCGTCATCTAAGACGATGTCGTTTCACTCGGAAGCAAAAATAATCAAATATAATAAAAGCAAAAAAAGTTTATGTACTTATATACTTATAGACTCATAAACTTTGAAAAAGTTTTCACGCTCGAATGACTGAACGGATTTGGATGAAACTTGGCACAAGGGTAGACCATGCCATGGAATAGCACATGGGATACTTTTTTTATGATCCCTTGGGATAATGTCCTACCTTCATGCAGGCAAAGTCTCTGATAGTAACTAGTGACTAATAACAAAAAAAAAAAACATTTTTTATCGTATCTGAACCATTCACACGTTCATTTTATCTAATCCGATAATAATCATTATATATTTTTTATACGCAACAATATAAACCAGTAGGTACGTACAATTTAATTTCTCTATTAGGGGCCTCACCATGATGTGTTAAAATGCCAAGTGTGCGAGAAAAAGGGATGGAGTTATACACACTATACAACCTTATTTTTAGTATAAAGAAACCCGAAACACGTGTCTATTATTTTTATATATATATATTTTTTTTTTTTTTAAAGATATAAACCAGCGCTTGACTGCGATCCCACCTGATGGTAAGCAGTGATGCAATCATTGATGGTGAGGCGCACTAGTTTATCAAGAGCCTATTCACTCTAGCCTTGAAGACACTTAAATTATAGTTGGACGGGAAGATCGCAGCAGGCAAATTGTTCCAGTCCTTCGATGTACGCGGTATAAACGACGAAGCGAAACGCTTAGTCCGGACCGTTGAAGTTTCAACAACGTAAGGGTGGATACTCGCCGTACGTCGGGTTGTCCGATGATAGAAAGGAGATGGCGGAATCAAGTCATGCAATTCCTGCGCACACTCTCCAAAATGCAACCTGTAAAATACCGATAGGCTGGCTACCCTGCGCCTGTGCTCGAGGCTTTGATATAGAATCGATGTCCAAAATTTCATAACTGTATCATGAAAAATCACAAAGTTGTAAGCTTGTTATGTTACCTGGTTGTCTGCACAAATAAATGGGCCATCCGGGCGGGGTTGTTTTGCTCATGCACCCAGCTGTACACTAGCACCGAATGCCCGCTATGACCTGCCGTGAGCTGTGTTGTACTTAGTGTCGGTGGTGTCCAACTTGTGACCTTTTTTTAAATAATTTTGGAAAAAAAATTAACATGATGTAAAAATTATTGGAATCGATTCAGTTACTGATTCTGAACAAACTATTGGGGTTACCATGACGTTCAAAGTAAGATTATTTCATTCTTATTTCAGTGTTGGTAAGAGACAGAGCTATACAGGCTGTCTAGCGCCATCTCTTACCCGCACTGGTAATAAGAATGAAACAATCTTACTTTAAACGTCATGGTACAGGTCTATATTGTGGTTTTGCATATACTAACAATAATGTGGTATAGCTCCAACAACAGTTCAGTTTACGTCGTCGAATGGTTCGCGTTAGGGCCTCTGATGAGTTAGCTACTCGTGTTACCCTGGCGGGCGAGTTTCTATCACTAATGCATGACACACTTAGTCGTCATCTTCCTGTACTGTCTGGTTCTTGTACCGTTTTATTTGGGATCGGCGCAATACGTTTTTTCTTCCATTCTGTCCTGTCATCCGTCATGCTATCACTAACTACCTTTTCTTTCATATCGTTCTTCACACAATAAATTCATCCATCTTTTGTTTGCAGTAACATGCGTTTCATCCCTCCTCTTTACATACCATACCAAGACAAATGATTCCCTTTCATTTTTTCAGTCACTAGAACCACTTTAAAATTTACTGTAATATATTCATTTCTCACTTTATCCATATAATAATTTTTAACAGCCCAACATTCTGATCTTGTATACTCATAACTCTTTTAGTGACATGCGTTTCATTCCTTTTCTTTACATGACCATACCAACACAAACGATCCCCCTTCAACTCCCCCTTCCCCTTCTTCAGTCACTGGTGCCACTTCCAAACTTCTTCTAATACGTATACTCATTTCTCACTTTATCTAAGTATATCATCTCCGCTACATGCAATCTTTTTTCACACAATCTTAGTGTGATCTTCTTTTTCCTATAGTATGTTTATAGTTCTGATGTAGGTAGATACTCTCTAGGGACTGCAATGACATTTTTACCTAGATTACGCAATTAGACTTGTATTTTTTTGGAGGTAATAAATCATTTAATGACTTCTCGCGCACTAGGGTAGAGCGAGAGAGCGAGTCAGACTTTTACTAACTAAAAGCCCACCTATGTATTTTCAGTAGCCCTTTGCATTCTCTCTCAGAAAAAGTCTAAAAGGCTGACACGCCCTCTTGCTCCACCCTAGAGCAGGTTTGATGATTCCCAAATAATAAAAAAATACTTTGGGTTCTATTATAAGAAACTAAAATAATAAGTTTTAACAAACTCGGAGCCAGCTGGAATCGATATATCTTCGGAACAATACAAACGTCTCGAAACATCGACATAATCAATAAAGATCATTTATTCAGAGGTCCTCCAATCATAGGACTTTTGGAGGTCAAAAGGTTAGAATAAATATTACGAGTATATAATTACCTACGAGCAGATATATTTTAAAGTACACAAACGGCTTAATAGTGGCCTTATCACATCATCACGCTAATATTGTAAAGGCGAAAGTTTGTATGAACATTTATTTTTGAGTTCGGAAATCATCTAATGACTTCTCTCGCTCTAGGGCGGAGTGTGAAGGCGCGTCAGACTTTTACGTTATTTTCCTTCAGCTTTGCCCTTTGCGTTATAGGACCACGAAAAAGAAATAAAGAAAAAAAATGTGTGCGTGTACTAGCGTACACTCGTAAGAAGTGAAACTTCTATACGACGTTATTTTTCAAAAAATAATTTACTATATGCAACTTTACAGAAATTGGTTAAATAAAGTTAAATTAGATAAAGTTTAATAAAAGGCTTTTATTATCATAGACATAAATCAAATGTGTGCGTGTACTAGCGTACACTCGTAAGAAGTGAAACTTCTATACGACGTTATTTTTCAAAAAATAATTTACTATATGCAACTTTACAGAAATTGGTTAAATAAAGTTAAATTAAGTTGATAAAGTTTAATAAAAGGCTTTTATTATCATAGACATAAATACAAATTCTACAATTATTTCATTTTAGCTTATTACTACAAAGATTATTAAACAAAGAATTGATAATCAAATTTTTCAAGATATCACAATTATCAAAGATGGCGCGTAACGGAAAAATGTGACGCGTAACGAAAAAATGTTACACTAAATTTTTTTCCAACCCCGATAAATAAGTTTCACTTCAAAAAACTTTTTATTTGCCGGAAAAGGCGCAAACTTAAGTCTAACATATTGCAACCATTCCATGGGTTCCCCTTCACACGTTTCGTTTCGTTTTCGGGTTTCTTCACGGGTTTCCCTTTCAGAAGTAAACCTGGCCCCAGTAGGCTTCTACCCTGCTGTGATTCTACGGTTTGGCTGACATGTCTTTGAGGCGAGCGTGGAATACTATGTGCCATTCGACGACTCGGGCTCGGTCCGGACGGTTACCGGACATGAGTTTGTGTATGAATGTGCATATATGCTGAACGGCTTTGGTTGCAATTTGGCACTCGATTAGGCCATATTCCAGGATAGCATATGTAGTGTGACTGCCAATTAGTGTACGATATTTAAACATGTGATTATGCTCATTATAACAAACAATTTTTATTACGGGAGCAAAGCTGAAATCGCGAAAAAAATATCAGCTGTTCAGTACATTAGGCAAACATATATATACAGAACAGCAAATTTTTTTTCGCGATTTCAGGTTTGTTCCCATAATAAAAGTTGTTGGTTATCATAAGCACAATCACGTGTTTAAGTATCGTACACTAATTACCAGTCACCCTATATATGTATATCACTTTTTATCCTGAGTGTATGCTTTTTTCCTTAGTGTATGCTATCCTGAGTGTATTCGATAGGGAATCGTAAGACGCATCGTTTGACGAAACGGGCAAATACCAGAGTTTGAACCAATGGTGAGCCGCTATTCAAAAAAGAAAAACTTCGCGTATGTCTGTGTTGTAGAGAAAGCCACAGTAACAGCGCTTAACTCGGTTGTATTCGCATAGCAACAATGCGTAAGTCAGTTTTTTTTTCTCAGAACTGAGTTACGTGCTATTAAACAGTAAACTTTTCTCCTGAAAAGTTCCCGATTTCAACTTACGCGGTGCTAACTTACGCGGTGTAACTTAAGCAACGATATATATATAAAGATTTCAGCAGTTTTCCTAGACTTTTCATAAAAAGAAATAGGAATTTTACCATGCTATACAGGTAATACAATAAAAGAAACAAAGTAAAAAAAAAATACATATTTTATAATTCATTTTATCATTTAAAACTTTTAAATAAATAGTCTATGTACAGTTTGGAGTTTTAAGTAATGTTTAAATTGAGGGTGCCCGTAGAATCAACGCTTCTCCTGCAGCCAAGGTCAGTCCTTCAGTGTCGATTATATCCCTGTAAAACAAAAAGTTAACGTTAATATTCTTATATATTCTATCGTTCTACGCCGCGCCGTCCTGGTTCAAAACTCTTTTCAGGACAAAAATAACGTATAAATGTTTATTTTTATTTATTTATTTTGCCCCACACGAGGAATAACTCTTATAACGGGGGTGGGTTCACAAACATATAAACTGATATACATAAGACATCCAGACGGAACATCTATTAGTAGGCCATACAAAAATTTGTTCCGTGCGAGAATCGAGCCCGCGGCACAGCGCAGCATAATTACTCAATCACTGCGCCAACCGTGCCGGCCAATTGCCAAGTCAGTTTACGAATCCATATCACTCTAATATTATAAAGCCGAAATTTTGTGAGAGTCTACGTTTGTTACTACTTCATGCTCGAACTACTGAACGCATTTAGATTAAACTTGGCACACGAATACACCATGTTCTGGAATACAACATGGGATAATTTTTATCTAGAGAGTATGTTCCCTTGGGATAATATTCTACTTTCACGAAGAAGACGCCAGGCTAGAATATATATTACTGTTCTTTATCTTTACACAGAAAAAGAAGGAAAAATAAAGTCTTTCTTTTTCTTTATTTATTAATTTATTAATTGCTTGCTATACTTACAGTACGCACCAAAGCATATTATAGCAAGCTAAACTTTCTTTTATTGCTTCCTTTCTTTACACAGACATTCTCGTGATTCGCGGACATCAGGCATTAGATCTACACACAAGTACCCAGAAGCTCTAAAGTTTTACTTAGAGCTAGTATGGCCAGGGGATATTAGCAGTGCTACCACAACAAGCTCTAAACGCAATCCATTTTACGACCTACACTGAACTGTTAAAATCATGGAGCTATATCTAGTCCATACATAATGTGTCTAACTCCATACCTCTTTCTCGCGCACGACTGTCATTTTTAACACGTCATGGTAAGCCGTGATACTAATTCAGTGTAATGATTGGAAACAGAGCTCAACGTGGACCAGCACACGGTAACTTAAGGACTGGAACGATTTGCCTGCTGCGGTCTTCCCATCCGATTATAATTTGGGTATCTTGAAGGCTAGAGTGAATAGGTTAATAAACTAGTGCGCCTCACCATCAACGATTGCATCACTGCTTACCATCAGGTGGGATCGCAGTCAAGCACTAGTTTAAGCTGTTGATCCCCGCATTAACGCCGGCGTTCACGCGCCATTGTCTTACTATTGTGTCTCTAATTACGCACTCAAAAGGTTAAGTCAAATAAAAAAAAAACGTGGCAATGCAAAAGTCAAACTGATATTTAAAACAAACTACATCATCATCATCATCCTTTCAACCGATAGACGACCACTGTTGGACATAAGCTTCCTCCAAGTGTTGCCACAATTAACGGTCCTGTGCGTCTCGCATCCATTGTATTCCCGAAGGCCTCCTACAAGTTGGACCGAAGACCTGGTAAGGATTGCGGGAAACTACATAATTATTAAAAATACCAAATGATGCTTACCCAGCTACTCTGCTAGAGTGAATGCTAGAAACATATACTGTAGCTGGTGTCCTCAAATGTGGTACCCTTTGCAAGACGATCGTATCTGGAGCCTCTCCAACATTAAACAGGAACACCAGGGTATCATAGTTCCTGAGACTCCTGACCAGGTAGAAGGAGCTGTCTGATAAAGCCCTGATGTCGTACTCTCCATGGGAGAGTGTCTTCTCCTTTCGAAGGGCTGTAAGGGCTTTGTATACCTGTCAAATGAGAGAGATATAAGTTAATGATTATCACAAATCAAAGGAAAGCTTCGTTGATAGAGGTGATAACGAGTACAAAATAGACCTTCTTGCGTGTAAGTTAAAGATGCTCATTGCCCCCCTCCTTTCCCCTTTTTAAGTTTCAGTTCTTATAGTCCAACCTAAGGTTGTCTGGTAGATATCGTTGTCGGCGATAAGACCGCCATTGTACCCATAGATTTAAGATTCTGTAAAATTGTTACAATTTTGGTGTACAGTACCTAAAGTTCATTCTATTCTAAAATTTGAAAAATCTTTCTACCATTTGTTCTAGGCTGTAATCTGATTTTCGTTCAAATAACTAATTTAGTCCTTGGAGAAACCAGTTAGAATATCCAATTTTATAGCTAACCTTGAAATGACTCTTCGCATCCGCCTTCTGTTTAGCCAGATTAATTTCCTTGTAATCTTTAGCGACTGGTAGCCAAGTCCTCTCACTGATGGAGAAGCCGGCATTTTTGGAGTCATCCCAATGGTAGGGAGTTCTGGCAGGGTCTCGGGAGTACAGAAGGTAGGTGTCCTCATCTCCTCGGTTCAAAGCTTCCACGTCGACGGTGTCTTCCCAGCTGACGTAGCCGTCCCTCATGCCGATCTCCTCGCCCTGGTAGGTAACTGAGGTGCCGGGCAGCATCATGTTCAGGGAGTTAAGGCCATCCACCATGTCGTGACGGAAGCGGGTCGGCATCCTGTTGTTGTCGTGGTTACCGAACTGCAATTGATTAGGAATTGTTATCATAACTTTAGAGGACATGGTTACCTAGTTTTATAATCAGAAGGGTTTTTGACAGTAACACTTTTTATGGGTTTCAATGTACAAAACAAAGTTATTTAAGAAATTCACTGACATGTTACTTTTTAGGCACCCTTGTATTGAAGCTTGTATAGTTATTTCATAGAATAACTTCCATGTTTCAAAACATATTTTCAACATGAATAAAATAATTCGTTTTGTCGAATATTTCCCATAAGCACTCAATCTTATTCACCTGCCAGTTTGCCACAGCACCATACGGCATGTAAGTCAACCACTTCAGGATAGTGTACACGAAGTCTCTGGCATTCGACTTGGCAGACACGTCGGTGATGAAGTCGAAATTGAAGGGGAAGTGAGCACCGATGGCTCCCTGCTCGTTCCCGTAGTACAGCATCGTCATGGTGATGTTGGCGTAACCTTCGGAGAAGATAACCCTGTAAGCAAGGAATTTTACCTTAAAACTAAAATAGTATAGGTAGATAGAAATTTGAGGCCGCGATGTAGGGCGCTTAAAGAAAACAATTTATAAAGATCGCTTATGCCAATTACGGACTTTTCTCAAGTATCTAAAATAGCAGTATTAAAGAACGAAAATAACAAAGTATTAAATATTGAAATTTCAAAGTTTCCAATCTCCAATTTGTTGTTAACTGAAGTATAATAATTTGGGGCTTTCTTAGAAGATTGAATACTTATGTAGGATCGGAATTATTAAAGAGTTTCTTTACTTAAAGGACTATTGGAAATATATGGCCAAATCACCGTAAAAAAACCTTCGAATAATTATAAAGGAAGAAACCATTTCCTTGTTTAACTATAAGCTAATATTTATTTAAAGATTGTTATGGATTCGTATCTTTTGATAAACCTAGATATTATCTATAAGCATAATCAGCCTTGTAATGTTTCCACTCCTAGGTCTCAGGCTTCAGAGGGAAATTAAGATATTTAGCTGAAATATAATATATTAACTAACCTGGTGTCGCCTCCAGCCTTTTTATTGTAATCATCAATGAATTCTCTCCACTCATACACAATATCGTACAGCTCAATCAGATCCTTGGTGTACAGAGGAATGGTATATCCGAGTTGATGAGGTTCAAACTGGGAGAGGCCACTCAGGGGATCGTCAGGGTATTTGCCGTCATGGTCTGCGGGGTCTGCCTCCATCATGTAGGGTAAGGCATCGACCCTGAAGCCGTCAACGCCCTTGTCGAGCCAGAACTTCATGATGTTGAACATCTCCTGCTTTACGGCTGGGTTCCTAAAGTTGAAGTCAGCTTGCTCGACGGCGAATTGATGGAGGTAGAACTGCTCTCTCTTCTTACTCCATTCCCATGCTGATCCTCCAAACTGACTCACCTGGAATACAGACATACATCCATAATTGCTAGGTAACCGTAACAGTAGTTTAGATGAAAGGACACGAAACTGCTTGCGGAACTATAGTTCTGAATTTATTCGTGTGAAAAAAACAGTGAGCCATCGCCGCACACGTTCCACATGCCACAGCCACAGACGCGGCCACGTAAAGCTAGAAGCGGCCACAAAGACAGCTGAAGCGCGCGACAGCCAATTGTGGTTAGTAGCTGCTACTTTTTTTAACTCATACGCGCAGTAACATAATGGACTTTGACGAAGAAGGTTTAAATGCGCGAGTGGCGTGTGACGGCGTTTTGTATCGGCGATTAGTGGCTATTGCGGGCCACAAGAAGCGAGCAGTGGTCATTAGTCTCGTGTTACGGCCACCAGCGTCAACCGTGTGCGGCGAATCCATATAAAATGTATGAAACCTTTTTGTGGTTGTAGCTGGTGGCCCGTGTGCGGCGACACTACAACTGCAAAGTAAAGGTGTAGTCATACTGGGGTTAAAATTAAACTATTAATGCAAACTTTAAATCAATAATATAATTTTTTAAACTATGTACGTACGTAATAATTTTAAAATTTATCCAGATTCCTTAGGATTTTGATCCTTTTATAAATGAATCAATTTTGAAAACGATTACCTCACCTAAGTATTCAAGTCTGAAGGGTTTACTTTAACTGGTCAATGTGGTTACGGCTTTCTAATTTACTATGATCTATTTGTTCAAGGGGCGTGGTTAACCTGAGTGACAATGATGACGTCACTTTTTTCCTAGTTACGCGTATGCACTATAATCTGCCAGAACATTATAAACATCTTAAAGCAAATGTAATGTTAATGGAAAATACTCATTACGCATTCAAAAAGAATCGAAGTTTGGATAAAAGTTTTGAACCGCTGATGTTTATGGCAGTATCTTTTTTCATACTTTGCAAGTTAAATAATGACTTGGGGGAAGTTATCGATATCTCTATACTTACTTTCACGAAAAAAGCTCGAGGTTAAGTCCATTTAAGTAAGTTCGTTTTCGAAAGATGTTCTATATATAATTATATATTCGACGCGCATATTCATAATTTTACGTTGTATTGGAAAAAGTAAATTCACTGCTGTATAATTTTGGACTAATACAGTTACCTAACTAACAAATAAAAGAACAACAGCAACTAAAAGATAAACAAATGAACTGTCGAATAATATAGCAGATCCTAAAATAGTTGGGACTAGCAAGCGGTAAATAATGGAAGTGCAGTTTAAACTGCAGTTCCGACGCGGTGCAATCGGGCGGCGACTAATTTAAACCTAACCAGCCAAATTGGATGCGAACCTAACTCTTGCTTGTCGTTTTACCTTATAAAGAGTAAAGTTTTATAGAATGATTTCTAGTAAATACGGTAGAAGGCCCTCAGTAGCCTTTGTTTTATTTAAATCTAGCTGTTACCTTTTCTTTTTTTTGGTGGGAAATCATCCAAATGACATCTGACGCTCATTCATGTCAGACTTTTACTGACTAAATAACCCACTCCTATGTTCCTTGGTTGCCTTGCATTCCAGGGCCCCGGGTTTTCCTTTCAGAAGCGAACCCATGGCCCCAATAGGCTTCAACCCTACTGGCCCCCTACGGTTTTGCTGACATCTCCTTGAGACGCGCGTGGGACACTACGCGCCGTCGACGACTTGGGCTCGGTCCGGACGGTTACCGGATGGTCGGACGGCGAGCTACCCATTGCTCGCCGCCCGCAAGCCCACGCCTCGGTATCGGAATCGGGATCCCGGCAGCTGGGGCCGTTCCCTCGCGCGTGCAGACGCCACCTTTGCTAGCATTACTGCTTCGCAGAAGGATACGACCGCCTGCCACTCCTCCTCGCTTCGGACCATGGCCTTTACCAAGGCCCGGCGCGAGAGATCGTTGCCGCCGATAGCCCCCACGAGGACACGGCGGTGCTCTGCCCAAGCGGGGCACACCGTATGCTCCACCGTGTCCCCCGGGCGTTCCACACAATGTTGACAACCGTCATCATCTTCCTGCCCGTGTCCCGTGTTATTTGGGGTCGGCGCAACACGTTTTTTCTTCCACTCTGTCCTGTCTTTCATATCACTCAGTGGATGGATTGTGTATAATCCATTCATGTTTTCTTTAGCTTCCCTCTCCCTCTCCATCCATCCACATGTATACTACTAACTCTTTTAGGAACATGCGTTTCATCCCTCCTCTTCACATGGCCATACCAAGACAAACATCTTACATACCCAGTTGGATGGAGGGAGCCTGTTGCTAGCGTTATTAGGGTCCTCGTACCCATCAGCCCATACGAAGAAGTCCTTGTATTCAGGGTCACCTGCTTCTGACTTAATAAAATATTCAGATTTTGTACTGGCATGGTTTGGCACGAAGTCCAGCAATACTTTGATTCCTGAAATTAAAAAGAAACATTTGTTTAATTATTATTTCTGCATCCGATGGATGCGAGATGCACAGGACCAGTCATTGTGGCGACACTTGGGGGAGGCCTATGTCCAACAGTGGACGTCTTTCGGCTGAAATGATGATGATGATGATAATGATTTGTTTAATTTGGCTCCACATGGTCCCAGTCATACTACCTATAACGTCCACTCATATGACAAAACGTTTTGGGAACACATTAATTGTGCGTAGGCATCTACAACTAAGAAGTGGAATTCTCTGCCAGAGTCTGTACGTATCCTGATAGCTACAACCTAGGGGTATTTAAGTTAAGAGTGATAAGGTACCATACCATCTGGTAAGGTACTGGTCAAGCATGAGCTGTTAAAGTCATCGTTACACAGAGACATGTATGAGAGAGCGCAATGTAGGACGCATAGCACTATCCCTTTTTTACAACATAATCTTGATGGCATTGAAACTTCATAGTAAGGCCCCTAAGAATTGCATAATATTTTTTACTTACACCACTCATTACATATAAAATATTTCTTCGATGAATAACAAATACATATTATACATGTCATCTAAGGAGATTATCTCCGTCAGAAGCCGGATAAAATCAGTACAGTAAAAACAACAGCAATCAAATTGATTATATCTTTCAAATAATATGTTTTTATTCCCTTGAGGTAGATTATATATCTAATCATGACAGATCTACACACAATTATTAAATACGCAATTGCTCAGAAACCAGTGAATCCCCGGAGGTGGTGGCGTAAGCTTTCTATGAACTTGCGGACGTCGAGAAATGGGTAGCCCGCCGTCCGGCCGTTCGCTAATTAATCGGACCGAGCCCAGTCGTCAACAGCGCGTAGTGATCTACGCGCTCCTCAAAGAGATGTCAGCAAACCGTAGGGGCATAGCAGGGCCGATGCCCGTTAGCTAGGACCGCGGGGAATTTCTGATAAGGAAACCCGTAGTCCTAGAACGCAAAGGGTAATTGAAGGACACAGGAAAAAAATAAGCTCTTAAGGTTGAACTAGTCGCGGGATGGGTAAGGCCCAAAAATGCGTTGTCTCATCTAACATCGTCTCCGACAGCGATAGTATCAAGTATAAGCAGTTAGACGCTAATCTATATGCACAACGTATTATTACAACGCACGCACACAAACACCGTTCCGAACTGAAACTACATTAGAAGGTGCGCAAAGAAATTGGAGTAGTGCTTTGGAAAATCGAGTTTTATGAAAAAAATATTGTATAGATCTTCGGTAATTAAGCTTTGTCGGTACCGACTTTGTTTTGGAGATTTTATACGATTTTTGTTACTTTTTTACATCTAAAGTTGCATTAAAATCATCAAAAACACAGAAACTTTGTTAGCTCATAACTTTTTAAAGGCAATTTTTTTGTTTATCTGTTTCCGCACAGGCAAAATTATTATGTTTTCAATGATGACCGAAGCACTCGATTAAAAAAAACGTGATGCACTAATTAACGATTGAAGGCGGATATTTGTATTTTCTTATCTCGTACGAGCATTTACGAATTATACAGTTAATCTTTTAATTACCTACTTTATAATACACTAAAATAACATATACGATTTTATTCATTTTTATGTTCTTGTTAATTATTTAATTAGATTCCTTTTTTTAATTTTGATATGCTCGCGTTTGACCACTATTTCACATGATGAAAAGCGACGATGGAGCACGCTTGCTTAGGCCCCTAATCCACGGCGACTTTTTGTAGCGATGCTGTAGCGCGTTCGCATCGATACAGTCGCGATGCTGTAGCGCGTTAGTAGCGCGTTGGCATCTTTTCTATAGCCCTTGCAAATGCGACTAACGCGCGTTAGTAGCGATGCTGTCGCGCGTAATAAACGTACCGATTTAATCTTTGGTGTCATTAAATATTGCCTGATACGTTGAAAAAACTATCTCTACTAATATTATAGAGGGGTAAAATTCGTAAGTTTGTATGTTGGGGTAATCTCTGAGACTACTGAACCTATTCGGAAAATTCTTTTACTTGTAGAATGCAATTTTAAGTTGTATAAGAAGCTAGTGGACTAATAAAATTGGTAGTTTGGAAACTCGGTATTGTAGGAGAATTGACTGTCCTGTTGGTCTATTGGTTAGTGGCCCTGACTGCTAGTACTCATAGCTCACAAGCTCTGCCTAGGGAGGCACGAACGTAACGTAACGTCATCTCAACGCTCAGTCACGTGGTCAGAACACAGGAATCGGAGGCGTGGCCTACTCGAGGCGTTCGGCGCGAACGATACGATTGTAACTTGGCTAGGGGGGCTGCTTAGTTTGGGATTAGACGGCGTTGTGTGAAAGTTACGCGGAATATTATTATATTATTACTGGCATTACATTTTAATTAGAGATGGTGTTGTATTCGGATTTTTTTCGTGAATTTTTCCATATTTTCTCACCGTTTAAACCTTCCCTGGACTATCACCAATATTTCAAGACTAAAATTGCCCAAATCAGTCCAGCCCTTCTCGAGTTTTAGCGAGACTAACGAACAGCTATTCATTTTTATATATATGGTGACTGGTAATTAGTGACCGATACTTAAACACGTGATTGTACTCATGATTACAAACAAGTTTCCCAAAGAAACTTTTTTTTATAGTATGTAATTTATTGTAACGTAGCGCACTCGCGTAAAGTACCAAAATGTAGGTACATTGCTTACGTCATCGATAACGCGGGCGCGGGCGCTGCGCCGCTAACAGCTGATCGGGCGAAGGCGCGCGCGAAATTCAAAGTTTCACAACAGCTGTTTTGTTATTGTGATTGAACTAATTAGTATAAAAAAAAGTTTCTTTGGGAAAGTTGTTTGTAATCATGAGTACAATCACGTGTTTAAGTATTGGTCACTAATTACCAGTCACCCTATATATAGATCAGATAAAGTAAGACAATCTTACCAATTTCATGTGCCTTCTCCAGCAGGTTATCAAAGTCCTCCATGGTGCCATATTCATAGTGTATTTCATAGAAATTGCTGATGTCGTAACCGAAGTCAACCATAGGGGACTCGAAGATAGGAGACATCCAGATAGCGTCCACCCCAGCTTCTCTGAAGTGTTCAAAGTGGTCCGTAATACCTGTGAGGGGTAACAGTATATAATATACACTTATACATATACACTTAATAGAGATGTAGATGATAAAGGAAAGAGTGCTCCATATTATTTATATTTACTTTATTGTACCAAGATTACAATCCGCAATATAAATAAAAGTATATACTTTAAATTAAAAAAAACTGGGTAAGTGCGAGTCGGTCTCGCGCACCGAGGGTTCCGTTCAAACCTACCTATGTAAACAGTTCAATTCCTTAATGGAGTTTTGAAGATTTTTCCGAATCGCAAAATAGTATTTTTTTTTTAAGACGTAACAACAAATTTACTGTTTTCAGATTTATTCCTATATGTGACCTAAAGACCTTGCTTTATGCCAAATTTCAGGATCCTGGGACAACCAGAGCTACCCTCTGAATTTTGATTCCCTTGAGAGTGTCGAAATATACGTTTTTAGCGACATAAACGACCGTATCTTTTTTTCGTTAACTTAGAAGTATGATTTTTTCACAGCATCAAGGGACCGCAGACTTAACTATATGGTTTGGTTTTAATTTCAACTCGACATCTCTACGCGTTCCAGAGATAAAGGGTCTTGACAGACAGACAGACTGACAACAAAGTGATCCTATAAAGTTTCCGTTTATTCCTTTTGAGGTACGTAACTCTAAAAACATACAATTGGTGGCCTTATCACACTCGGCGATTTCTTCCAGGCGACCTGGAATGGACAGAGATTGCCTGGATACAAAATGGACTTACTTGCACTTAGTGCAAATATAAAAGTAAATAGAAATTAAATAGGTGTTTTGTACTAAAATAATACATATCGACATACATACAAAATCTAATATAGGCAAGAGAATAAGTAGTAAAACGAAAACATGATCACAGTGACAAGTAATGTTATTTACTTATTTATTGAAATTTTTGATAAGACCGCCCATTGTGACACCCTGTTAATTTTAAATTCCTAATATAATTTTTATTTTTTGTGTACAATAAAGAATACATCTATCTATCTATGTTTATGCACGAGTAAAAACTGTACAAAGGCGGACTTAATGCGATAGGCATTTTCTACCAGTCGACCTTAGGGGCAACGCAAATAGAAGACGGCGAGACGAAGGTACGGTACAGACACGGCGCAGATACGGTGCAGGCGCGATATCTGCGCAAACAGACGCGGGGACGGTACGGCACAGAGTATTATTATACAAGGTGCTATTTAGTGGAAATAACATTTAATACACCTCCTTTCGGTTTTTTTTCGAATACTAATTCCCTCCTTTTGTATCATTATAATTCCTATGTACAGTCGAGAGCACATCAAGTGTAACATTGCGCTACGAAAGCCGCCACTATTACAAGTGCAATAAAGGCGTGCTCAAGGTCAAACTGTATAGCTTGATGTGCTGTCGACTGTACTTATGTTTGCAATATGTAACCGCTATGTTTGCTATTTAACTACTTTAAAATACGAATAACATCGAAATACATAAATCAAATCATAATAAGTTAAATTACATCGGATTTTCATTAAAATCATGGATTAAGGCTGATTTACATTGATACAGTAGCTGGCGCCAGCTACTGTATCAATGTAAATCAGCCTTTAAATATCCATATGGACGAAAATTTGAACAGTTTAAAATATATCGCTACGTATCTTTGTTCATACTGTATATAATGCGAGACGCCGCTTGCGCCTACATCTGCTGGCGACGTGGCGGGGGGCGAGGAGCGGCGTGCCTGCGCCGTCCGCTTGCCGCCTTCAGTCACGAACAAAAGATAACGCAAGACGCACGTCGCTTCGTATACAGGATGCGTGACGATATTGAGTTTTGCGAGTTAATTGAGCAAAAGTCCTTCTCTTACTTTTGACAATACGATATGGTAACATTCCAGTGACATTTTATAAACTGTGCGAAAACGATCAGGATATTCATATAATGTTTCCATTATTTTATAGTACCTGTGCTCTTCTGCATTTCTCCACACTGGATGTATCCAATACCTTCTTGGTCTTTGCTGTAAATTAATAATCTGTAGCAAAGCCAGTGCATCTTCATCTTCGTCTGAAGAGGAATACATGTCTTATCCCGTCAATATCACGCTCTATAATGACTTAACTTGCCGTACCGTCCCCGCGTCTGTTTGCGCAGATATCGCGCCTGCACCGTATCTGCGCCGTGTCTGTACCGTACCTTCGTCTCGCCGTCTTCTATTTGCGTTGCCCCTTAGGGTGGTGCAGAAACATAAAAATGTTGCCTCACAAGTCTTAAACTCCTGAGTAACAGTGACACATGCAGTATTTGCACATGTTACTGGTTTAGTAAGTATATGTATGGCAAAAACGAAATCATTACAGGATCATTTTGCTATCTGCAGGTTCATCTGTCCGTCTGCCAAAACCCTTTTTCTCAGGAAGGCGTAGAGATATTAAACTGAAATTAGTACCAAATATTCAGGTCTGTTAGCCCTTGGAGCAGTGAAGAGTGATTGAACTTCTAAATCAACACAACCTAAGATAAGGCCGCTTATGCTCCGTTTAAGGCGCATATTTTGAAATAACAAAACCCTATAGGGTAGTCTTCTCGTTGACCTAGAATCCTGTTTGGCAAGAAAGAAGATCTCATAGCACAAGTAAAGGATAAAGTCAGAAAACCGTAAATTTGTAGTTACGTTAGGTTAACATAAAAACCGTGATAACTAGATAGTTGACATTTTCACAGAATGTGTATTTCTGTTGCCGCCATAACAACATATACTAAAAACAGAATAAAGTAAATATTTAAGTGGGGCTCCCATATAAGAAACGTGATATTAATATAATATAATAACGGACGGTACGGAACCGTTCTTGCGCGAGTCCGACTCGAACTTGGCTGGTTTTTGTTCTTTTCAAGTGCAAATATTTTCAGTTCATAACAATGCATTCTCATAAACATCGCAATTCACCAAATGATGGCATCGTCAGTCGTCATTTGCTAATGGCTACGGTCACTTTGTATGTAAAGTCGTTATTATGTGATGAAAATGCACAAAAGCAGTAATCACAGTTAAATAGAAACTGGTTTTGTAGATTCAACAACAAAATTATGTGATGCAAATAAGTGATATCAGATAACGTATTTGTCTGACGTCATTGTTATAAACATGACCTATCATGCATTTGAACGAAGCTTAACGCAAGCAAATGAAAAGCAACGCATACCAATTTTAGGCACGCAAATAACTGTTTTTCACACTAGTGCAGAAAAGTGCGCGTGCTCGGCCCCGCCACGATTGATTGTATTTATTGTATCAGGCTGGGTGCTAGGCGACCCTCACAAGTCGCGCGTCAACCACCTTTTATTTATATCTTCGTATATATATTGAAACAACCCTCTGCTCCCTAACACCAATTCCGCCTCGGTCGCAATAAGACCCTTTTTCCACTTGTACCAAAATGTACTAAGTATTTCTATTTTCTATGCTGTGTATTCAGGAATAATACAATCATTTGTTGAACTCACTTGCACTCTCACTCGTTTGTGACTAATATAGTATTAGTTTTCAAGCACTACAATTTATAATGCTTTTATGATGGATGAAAAGAGAGGAGAAAGTAATCTAACCTGCCCCCCTAGCCAAGTCACAAACGATAAACGTAAACTCTCAGTAGTCTTTAATAGATTTTCAACTTTATGCTCTTAGGTATAAAGTTGAAAATCTATTGGAGATTACTAAGCGTTCACGTTTATCGTTTGCAACTTGGCTAGGGGGGCTGTAAGGTAACATGAAAGTGAACAAACACTTTAAGTGTATTGCATATCTTAGAGGTATTCAATACAAAGTTCGTCTCAAAAATGGATATCATAAAAGTATTCAGTCTTTACTCAGAATCTACATTTAAAACGTTAAATGCCGAACGAGGTCTAATACGCCTCGTACGTGTCTTCCTTGCGGTGTGGCTTAGAAAAACATAGTCTTCTCTGCTATCTCTCGTAACTTCAATTTGGATTACTTTACCTAAGACGCCCTATTAAAACAGAATGCAGGAGTGTATCTACTTAACTACGGGGTCTAATAAGCCTCATATCATCATAATGATAGTTTTCAAACGAGGTCTTAAACGCCCGTAGTGCAGGAATGGAAATATGTAATATAAAAATTACGTGTTAAAAGCAGCAAAAATTTAAAACCTACCTATCAAATCACCAATGCCATCGTCACCACTGTCTTTAAAGGATCGTGGATATATCTGGTACAGGGCGCAGTGCTCCCACCAATCCAAGTCGGCCAGGATTTCCGTCGGTTCCGTAGTCGGCATGGTCTGTGGACCCGGTATTGTCACCGGCGACGTTGTAGCCTCTGCAGTAGTTGGCGGCGTCACTTCGGGTGTTGTTGTGAAATCCGTGATGATATCGGGAACAAGGCAGTTGTTGGACGCTATCACGCCCCAGGCGATCAGACCTGGAAGTAAGAATACGTTGAGGTGTGTTGGCGCTTTGTTAGGTTCGTCTTCCATCCGGATTTACATTTTTATAGGGCAACTGGTAATTCCTTACTTTTTGCTTAAGTTTTGACGCGATGTAAGGTGGCGAACCAACTTATAGACCGACCGCAAGGGCTAATTTGAAGTATTTCTGGAGAAGAATACCTTTTTTTAACGTTGGAAATAATCAAATAATTCTCCAGCTGTGGAACGGGAGGGATTATCATACTTTAACTGCCTAAAACCCACCGTGTTCCTTCAGTTAACTCTTAACAATCAGCAGCCCTGGCAGGTGAAGGCCTTAGCTGGCTTTATCAATTTTGCTGATATCTTTTTGAGGCGTGGAACACAACTTGGCCGTCGATCCGGGTTTTGTCCTTACCAGACCGGCCGGATGACGAGCTGCCAATGTCTCACTGTCCCCAAGCCCAAACCTACGGTGGCTGGTAGTCGTCCTGCAACTCACGATGCCCAGCCCCCCTAGCCAACCCTTAGAACAAAGGAATCGGAGGCGTAGGCTACTCGAGGCGTTCGACGCAAGAGAATTGAAACGAAACGGTCGTAACTTGGCTAGTGGGGCAGGGTATCTTCGGCGGAAACCTAAGCGTCTCTTAGGACGGTTTGGCCAGAGGGACAGAGAACGCTAAATAAAAAAAATTGCCTCCCACTATTACTGAAGGATATTTGATACTAGATTCTACCAGCGACTTCGCTCGTGTAAAAATAGGTTTCTCCATACAAATTTTGGACACCCATTTCATCCCCTTAGGGGTGGAGTTTCATAAAATCCGTTCTTAGCGAATGTCTAAAATAAAAGCGAAATACCACTCATTGTTTAATCACATAATACCTACAAACTAAAAAAATTTGGCAGGTAGGTTCCTTATAGGGTGTAGACATCCGCTAAGAACGGATTTTACGAAACTCCACCCCTAAGGGGGTAAAACGGGGTTCCAAAGTTTGTATGGAGAAAGTTACTTTCACGCAGGCAAAGCTGCTGGCAGAAACTAGTTTATATTATTCGGTCGGTTATTACTTCAACGGTCCGGACTAAGCGTTTCGCTTCGTCGTTTATACCGCGTACATCGAAGGACTGGAACAGTTTTCCTGCTGCGGTCTTCCCGTCCAACTATAATTTAGGTGTCTTCAAGGCTAAAGTGAATAGGCTCTTAATAAACTAGTGCGCCTCACCATCAATGATTGCATCACTGCTTACCATCAGGTGGGATCGCAGTCAAGCACTGGTTTATATGAATTAAAAAAAAAAAAATTATAAAAGGAGAACTGACTGACATATCAACACATAATGAAAACTACTGGGACTAGGAGTATGAAATTTTGCACAAGGTTTCATTTTAGGACGTAGGCGAGCATTTTCCAAAATTCATCCCTTAAGGGGTTAAAACGGAGTCCAGAATTTGTAGGGTGAAGCCGGTGGTAGGAGGTAGTATTGCATAAATTCTAAGATGGTGACTTTCTAATAAAATTGAAAACATAACAAAAAAATAAACAACATTCATACCTGCAATAGAACCCAGCAAGGCCACTGACAACACGGTCAGGAGCGCCACGTTTAACGACTTCATGTTCAAGGCAGTGCAGCTTGACTGCTGGTCACCTGCAGGGTAATCTAGGATTAATATATGCGGATCTACACCAGCGACACCATTTTATTATCATTTAAGGGTTCCGTAACGAATTTTGAAAAACGAAGTAATAATTTTTTTTTTTTTAATAGCCTATAATGTGTCTCACAGTTGGGCAAAGGCCAAATGGAATGAAGAATGGTAAGGCAATTGGTCCAGACGGAATACCAGTTGAAGTGTGGAAGTTGCTGCGAGTGGATGGATGGATGTGGTTAGCTTTGTTCTTCAATAAGTTGTTGCAGGAAGAAGCCATACCTGATGAGTGGTGCAACAGTTCCCTGGTGCCCATCTTTAAAAACAAGGGTGATGTGCTTGAATGCAACAATCATAGAGGAATAAAGCTAATGTCACATACTATGAAAGCCTGGGAGAAAGTTATTGATATTAAGAGAAGAGAGTGAAATTTCACTGAACCAATTCGGTTTTATGCCTGGTCGGGGTACAACGGAAGCCATTTTTGCTATACGCCAGCTGTGCGAGAAATACAGAGGTGCGCATAAAAACTTGCACATGGTATTCGTTGACCTCGAAAAGGCATATGACCGGGTACCTCGTGAGGTTCTATGGTGGGCCCTTAAGGAGAAAGGTGTGCCTGGGAAGTATGTGCAGTTGATCCGAGCGATGTACAGCCAATGCAGTACCCAAGTCCGGTCTGCAGTGGGCAACACTGGCAGCTTCAGTGTGGCTGTCGGCTTACATCAAGGGTCGGCCCTCAGCCCTTACCTCTTCCTGATGATAATGGATGCTCTGACGTCGGGCATCCAGGAAGAGGCTCCCTGGTGTATGCTGTTTGCCGATGACATTGTGCTGGTTGCCGAGAGTGGCCTAGAGGTCCAGAGCAAATTGGAGGTGTGGTGGCACAGACTGGAGAGTGTTGGCTTAAAATTGAGCAGAACGAAAACCGAGTACTTGTTCTGTGATTTCGGTGGTCTCTCCGGTCCTATGCCCTTAGCTCTCGCTGGAACGCCCATACCAATCTGCTCCGACTTTCGGTACCTCGGGTCGCTTATCCAAGGAGATGGCGAGGTAGACCGAGACGTATCAAATCGGATCAATTCAGGATGGATGAAATGGCGACAGGTCACTGGAACAATTTGTGACCCACGGATGCCCCCCAAGTTGAAGGGTAAAATCTACAAGTCCGTGATAAGACCTGTCATACTGTATGGATCAGAATGTTGGGCTGTGAAAAAGACGGATGAAAAAAGATTGCATGTAGCGGAGATGAGAATGTTGAGATGGATGTGTGGTGTGACGAGAATGGATAAAGTGAGAAATGAGTATATTAGAGGAAGTTTGAAAGTGGCGCCAGTGACTGAAAAGTTGAAAGGGAATCGTTTGTCGTGTGTAAAGAGGAGAGATGAAACGCATGTTACTAAAAGAGTTATGAGTATACATGTGGATGGGTGGAGAGGGAGAGGGAGGCCAAAGAAAAGATGGATGGATTGTGTGAACAGTGATATGAAAGAAAAGGAAGTTAGTGATAGCATGACGGTTGACAGGATAGAATGGAAGAAAAAAACATGTTGTGCCGACCCCAAATAAGATGGGACAAGGGCAGGAAGATGAATGAAGTTGGGCAAAGGCCTTCCATTTCTCCTTCCAAACCTCTCTGTCTAAGGCGATCTCTGGCCAAGTTTACCCTACGAACATGATTAGATAATAAGTTATAATGATGAATCATAAGATAAATATCTTTATTTTATTGTTTGTACAAATACGTAGCCAACTTAAATATTAACTAAACTCGCGGGCTTGCTAAAGGTGAGCAATGGGTAGCTCGCCGTCCGACCGTCTGGTAACCGTCCGGACCGAGCCCAAGCCGTCGACGGCGCGTATTGTTCCACGCGCGCCTTAAAGAGATGTCAGCAACTGTAGGGACCTAGCAAGGTCGAAGCTACTGAGACCATGGGTGATGCGAAAGAGATCTCCAGGGCCCTAGAACAGTGGCAAAGAAGGAACAGGAGTGGGTTTTTAGTCAGTTAAGGGGTGATCAGACAGTTGCAAACTAGCGTTCCAACCAAGGTGACGTTGGTTTATGTGTTTGGTTTGTGTTGCGGCTACATGGATGTAAACCAACAGCGTCAACACGTTCAGTGGTTGAGAAAACGCGCCTCCCAACCAAGGTCGTTGAAGGTCATGGATTACAACTGCTGTCAACACGGATTGAAACTAGCAAGGTCACCTTAGTTGGGACGTTGGTTTGCAACCGTCTCGTCACCCCTTAGAAGTATGACACGCCCTCTCGCCGCGCCCAAGAGCGGGGGATGTCATTAGATGATTTTCCCTCCTAAAAAAATATTAACTAAACTATAAATACTATTATACTAAACCTAACTATATACATATAATAAAGTATTTTGTGTTTTTATATTATATATTCGGGTGTATGTATATTTCTTTGGCATATCCTAGAGCCTAAACGCTTTATTGTATTTTAGTTTGAGAGGAGTCGTTAGATCTGTTGTTAGACTGACACTGAGCTTATCAAAATTATTAAAGAACAAAATGGTGGATTTTTTGCTCTAAATTATATGTTTTCCGTGACGTAGGGTATTAAAATAAAGCACTCGAGATGATGCTAAAAGTATTACTGATTAAAATGTATGAAATGAAAAGGTGAGTGTCATAAAACCTTCCATGATACGCAGTATTAAGGTTGTGTATTATGTTAAGCAGAATTATGTAAGTTTAATCCTACGATTTAACTTGAAATTAAATTTAAATTCCTTGTTTTTTAATAAAAATTACTGATGCCATCTATTTGTCGCATCAGACTGCTTGAAGTGACTTGTGTGTGTTTTTAGTAGTTTTTTGCGATCGGGTTTTTGGACAGTAACAACTTATTTTATAGATTTTTGTACGGAACACTATTGCACCAGAAATATTTGCAATTAGCCAGCTTTTAGCGAATAGACAAAAAGATAAACATATATATAGATATACATACAAACAGATATATATATACTGAATGACCTGTTGGTCTAGTTGACCCTGACTGCTATGCCGGGGGTCGTGGGTTCGATTCCCACCCAGGACAAATGTTTGTGTAATGAGTACGATCATTTGTTCTGTGTCTGGGTGTAATTTATTAACCGACTTCAAAAAGGAGGAGGTTATATGTTCGGTTGAATGTATGTTTTTTATTTTTTTTTTTTATGTATGTTCACCGATTTCTCGGTCAATTGTGGACCGATTTTGAAAATTTTTTTTTTGATTGTAAGGTTATACTTCCAAGTTGGTCCCATAGAAATATTGTTATGATCTGATCATGAACTTCGTAGATATGGAACAGAACTCCTCATGGGATCACAGCAGAACTGTCGTAACAAGTAAAATTGCTTTGTTTATACGTGTAGTCGATGACTGACTGAAAGAAGAGGGGTAATATATCGAACTGATCTGATGATGAAGCCTGAAATTAGGCACCGGAACTCTGTAATAAATTAATTTAATCTAATTGTGTTTGGTATTATTAGAATTGTCATAAGATGCACTCTGGCTATAAGGTATTTAAGTATGCCTGAGGGGTACTTTTTAGTGGTGGTACCATAACTAAAAAGTGAAAAATAAAAAACTTTTTAAAAAAAAAATACAACCGACTTCAATGTAAAAAAACACTGAAAAGTGCAAAATAACTTTAATTTCGGAAGTCGGTGTTAAATAACGAAGAGACAAAACTATTATAGAAACACCGACTTCCGAAATTAAAGTTATTTTGCACTTTTCAGTGTTTTTTTACATTGAAGTCGGTTGTATTTTTTTTGTAAAAAGTTTTTTATCTATATATGTATGTATTTAGAAATATATAAGTATGTTTATCAGTTGTTTAGTACCCATAACACAAGCTCTGCTTAGCTTGGGACTAGACGGCGTTGTGTGATAGTTGTGGAATATTATTATTATTATATATCTATCTATATATATACAGTTAAATAGATATATATTTATTGGTAAAAATTACATTTACAAGTCACACTATCTTTTAATTAAATAAAGTACTTGTTGTGTTGAGTTGTGCAATAGTTTACTATTTCTTCAATTAATTAATTAAATGAATAAAATAAAGAACAATGGATAATTTTGTACTTTACTTGTTTCGAACTTTTTAGTAGTTTTTTGCGGTTGTGTTTTTTGGCACTGACAACTTTTTTATAGATTTTGTACGGAACACTATTGCATCAGAAAGATTTGCAATTAGCCAGCTTTTATCGAACCGATATCAACTTAGCAAGGGATCTTAAGATCGATCTTAGTGCGATATAACTACGATAGGTCGAACCAAAATGAAGGCTATTCTTGTTTTTAAAAGATAATAATATTATATTTCTCGCAAAAATGCTAATTATGATAATTTAAAGGTTTTAAAGGAATGTGGGTGATATCACGTTTTATAAATTTGTTATTTGATCAATAAATGATTAATTAGTAAAGATAATAACGTGAGACTGCATGTTCGATTAGTGAAATATAAAATTGAAATATTTTAGGGTTTCGAACCTTGGAGCAGTAAACATCATACTCATAAGTAAACACAATCTAAAGTTAAGGCCGTTTAGGATCAGTTGAGGCTTATATTATTACATTCACTAGGAAAATACCTATAGGGTTCTTCCCGTTGACTAAAAATCATGAAATTTGGCAATAAGCAAGGTTTCATAGCACCAATACAGGAAAAAATAAATTTTTGTAACAAAATAATTACTTTTTTTGCGATACGTAAAAAAAATTCGATGCTCGATCCGGGAATCGAACTATTTACATGGGTAAGTTTGTACGAAGGTACTCATTCCTATTACAAGTAATCTGCCGCTAACAGAAACCTCTACCTATCTTTCTCTCTCTCCCTCTACCTCTCTCTATCTCGTTCTACCTCTTTCTACTTTACCTCGATTGACGTCTCTTTACTTATCTCTACCTCTCTCCCCCTCCCCATCTCTACGTCTATCTACCTCTAAATATAATAGCCTGAATTAAACCTGAAAGAAATCTCGGATACTATGGGACCATTTCCAGTGGGTGCAATTTATTTTACCGCCCGATTTTTTATAGACACTGCCGTTTACACAGCGTGTCAAACCGATCGTGACTATTGGAAACCACAATGAACAGTCAACGATGAACACCAGAAAGCGTAAATTAATTAATTATTTTATTTTTTTATTATTAATAAATTATTTTATCATTTTTTATTTTGGTTATTTAAATATTTAATAAGCTAAGTTCTTGAACTAGCTAGAGCTAAACGTACAATGGTTAGATTCTACCTGAACTAGGTATAGACCTGTATCTTAGGTATTTCTAAAATAGTAAATAACTTATATATATATATATATATTACTCTAATAAATCATATTAAATAAAGTGTTTGTTTGTAATATCAAAATATATTTTTTTACTAAGTAAATATAACAGAAAGTATATTTCGTCGGCTTATTGCTAAAAGTGGCTTTATTCAAAGTTTTGTATTTATTAGTTAATGAGTTCTTGCAGTAATTGGACAATTTGATACCAAAAATACAATTTTCACATTTTTATCTGTCTGCTTGTTCCGTATAATCTCCGAAACGGCGGGACCAGTAAGTAGTAATAATTATACAAATTTGGAGCAATACTTTGCTTAGTCAACAAATGAAACAGTAAACAAAAAATCAAAAACATTAAAATTGCTCATTTAGTAGAAGTAGGTACTTGTTAGTAATATTATTAGGAACTTAGAACAACAATTATTACCGAACGATTACTGATGTTATTTTGTCTGGAAAATAATATCACTTATTAGATATCAGGCAAACAGGTGACTTAATTAATAAAGGCACTATTCATAATCAGGAGAAGTACATCGCACACTAAATATCTAATTGAACTGACAGACATAAGTAGAGATAAAATTAATATCTATTAAATACTCGCTTTTGCCCGCGGCTTCGCCCCCGTCAACTGACTACTATATCCTACTCTACCCAACTTTATCCTACTCTACCTTACTCTACCCTACTCTACCCTACTCCACCCTACTCTACCCTACTCTACCCTACTCTACCCTACTCTACCCTACTCTACCCTACTCAACCCTACTCTACCCTACTCTACCCTACTCTACCCTACTCTACCCTACTCTACCCTACTCTACCCTACTCTACCCTACTCTACCCTACTCTACCCTACTCTACCCTACTCTACCCTACTCTACCCTACTCTACCCTACTCTACCCTACTCTACCCTACTCTACCCTACTCTACCCTACTTTACCCTACTCTACCCTACTCAAAAAAAAAGCTACCTCCCCACCAACTTTCAGCCAAATCGTTTCAGCCGTTCTTGAGTTATAAATAGTGTAACTAACACGACTTTCTTTTATATATATAGATTATTTATTATCATATCTAGCCTATAATGTCCCACCACTAGGCAAACGCCTCCCTCCATTGCTTCCTTGTTCCCAGCTCTGAACAACTTCTTGCCAATTCATAAGGAAAACATCTAAGTTGTCCCGGCATCTCCTTCTTGGTCTGGCGCGACCCCGTCGTGCTTTTTTAGTGCACCAACTTCGTGTTTTACCGGCCCATCGCTCGATCGGCATGCGGCAGACATGTCCAGCCCAGTCCCACTTAAGCTGGCAGCCTCCTGAGCCATTGACGTGGCTTGGCGTGATCTGCGTTTTGGAGTACAGTATAGTGTATTCTCCCCATCCTGACTTAGGATGCACAGACTTGGTCTTTAACTAATATCCAAAAGTCCATACTTAATGTTTGCCAACGTGCTATGGAGCGCAGTATACCAGGTGTTAAAATAACGGATCGCGTTCAAAACTCTATTAAATATATAAAATAAAAACTTTTCAGCTCAGAAACTGTTTGCCACAGGAAATGTCACCATCTCTCTGGCCTTTCTCAAATAATAATAATTTGTTTTCACCATAAGCCTCTCATTACAAAATTCATAGACATTATGTATACAAAAGCTTATAATAATTAAGGTTACCTATGCTTTAACGCACTGACTCCCATACTAGGTGTATGTCTCTGTGGCTTAGGAGTCAGAGATCCTAGTAGCAACAAATCAAATAAAATAAGCCAGATAAATTAGTCGGCAGCCATTGTACAGTAAATGATGGTACAGAAAAATATGATTTAAATTTAAGAAAAAAAAATTAAAAATAAATAATAATATAAATTGCTTGGGCGACCCCAAGCAAGCTTCTACTCTAACCGAATACGGCCGAATTCCTGTTCTGAGCTGCGTGCTTTGGATAGCACGAAGAATCGCCAAACTTAAGTGGCAATGGGCGGGCACATTGCATGCAGAACAGATGGCCGTTGAGCCGAAAGGTTCTGAAGTGGTGACCGCGTACCGGAATATGCAGCGTTGGAAGGCCTCTTACAAGGTGGACCGATGAACTGGTCAGGGTCGCTGAATGGAATCCGATGGATGCGAGACGCACAGGACCGGTCATAGTGGCGACGGCTTGGGAGGCCTATGTCCAACGGTGGACGTCTTACGGCTGAAATGATGATGACATGGAGCTACTGCCCATCAGACCTCCACAACGCAGTTGCTTGACAATACGATACTCCTTAGATAGACTGCCCCCCTAGCCAAGTTGCAAACGATAAACGTGAACGCTTAGTAATCTCCAATAGATTTTCAACTTTATACCTAAGAGTATAAAGTTGAAAATCTATTAAAGACTACTGAGCGTTAGCGACCGGAACGAACGAAAACACTATGTAATCTTCAATAGATTTTCAACTTTATATCCAAAAACATAAAGTTGAAAATGTATTAAAGACTACTGAGAGTTTACGTTTATCGTTTGTGACTTGGCTAGGGGGGCTGATGGTCAGACTTTATGGCATCTGACTGCCAGTAACGACTGACAGAGATCTACGAATGACAACCGGGACCAACGGCATTACGCGCTTTCCGAGGTGTCAGTAATGTCCTAGATCATAAACTTAGAAAAGTGTCACAGGGTCATCATGACACTGCCACAGGAAATGCGCCTACAAAAAAATATACTTAATGTAATGACACGGTCTAATGATACCCTGTGTATCGAGTAATTGGTTTAGATGTCACCGATGACCAATACTGCAATTGTTATAAACAAAAAAATATGGTGAGCTATCAAATTTATTTATTTATTTTATTATTTATTTTAAATGTCAGCGATGTAACAGTACTCTTGCAATAAATAAATAAATAAGCAAGGTATCATTAATTCTTATCCAATGTATGTAAATCTTCTTGTGATAACAAACTCAACATAACACCATCCATATCCGCCAGCCACCATCAGACTGTTCCCACTGCTGGGACTCGGGCCTCATCCTTTCTAAGAGAAGGAATTAAGGCGTGATACACAACACGGGCCCAGTGCGGGTTGGTGGATGTCACTTGTCGTCAAATTTTTGGTTCAAGGACATGCTGGTTTCCTCGCGATGTTTTCCTTCACCGTTTTGAATGTAAAAGTGATGAAATAAATTACACAAAGTAGAGCGCCTGCCTGTGTTTGAACCAATGCCCTGCAACTCGTAAGTCGGAGCCGTCACCACTGAGCCATTGCTCTCCGCATCCATACAATTATTATAATTGCGAAAGTGGAGATAAGATACTTCTCATGTTGGTAGGAAGTTCCTTTGGGATACTAAAATTTTTTTTGCAAAAAGCAGCTTAAGCACTGTAATAATTATTATTTAATAGCTATTACTAATAATACTAGACGAACTAAAAGTCGTTTTATTTACTCATTCAGTAAAATCCATTTAACTTCATCATTGTAATAATTAGGTCTAAAACTGGCCACTAACACATCTGTCCACTGTCCATTTCAAACTTTTGACAGATCACTTTTTTAAAATAAAAAAGAACGCACACAGTAAAAGGGTGGTTCTCGTGCAAATTAAACTTAAAAAAAAACTAGAAAGTAAAACAGATTTGAATACCGAATCAATTGTCAACAGTTCACTTTGCTGTTAGGCCAAAGAATGAGTGGTTTGAACGAGAATGAAGCGACATTAGACATAATGACCGATATTATAGCATTGTATGTATGCCTCACGGTCAGGTCAGGGATATTGGTGGTTATTTTTGTGCCAGGATGGCTGCAAGGACATATACAGGTCACCTTCTACACAATGCATGACCATGTTGACAAAGGAAAGATGATCCTTTATCCTTATTTTTATAAATGAGAAAATTAGACTTAGTTTGCTATATTGTATTCTAATTTTAATTATAATTTAATTCAATTTTGACATTAATATATTTCTGGAATGTAGTGTAATTATTACTGACATCATTCTATTTTTTTTCCTTTTACATTTTATCAGTTGAAATTAATTAACAAATATTATGTGTTTTTAAATCAAAATATTTTTTACGTTAATGTAAGTAGTTATTGTCTCTATGTGTTACAGCACTTGAATACTGTTATAAAATGTATTTGTAAATTCAAAATGCTTGTAATGTTGGATTTATTAGGATTTAGTAAATAAATAAAATATCTAGTTTGAATGTTCTAGAAAGAAAGAAAGAAAACACGTTTATTTGGCACACAGGTACACACAATGGGATAAAAATTATAAAGAAACTTAAATACTAAGTAACTTAAAAATATTAAATACTTAAACTAAACTTAAAAATACATCAACATTGTGTGTCTCACGGCTGCGCCAAATAGGTCCAGTTCAGCATAAAAAAAAAAATAAGAACTGATAACCACCTCTTGATAACTTGAAAATGTTTATTTTCAAGTTATCAAATATTTATACATTTAAAAAGGAAACAATCAACTATTATTATAAACACAAAAAAATAAAATAAAGACCCTTATGAACTAACTAAAAGTACCTAAACTACAGTATGGCGTCGAAAATCGTCCAGTTTGTTAGATAATGCACCCTCTATTTGTTTTATTTTACCTTTTATATTATTTTTGAATATCGTTACAGTAGAAATCAGAAACTGATCCCATCCTCCTATTAAGACCTAGGTAGCCAAACCTAGGTAGCTATACCCTATTCATCTGGGCTTGAGACAAAATGTATACAAAGAAAACGATGTAGGTTCTTTGTTTACATTTTTACCTTCGGCCAAGTTTCTTCGACGTATTTGAATACATTAATAACAGTTTCCTTTTCTGTTGAATGCATTGGCGTTTTCTTTGTACGATTTTTCTTCGGCGAAGAAAAAGTATAAGCGTTGCTTGGTCCTCGTTCACTCGTGTTTTTAGGCAAACCTTTTTATGGTTTGTTTACCTTTTGTCTCACTGCTCCCTGAATAGGGTATAGACTGCTCCATAACCTAGAAGTGTCCTCCCAAGTTGCATACTAAACATTTTATTTTAAAACCGTACTCAACAACAAGTCAACACACCGACCATGTTTTCAAGACTAAATTGATTTCAGTTTCCAAACATTTTTAGCGTGGAACATTAATCACGGCGGGACGTTCGTAATTAATCTCGTCGGGGCAAAAAGATGGCTGTCGATACCACTCCCCCCCACCGCCCCGCCCCGTATATAAAAACCGGCCAAGTGCGAGTCGGACTGGCGCACGAGGGGTTCCGTACCACTATCTATATAAAGGGGTGCTACGACAGACAACCTCCTCGAGTGCCCGCAGGCTGTAGTTCCCTTGAGGATACGTCCGGAGTGAAGGCCAGTCTGCGGGACGGTGCACCCTGGGAGGCGGCTAACGACTCCCCTTGGGTACTTTTGCCTAAGGGGTCTCGATGTCCGCCTGCGAATATTCTGTCCGAAGGAACACTTCAACGCGTGTCCCTCTGCAATAGCAGAGGGCACAGCGGCGAAGTAAGAGCGGGCTCGGTGAGCACTCACCCTGCCACCGGGTAGGCAGGAGGAAGACTTACTCCTCCTTCTGCCACCGTTAGTCTCGTAGCCCCAGAGATTGTCCAAGGTCATGTTTCTGACTTTTGATGGGGGTCGAGGGTCCTGGCTTAACTGCCCGGGCCGCGAGGAAGACAACCTCTATAAAAAATTACCCCAAATCTCCAAGCGGCGGCGCACCGTGAGGGAGGTTGTTAGCTTGACTAATGGGTAGCTAAATTAGTCTTTAGTGCGAACCACTATCTTGAGCAAGTATACAAAGTTTTTACTCGTGGGAACAGCAATGGAAACACAAAATAATAAAAACAACGAACGGAGGGAGAGAGATGGGCGGTCGGAGTCCGATGCCGCATCGAAGGGGAGGAGCCCAGAGAGCTCGGAGTGCGAGGGAGAAGTGGTTTTCGGTGAAAACTCACGTTTTTACCGAAAACGCGGCAAATCGGGGGACGGATCGTCCTCCGAAGGAGAATTTGCGTCGGCCCGCAAGATCTCCACCAGCAGTCGGGGTGCGAGCCGAGCGAGAGGAAGAGGGAGGGGGCTTACCTCCCACGAGGCTGCTGAGAGAGCCGAGAGGCTCTCCACGGAGGGGCGCTACCCCGCAGCGACCAGCATTAGGGCTGACCCCTCGGGGCCGTCTGGCAGCGAGCCAGACGCCAGAGAAGACTCCGCTGATGAGTCACGCAGGCTGCTTGGGGAGCTGGTGGTCGACGCCTTGACAGCCATGTCAAGGAAGAGGGAGAAGGGCTCCAAGAAAAGGGGCATCGCCCAGTTTGCGACCTCTATCTTGGAGGCTATGGACGCTTGCTTAGATAAGAGGGTCGCGAAGCTCCGAGCTGAGCTTTTAGGTGCCCGGAAAGTTGACCACCAGGAGGAGGCACAAAAAGGGGGGCAGGGGCAAAACCAACCCCAGCCCCAACCCGAGCCGGAGGCCCAGCTGCTGACACTGGTGCGGCAGGAGCTGGCTGCTCTCCAGCAGCAACAGCAGCAGCAGCAGGAGCAGTTCCAGCAAAGGATACAGCAGCAGCTGTCTGTGCTGGAAGGCATAGTGCTGCGTCCCCCGCTTTCGGCCTCCGGCCAGCGGAGGGCAGTGTCATATGCCGTCGCCACCGCGGTCACGGCTGCTGCGCCCAAGGCGGGCCCGCCGGGGCAAGCCGGGCACGGGGTCGTGGCGTCGGAGCCTGCGAGGCTGGCCTCAGCGGCCAAACAGCAGCAGCAGCGACAGGGAGGGACGGCTCCACCCACAAAGCGTAAAGCAGCACCTGCCCCTAAAGCGGCGAGGGCTCCTGCCATGACGGCGACTAGGCCGCCCCTGCCGCCCCCCACCCCGCCTGCAGAATCCTCGGCCGAATGGACGGTCGTCGGGGCCAAGAAGAAGGCAGGCAAGGCGTCTAGGGCGGACAAAAAGCGCGCGAGGCGACAGCAGCGCAAGAAGCGGGCCTTGGCGGCCAGACTTCGCGCCCCGAATTCCGAGGCTGTAGTTATCACACTACAGCCAGACGCGGAAAAGAAGGGCGTGACGTATGACGCCGTCATGGAAAAGGCAAGGCAGGCGGTGTTGCCCCACCTTGGCGAGCTCGGAGCCTCTGGAGGCTTCCGCATGAGGCGCACCGTAACTGGGGCCCGAATGCTGGAGGTCCCTGGTGCGGCCAGTGGCCCTGCCGCGGATGCCCTGGCCGCAAGGATCAGGGCGTCCTTGGACGCGGAAGAGGCCCGAGTGTCCAGGCCCACCAAGTGCATTGATATGCGCATCATGGGCTTGGACGACTCTGTCAGGGTGGACGAGGTGGTGGCCGCCATCGTCAGAGCGGGAGGATGCGCTGCCGAGCAGGTTCGGGCGGGCACCATCCGTGCTGACAGCACGGGCATGCGAGCCGTGACTGTTAGCTGCCCCGTGTCGGCGGCCAAGACCATCACCGGGGAGGGCCGACGGCTTCTGGTAGGCTGGGTCTCCGCACAGGTGAAACTGCTGGAGCCCAGACCTCTGCGGTGCTATCGCTGCCACGTGGGGCACCATGTGGGGGCCTGTTGTGCCGCGGAGGTGGACCGCAGTGACCGCTGCTTCCAGTGCGGTCAGCCCGGTCACAAGGCGGTTGAATGCCGTGCAACGCCGCACTGCTATGCATGTGCGGCGGCAGGCAAGCCTGCCGATCACCGGGCTGGGAGCAGGTCCTGCGACCCCTCCACCAAAGCCAAGGGCAAGGTCCGGAGGCCCATCCACCCCGACGTCCTCACCGCCGCAGCCTCCTCTCTGGCTGCCGTTGCTGTCGCCGCCGCAACCACTGCGGCAGGGCCCTCACGAGGGGCTCGGGAGGAGACTGTAATGGACTGTTAAATACGGCTCCATTACGTCTCCTCCAGGCGAATATCAACCACTGCGCCCCCGCTCAGGATCTGTTGCTCCAAAGCATGGCGCAGTGGTCGATCAATATCGCCGTGGTCTCCGAGCCGTACTATGTCCTGCCCAGGGGAGACTGGGTTCAGGACCTGAACGGCTCGGTGACCCTAATTTCGTCGGCCGCCGCTGGTACTCCGTCCCTCGAGGCCGTCACGAGGGGACGGGGTTGCGTGGCAGCACGGTTCGGGGACATTGCAGTGGTAGGCGTCTACCTGTCCCCGAACAGAACTCTCGCCGATCTCCACATCTCCCTTATGGAGCTGAATGCCGTCGTCGCTAGGTTTGGTTCGCTCCCCGTGGTCGTTTGCGGGGACTTCAATGCCAAGAACTTGGCTTGGGGTTCTCGGTTCACGAACCAGCGGGGTCGGATGGTGGAGGACTGGGCCCTGGAGACAGGCCTGGTCGTCCTAAACCGGGGTTCTGTCCCCACGTGTGTGCGGATGCAGGGCGAGTCAGTGGTGGACATATCGTTCGCCAGCCTTGCTCTGTCGCCACGTGTTGTCGACTGGCGCGTCATGGAGGGGGTGGAGACGTACTCAGACCACCAGTACATTCGGTTTGACATCTCCACCCAGACCTCGATCGCGCCGGTCCAACAGACCCCGTGTGGTCCGCGTTGGGCGCTGAAGCAGCTGGACCGGGAGCTCCTCCTGGAAGCCGCGATGGTACAGGCCTGGGTGCAAGCACCGGACAGGCCTGTCGACATTGACGTCGAGGCAGAGTGGTTCCGGGAGGCCATGTCGCAAATTTGCGACGTGGCAATGCCCCGAGTTCGGCCAGGACGTGCCCGGCGCCAGGTGTATTGGTGGTCGCCGGAGATTGCGGCACTGCGCAATGCGTGCAATGCTGCGCGGCGCCGGTACGCCAGACACTGCAGTCGCCGCATCCGCCCGCCGGATGCGGAGGCCAGAGAGGCGGAGCTGTACGAGGGATACAGAGTGGCAAAGCGCATCCTCCGAGCGGAAATAAAGCGGGCCAAGTTGGAGGCCCGCAACGTGTGGCTGGGGACTCTGAACGGAGACCCGTGGGGACGCCCCTACAAGGTGGTGCGGGAAAAACTACGCCCCTGGGCTCCCCCACTCACGCAGAGTCTCCGGCCCCAGATTGTGGAGGGTGTGGTAAGCACTCTGTTCCCTGCGCGAGGGGAACACTCTCCCCCGCTCATGGCTCCGCCACCAGCGGTGTCTAACGCGGATCACGATGGCGACGACGACGACAATGCTCCAGAGGTGACCGAGGCAGAGATGAGTGTGGCGGTACGAAGGCTGAGTGCCAAGAATACCGCCCCAGGACCCGACGGCTTGCCTGGGAAAGCCTGGGTCCTGGCCATGGAGGCTCTCGGGTCTCGATTAAGAGGGCTCTTCAGCGCATGCATGGAGAGGGGCCAATTCCCACTTCGCTGGAAGACGGGGAAACTGGTCCTTATCGCGAAGCCGGGGCGCCCTGCGGACTCTCCGTCCGCGTACCGGCCCATTGTGCTGCTCGACGAGGTGGGCAAGCTCTTTGAAAGAGTAATTGCAGACCGCCTCGTCGCGCACCTAACACGGGTGGGGCCGGATCTGGCGGACGGCCAGTTCGGCTTTCGCAGGAGGCGTTCCACGGTGGACGCCATCATGCGCGTGCGAGCTCTCACGACGGGGGATGCGGTGTCCCAGGGCAGGTGTGTCGTGGCGGTGTCATTGGACATCGCTAACGCCTTCAACTCCCTGCCCTGGAGTAGCATTAGGAGGGCACTCCGGTATCACCGGGTGCCCGACTACCTCTGTCGTTTGATCGAGGCCTACCTTTCGGACAGGTACATCATCTACCCTGGTCACCAGGGAGAGTGGAAACGGCGAGAGATGTCGTGCGGTGTTCCGCAGGGATCGGTACTAGGACCGCCCTTGTGGAACATCGGCTACGACTACGTGCTGCGCGGCGACCTCCCTGACGGGGTCAGCGTGGTCTGCTACGCAGACGACACGCTGGTCCTGGCTCAGGGAGACTCGTACCAGGCGGCGGTCGAATTAGCGACACGCGGGGTTGCGATAGTCGTTGATAGGATCCAGCAGTTGGGACTCGAGGTGGCGCTGCAAAAGTCCGAGGCCATGTGTTTTCACGGCCCTCGGAGCGCGCCGCCTCGGCGCTCCCAATTAACGGTAGGAGGAGTTCACATCGGTGTCGGGTCGACGATGAAGTACCTGGGACTCGTCCTCGACAGCCGGTGGAATTTCGAGGAGCACTTCCGACGTCTGGCTCCCAAACTGAATCGGAATGGGGCTGCCCTCAAGCGGCTCCTGCCCAACCTCGGGGGTCCAGACGCCTCCTGCCGGAGGCTCTACGCAGGCATCGTCCAGTCCATGGCCCTTTATGGGGCGCCGGTGTGGGCGCCGTCACTGCGAAAGCGACCGGCGGCCCAGCTGAACGCGTGCCAGAGGGTCATGGCCATACGGATGGTGCGGGGATACCGCACGGTTTCCCGCGAAGCGGCGAGCCTCCTTGCTGGCCAGCCACCATGGGACCTGGTGGCAACAGGCCTTGCACGCATGCACGATCTGCGCGTGGAGATGCAACGTCGGGGCGAAACTCCGCTGCCACGACAAGTTGCGGCATGGCGGACAGAGCTCCGGCGGGGTCTCATGGTGGAATGGCGACAGCGACTATCGCAACCCAGTGCTGGGCACGCCATAATTATGGCGGTAATTCCCCTCTTTGAGGAGTGGCTGGAAAGGCAACACGGCGTCCTTACCTACCGCATGACGCAGGTCCTCACCGGACATGGTAAGTTCGGGAGGTTCCTGCACCGGATTCGTGCGGAAGAAACGCCCGGGTGTCACCATTGTGCGGACCACCCGGAGGACACGGTGGAGCACACGGTGGAGGTGTGTCCCGCTTGGGCAGAGCAACGCCGTGTCCTCGTAGGGGCGATCGGCGGCGGCGATCTCTCGCGCCGGGCCTTGGTACAGGCCATGGTCCGAAGCGAGGAGGAGTGGCAGGCGGTCGCCTCCTTCTGCGAAGCAGTAATGCTAGCAAAGGAGGCGGCCGATCGCGTGAGGCAACGGTCCTCACGCCCCAATCGCCGCCGGGATTCCGATCCCGATTTCCGGCCATCGTAGGCGCAGGCTTGCGGACGGCGAGCAATGGGTGGCTCGCCGTCCGACCGTCCGGTAACCGTCCGGACCGAGCCCAAGTCGTCGACGGCGCGTGCTGTTCCACGCGCGCCTCAAGGAGATGTCAGCAACTGTAGGGGCCTAGCAGGGTCGAAGCCTACTGGGGCCAAGGGTCTGATTCTGAAAGGAAGACTCGGCCCTGGTACGAAAGGCAACGAGGGAACGGGAGTGGGTTTTTAGTCAGTAAAAGTCTGACACTATCTCCCGCCCCGCCCAAGGGCGGGGGATGTCATAAGATGATTTTCCCACCGAAAAAAAAAAAAAAAAAAAAAAACCACTATCTATAAAAACGGCAAAAAAATCACGTTTGTTGTATAGGAGCCCCCTTAAATATTTAATTAATTCTGTTTTTTAGTTATTAGTTTTATTTGTTGTTATAGCGGCAATAGAAATATTTCATCTTGGAAAGTTTAAACTGTCTAACTATCACGGTTTATGAGATACAGTCTGGTGACAGACGGACAGACAGACAAACAGACGGACAGCGGAGTCTTAGTAATAGGATCCCGTTTTACCCCTTGGTTATGGAACCCTAAAAATACAACACTAGTTTTTGACCCCATCGCTGCCTGAATTTGGGACGTTTCTTACATAGTTTTTTATTCATCGTCGCGACGCCGAAGTTGTTGGATGAATCTAATTTTGTGACATGATATGTGATGACACCAGTGATACGCATGTCGATCTTGTTTCGAAGAAAAGGTCGCGAGCCTCTGCTCTTATTGACCCCCAATAAATTTGTGATGGAGTTAGGAATTGGATATCATGATAACGTGTGTATCTTTTTCCTTGTGTGAACAATATTTAGGAACGGTAATGCAAATTTTCCATTAATACTCTATGTCATGTTTCATTGCCTGGCGTTTCATGCATGAGATGGTGGATGCAAAACCGGGCAAGTATTACTGTGATTTTTTTTATTTGTATATACTTTTCTCCCCTCGAGTGCCGATTGTACACATGTCTGTACAACTTGAGCGACCTTGAAAAAGCGCTTAATTGTCGTTTAGTACACACGAGTGTACGAAATTTATTCAGCCGTTAATTTTAGTCTCTATATCTTCATTTTACCTAGAAAAGTCCGGAAAAAGATATTTGTTTATTTGTTTTTTTTTTTGATGATTTTACATAAAAACGCGCAGTTACGTAATAAAAACACCCCTATACGCGCGAGGGGCTTGGACATTACTGACACCCCGTGACTCGGAGAGCAAGTAAAGCCATAATCATTGGTCCCGGTTGTCATCTGTAGATCTTTGACAGTTGTTACAGGTAGTCAAAAACAAGAAAGTGTGACCATCAGTCTATCCTTAGAGTATCGTGTTGTCCAGTAACTAGGTTGTGGAGGTCTGATGGGCACTTGGGCAGTCCCTCCATGTAAAACCCGGGTATTCTTTTTTTTTTTTTTTTATTATTATTCCACAACTATCACACAACGCCGTCTAGTCTCAAGCTAAGCAGAGCTTGTATTATGAGTACTAGACAACTGATAAACATACATATATATTTGTAAATACATACATATTATAGATAAATTACACCCAGACACCGAACAAATGATCGTGCTCATCACACAAACATTTGTCCTGCGTGGGAATCGAACCCACGACCTCCGGCATAGCAGTCAGGGCCACTAACCACTAGACCAACAGGCCAGTCAGATTCTGCCACATCCAGCTAGACTGGAAAAGGCTAGAGAGATGATGATGTTTCGCTACAATGTTTGCTGATAAGCTACAACCTAGGGGTCTTTAAGTCAAGAGTGAATAGGTTACTTCTAGGCAAGCGTACTCCATCGTGGGCCACATCATGGCTTACCATCAGGTGAGAAGTAGGTCAAACGCGAACTTATCAGTAATAAATAAATAAAAAACAGGGCAAGTGCGAGTCGGACTCGGTTCAATTCCTGAATGTAGTCTCGAAGATTTTTCCGAACAGATAAAAAAAATTGTGACGTAACAAAAAATTTACTGTTTTCAGATTTTTCCTATATCTTTGCTATAAGACCTTGCTTTATGCGAAATTTAAGGATTCTGGGTCAACGGGAAGTACACTATGAATTTTGATTCCCGTGAGAGTGTCGAAATGTACGTTTTTTGCGACATAAACGACCGTATCTTTTTTACATAAACGACCGTATCTTTTTTTTTTCGTTATCTTTGAAGTTTTATTTTTCCACAGCATCAAGGGACCACAAACCTGAGTATACGCTTTTAATTTCAACTCGATACCTTTACGCGTTCCCGAAATAAAGGTTCTTGACAGACAGACGGACGGACAACAAAGTGATCATAGAAGGGTTCCGTTTTTTTCCTTTTGAGGTATGGAACCCTAAAAATTAATATGGCAAAATAGAGAACTGATATGAAACTGTACTGGAAGATGAGAATCACCTGTCGATTGCAGTACTTATATTCACTTCAGATCTTAAGATCCCAACAGTGGTTTTGAGGTAGTCGTCTTCTTCGGGTGAGACCGGGAATAAGGCCAGTGTCTCATTAAATGTAAATACGCATGATACGCGGGAACGTGCTCGAAATACGAAATACAGCACTTGCGGAAAATTATTACTGCCAGCTTCCTTTTACTGCCAATAAGCGATAAGATCTGCAAGCCAGGGGTGCTCAACTGTGGGTTATGATGACCGACAATTGGTGGCCGATTTTTAATCGGCGTAATATGTTTGAGATGAAGTAAATTTCATCATAAATTTCATCATATTATGCTGTGTTGAAAGTATGCTTCCAGTCAAACCTGATGCTGTAAGCATGTATAGTAAGATTTTCTCGTTAAGGCTGCGGCAACGTTTGAAAGAGTTTACGTGGTTATGGAACACAAAGGGCAAATTAAAGACACACATAGGTTTTAGTCAGAAAAAGTCTGTCACACCCTCTCGCTCGTCCCTAATGCGAGAGTCATTGCATGATTTCTCATGTCAAAAAGCCAGCATTGTATCGCGGTACAATACAACAGCGGCCATCGAAATCTACTTTTGGGCAGTTATCCGGACCAGACGCAACAACCGTCTGGTTACAGGATCCTCCTTTTTCAACGGTGGTTTGCGGAACTTTATTTATTTATTTAAACTTCATGTACAGTAGTGATATATAAGCGGACTTTATGTAACAAAGCATTCCTTACCAGTCAGCATTTGGGTTAAAATAGACAACACTGTGGTAGGTCGCTGTTCCGCATACTTCTATAGAACTTTTGATACGCACTGATATATCAGTAAGTAGACACAGCTAAAAGTTTATGACACTATGACCCATAAGTTTTCAGACTACACTCACGTCATAGAACCCTTTTAGAAGATACCTCCTTCATAAGTATAGTACATAAAAAATGCGGCAGATTCTACATTAGAGGAGAAAAGAATACTTACACTTTTATTGATTTATTTAAACTTCATGTACAGTAGTGGTACATATATAGACTTAATGCAAATGGTAGAACATTTTCTATCAGTCAATCTTTTGGTAAAGGACAACACTGTGGTAGGTGTGTACAATAAATAAAATCCAGATACTTAATAATAGAATGAAGTATCATTATTACGTGCTTATAATAATGAAATACATATATATACTATAATTATAAACTATCTAGATAAATATCAAATTATTATAATTAAAACCGCAGGCGGAAGTTGTGAAATATTTGGGAATGCATCTTGATCGAAGACTCACCTGGAGAAAGCACATTTGGAGATAGCGCAAACAGCTGGATACGAAAGTCAGATCAATACACTGGATGATAGATAACAAATCAAGCCTATCACATGTGAGCAAGCTATTTATAAAACCATCCTCAAACCAATCTGGACTACGGAATCCAGCTGTAGGAGATTGCTAGCAATAACAACATCGATATTCTAGAACGATTTCAAAGTAAGACATTGAGAGCCATGCTAGATATACCGTACCACGTGAGCAACCGATACATACACGAAGATCTAAAGATTAAAACACTTTCAGAAAAGAGATTGCTAGACATAGTGAAAGCTATCAAACGAAAATACTAACTCACGTCAATGAACTGGCATTGAAACTAGTAGGCACTGGAAATGTTAAAACGGTATAGTGTCCCTAAGCTTCCTGCGATATATGGTCAAACCAAGATATGAACGGATCTCGCAAGAATCCTTCTGCTAACAAAACACCGAACGTGACACCACAACAGAATGGCTTATTGTGTCCAACATAGATCGCCAAGTTACAGAATACATTAAAAAAATATAATTAAGAGAACTCAAAATATAATAATTATGACGAAGACCAAACGAAGGTTTAGAGGACTTCAAGTTTCTTTTCTTTACAGTCCGTGAATGCTAATTGAAAATGCTGGAGGTAGAGATATTCATTATCGTTACCGTCGCCTGTCCTATCCCATTTAATAAGGTATTCCAATATCGTGCGAGGTACGTGACGGACCCCTAAATAATGTACCTATCTGTCATATTGACAGCTTAGTTTTATTGATAACCCTCGTACTTGGCCATCTACCTCCAGAAAATTGTTCTTGTTTTTATACAAAACCAGCTGCCTCGCCCGCATCCCTATTTCACTTTTTTTTTAAAGGTGGGAAATCATCTAATGACTTTTTCGCTCTAGGGCGGAGCAAGAGGGCTTGTCAGATTTTTACTGACTAAAACTAAACCTATGTTTCTTCTTTACCTTTTGAGTTCCAGGAGTATGGGTTTCCCTTTCGGAAGTCAAACTATGGCCCCAGTAGGCTTCGGTTCTGCTGGGCCCCTACGATCATTGATGAAAGATTTTTTAAAATCGGCCAACAGTTTTTGAGTTTAATCATTACAAGCAAAAATACAAATACAAATTCCTCTTTATAGTATTAGATACATTTTTGACTATATTTTTTTTCTTTTCGTTATTTACCAAAACTCATCTCGCTTCGCACGCTTTATAGAAATGACGAATGTAAATATGTAATAAGTAATTTATTATTTCCTGCACATAATAATAGCGGCCTTGATAGACACGCAAAGCCGCACGTATATTGTAAATACCGTTCAGTAATATAGGAACGTGCTCAAAATACGCAATACGCGCGTCCCGGTACATTATTGGCGCATTATTGGACACCCCAGGCGGCCTAAGTGGGAGGGTTAGCTTGAATTTGTAAGTAAGATGTCGTTTTAAGTCCCGATCGGCAATTTAGGGTTTTACTGTATGTGAACTTATTAAATTGTGGGTACTCCAAAACAGAACCGTGGTGTCTCAGTCGTAACGGCCTAGACTTACGAGTCGTGGCTTCAAATCTAAGCTGACACTTTATTTTGTGTAGTTTATTTCATTACCACTGCTCTGTAAACTATGAAGGAAAACATCGTGAGGAAACCGGCATGTTCTTGGACCACAAAATCGAACGTATGTGACGGCGTGGTGGATTACCCATTAACTCTCCTAAAGGGTAGGTTAGGTTAGGGTAGGGTAGAGTAGAATATAGTAGTCAGGTGACGGGAGCGAAGCCGCGGGCAAAAGCTAGTAGATTAATAAATTATTATATACGTATGGTTATTTCAACGACTGTACATAGAGGGTTATTTATACGAACGAGTGTTTTTAAAATTAATCAATTTGTTTAGATTTTTTTTCTGAAAACAGTATCAAAATTGGTTATTAAATGAAGCAGCAATTAGCATACTAAGTATTGGTTTGAGAAAGAGTGGGGGCGTGGTGGGAATATCATCAATAGCACAGTATGTAACCTAATGGCGGTGACGTCACATTTCAGTATGTGCATCCTTATACTATTATTAGACAGTTTGCCCTTCCACCAGATTTGAAAGGTTTCTAACTTGATTAATATTAAACGGATTTGTAAATTTCAATCCATTTGTGATTTCGGATAAATTTACTTTTTTTTTCAATTTTAATTAATTTATTTGTATAATTCAATAAAAACACCTAACTAATTAAAACTGTAGATACTCTAAAGGCAAAAACTACTAGCTAAAATATGATAATTCTTTGAAAAGCGTATGAGCACTCGGACCCCACGGCCCAAGAGTTTCAACCCCAAGCGGCTCAAAAATATAACTGCCGACGAGATTGTTATATTTCCGCCGCTTGAAGTTCTGTGCAGCCGCAGCGGCAGTACCAGCACAGCATGAAGAGCTAGGAAAATGGGATGGCACAAGAGTGTTGACCCAGGTAGCGTCCCACACTAAAGGCCTACCCTAGTTACTTTTTGATACAAACAATAAAAAAAATTGAGTCAAGTATTCAATTACTGGGTACGTATGTTTAAATACTTGCGCGTAAAAACCTACGGGAAAAGCAGTATGCGTAGGCGTCCGGTGCCAGTATGTCTCCGATGTTTCGACCTATACCAACAAATGTCTGTGATCCGTCCGCGTCGGTTCGTCTGGTCTGCGGGGTGCCAAACTGTCTGCCGTAGTGCCGTGTGCCGTCTCTCCGTCTAAGCATAGTCTAGCATCCATTTTAGTTCAATCGTAGCTTTATTGAAAAGCCTCCCACATGGTAGACCGATTACCTGGTCGCGGAAATCTGCTGAATCCAGGAAGCAAAGAATTTTAGGGAGGTCTAAGCAGTGGACGTTTTTCGACTGTAATGATGATGATGAAAGGTAGTGCAGCTTTCGTAGGAAACCTTTTTTTTTGAGGGGAGAAATTATCAAATGAGTTTTTCAGCTCTAGGGTTGAGCTAGAGGGCGTATAAGTCTTTTACTAAAACCCACCTACTCGTATGTTCTTTCATTTGCTCTTTGCGTTCCAGGGCTACGGTAATTCTTCAAATATTCCCACAGGTTTTAGTAAGAAACCTTTAATTTGTTTTTGAACGTGCAACTAACTCCATCTTTTTAACTGTCCATCAGTTATTAAAAATTAAATTATAATTTTACTTACATTATAGTAATTTAATTCTAACTGAAATGTAGACCTACTTAATCTAGGTTAATGAGAACCTGAGTTTCAGACCATCAATTTACATCAAACACTTAAAAAAGATTTGGAGGTATGCGGAACAGAGAGTAAAGTCCCGCAAACCTCCATTGAAAAGGGAGGATCCTCCGACCAGACGGGAATTAGGTCTGGTGGGCAACTGTTCTAATCGCGCGGAGAACTTTAATTGCGCGATGCAGGATTAGTTCTTATGTGACGCCATAAATGTCGCTACAAAGTAAACAACAATTAAATTAAAAAGAAGACATTTTTTCTAATAACTTAAAAAGTAACTATTTGAGTAGATTATATAAAATAAATTAACGAATAATAATAAAGCAGGTGAAGACACTAACAATTTAAAAGTGTATGTAAATGGTTTACTTAAAAATGATAAATGCTTCACTTTGAATGCTTTGGTCAGGAAAATCAGTTATTTAGTTATTTAAATAAATTCTCAAACAACACACAAAGCGTGTTCTATTCTATTTCGCAGTTTAATGGCCACTATTGGCAGTTGAGCGCGGACATAAAGCGCCGGATAGTGCAGTAACGCGGTGTTTACAAGCGCGGGTGTGTCGTGCCCGTTTAATGAGGGCGCGGACATGAGACCTGCGACGTGTCGTGCACACTTGTGTTCTTGAATGGACGTGGACGGCTAGTACTGGACATGGACATATACAAGAACGAAGTGGCCTTTTGTTATTGATATAAACTAGTGCTTGACTGCGATCCCACCTGATGGTAAGCAGTGATACTCATTGATGGTGAGGCGTACTAGTTTATTAAGAGCCTTGAAGACACCTAAATTATAATCGGACGGGGAGACTCCTATTTACAAATGTATTGTATCTCCAGTCTATTTTTGGTTCACCAAAAACCGCTTTGCCTAGTTTGGGACCCATTGCTAACCTGTTAACGTCATTCTTAGTGTAATTTCTAAAGATTCTAATGTAATTTTATAAAAACTGTGTGTTTCAATGAATAAATAAATAAAACTGTTTCAATGAATAAAATTTAGTCAAAACGTTTGCGCTCCTATTAGACCGCAGTTCATGGAAAATAATTAAATTATGTTTAACATTTACGTCTCATATTAATTAAATTATATTCTAATATTATTGAACTAACATATAAATAAGTGACACTATCATACAAGTTGACTTGTTTGCAAAAGATTTGATTGCTATGGGTAAAGATGGTATGACCTTGTCGAATAAGTGTCAAATGAATGCCGCTGTCTTTATGGTTCTGTAGATCTGTTTGGTACTTGATACAAAACCAGCTGTTGATGAAAATATCGCAAAAAGTGTAAAAGTGATATAGGGTACAGTTATTATTTGTGTGGGAAAATCATCTAATGACATTCCCCGCTCTTGGGCGGAGCAGGAGATTTTGTCAGACTTTTACTGACTAAAAACCCACTCCTGTTCCTTCTTTGCCATTTTTCCAGGGCCCCGGGGATCTCTTTCGCATCACTCATGGCCCCAGTAGGCTTCGACCCTGCTAAACTTCATGTACAGTGTTGTGGTACATAGGTAGCATAGCATTATATAGGCATAATGCAGCATAGCATTCCCTACCAGACAACTTACTTAGAAATAAAATAAAAATATGGTATGTGTTAAGTTTTTATCTTAGCGGTAAAGTTGTCCGTATTACGACTTACTGGCTGACCCAACAGTGGAGCTTTAGTTGCCTAGTGGTAACGGCCACGAATTACGAGTTATAGGTCGCGGCTTCAAACCCAGCCAGGCGCATTACTTTGTGTAATTTATTTCATCACCACTGCTCTCTAAACAGTGTATGAAAATATCATAAGGAAACATATCCTAGAATAAAATGTTCGAAGATATGTGACATCCTTTAAACCACACTAGACCCGCCTGGTTGAGTCCCAGCAGTGGGCACATTATAAGGCTGATATGACCCGACAGACGTCGTTCTGTCAAAAGCTTTTGTAATTGACAGCTAACCCTAATATTGACAGCTAAGAACAGTTTGAAAGTAAAAAAGAAAAATGTATTTTTTTACGGTTTTCCGTGCAATGTTCCAATTTTCTCCCCTTAAGTATCTTTCAGAGACTTTAATTATTTTAAAATAAGTTCATACAATCTGTCTAGTCATTTTTGAGTTTTGCTCTTAGCAATACATGTAGCCTTACATTTTTATTTACATAGAAGACATTTGTTTGTTACAGAATTAATAGTAGGTACTGGCCTAGTATATATTAGAGAGGCTTTCTAAATATTTGATCCCACTTGATGGTAAGCACTGATGCAATTGATGATGGTGAAGCGCACTAGTTTAATAAAAGCCTATTCACTCTAGCTTTCAAGATACCTAAATTATAGTCGGAAGGGAAGACGGCTGTAGGCAAATTGTTCCAGTCTGTCGATGTACGCGGTATATTAAACGACGACGCGAAACACTTAGTTCGGACCGTAGAGGTTTGTCTACCGTCCAATTGAGGATTTTAAGCTAAGAACGTTTCAAACCTTATTTAATTGATAGGTTTTAAGGCTAAAGTAGAGTTTGAGAAACTTAATTTCGAATGCTTAAATCAGAAATCGGGGGGATATACTTTCCTATAGATTTTGTGACTACCCATAATTTCATCCATTTAAAGTATCAAAGATGTTTAATATTCGGGGCGCGATGAATATAAAGTGGTGTCCCCGAGTGGGTCCACCGCACCGCTTAGATTGATGAAGTGTGAGTAACTGGCACCGCAGACGCTCGCGCGCGGCCTGGCTGAGCTGCTGATTGGATTCCTGCGATCCACATGACATGTTAAGTTGTTACAAGAAAAACATCTATAATTATCGACACCAAACTGGACATCTAATTTACACTAATATTATAAAGAGGTAGTTTTTTTTTTTTGTAGGGTGTAAAAATCTCGTGTCATAGTGTATGTTATCGAAGTCCTCCGAAACGGCCTGACTGATTTTTATAAAAAAAAGTGTGTATTTGATATATACGAAGACTATTTTTTACCGTAACACCCCACCCGCCCTTTTTTTCTTTGACAATTTATATGACAGACCAATGTTTGCCGGGTCAGTTAGTAATCCATAAAAATCGAGATGTTGAGACCTAGACAATGCTTACTTTCTCATTACTTCTAATAAATCAAAACATGAGAACAAATATCATTAAACTGAAACAGGTACATATATCTTATAAATTTCATCCAGATTCCCCAGTAAGCGGCGCTCATCAAAGAGCCATAAAAATATTCTCCTCCGCAATACTAAGCCCTTGAATTTGTAACGAAAACCCATAACGACAAACGTTCTCCTCTAATACTTACATTGTCCTAAAAACAAATAACAAACAGGCCCAATATTGGAACAAAACAGAAGAAAAGAGGAAAAAAATGCCGTTGCTACGAGTGCGACGACGCTACGCCGTACGTAGCCGGCTACGGGCTACGCGGGGCGCGGGGTGAACGACCCAGCGCTACTGAGCCCGGGTCGATACCCTCGCCTCACACCCCGCCGCCCCCCAATCTCCCCCTACTTCTAAAGAGGGTGTACGTCCCGACTTCGTTTAGGATGAGTGAAGTGCTTTCCAGACCATTATCCGATAGACTAAAAGGTTTCATATAAAACCTTAAACATATTATCTTACGTCTTAACATCATACGTTTTCGTCAAGTGGACTATAAGAAATTAAACTATACTTCTTCACAATGAATATCACAGTCCTCTTTGCAGAGGATGCATGGAGTCGGAAGAAACTGTCGCGCATGTGCTCCTCGAGTGCACAGCCGTCAGTGAGATAAGAAAACGAACCGTGGGAGCACCGAATTCACTGATCGACGTCCTGAGCAATCTGAAGAGACTCATCTGTTTCTGGAATGAGGTGGGCTGGTTGGAGTAAAGGCCGCCATGGCCACGCACAATGGTCCGCAAAAAACTATAGCAATTAATCTCACAAACGATTGTAAACCAATCTATGGGCGTGTTGGCACACTCAGACTAGTTGAATGTTGTAATAGTTGGACACTACAACTTAGTGCATTATTGAAAGTTGGAAACTTTTTTATCTGCTCTAACTTGGCCACTTGTGTATCGCTCTCTCTTTCGCTCCTCGAGAGTTTTAGTTTCAAGTGTTGTCTGTAGTGCTAAGGGGTGTACACACAAGTTTTTTGAAGCGATTTAGTGGCGACGTGTGTGTTGTGTACGTTGCTTTAGATCAGATCTGTTTTTATTACATTTGGTGGCGCTCGTATTTGAACAACTTACGTTTAGTAGCTGTTCCGGCAATATTAATTATATTTATGCTACGTTTAAGTACTGGTAAATGAGATAGTGCGATCATTTCTCTGGGACTCGTTGAGATTCATGTCTTTTCTCGGTACTTTTTTAGTGGTATAGATTATGGCTTACAACAGTGTCAAGCCGGTGGGCTTGTCCCAAATATAATACTGAATAAATGTGTTTCCGATTTGTGCACTACGGTTTTTGTACCATCAAAACTGTAATAGTTTTGTATGTACAGCAAAGGAGTAAAATTCCCTGCCGGAGTCTGTGTCTAGTGATAGCTACAACCTGAGAGTTTTTAAGTCAAGAGTAAATAGGTTAATTCTAGGCAAACGTGCTCCATCGTCGATCATATCGTCACTTTCCATCACGTGAGATAGTGGTCAAGCGCGAGCCTGTCAACAGTAAAAAAGGGATTGATCTACATTTAATTAATTTCTGCGTAATTTTCCTCTTACGGTAAAAAGACCTACGACATAATTAGACATCTAACAAGAGCTTAGCAAAAGATTCATTTTAAAATTCTTTGAGTATCTACCCCCTTCAATATGGTCAGTTTTAGCATTGACAAAGTAGCTGCTAAGAAACTCGGCGTTCTTGCAAAGGTCCAGCGGTACTTCACACCGGGACAGCTTCTAATGTTATACAAAGCACAGGTCCGATCGTGTGTGGAGTATTGCAGCCACATATGGGCCGGAAAATGCCATCTAGCAGCTTTGGACTCAGTGGAAAAGCGTGCGAAGAGGCTAATTGGTGATCCAGATTTGGATAAGTCCAATCTGCAAAGCCAGGCATAGGGTAGCGAGTCTTTCGGTATTTTACAAGATGTATTTTAGAGAGTGTGCGCGTGAATCACAGTCAAGCACTAGTTTATATTATTAAAAAAAAAAACATCTCCTTTAAGCTATTTTCCTCATATTACATCGTGTTTGATAATAAACGGAGCCCGCATTAATGCGCATTATCATTCATCGAACATACATATACCTAACGCGTATATGCGCGTCCCGCGTCTCGCCTCGCGAGGGTTGCGGTGATCCTGCACATTTCACGCTCCAGCGACTCTCACGCGTAATTGACACAGAGTGTGTAACCATAACTTGCGATATTTTCTGGTTTCTTAGATATGATTAAGTGGTATTAAAGATGTCGTAGATTATGTAGATATGACCAACCAGCTTCTGCCAGAGGTTTCGCCTGCATTTAAATTGGGAATTATCTAAAGGGACTGAGACTGGTCATCTCTTAGCTGCCAGTGACTTTCTATTTTTTAATTTGTTTTTTTTAATTATTATTATTACTTATCTACATTGTGCTCATATATTAGAAGCGACAAGAAATATGTAACCGAGATTTATGTAACTTATAATATGATTTAAAAGAGTGTCCATGGAGTTTCTTGCAAGTTCTTCTCCGTAGAGATCTATGCTTTGGAACGTGCAATTTAGCTTCACTTTTTTTGACTGACCGACATTTTGACAATTCAAAAGTGCCTGTAATAGTGTAATTGGTCTATTTGAAATAAAAGTTTCTGATTTCTGGACTACTGCTTAGTGCTGGTTCAAAAAATATTCTTTGTTCTTCTTCAAATTTCCATCTTTAACTACACCAAAATTATTTACAGAAAAAGTAACAAACAGGAAGAGTTACCTTTGTCCCCATTTATAGGAGTTAGGCCTCCTCTCTAGGAAAGGGAATGGATCCAGCGCGCGGGTCCAGTGCGGGTTGGTGGATGTCACATGTCTGCGACTTCTCATTCTAGGACAATACTGGTTTCCCCCATTGCTCGCCGTCTGCAAGCCCACGCCTACGGTGGCCGGAAATTGGGATCGGGATCGGGATCTCAGCGGCTGGGGAGTGAACACCGTTCCCTCGCACGTGCACGTGCGTCCTCCTTTGCTAGCATTACTGCTTCGCAGAAGGAGGCGACCGCCTGCCATTCCTAGCTTAAAGTGCAGATGTAGGGGCACTTTAATAAGTGAGCCATCATCTGGTCAGAAGCACTGCACTTGCACTGCGTGTCGGAGGGTTCTATAAATCCCCATTTTGCAACGGTCTACATTTTTCTTTTTTTTTTTTAACATCCTACTATGGACCCTCCATTGATCGCTTTCCGTAAAGAATTTTATCAAATTTTATAAAAAGTCAATTTCAATTTCTTTTACGTTCACAAATATTTAAACTCACTTACTCAAGGCAACCAAACCCGGAACTACTATCTATAATTAAAAAAAAAAATTTCTTCCGTGCAGGAACCGAACTGGCAACGCGCATTACAGCAACCAATTGCTCAACCACTAAGTCAACCATATGCAGATTAGACTAGAGAGAAACTGTTGAAACTATGACGCTTTGTAACAAAACAATAGAACCAGATTCTAAAAAACAAAACATCATTTATTTATTTGTTAATTATAAAAGTACTTAATGGGATTCTAAAAAACAAAACATAATTTAGTTGTTGATTATAAAAGTACTTAAGAGGGTCCTTTTCCACTCGCCTATCGTCAACATCGAGCATGGTTTATAAGCTTGTAACTTTATTTAACGCAGTCCAACGCGATGTTTGACGAAAAGGCAACGCGAAAAAAGAGAGATAACGCCTGAAAACTCTGTTAGCATTCTGTGATTCCGTGATTTACTCGAATATTTTACAAAATTTGTTCCAGGAAATACGTGTTTTTTTTTACTCTTAAAAGTTTTTGAAAAAAAAAAATGGTTGTCATTCAGAATCTTGATTAAATTTGCAAGGCTTCTTTCTATTGTTATACTTTTTTAATTTTTGAGTAAATTATGAAGTGTCAAAGTTCATGCAAAATAGCAGATTTTCAGAGGCCTTTACTGGATTAGTTTTACACAAATTTATAAATTGATTTCAATAGAAGCCGTATGGAAACACAGTATCTTGTGCATATTATCTAATATGCACAAGATACTGTGTTTCCAAAATATCTCATGAAAAATGTGTAATAACGTCATAATCGCTTAAGAGCGGTTGTATGAAAAACAGTGAAAATGAATGTCGAGTTGGATGCCCTTAAAGACTATATTCAAGAGACAAAAGCATAAATTAAAAGCAAACTCCATTGCCACAGGCACAGAGACTAATAAATTAAAAAAAGAAGAAAATAGTAGGGCAGCTTTATTCTGTTAAATTAAAAATTCTCTATTAAACGCTATTTACGAGGGTCGCTGGTTTACGGCCTGTAAAAACGGAGTAATCATAATTCGGACAGGCCTTGTGCTACACGATCTGGTAACGGAGAGTAGCCCTAGAATAATTTACATCTTTTTAGTAAAAGAAGAGCTCGTGATATCTAACGCTTTCTATCACCATGTACCTAATTATTTCTGCTACCAAGCAGCTGGTCTGAATTATAATCATCTTCCTGCCCTTGCCCCATGTTATTTGGGATCAGCGCAAAATGTTTTTTTCTTCCATTCTATCCTGTCACCCGTCATGCTATCACTAATTTCCTTTTGTTTCATATCACTCCTCACACAATCCATTCATCCAACCACTTGTATACTCATAACTCATTTAGTAAAATACTTTTCATCCCTCCTCTTTACATGTCGATTCCCCTTCAAATTTTCAGTCTCTGACGCCAGTTTCAAACTTCCTCTAATTTACTCATTTCTCACTTTATCCATTCTCGTCATTCCATACATCCATCTCAACATTCTCATCTCCGCTACAAGCTATCTTTTTTCGTCCGTCTTTTTCACTATATGTTTGAATGATCGTTCGAAATGCATTTCACTTAAATCTATAATGGGCATTTAATTTTAAATTTTTTTGGCTGTTCTCGCCTGAAACACAGAATTTCCTAGTTCAGACACGTAAAACTAAGAATAAAATTAATGAAATTAAAGAATGTATTCATTTCTCCGGTAAAGAATTTTGAATAAATGTTTATTATAATATTTTTATTATTACATATGAAACATCAGGAGCTGGTATGCAACTCCTAATCTATAAGATTAGGATTGCATAGAAAATTTAAAACATATTTTTTGAAATATTTTTATGTTTGCTACCCCTTCACGCTCGAACGGTTGAAGGGATTAAATTAAAGAAAGAAAGAAAGAAAACATTTATTTGAGACGTAAAAGGGTAGATTATGTCCTAGAATAGCACATGGGAAACTTATGTTACATATTATATCTTTATCCCGGGATACTTTTTAATTAGGAAAGAAAAAACACCTTCCAGCGAAAAACGTAAACTGTCGCTTACGACATTTTTCCTAAAATGGGTCGATACGTCTGCTCTTAAATCCTTCACACACACATACACCAGCAGACACACCTCCCACGTACCTAGACGACCCTTTTGAATAGGTACAAGCGCCAATTTTTGACTTCATTATATTTTCAGATCATTCAAAGAGTTGGCAAATAACCCTTTCGTCCGGGACTAGTATAAAGGTGGACTTGTGTAAAAACGGGGTTATTACCGCCGTCGAGGGTTAGACAAAAAGCCTGAGCAAATGAGAAGGACGAGCCAGGGTCGGTCGCGCCGGCCTTTTTGTTATAATGTAATATTTAGTGGGGGTTGTTAAATAACTGAGAGGTGCTTGTAGACGTTTGTTTGAGAGATTTGCTTTGTGAAACGTTGTCTAGGTTTTCTGCTGAATTATAAGACAACATCAACGGACCACTGTTTTGTAAATTAACAACGCTGATTTTTGGAATAGAAATCAATCCTATTGGTTCAAATTAAAAATGACATTAATAGTACGTTCTATCCAAGTATGCATACGTGCATATGAATAAAATTGAAGTGTCTATTTGTAATATCAAATTAACAATTGTTTTAATAAATGTATAAGAAAGTATATTCGATATTTATAACAAAAATGTTTTTTTTATTTTGTCTGTCTTTATAATGTATAATGAGTAACTTAGGCTACTTTATATTTTGGAGGGGTGCGAGGAATCTTAATTCCGGGAACATTTCTGAAATGTCATTGTCACGATTGCCCCAAAAAAGAACAGTCATGTTCTTAAGCTCCACGCGAATGAAGTCGCAAGTAACAGATAGTTCGTCGGTTAATAAAACTATTATCGTTGAGTTAATTATTTGTTACTTCTTCGGGATTTCACATATTCAGATTTTTGTAATACCATGTCGATTGTTCATTTTGAGTTTCGCCGTCAGATTGGTAAAATCGTAGTCCTACCGGGCAAACACTTCATATCGTAATGATAATAATTATTTGGTCCTGTGTTGTTTGATCTTTATCAAGCGTAAATCTGCGAGAAACAAATTAAACTATACAGGAGGAATAATGGCTTCCATTTTCCAAACTAAAATAATAAAGGCTACTACCACTTTGACATGGGTTCCCCAGAGTTTGAAAATTACAAACCTATAAAAACACACCTTTACCCTTTGGGAAAAACAGGTGTAAAGTTACGTCAGAAAAGAGCCATAACAGTACGTATTACTGTTCCAATTAAAATACACCTTGTAACCTATTGACCCAACCGATAGCCAAACAGTAATCATTTGTCGTAATTGTTCTCATTCCATCGCTTACTCCGAGGGGCGTTCGAGGCGAGTTGTTGAACCGAGCGAGCAATGTACGTCAAATGCCTGTCTGATTTTGTATTTGGGTCAATGTGTTGTCCGATGTTTGGTACAGAGAGAGCCCCAAGATTGTAGCCCTCGCTTATTAGATGGATTAATGTAGGCCTGTAGGGTAGGTGTAGGTATACGGAGGTGGAAAGGTCCCTTTGATCTTAGAAAGGGATGGGACGTACATATTATGTATGTCAGATGCGCCGCTTCCCACACGTTTTGTTTTTGGTTAGATTATACAGGGTGAAAATGGTATTGCTGTCGCTAACTGGTCTTACAAACTAACAGGTTTCAGACAAACAATGTAAATATGTTTATTTCGTCGTAAAAAAGTGTACAAATAATATTATACTGGTTCCGGATACGGTTACGGATATAAAATTATTTCGTATTATCCGTTACTTTCGAATTGTTTTGTTACGGATATTAGAATTATAAAATTATAAAAGTAATAGCAGTGGTGGCCGAGTGGTGACGGCCCCGACTTACGAGTTTTGATCGGGTATAACAAACAAAACACCTGTCGTAACCTGTCATTTAGACTTCGCCTTTATCCGAAACTATCCGCGAAACTTTAAATCGTGTTCGGTTACGGTTACAGATGTTTTTTATTTCGGTTATCCGATAGTTTTGACTACGGATCTCCATAAAATCTCTGCAAAAAAACAAGTTTTTTTTAATGATATAAACCAGTGTTTAACTGCGATCCCACCTGATGGTACGCAGTGATGCAATCGTTGATGGTGAGACGCACTAGTTTATTAAAGACAGAACTACATTGGGTATACGTGGGCCACGTACGCCGATCTGGGCGCGTCGGTCTCTCCATACATTTTATATGGCAACAAGACTTGTAGAGCTACATTAGATCCACGCCACGCGATGCCATGCGACGCGACTCTACGTCGTGTACAAATCAGGAGTGGCCCACGTGTGCGTCGTTGTGTCTGTCTAATGTAGTTTCCCCTTATACACAAGATTAAAAAATTGTGCCTGTGCTTGACCTAGCCTGTATTTCTGAACCCAGTTTTCTTTCCAGAAATAATGTCAAACAATGTTACGAACAGTTCGGTACTACATGATAATATTTGACTTATTTTTGTAAGAATTACTTTTTACATATTTTGGTTGATGTCTACAAAACTGGTGTTTTTGTGCTGATATTGATAAGTAATTCGCCTCTTATTGATAAATAATTCTTATAATACTTAGGTGTTTCCAAATCGAGATACTTAACGTTAGTCTTAAGGAATCAGGAAAGATTGTGATTAAAAAATTAAACAGGGGAATTACGATGATATATTTAAGTCGTAATAGTTCCAGTGTAAGAGCGAGACAGAGCTATACAGGGCAAATAGCATTATCAGAGATCGCCAGAATTAATTAAAAGGCATGACTCGTCATAGTCCACCATGCACTGGGATTAGCAGGGCGATTTTCGCCCACCGTAAGCGAGGGTTTGCGGACGACAAGCAATTACGGTGGCTGGAGGGTGGCTGGGGCGTGAGGACCTTCGTTCCCTCACGCGTGCAGCTTTCTCCTCAAAAAAGAGTGACCGTGGTCCTAGAATGCAAAGGGCAACTGAGGGACACAGGTGGGTTTAAGTCATTAAAAGTCAGACTTTTTTAGCTTCTTCCGCTCTGGGTGGCGCGAGACGGAGTGTCAAAAGGACATTTGCGGGGACTACGCGTGCGGAGCAATCCCGCATGCGTGGTGAAATCCGCACGATATTAAAAACACCATCAGAGTTTAATGACTAGAACCCACCGGTGTTCCTTCAGTTACTCTTTCCGATTAAGCCCACAGCTATGACCCCCGCACACCCCTCAACAGACAAGGTTTTTTGTTTGAATTATTTATTTGCATAATTGCAGGCGTATTGGTTGAGTGATTGGCAGATGCGCTGCATATCGCAGGTTCGATTCCTGCACGAAAATATTTGTTTGACCTATGGATCTAGGTGTCCTGTAAACATGAGTTTACATGGATACACCCGCGATACAGAAGCGTAAAGCTAAAACTACATTAGACTGACGCACACGTTTAACACGCCTGATTTGTACATAGAACGACGTCATGTGGCGTGTATCAAGTGTAGCTCTACAAGTCTAGTTTCCATATAACATGTATCGAGACCGACGCGCCCAGATCGGCGTGTGTGGCACACGTGTGCGCAGTGCAATTCTAGCTTAAAACTTAGCGTGGGGCAAAGTTTTAATTAAAAAAAAATCACATAAATTCTTACAGTCACCATTAACACTAAATCTCGCGGTAAATAAAATAGTAATGGGTCCATCCCACAACTGCATAACAGGAGTGGGTTAGCCTCATTATAATTTAACGCGACGGAGGAAGGGAAGATGGGCAGTAAATATTACGTGATGTTATGTCTGCTGGGCGGTTATTGAACTTGTAGCGTTATTGCCCACCTGATGGATATACCTCTTTGTAAGGTTTCTGTCTTTTTTTCACATGGGCATTTACAGGGGCAGTCTTAACCGTCATGAGGTCCTAGGTTTTGACTTTGGCGAGACCCTTGTCCTTTTTATACAAAGTATGTAAATCAAAACTAGGGATTTGGTTTTGACGAGAGAAAGAGAGAGCAAAGTTTGTAAAAAGGATTTATAAAAATGATCAATCATAAATGCGACAGCGATGATAAACCTAGGCAATAAATGCCTTAAAAGATATTCAAACGGATTTGAAAATTATGATGTTTACTGCTTTTCAATAATCTAGTAAACGGGCTACGTAATTTTTAGGGTTCCGTACCTCAAAAGAAAAAAACGGAACCCTTATAGGATCACTTTGTTGTCCGTCTGTCTGTCTGTCTGTCTGTCAAGACTCTTTATCTCGGGAACGCGTGGAGGTGTCGAGTTGAAATTAAAACCATATACGCAGGTCTGCGGTTCCTTGAAGCTGTAAAAAAATCAAACTTCTGAGTTTACGAAAAGAAAAGATACGGCTGTTTATGTCGCAAAAAACGTGTATTTCGACACTCTCAAGGGAATCAAAATTCATAGGGTACTTCCCGTTGACCTAGAATCCTGAAATTTGGCATGAAGCAAGGTCTCATAGCACAAGTATAGGAAAAAAATTAAAAATTGCAAATCAGAAAAATCTTTGTAACTCAATTCGGAAATCGAACTGTTTTCATAGGTAAGTTTGTACGGAACCCTCAGTACGCGAGTCCGACTTGCACTTGCCCGGTTTTTATTAAAAGAATAGCAAGAGCTGAAAACCGACTGAATAACGTTTATGATGCAATTAAATAAATATGTTGTATTGACAAATTAAAAGATTACCTAGGTTTTATTTGTACTCCCATTTTAACAGCAATCGTATATTAGATAAACTTAAACAAACCTTTAAAACTGCCTAAACCTTTACTTGAATAATTTGAACGAAACAGAAAAAAAAGAAATTCCTACCGCTTTATAATGTTAACATATTCTAGCAAATAAAGACATCGTCAATTCATATTACCAGCCGGAGCCTCTGTTTCTTGCTACAACCCGGGATCTTTAAGTCAAGAGTGAATATGTTCCAGTCAAGCGTGCTCCATTGTCGACCACAACATCGTTTGTATATCACTCTGTGTATACAAACGTGGGCGTCCGCAAACGACGAGCAATGGGTAGCTCGCCGTCCGGTCGTCCGGTAACTGTCCGAACTAAACCGAGTCGTCGACGGCGCGTAGTGTTCCACGTGCGCCTCAAAGAGATGACAGCATAACCGTAGGAGCCCAGCAGGGTCGAAGCCTACTGATGCCATGGGTTGGCTTCTGAAAGGGAAACCCAGGGTCCTGGAACTCAAGGCAAAAAAGGAACATAAGTGCCTCCCACTCTGCCCTAGAGCGCGAGAGGTTATTTGATGATTTTCTTACCTTAAAAAAAAATCCCTGTATATAAACAAACACAATCTATGGTGGGCTCCGAGCTCATTTTGGCGCTTTTCCTCCTTGACAACATTCCCGTTGATTTGATCGACTAGTAACAGTAGTAGTTCCTCATCAGTCTTGCAATCCACCATTCTAAGTGACCGCTTCGGCTAACATCGGCCGGTTTCGGTAATTCCGAAACTAATAAATGGTTATTGAGTTGCAAGGGATGGTGTTCTTTGTTCCTATTATCATTCGCCTGGTCTTGAGCAAGGACGCATCTAGGGTCAATCCTAATGTGGCTAAGTACAAATAGTACACATTGGACAGTATCACCAATAACGCCATTATTAGGTAGGACCTTGATGATGAAACCAGCGCTTGTGTATGAAATCCTCATGAGATTATAATTACGTATATAGACATGTGAGAAAAGTAACTAAATTGATTCCAATATGTTTTACACCATGTTATATTTCTTCCTAAAAATATTTTAAAAGTGTCACAAGTTGGACACCACCAACGCTAAGTCAACATAGGTCATGGCAGGTAATAGCGGACATTAGATCCCAGCGCACAGCTGGGTGCGGTAGCAAAACCACCTCTCAGTCGCCTGGATTGCCTAGTGACCATGTATTTGTGCGGACAACCAGGTAACATATCAAGCTTATAACTTTGTGATTTTTCATGATACAGTTATGAAATTTTGTACATCGATTCTTTACATAAAAATACTAGACACGTGTTTCGGGTATCGCATATACTAAAACTAATGTTGTATATAAGCGATTATTTGGAAAATATCTAAAGAAAAGAAAGAAAGAAGAAAGAAAACATGTTTATTCTGCCCAAATAGACGCACAATAAAATATAGCAAACTGTCGGGCCATGTGCAAACCGATGTATGTATCCTACTATATTTATCTTAGGATGCTTAAATAGCAACTCATTAAAGGTTAGGCGGGTTTGACCAAATTACAACAGCCTATAAAATTATTAATGGTTACACTGATGCGTCCGACTTACATGCGGTGTCAATTATTTGTCGCGAATAATTGTAATCGCTCTAGAAAACATAAATAATTTAATGTCCCATTTTGTCGTACTGCTCGGTCCACCTCTCCTATACCGTGGTGCTAACGATGCTCAACGTGCTCGTGAAGACCAACCCTGGATTGGATTTGTTTCCTGATGATTGGAAGACGATATTATTAGAAAGTTTGCGGTTATGTGAGAAGACGGAGTGAAAGGGTCAACGTATTTTAGTGTGGCTATTTTACTGTACTAAATAAATAATAAATTATACAGCGGAATATTCATTAATATAGATGGGTGATATCTCTTATCTCGACAGAAAGATATACACTACACTACCAACTATAGGTTATTTACTATCTCAAAAAAAAAATGCACAGTTGCACAGGAGTGAAGCTAAGTGACAAAGCTGATGGAAAATAAAAACACAACTCTTAAAATTACATCATTTATATTAAAAAATATCAAAAAGGTACAACAAGCTATAACAAATAGACACATTTGTATTTTAATATCAGACACACACAGTAAATGGATGTCGTCGAAAATAACATGGTTTTAAAACAAATGGTCCCTAACGCTGTTTGTTTGCAGTATTTATTTGCTGACAGTTTTTTATTTACTCACCCATACAATATTCTAGATAAATTACAATTTGGAATAACCCGAATCGTGATAACAGTACATTTTTTTTTTTAATTTTGTTCTCTTATATCGCATACGTGTGTCCTCAACATATGAATCGAATAATATTGAAAACTTTGCTGTTTCAGTCAACATCGTTGTATATCAAAAACCTATTTTTATCATTGGCTATTATGTAGTTTTTGAGAAATTACAAAAGAGATAGTTCATTGCTTAAATGGAGTTTTACATCAACGTCATAATTAGTAACTGGGTCTACAGAAGGTACGTCGTTTTCAATACAAAATTCGCTCACATTTTGCGAATTGTGTTTGACTAACAGACAATTTACATATTTAAAAATCACTTAACTGTAATTATTTATATAATATTAGTATGTAGAAATTGTTAAATAAAAGTCACCTAACGTATACTATTATGCTATTGAATTATAACTTTTCATATTAATAAATAAAGAAAAAATTCTTGCTACGTCTTCTTTTTTACAGAAGAGTAGCAGAATGTAAGTTGCATATCTCTACAATTTTTTATCGGTCACGTTCGGAACCAAAATTATCACGTATTCTCTGAACTTTTACACATCCATTAACACAAGCTAGATTTCGGGTTCCACTAACAAAAATCCGTCATAACTTACACGTACCTATAGTTATTTGCTATTGAATTTATCTCTGCGATAAAACGATATCTTTCGGAACAAAATACTTCAGTATTTACTTAAACGCCGGTTTCCTGAATTTCATGCAGTTCATCTTGTTTGATGTTCAAATTCAACGCTGGATCTGTTTGAGTGCTATTCCTTTGAGCTGAATTCCTTCAGTTAAAACAGCTTCTCTGTTAAATGCTTGCTGAAATCTCAGTATATTACTTGCTTCTTCGGTGCCTCTATTTCATTTTAAATTCAGGTCATTTACTTAATTCGTGGTGGCCAAGTAGAGCAGTGGTGGACAAGCAAAGCAGTGGTGGCCAAGTGGTAACGGTCCCGACTTACGAGTTGTAGGTCGCGGGTTCAAACCCAGCCAGGCGTATTACTTTGTGTAATTTATTTCATCACCACTGCTCTCAAAACGGTGAAGGAAAACATCGTGAGGAAACCGGCATATCCTAGAACCAAAAATTCGAAGACATGTGACATCCACCAACCCGCACTGGGCCCGCGTGGTGGATTACGGCCCATTCCCTCTCCTAGAGAGGAGGCCTGAGTCCCAACAGTGGGAACATTATAAGGCCGACTATACTATGCTATGCTATACTTAATTCGAACATCCGATCGACCTCATTTGATCTTTAGGCACAGGACTTAGTACTTCCTTGGGATTAAATTGAATTTAAATCTAATATTCCACTTCCAGTCTTTAAGTAAACTCTGTCTTTTCTTTGACAGATTTACTCTTAAAAGCCACACCCACTCGAAATATTCCAAATATTACAATGTTTATTATTTCAATGTGTCAAAGCGTTCCATTTCTTTGCACAAGTATTCATTATTTCAATAGCATTGTTTGTATATTTCTACAGTAAAATAAATATAAAATGAAACTGCACGGCTTTTACGGTTCACTTATCTTGTCTTTTATCTTTCACACGATTTCGTTGTGATCTCACGGAGTTATATCTCGGTTATCTTCAAATTGGAGTTGATTATCGACTGGTATTTCCTTTCCCGACTATTATAGTCATCTTCATTTTATAGTTTCTTCTCAATTTTCTTTGATTTTATATGGTCTATTAATTCATAACTTTAATAATATATTCTACAACGCAAAAATGTTTCGTTGTCGTTACAGTCTTCAATCGTATACCTACACATTCCTTTCTGAACTTAATAAGTAAAACTCACAAACACCTCCAAAAACACTAATAATCAGCTCCAGTACTTTAATTTGTAAACACTTCTATATTACCATTACTATCCGTATGCACATTTACCACAAACTGTAAAGAACCAGTCCCCACTCCAGTGCCAGCTATGGCGTCAGTGGGAATTTCCAGACCAGTGGTCACTCCTGAAATCATGGTCGTGAAGAGTCGGGAAACCGGTACTGATGATGTACTGGAGACTAGGACCAGCAGCATCAAAATTATGGTGCAGTTGGACCTGAAATTAAAAGATGATAAAATTGAGCACAGTAAAAATGTTGATAGCATGTCGAGTACTGATAAAGACTTCCTAGTATGCCAATGTATAAATCAATGTTGACGACCAAAACATAAATTTGGAATCGAATAAGTAGAAGAAATTAGAATTAACTCACATTATATCTACAGATGCAGAAAAAAGTCTGCGACAAACACTTGTTCTTAACGCTTGGTAGCTTCCTGAGGACTGGCACGAAACCAACAGATAAGCTGCCAGAGATATCTAATCTTTATCTCGTTAATATCTGAAACAAGATCAACGCGACTTTAAATCTTAAGCACATGGAAAGAGTTTTGTTTACATTGGGAATTACGAAATAATGTGTGAAAGTATTCCAACTTCTCCAAAGTCGGTATTTGATAAATAGAGATCCAGACATAAATGATGAAGATTCATTGAGTAATTTTTGATTTATTTTTCTTTTGTTAAACGAGTACTTCATATTTATTAACATTGTTTTATAGGAAGTCTTTGAAAATAGTTTGACAGTTTTATCTCAACATCAAACATACTGTGTTTGAATTAGTCTCACTAGTATCTCGTCTAACCATAATATAGGATGCTTCGTAATTTACTTTCCAAATACACGGTATATTAAGTCTTGGGGTCCTATGTCACCCTTCGGAGGGTAAAGTTAATCGAATGTCCGTCATTGCGGACTTAAGGTGTATGTTTGTCTTGCGCCGTATCCACCTCGTTCAATTTAGCAGGGTAATCATCTCACGACTTTACAAATCGATCGATACTCAGGACTTGCTGTATCATCGGCTTTGATAAGTAAATTAATCAGTTATTCGTCTTCAAGTGTAGTTTCGTTAGTTAAGCCGTTTGTAGATTGCAAAATAATGTTACATGTACCGATTACTTTAGCTTTGTCTGCTTCAAAAATATCACATTTATTAAAACTTTGTTCGCTAATTTTTAACTTATTTTGTCCCCAGATTACATGGACTCCCTATGCAAGGACCACTTCCTACAGCGGCAGTACCGCAAGGTGGACGGCGGTGTGCTGTGGTCCCGCAACGAGCGCAACCTGGACTGCACGGTGACGTTTCAAACGCACAGCATCCTGCAGCGGTTCATGTTGCACTTTGACTTGCTGCAGCTCGACTGCAACGATCATCTGTATGTGTATGATGGAGCACATGCTACGGCGCCGCCGAAGGTAAGGGCTGTTTATTGTTTACACATGGTTTACTCGAGAAATACCAGGCATGACTTAGCAACGAGATCCATTCGCCAGTTCATTGCGGGGGTGGTTCAGGGTCTACCTTTTATAGCAGAACTTTTTACGTCATAATATTATTTTGCATAACAACGGACAGCATAAACTTCATTTCGCAGAAAATCGTTTAGCATACACTCATTTGTCATACATTCAAAACTCATAATTTTGTTAGTCAGAATCATCTTTAGGCATAAATTTCATATCCATAATAATTAGAAAGCAGAACCATTACATCGCAGAAAATTCACAGTCGGAATCGTTTTTTGGCATATATTTTATATCAATAGTCATTAGTTGCGGTGGAAGTAATATCAAAACGGTATCCTAAAATTGGTAACCAAAACACTGTTGGTTTACATAGGGTCGACGGAGGCCCCCTTGCGGGGCCTCCTATTTCTAAGCAAGATGCAAACAGGCATGCAGCATGTACGCAGGCATGCAGCATGTACGCAGGCATGCAACATGCAGCAGGCACGCAGCATGGAAGCAGGCACGTAGCATGCAAGCAGGCATGCAGTATGCAAGCAGGCATGCAGCATGAAAGCCGGCATGCAACATGCAGCAAGCATTGTTTCAATCACGGCTCCGGCGCTGCGGGGTTTGGGCGGCCCACGCGAGCTTATCGTCGCAGATGATTTTAACGCTCACCACCGCAGCTTCGGCTTGCTGGCCAGCCTCAGCCGCGGCGGCGGGCCTTCCAACCACCTGCTCCTCAGCTCGCGGGCCGCCCTACCCCTCTGCACCTACGCGGACTTGAATTACACTCTAGGGGTAGGGCAGATGTAAGACTGTGTAAAGTCGGTTATGCAGCGATTCGTATCTGTCACTAAATTTTGTAGCACAATATATTGACTTTTTATGACACAATTTTATTGAAAATGCTACCAAGTAACCATCTATATATTAGTGACTAAAATTCCGTAAAATGTTGTTTCGGTGTGGTTAAAATATGGCAAATAAATCATTTGGCAAATGAAAAAAGTTTAAAAGAGGCTTCGGCCAATAGCAAAAAGTTATTTTGTAAATCGGCGAATGAATATAGTTCGGTAAAATGATACCTATGACACATGATACTTCGATCTAAAAATAATTTAAAAATGCATAAAGCAAAAAAGACGTCGGTCAATAGGTTTCGGTAAAATGAAATTCGAACAAAAAAAATTCGGCAAAGGTATCGGTTCTCCAAATAATCACATCTCTCTAAATAAACCATATGCTAAACCAAATTATGCGTAATATTAAGTATGGCGAAGGTAATTATGCCAAATACAATTCTGCCATATTAAAAGTATGCCATTATAAATTCGGACACGTAAACATTCTGCCATACAATAGTTATGCTAAATGATTTTTATGCCTTTTTTTTATTCGATTAAAGAAGATTATGCCAAGTGTGTTATGCCAAATAAATTTCGGAGTACTTATCAAGATTCTGCCAAATAGAAGGAACCGAGTTGTTCATCATATGGATATAAGTTAATGGGACCCTTTTAAATTTTGACTATCTGTGTCTGTTTTGATCTACAATATAGTGCTATTCTATTATATTTTAATTCTAAATTTAAACAATGAATTTTGAATCAAACAAATGACAACTTCCATGATCGCACTTTAACGCGCGAATTACGTTCCGGTCTCTCTACAGGGTGAAGGCGTATGTCCTAAGAATGGGAACATTATAAGGTCGATACTGAGTTTGTGTATCGCTTTTTTACTTTTTCGAAATCTTTCATTCACTCCTCAGTTTATATGCATGGTTTAACATAGACCAACATTATCTGATAGTAATAGTATTGAAAGTACTTACACTTCAAATAATCAGAGTATTTTGAAAATCCTGGTTCCTGTCTTCTATCTCGTTCCGTGGGCTCGTGCCATCGCATCACTTATTGACGCCTCCACGGAATGGAAATGGACGCTAGACGCTCCGACTTTTAACTATCTGCTAATATACGTCTGCTTCATTTAATCGAAACCTTTTAGACCGGGTTGAAGTCTATTTTGATCTTTAAACGTTTCTAATTTAGTGTGCAGCAGCACCGAAGTTTGTAGACTTACCTAATAAGTGTTTGTGGCCTATGGCTATAGTTTCGTGTATCACCATAGTTATTTATTCCTTTTAAACAGTATATTCAATGTGTGTCACGCAAGAAAACGCCGAGTATAGCTCTCTCCACTCCATTGCATTGGGTGACTATCAGCCTTCAAAATACCAATTTTTTTCACTAACAATACACACTGGTAATTTCATCTTGACACATTATGATATGTTGGACGAGAAAATACCGCGCAGCTTCCCAAACGCTGCCCAACCGGGTCAGATTCGATGATTGAGTTCTTTCTCGAAGTTAAACCTATATATTTGGATCTAGTTAGTTTCAGGTAAATATAATTGTCTACAACTTCGAGTGTAGAGGCTCTGATCATGATAGAAATTGATACTATGTATGTATATTTACCATAACCTTGGTTTCGTCTACGTTCATTTTAAAACCCACTCGTTCGGAAGCTTTACTGAGGTCATCGAGAGGATGATACCTACTACTTAGTAGGTCATAATCACTAGGTTATGAATTAAATAGGTAATATTGACTCATTAAACTAAGCATGGTGGTACTTAAGTCAAACTTACAGATATTATGCATTATATTATCTACCAACCAATGGTGTATCATGACACATTTCCATATTTTAAAATTTCTAAGATCTTTAGCAGTCTGATTAAAGCATTTAGCATAATTTCAGTCAGTCCCCAAAGTCATTATGGATTCATGCTGTCCCGCCACCAAGGTGGGATTAAATGGAACGCGAATTCCAGTCCTTACATTCCTGACGCTTCCAATGCCTCCCTAATAGGTTTTTAAGTACAAAATGCCATGAAGAATGTATTGATCATATTATTATGTACCTTTATTGTTATTGAAAATATAAATGGTTTAAAGATTTACATGAACACAAAATTTTGGATCAGACTTACTCAGTAAAGCGCATTCAAAATACTGAAATCTTTTTAAAGATTTCTTAATTCTGTATTCAACTTTTCATTGCAATGTAATAAAATCAACTAAGTCTAAATAAATTCCACAAACTTCACTTAACTTGAATTAATTCGTATTGAAATCTAAAAATGCCTAAGACGCCAGGTGTTGAATGGAACCCAAATAAGACTAACTTAAATAAGATTAACAAACGAATTGTAATGCAACTTTTGTCAATTTTAAATTTAAATTCGCCAAGTTTGCCTGGCAACGACTCTTGGAACAAAGGACGGCAAGTTTTAGCTCCCATTGTAGACTTGCCAAGTTTTGCTCCAAGATGTTTATTTTGTTCGGCTTGGCTGTTTATACTTTGTGGAGATTGTGAATTAATATTAATGGTGATTATTATGATTAGTCAGCTATTTTGAACAAACGAGATATTAAATACTTCCTATTAAATATCAAAGATGAAGAAATCGTCAAAACGCCAACCAAAGTTTACGACTTATCTTTTCATAGATGTAAAAATATACTTGAAAACTGTTTTATTCTAATTAAAACCTCCTAATACAGACACAATACTCAAACTTAATTATAAGATCAAACTGACTTCATAAATGCGCTGAAGTCGTTGCATTTCTGCCAATATTAATCTAATACTTCATCGCCGCATTGTCAGAAGAGCGAACACAACAACCGTCAAACTGCGGTGACCCCATAATATTTCAGCGAAACAATTCCTGACATCCAAACTTTGCAATCCCAACTTTCATATGTAAAATATATCCCGTATTCAGTTGTCGGACATTTGACAAAAGCCGAAGTTAGGACTTCCCCAACTTGGATTACCAGGCTCCAACTTGCGGACACTAACCTGCAGCGGCTAGTGCTATTCTTAGCAATATGTGCTTGTCACAGAAACTTTGACGGTTACATTCAAATGGAAGTTTTAATGAGGAAACTGTGCCCGACGTCGGATATGAAGCCGTGATAGGCTGCGACGTGTGTAATTAAATGCTAAGTGAAATGTAAACAGCGGTTAATGAAATTTAAATTTAAATCAGAAATGGAATCGTCGGAAAATGTTCACTGTTCGGTGACAATATGGATTTGAAATAATTTCATTTACAGATGAATTCAGATGAAGGATTAGATCCAAATAAATCAATAGCTATACTAATTAACATTTTTGTACTAGTATATATCTGCATTGTTAAACTATAAGCATTCCATGATTGCTATGCTAATCACCGAAAAAAACGATTCAATATGCTTTAAGCATTTAAGTAACAAAAATGTAACGCAAATTCCGGAATGGTTTGTACACATAATAAATATATTACAACAAACACCACACCACATGAAACGCTGGCCAAACTTTGGTATTCCGTTCGGAATTTTGTAAAAATTCACGCCAAGCCACGAAACAATACAAAACGAAACATGGACGAACTTAAATGGAATAAATTTGTTCGTCAGTCGGTGGAAGTGTGGAACTATTCGTGGATATATTACGCACAAAGGATGAGGGCCACCTGTGTGGCTGCGGAGTTGCCAACTATCTGCGACAGTTTGAGACAATAAGTAACAAACACTTTGATGATCGCCGACCATGTTTGAAATAGTTTCGCAGCTATGCGACTGTGGATATGCTCCTCTGACCATTACTGTGCACGCTGGTAAAGAAATTAAGGTGTAGATAAGTTTAACAACATTCTTAAAATTTTTAAGTATACTACCTGTTTTGATAATTTTATAAACTGTTGAATTTTAATTATGTTACATGTTTTATTAATCCAATTTAGCCTAGATCTTGTGTGAACTGGCTTGCATGACAGTAATTTCTTTGAAAATGGCAAATTTTCCACATTTTCTCGATTAAGATGAACTTTCAAATAATATTAGAGCTACAGTTTGATTTGAGAATGGCACAAAATGTAGTGGGACTGCTTACATTTCGGAGCACGTACAACGAAACGATTTAGAGAAATAAATTACTAATGTTCTGGAGGGCGATGGGCGAACAATCTATCAATACTTAAACGATATTGCAGCCTATTAGCACATTATTGTTATTAATGGCTGCGAGTGTATAGGCTTGTTACAGGACTGGGCTTAGATTTTGCTTGAAGTTTAATTAGATTTTTGTCTAAATAATTAATGTTATGGATAAATTACTGTGAACACACAACCATAAAGCCAAAGTTATCAAAACACAAGTCAAGTGCAAGCTGTATTTGATAAAAATGTATCTCTATTTAATAAATGTGAAGTACTTGAAAACTATAACATAGAGAAAATGCTCGTCATTTTTGTAAATGTAAAACGAATGAACTCAATTAGCTAATCATGCTTTGTCATTGAAACTAAATTATGTTTGAAAAATTTCAGCTTGACGGGTTAGAAGTATGTTTCAAAATAATTAGAAAGAGTAGTCCAACATGGACTCTTAAGTCCTGGCCGCCATAGAAAACGACGTTGTTGCAAGTTTATGTCTATATTTGTTTCCTTTTGATCTTCTTTGCTTTTCAATCTTCAATAGCCATTTCATTTTCACAGCTAGTATTCTATTTGTGCATATTTATTTATAATCTGGTTAGATATTAGACAAGATTTTTTTTTTCATCCATATTCTCTATTGCTTTTTCGATGCTGCAAATTCCTCAGAATTTCAAAGACAAAGCACAGTTAAAAAAGGAACCTCCAAAGTCACAGGTTCCTCAACATAACTCACGCTAACTAGTTTAAAGCCCCCTATTTAAGTCAGAGTGAGTGAGCTGTAAGTCCTGAGAGCTGCATCACGTTTTAAAGTTACCGTCTCCCTCAGAAGCAGGCTCAGTGACGCGGGCACTGAATACCAAGTGGGTGCAATCTCCACTGCATTGTGAACTAAGAATACTAGTTTTGTACCCCTTTTGTTAAGAAACGAGGGCGTAATAAAGAGGTTGCTTGTGATTGTCATATTTTATAATTATGGAAAGGATTTTGCTCTATTTGCCTTTGTTTGTCTATACAAATTTAAATACTCACAGTATTTAAATTTGTATAGATAAATAAAGCAGTAATGATGTGCCGATTAATATTAATTTTAAATTTATTAATGATGTTAAAGTTCACATAATCTCAGAAGTTAAATGGAAACTGACAATGTTAATTTATATATTTGTACGCCTCTGGGACATATAGAGAATCTACCTATTTTTAATACCTCACACTCTGTTGTAATAAAGAATAATTTATTTGTAAACATAGGTCAGAATGTTTACAAATAAATTATTCTGATTCTGATTAATTATTCGAGTTAAGTTCAGTAGCTGTTTTAATTATTCGCAAATCAAATTCTAGTTGATATTGTGATATCGAACGAGATCGCACGGGTTATTGTTTTTATTAGCTGGCGGACTGGCTAGGTAAATATACTTTTAAGGATTTAGCATATTTAGAATAGGTTTTGAAGATAACATTATAACATATTTTTTGTTATAGAAGTGACGTGATTTTTGGTTGCAAACGTAATTATTATGAAGATAAAAAATATTTTTTTTACCACGATGATGATGGAACCACGACCTACCTATCTGAGCACAGTCCCCACGATATCGTGATGAAAAATCGGTGTAGTTTTGTATATTAAGTGTCCACACAACTGAACTATATTTGAAATCATTGAAACAAAATACGATCTGGGTAAAATGGAGCAAAGAATCTAATTGTAGTATTGACTACCTTAACGAAGTTAACCGTGAAGGCCGACTCGATACATTTGTTGCCAAATACTGCAAAAATATTAGAATGTGTTAGGTACATCCGCATCCTAATGGAAAACAAAATGACTGTAGTCTACATCAAAGACTACATACTTTTTAAACTTGATACTCGCTAAATGCAAAAACCGAGCCAAAAGAAAAAGAAAACACAGATATGATAGAAGTCACTGAAAAAAGTGCACTATTTCAATTAAAAAAAAAATTGATAGTAAAATCTTACTTTAGTTGAGTGTTGATAAGAAACTGCATTCGGTTAAGTCCTATTAAACCTACGTTTTAAAATTTAAGATTAACATTGTAAAAAGTCCCTTTGAAAGCGCTCTGCAATTGTAGAACTAAGAAGACAGTCACAAACAAGAACCGTTGCAAACTTTGTAGTTTTGTAGAAAGAGAACTCGTTAACTCATTTTGCTCAAACTTCCAAGTGTTCCAACTGATTCTCTCCAAGCTGACTAATTAAAACCATGTTTTAAGCGAGCTATAGCTATTAAAGTCTTTAATACAGCCACCCAAGACATAGTTAGCATAACAAAACCCTTCTTAATTCATTCCACGCCGTAATCTGAAGCTGAGGAAGAATTTTTAATATCAACCGGAGAGCTTTATTAAACGCAGTATATATAAGAATAAATGCAAGTCCACTAGTGCCTTTGAAATGCAAGGGGGTAGGGTGTCTGGGTGTCCGGCGAGACGTGATGTATGGGGCGGGGGAGGGGATGTTCAAATCCCGGGGTCGTCACGTCTTCGCTATCGTTCTCCTTGAAATATGACAGCGATATAGCCCGGACATCGTCAGTAAGCCCGCCTCGATGAAGAAAATATTGCCGGCGCATGAGCGATCTAGCGACTGCCAGCAATTTATATAGACTCTCCGTAAGCTATGATTGAACATCGTTGGAACTGTTGTTCGATGGTATATTCGTATCACTTATAGTGGGGTAAAATGGGAATATACTTCGGGATATTATCAAGTGTCGATGCGTCGACTTGAATATATATGGCTCAAATAAGGTTCGAATATTTTGCGGAAACCCTTGTGATTGTTTAGATTAAAGTTATTTAACATTCATCAGTCATTTATTATGATTAAAGTTAAAAAAATATCTACTCCTAGTGCTTTTATTTCAGTAGTCTATTTAGATGATGTCATAGCTTTTATGATCTTAAGCGTATCCCATATCTGATTAACACCTCGCCTCTAAAAATCTCTAATTTTATTTAGATCGATTGAGTAGTTTTATAAAACGGTAATACGCATTAAGCATACCTTTCAACTAAATTCGATGGTAATGTTTTATTAATTGCTTTCAACTTCTGGTTCCATTTTTCATTCTGTCGTAATTATTATAGATTAAAAAAATTCTCGTAAGTTAATGGTTTTAGTTTTGGAAGTATAATTATTTAGTTAATTCATTAATTGATTATTTTATCGTTCATGGGTAGCCTGGAAGGGGAATGTGGGGCTAATTATAATAGGTACTCACTGTTTGGAATTAGATGTAGCTTTCTGGCTGTTAAAATAGGTTTAGATTCTCGAAATTATCTCAAATTGTTGTACAAATCATATATATGACAGAAAAGTGCTGATATGCAATGCACTCGAACCATGTAGCATTGCATAATATCAGCTAGATAGCTGCACTCATTAGCGATCACTCAAAGTACATTCATATAGCTTAGTACGTAGTAGTAGCATATAGTTACGTGGAAGTTAAAGATACGCAATATATCGGATCTTCTATGGCTATCAGTGACTAATATCCAAGTTACATTCAATAAATTCAGCGGACCATCATCTTTTGGTCCTTCGAGCCGGATATAAACCAGCGAACTAAAGACTCATTCATTCATTTTTTTATAACTCATAACAATAATCATTATGTCAAACATTAAATATATTTTGGTATTAAAATAGAATGGTCGCATGCAGAAACATTTTTTTAAATAAAAAAAAAATGTGAAATATTTAGTCAATTCAAAAATTGTCTCCTATAAATTGATCTAATGTCAAATCGGTGTCAGATATACTCTGGAATGATTAGCCAAAGTCAAAGCATATTGTTTATGTCAAAAGTTAATTCAGTTAACCTGATATAAATTCAGTGATTAATTTGTACAATTCTCGTAAAACCCGTAAGCAAATCCCAAACCACCAATGCCCAAAGTCTATTTTTATTCACTTCACAGCTGTGAACATTTATATCTACTGTGCTTATTGAGGCCCTTACAACTATCATTTAGTCACAGCTTCGTCCGAGTGAAAGTCGAATTTATCCCAAGGGAACATACTCCAGGAATAAAAAGCACCCTATGTTTTTTTCCAGGACATGGTCTATCCGTGTGCCAAGTTTCGTCCAAATCTGTTAAGATTTGGACGAAACTTGGCACAACTTAACCTTTGAGCGTGAAGGATTCATAAACATATATACTTACTATATATTTGTCGCCTTTCTACACCCCTATTTATTTAATTAGTACAAAAAAAATGGGGCTCTATCCGTACCCGTTACTGATCACATTTGTATAGTCAAAAGTAAGAAAGATGAAATCCCAAAATTGTCCACGAAAATTTGTCATAATTGGTAAATTCATAATTGAATCAAGTATTCATAACAATTGCTACTAGAAAATACTACGCGCCGTGCTTTTCCATTGCTTTTCATTCATAATCAATGGCCTGTACAATATTTCCATAAATTTAGTGACATTTTAGGATATAAACAAACTCTAATAACTTTGCTATTTATGAATATTATTTATTGAGACTTTACTTAAACAATAACGAGACCTTTTCAAATGAGCTCTTTAAGTATTTGTACTAATTAAAAATTAGTGGTGTACATTTGTGCGATTAAACACAGCTGACTGTGCAATCCCAATCTAGTCTAATCTAGCAAGTGTCAGAGCTAGAGGGAAATTGTAATGTATCAATAGTGTCACTGGTGTCTAGCTGGCGACATATGAGTATAGTGTTTCGACAATAGTGCATGACTGACAAATGGAGCGACAATTCAGTCTTCAGATAAACAGAAGCAATTGTTTGGTGATCGGCTTATGTTAGGTTAGTTGAGGTCCCTGTCTCTGATTCGGAGGTTTCGAGCCTACTATAGTATTGCATCCACGTAGACTATACAAACATTTTTCTGCATGTTGTTACACCAGTGACGTTACATAAGTTATTCTTTTTACTCAAATAGATGATAAAGGCCTTACTTATACGGATTTAAGTTTTGACGCGTAATCTGGAGATTATAGTACCTTTGTTTTGATAGAAATAAGCTACGTTTATATAATAACAAAAATAACAGTCTCAATGAGGATGTAGGTACTCTAAATTCGTCACGACTCACGTGTTATATGAATGTTTTTTTTTTAGTTTTCTAGGGCATGAAATTGATTTCTCGAGATCTTGATGCATTAAGTTTTTTTCTCGTCTCGACTATAAACAAATTTCTCGAGAATCCTCTCCTCGGAAATTTGGTATCCTAATTTTATTATCAATCTTACTAACATTACAAAATTAAAATGCTCCAAAATGCTCTAGGGACTGTATCACTGTAGTGATTTGAATGGAAGGCACATAATATGTAACATGACTGAAATATTGACTAAGATACCTTTTATTATCCTTATTATTAGGTGCGAGTTTTTTCGTTTTTTCTGACAATACTTCTGTGTCACCTTCATTAATGCTAATATTTTCCTTTACCTCTTTCAGGCCGACCTCTCCTGCCGCAACACCAAGCAGCAGGTCGGCGCGCTGTTCACGCGCAGCAACTTTGTGACGCTCAAGTACGTCACCGATAACTGGGGCACTGACGCCAACGGGTTCCGACTCGTCATCACCTCCGTCAAAGACCCCAGTGAGTATACTCATCTATTCGACACCTTCATTCTGAAACTAATTAGTTACATTATCACTCACTGGTCTGGTAGTGACGGCGAGCAATGGATAACTCGCCGTCCGGCCGTCCGGTAACCGTCCGGACCGAGCCCGAATCGACGACGGCGCGTAGTGTTCCACGCGCACCTCAAAGAGATATCAGCAAAACCGTAGGGGCCCAGCAGGGCAGAAGCCTACTAGGGTCGTGGGTTCGCTTTCGAAAGAGAAACTTGGAGTCCTGGAACTCTAGGCAAAGGACTTAGGATTGGGTTTCAGTCAGTAACAATCTGAGACGCCCTTCCCGAAAGAAAGTCAGTGATTGGATGATGTCCCACCTAAAAAATAAAACTTGTCTGGTAGTGTTTGGTCTATTTATTACTTCGACGTTCAAAGATCCAAGTTGCTCAATGAGTGAAAAAATTGCTTACAAGGCGTAGTGGCTTCTTTCAAACAGCAATGACGTATTCGGGCAATGAAGAAAAGCCAATGCAACCATATCGTGAAATACCTCAATGTGGATGGATTATTTATTACTATTTGTCTTTTACAAGTTTAGAGGGTACCGAAAAATCCACAACGCGTTGTGAGCAATTTTTTTGCTCATTGAGCGATTTCACATTCTATCAGTGCAGTAGAATACCATTGGTGTTAAAAACTGCAACTAATTCCTTTACAGTTTACTTTTTATAGATATCCAATGAAACTGTAAAGTCTGTAAAGTGTAAAATTATAAAAACAAATCCAAATAATTTTGTACTGTTTGGAATTACTGTTCATACCAATATTACATCATAATAAGAGATATTTTTTTGAATACATTATATGAAAAAAGGAAAATGCTTGTTTTTAAAGCTGAGTAAATAGGCTTTTAATAAACTAGTGCATTTCACCATCAACGATTGCATCACTGCTTACCATCAGGTGGGAAAAAAAATCTTTATTAAAAGTACATTAAGGACAAAACTAGACTAAAATGAAGCAATAACCATCTATTTATCCCAATAAATACGAGTATCTGAGCAATTTTATATAAAAAGTCGAAGCACGCCCACGACCCTCCGGCGTCACCCTCTTTAATTTCACCAAATGTTTATTTATTCGAACAAACAGTCGACAGGGCAGTTCGTTTACACATTCCTCCTCCTTTATATATGTTTGTATTGATATTTTATTGTGTTCCCTAAGGTTTTTAGGTCCGTCTGTAGGAAATGTTGACCTGTTGCTTTGTTTCTACCATCTTCACTTCTTTGAAAAACAAAATTCTTTGTTTCATCAAGTATTTCGTTTTTATCATCATTTTGCCGAAAATTGTAATCACTGAACACTCCGAAATATAAATCTGTCTCTTTCACTTTCATATCCTCAATAATTCTATTTTATTCGATCACTTTTTACTTCAAAACAATCGTTTCAAGTCATTACGTGGCTCATAATGACCCACAAATGCTCACACTCATATATGGACGGACGCAGGTCAGCCGATTTTTTCATTATCATTACTGTGTTTTGCCTTCCTAATGGTTGTAATCGTCATTATTGCTTTTCAATTTAACATACGGCCTTCATAATCATTATTTTGGTTCAATTTTTAATATGTTACTTAATGGTTTATTATTTGTACTAACTACATATTTATTTATTGAAGGATAATAAACAGTTAAAATATAAAACTTATCCATAGAAATAACACTCTCAAATATATATATAGGTAGATATAATATTTATACCAATCTAACTTATAAATGTTCTAATTTGCCTCTCTGAAACAAAACAATAACAAACATTGTTATCATACTAACATTTGTGGCAGAAGTTGCAAAGCCGCACTGTATAATAATATCCAAGGACACATCTCTTTCACTCAAGTATGCATATGAAATTACAACGAGGCTCACAAAGGAAGCAATTAAATTGTCCAAAAACATTACTGGAGCAGAACCGTTTGTTTCGTCTTCACCTTTGAGCCGTACATAACACCAATTAGATTTTCCGCTTGGCCGCGTGGAAAAACATACTCCAAAGGATTTAGGAACACACGACGGGGACTTGGGAGGATCAGAGAAAGAAACTGCGAACAGGAGCCACGGAGATACAACACGATAGAATTTTAATGGGAATTTTATTGCTTGTCGACATTTTTTGGACGATTTGCTGGTTGAATGAGAGTCTTTGTAGACCTGTAAATAAGGAATAGTTACTTGTTTGATGTGAGGTGATAGTATGTCTTTGTGGAAATAGTTATCAAGTTAATCTAGTTTAATTATTAGTGATCGAAATGAAAGTGGTCCAATTATAGGTCCTTGGAGAATCCCTTTGTTCATTCAACTATGTAGGACCAACCGCTTTTGCTACGAGTGTGGGTTTAATTAATGCCTGTTGATTCTTTGTTCTGAAAATATTACTTTAGTCTCGTTTTTGAGTATTTTATGTGTTCTCATGCTCGATGATATAATTCTGATAATAAGATATCAGTATTATTTCATCCAGCGAACAACTACAAGTTACGACTCAACTTATTGAATGCTTTTGTAAAGGAGAAAAATAACTTTCCTTTGTCCAGTGTATCTTATATCGCCAAGAATTTCAGATTGAGTCAAAATATCTTTTGTCCGATATTCTGGAAACACGGCAATGATACATTCACACGAAATCTATCCATTCAAAAGGATTTATATAAAAACGTCTGGATGGTTTTATGTAATCAAGTACTAATCAGTTAGTGTCGGAGTTATATAAAATTTTGGTTTTTATCAATGGTTTTGTTTTTCGTTTATAAATATAAATTGTTTCCAATACCTTTGTACTTAGTAGTTGCTGTTTGTTGTTTCATGTGAATTTGTAATTCTAAAGAGTTTTAAAGTAGGGATCTAAAAAGTAGACCTACATTAATTATAAAAAAACGGTAAAAAACAATATGACTGTATCGAGTGGCATTTATCAAAGCCATAAAGTGCCACCATTAAACTGATCCATCGTGGATGAGATCTCGTATCATTTTTATGTCACGGACATTAAATCTGAAGACGCAAAGCCTTCTGTGCGAACATTGAAAAAGTCCTGGCGCTTACAGAAGTTATGGACCATTAATACAAGGGTGAACTGAAACGGTAACGGCCTTCTCGTAAACTCGATGAGATAGTTGACAGTCGCAAAACTGATTAAAAGTTAGAAAATATAAATCTATAAAAGAAAAAATGGCATAAAAAGGAAGAGAGACAACTATTCCTTTTTATGCCTTTTTTCCTTTCAAATGAAATCTTAAATGTGAAACGATATCCATACACTAAAAGTTGTGCAAATGTGTCGACTATCGATGCAACTTAGTTCATATCGCTCGTCGCTCGATAATGAAGTGTGCAGGGAACTTCTCAACTTTGCCCCATTAAGACATAGTTGGTAAGCGACCCCCAGGGACCTCTCTGGACAGGCTGGGCGACTTTGCACCTCAACTTGCATACTTCCAAAGATTACTCGACCAGACTCTGCGGCAAAGTTTTAAGTACGATTTGGTAGTTGTTTTAAGATCTTCCGAGATGGGTTCTGTTACGATTATTGGCTTGTTTACGAGTTCTTTACTATGTACGTGACTACGGGTTATTTAGCGACCATCTGTGTCGGTAGATACAATGGTATAATAATATTTTGTATCTAATATTCTTTCATAATCATCATCATTTCAGTTGATAGACGTCCACTGTTGGACACAGGCCTCTCCCAAGTGTCGCCACAATGAACGGTCCTGTGCGTCTCGCATCCATCGGATTACCGTAACCTTTACCAGGTCATCGGTCCACCCTGTAGGAGGCCTTCCAACGCTGCGTCTTTCGGTATGCGGTCGCCACGACAGAACCTTTCGGCCCTTACCTTAATATTCTTTACCGGTTTTGTAGGCCATCTAAAAGTTAAAATTTAATATTCAAAACATCAAACCACACAGTTGAGCAGCGATATCTCCTTTGTGCCCACAAACCGCTATTGCTACACAAATTCTTCATTAAATATCATCTTTAACTCGCAAACAATGCGTTTGAAATTGTACCGGGAGTTTTAAAATTCCTGTGAGCTCAACTGACTGGTCCCACAAAGCAGGATATGTTAAGCGCTCGCTCATGCCATTGAATTATGCAACAAAAACGCGCTCGGCGACACTGGCTGAGACGCCGGAATAACATTTTAAACAATGCATTTCATACATGCCGCTCTACAGCCACCACCCTTATCACTACCTGTTCCGTGCGCGGCGTATATGCGGCAGGGAGAAACAATCCCCCTTTGGAGATCAAAAGCAGTGTTTCGGTGAGCATCTCCACTCCGAGTCTGTTTTGCTTCGCTTAAAGAATTTTTTTAGCTGTTTTATGGAGGACACAATTAAAGGTTGGTTGCGAGAGGCGATTAGCGTTTTAACCATATCGTTGCGTCTGGCTGGCGGCTCGTTAAGCCCGGGGTATTGTTCGAGTCCTTTGGGCGGATTTTTTCGACGATGAATGCCCAATTTTCCGGAGCACAACGTCAGCAATTTGATTGTCCGGTTGTAAGTGACAGGGTTTTTCAATTGATAAGGGATGTTTTTAAGGGATGAGAGTTTTTAGGTTTTTTTAAACATTAGCGACTAACGTCTCTCAGAATGATTTAGTTGTATTTTTAGTTGTCGTTTTGTGGGTTGGGTTAGATACTTCTAAGTATATATTTATGAACACAGGGGTCAGAAACACTGACTGATGTTTTCTTAAAATTATTTTGCCTCTGGCTTTTGGATGTAGCAGATTATATTTTAACTGTGGACTGTTTAGTTAAGTACAAGACATTGTTATACTTTTGAGTTGCGAAATTATCAAATACCTTCTAGTGTGTGTCTGGCATGTCAAAGTTTTACAGACACCCACCAAACCCACTAGTGCTTTTCAAGCTGTGTTTTGCGTTCTAGGGCCACGTTAACTCTTTCGTATATCCCCGTAGTCCGTGATGTACCCATTGATTTAAGTTCGTATAAAAAACTTGTTTAAATGTTTTGGTGCTCATCTTATATTAATGTTCATGCCTTGTCATGCAATCATTAGAGATATTAAAATTGATTTTGTTTGTTTCTATTTTATTTAAAATTATGTAAATAGTACTATTACAGCTATATGATGTCTATACTATTTCTGTTTTCTCTCGTTTGAGAGGGAGGCCAAAGAAAAGGTGGATAGATTGTGAAGCATGATGGGTGACAGGACAGAATGGAAGAAAAGAAAATTTTGCGCCCACCTCAAGTAATATGGAACAAGGATGGGAAGATGATGTTAATGCTAATTATTTCTGTCTTCTCTACACTTTGAAGGCCGGCTTCCTAACTGCTAAATCATTAGAGAGCAGTGGTGGCCAAGTGGTAACGGCCTCGACTTACGAGTTGTAGGTCGTTCGGTCGGGTTCAAACCCAGCCAGGCGCATTACTTTGTGTAATTTATTTCATCACCACTGCTCTCGAAACGGTGAAGGAAAACATCGTGAGGAAACCCATGTTCTTGGACCACAAAATCGAACGTATGTGACGGCGTGGTGGATTACCCATTAATTCTCCTAAAGGGTAGGCTAGGGTAGGGTAGAGTAGAATGTAGTAGTCAGTTGACGGGAGCGAAGCCGCGGGCAAAAGCTAGTAGATTAATAAATTATTATATAGGGTGACTGATAATTAGTGTACGATACTTAAACACGTGATTGTGCTCATGATAACCAACAACTTTTACTATGGGAACAAACCTGAAATCGCGAAAAAAAATCAGCTGTTCAGTAAATTTATGTTTGCCTAATGTACTGAACAGCTGATATTTTTTTCGCGATTTCGGCTTTGCTCCCATAATAAAAATTGTTTGTTATCATGAGCACAATCACGTGTTTAAGTATCGTACACTAATTGCCAGTCACCCTATATACGTATGGTTATTTCAACGACTATACATAGAGGGTTATTTATATATGAACGGAGTGTTTTTAAAATTATCAATTTGTTTAGATTTTTTTCTGAAAACAGGCATGTCCTAGAACCAAAAATTCGAAGACATGTGACATTCACCAACCCGCACTGGGCCCGTGTGGTGAATTACGGCCCATTCCTGGAGAAGGATATAGAGGAGGCCTGAGTCCTAGCAGTGGGAACATTAAAAAGGCTGATTATGCTAAATCATTTATCAGACACTAGTGACAATGTCTTCCGTTTTGTGTCGACGCTTGTAGAGAACAAATATTATCGAAAATCTAATTCTAGATATAATCTACAATCTCAATGTACGGCAGCATACAATTTTCTCAAGGCATACCGCCATTTATAAATATATGTTTTCCTGTTTCAATCAGAACCAAGATTTCGGGTCAGTTCGCTTGGTTGGCAGTACCGGAGTACCGGCTCTTGTATTTTATCGGTTACAAAGAAATACAGATGTATTTTTTTCTCTGTTTATAATATATTAAACGGATTTCTGGTTTCTCCTTGCGTTTGATGACTGAACAAATATGTATCGGTGTTTGATCTGAAGCTGTGATTCGATGAATGATAACCTACTTGTTAACTAATCATAATGAGGAAGTACCCGGTTAATGTTATCTTATTTTGTAGATAATAGACATTCATGAATGAAGAAATAGGTACCAAAGTTATTAAAAAACTTTAGTCCTTAATATGGTAGTACTTACTCAATATTGTTCAGTACGCATAATAATACCTATTTTATTAATATTTGACGCTACTCACACTACACACTACACTACACTAGTTTTGTATGACACTTACTGTGGCACAACACAGAGACAAAAACATAAAATATTTGTAACAACTAAATTGTACCAAATAATGTTTTACCTAAATTATTTCGTTAAATTAATGTCTATATTTATTTTAATGTAGTATAATGAAAATGGAAGAAGTCACTGGCTCCTGAAATACAGGCATCTAACCTAGCTCAGGAGTCAGGGGTTCACTTATTTGTACACGTATTACAACAATAAAGAATTATTATTATTATATTATATTATTATACCTGTGTGCAAAACTTTTTGTATTTGTATTTGTTAAGAGTTGTCGTTGGCAAACCAAGACAATTGGCAACATTCATTATCAAGACACATCTCTACAAAAAGATAGAGAGAGAAAGAATGATCAAGCGCAAGCATATCAATAATGATAAAAAAAAAAAAATCCTCAACACATCAGAAAAAGTATAGATATGGAAAACTATGAAAAGTGAGAAACCCGAGCAAAGATGAATAGTGTGTGTGAAATTAAAAAATTCACGTCCTTCTTAGTCATATCGTTAGGAAGATTTTGAGAGATTAGTGAGAGGACGTCTAATTTTCATAATTAAGTTTCTATAGACATAAGACATGTTGCCTCGTTCTCAACTAAATTGGGATACCTAAGGGTAGTATAGGAGGTCGATGAGAGATTTATTTATTTACTTATTAAAACTTTATCCACTAGTAATGAACACTTTACAAAGGCGGACTTAATGCCTTAGGCATTTTCTACCAGTCGACCTTAGGGACCTTGGGGACCTTAGATTTCTCCCAGCCGCGAAATTTATTTAGTTTATAATTTATATATCTACACAAAGCATAACAATTCACAACAAAGGTAAAGAGAAATGTAATGATCATTGTTCGCCTACTGAATATATAATTATATTATAATACTGAAACTCTATAATAGAAATTATTCCTATAATGTGGGTGCGTTCGCAAACATGACATACCTACACAAGATATTTGAACCCGGAACAACTACGTGCAAGAATCAAGCTGAAATGCGCAGAGCAGCAGTCAATTATTCAACCACTGCACACAACCGTGTTGTGCATTCAAATTGTATTTTTTTTAATTCGCCATTTCTTATTACTTACTTTAATTTTATCATATCAGGTCATATCTTGTATCATCCGCACATTAAATGAGTGCACTCTATTTTTGATGTTTTTTCGCACCGTTGTTCCAGAACATGGGTGCAAAGAGTTCCGCTGTAAGCAGCGCGAGTTCTGCGTGAGCGCAGACCTGATGTGCGACGGCGTGGACCACTGCGCAGACGGCTCCGACGAGGATACAGCCGCGCTCTGCCCAGGTCAGGCCACTGCGCAGGGTGACAGCCCAGCCACCAACACCACTGCAATAGAAACACCAGAATTACGCTACGATCGACAGACAATGGATGACATTTTAGCATCATCGCCAAAAAACAATGCATTAAAAATGCTACCATATTCATTCTTGATAACTCTTTGTCTTTTGCAACTCATTTTGTGGTAGTGGATGGCTTGGGTCAGTCTCCAGGAATGGACTGGACCGTAGATATTGTAGATTAGACAGCTATTTTTTTTGTGTGTTTAATTTTTGCTTTTTTTGCGTCTTGACGTAATTAAATGTGTTTCCTTTATTTTTTGTTTTGTTTTATTTATTTTCCATCTGAATGCTTATGGTCGGTTTTGCTAATGGTTTTGTAGCTAACAATGGCAGCCTTAGGGGATGGCGAGCAAGGGGCCCAGGGCCTGGCTCTTCTTGTGCGTTCATTTTTATAAATCTAAATCTAAAATCGTATTTTAAAGTCGAGATTCATGTAGTACCTTTTTAACAATTTTGCATTTCATTAATTGCAAGGAATACCTAGTTTTGATTGACATGCTTTGCAAAACGGACAAGGGCCTCGAAGAGATCTGCCGCCCAGGGTTGTACCTAACGGTAAAAACGCTCCTGGTACCCAATAACCGCAATTGAAACAAGGGCTTCATTAAGGCAGCGGAATATACTAGTGGATACGAAGGGCTTTGTTAAGAGGTTCTCTCTGCCCTGCAAGCCTCGACTGCCGCCGGTAAGCCTGTACCTGATACCGATGAGTAAGCTGCTTACTAGGTATTTATGTCTTTTTTTGTGTTTTATTTTTGCCTGTAGCTTATTTACTAAACGAGGATTTCTGATGCACATGATATTATTTTAGCGTGAGATTTGCTTTAGCACAGAATCAGAAACCTACCTGAGAGTGGCAATCTAACACGACGTGAGGTATTTGTATATTGATGAATTCATGTGATTGTGTCAGAGAGCGGTGGGCCGGGCGCGAGCGGCGCGTGGATGGCGGGGTGCGCCGGCGCGTTGTCGCTGGTGGCGACCGTGGCTGCAGCCATCACGTTCTGCGCCTGCCGCCGCCGCGCTGCCAACCAGCGCACACGGCTACATAGTGAGTGTACCGCCTTACTTCTGCTGTCAGTTCTCACCCTTGGTTTTTTAAGTGCGTGTACGCAATGTGTATGATCTGAAGCCGAGAATTAGCATTAAAAACTCGGATCGAAGTAACCAAGAAAATCAGGATTTATAGTGTTGAGGCTTAGGCTGACATATTTTTCGAAATTGGATCGGATGCAGTGCGTAGACTCTCTTGCGATAACGCTTTTGAACCAACTGATCAACTTGGAGATGACACTGTAGCCCATTCCCTTGATATGATTCCTGAAACTTTTTTTGGACACTTGTAGAATCAGAATCTTGTAAACGCCAAACAAACTGATGGATCCTGGTTTTAAATAATTACCGGTAGTTGCAATACCAGAAGCATCTCAAATGATTTCCTATCCCAGAGATCAAATCTCTTAACAAACGGACTGCATCTGAATGCACCAACTGCACACCGCAAAGAGGTGTGTCAACAACACAAAAACTGCAATCAAGACGCTATTTTGCAAACAGAAACGCACTTCAAATGAAGCTCATCTGCGTAAAGCCAAATGTCTCATGTGCATAGTGCACCTTGCGCCATCTTGTTTTTTAGGTGGGTAATCATCCAAAGACTTCTCCCGTCCGAAGGTGGGTCAGTCTTTTACTGACTAAAACCCACTCCTATGTTCCTTATGTGTCCTCGTTCCAAGACCCCGGGGTCCCCTTTCGGAAGTCAACCAAAGGTCCCAGTAGGCTTCGACCCTGCCGGGCCCCTACGGTTTTGCTGACATCTTTTTGAGGTGTGCGTGGAACACTACATGCCGTCGACGACTCGGGCTCTAATCTATCTATTTTCGTTGCAGTGCAAGAGTTGGCAAGCAGTAATGGCGGCGGCGGGTGCGCGGGCGGCGAGGCGGGCGCGACGCGGCTGCCGGGAAACCCGCAGCCCCCTGCGGGCCCGTGCGGGGCGGCGCGGGCGGGCCGCCTGCGGCGGGCGGCGTGAGCGCGCCCCCGCACAAGGACGAGTGGTTCGTCTAGCGGCCCGGGGCCCGCAGGGGGGGCCCGTCCGCCCCAGGCCACTGTTACGCGATGTAAATTTATCGATATGACATTAAACATTTTTGGCTTATCGTTCGTATGTTATTGGGTCGAACTCGCCGACCCCGATCCTCATCCTTTGTTTGTATACACGTTGTAATTCTGCGACTATTCATAGATATTATAGAATAATTGTAATCGTCAAATAAATAAGTTTTTTGGTATGAGTTTTGAAAATTGATGTTATTCCTACCCTTTTTAGTGTAGATAAATGATCACAAAGAGTGATGCCTTATCACCATGGCGTTATCTGCACTGCATCCTTACAATATATAACCAGAAATGCTCTGAACACTGTACCCGTTTTCGTGGACAGTACCCGCTGGTACTGTCTGATGCTGCCGCTGCAGCATCAGTTTAAAACACAAAAAAGCCAAATGAGTTAGTTAATTGAATATTTGAGCATATAGTAAGTACTCCACTTAGTAAGTACCTACATCTCTAACAGTACGTTTATGGGAGGTACACCGCATGACCACAAATATCTACCAGAAACATCACACATAATTAAAACTTACAATCTCTTAAAATAAAAAGAGGTAAATATGTTTGACCTGATTGTTAAATAAGTTTGGAATGAGAAGTCCTACCACTGAGAGTCAGAACAATCGTCTGATTATGAAAAAGCAACAATATAAAACTATACAACCGTTGCTATTTCTGTCGCCGAAGAAGGGGAAAGGGGAAAAGACACGGGAAAAAGCTAATCACACTAACATTATAAAGGTGAAAGTTTGTATGGAGGTACGTGTACGGGTTTGGATGAAAGGTACATGGAGACCATGTCCTGGAACAGGATATAGGATACTTTATATCCCGAGAGTAGGATAATTTTCGACTTAACTCGGGCGTAACCACTAGCAAAAGCGAGGTAAGTACACCACATTACACCACCTACACAATTATGTAGCTTTTTCGGTGGGAAAATGATCCAATGACGTACCGCGCTCTTGGGTGGAGCGAGAGGATGTCAGACTTTTACTGACTAAAAACCCACTGCAGAAATCAGAAACGTTTAGGTGTTTCAAATAGACCAATTATAGGCACTTTTGAATTGTCAAAATGTTGGTCAGTCAAAAAAAAAGTGAAGCTGAATTGCACGTTCCAAAGCGTAGATCTGCTGTTCCTTTGTTGCCTTTCATACCAGGGCCGAGTCTTCCTTTCAGAAGCAGTCGCTTGGCCCCCTTAGGCTTTGACCCTGCTGGGCCCCTACGGTTTGCTGACATCTCCTTGAGGCGCGCGTGGAACACTACACGCCGTCGACGACATGGGCTCGGTCCGGACGGTCGGACGGCGAGCTACCCATTGCTCGCCGTCCGCAAGCCCGCGCCTACGGTGGCTTGAAATCGGGATCGGGATCCCGGCGACTGGGGCGTGAGGGCTGCTCCCTTGCGCGTGCACGTGCGGCCTCCTCCTTTGCTAACATTACTGCTTCGCAGAAAGAGGCGACCGCCTGACATGTCATCGCATCTACTTTCTGAAGGACCCCAGAAACTTATGAAACTATTCAAAATACTAAAACTGTTTACTGATGAACTATAGGAAATATTGTGTTTTCGAACTTATCTGTGTTAGTTGAGTAGGTGACCCATATTTTGTAAACACGCTTAAAAGAAAATTTTACATGTGCAAGACTCTGGAACCATTTTCGAGCTTACTTTAATCATATCATCATTCACACCTGCAACTTGAATCTTCATTTTTCTATATTATTACTTATTGTATCCTACCTACTATTTCTGCATGAATAGGTAGGTACTCAACAGAAAAGCGGATCCCACTAGGCACTAGTACATCGTACATTGTCTGAGTTCCCAATCTTTTCTGTGCAGTCAACAAAATAATTTTCAACTCGTGTAAATCTATTAGCGTAATTAGAGACACAATAGAAAGACAATGGCGCGTTAACGCCGGCGTTATTGCGGGGATCAACAGCTTACGACTAACTTATAACGTATGAGATGAGGTGCAAATATTTCCAAAATTTTCTGCATTCTGAGGCAAGAATGGATAAAAATGGTCCAAATTTTGTTTTGCCGCGCCGAGTCTCTAACAGTCCGACAGTCAGATACAACGACAGTACCTACCTACCATGATGGAGTCCTGAATAATATAGGTACCAGCACACATTATTCTTTAGACTAAATTTTGGAATCTTATGGTCACGGGCGATCCCAACAGAGAGCAAGTGCAAGAGCCTGGTGACTGCACCAGGCTTTCGCACTTGCCTTCCCCCTTTCCGCACTCTCATAGTCCGATGGAACAAAACAAAGTCCGAAACAAAGATGGAGCAGTTTAGATAGACGTGTACCTACACGATAATTCATTCAGTTAATGAGCTGCAAGGTTGAAGGTACTTATAATATTATTATTGAACCATAATAGGTAGCTAGCTGAAATTTTCGAAGAAGTTAGTAATCAGGCCTCATCAGAAGGCTCAGTCATCCAAAGGGCAATGGAAAGAGCTATGCTTGAAGTTTCCTTGCGTGATCACATTAGGAATGGGGATATCCGCAGGAGAACCAAGGTTACCGACATAGCCCGAAGAATCGCCAAACTTAAGTAGCAGTGGGCAGGGGATACTGATCACAGAACAGATGATCGTTGGTAGGCCCCTCTTCCCCGCTGGGCACACTGGGCACGAGCCCTGGGCCCCGAGATAGATTGGGGCCCCCTAGTCACTACTCGATTACCAAATGATAAAATTTCAATTTATAAAAATTGTATTTAATAGATATATAAATATAACCGTTTTAAAGAAAGTAATCAGTGAATTATTTTTATTTGGTGTCTTTGATCAACAGTTACGGTAGTGAATCGCGGCATTCAAATGAAGCGAAAAAAACAAGGCGTGAAGCGCGAAGTTTGAATTAATTAATAATTATGTTTGGATTGTGTGAACAGTTTCTCACTAAAATGATAATTATGCTCGAAAAAACAAATTTTAAAGATGTGATTAATGATTTTGTTTAGCTCAATTCTAGAAAGAAGGGCCTCTTCAGTCAGAAAAGATACTTATATAAGGTCTAATCGTGGATGCTGGTTACTTAGTGTGGATTACATTATACAAGTATTATCTATTCATTATATTATTTATTGAACTGTAAATAAATAAAAATAGAGTCAAAACTTCACACACGTTCTTTGTCCCTTCTAATATAAAAAAAAGTAAACTAAAACCCGACTACGACAAAAAAAAATTACGCTGAAAAAGTATGAAACAAGATTTTCAAGATGCTGCAGCTGAAATAGACAAGGTAACTGGAAAAACAAGAATAGAACAAAAAGAAAAGCCGTAGTCACACGTTATAGGTAGGTAATAATCGAAACACTTTAATAACGTGTGACTACGGCTTTTCTTTTTGTTCTATTCTTGTTTTTCCAGTTACCTTGTCTATTTCAGCTGCAGCATCTTGAAAATCTTGTTTCATACTTTATCAGCGTAATTTTTTTTTGTCGTAGTCGGGTTTTAATTTTTTACTTTTTTTTATTTAAAAGATTTTGGTGTTAAATCACTGTGCTTCTATACTATTTATTTTGGTATGTACAAGTAAAGCCCTTTCAAATGATACGAAACACGACATGTTTATCGTATTTTTTTTAACACAATACTTTTTGCCTGCTAGAGGGCGCCACATTGAATTTTGATGATATTTTTTGATAAGTACTAGCGAAGCCCTTTCAAATGATATCAAACACGGTATATTTATCATATTTTTTTTAAACATGACTTTTTGTCCGCTAGAGGGCGTCACTTTAAATTTGAGTAATATATTGGAAATGTACAAGTGAAGCCCTTTCAAATGATACCAAACACGGCGTATTTTACTCCATATTTATTTTTAACACATTATTTTTTGTCCGCTAGAGGGCGCCATATCAATTTTTGTGACACGTCACGTAGCCTATGTTCAGCAGACAATTAAGACGGTTCTAACGACACCTCATACCGCAATGTTCCGATAATTAGATTAGGAGCTATGAGGGAACAGATGAACATACTCACATACATACATAGCCTGTCAAAATCATAACCCTCCGTAGTCGGGTAAAAATAGTGCTTTATTAGGTAGGTAAGTAGGTACGTGTACAATAGGGGCCCCAATATCCAAATGTGCCCAGGGCTGCTAAAAGGTGAAAGACGGCTCCGGTCGTGGGGGCCAAAAGGTTCTGGAGTGGCGACCGCGTACTGGAAGACGCACCAACGGAAGGCTTCTCATAAGGTAGACCGATGACCTGGCCAGGGTTGAAAGAATCAGATGGATGCGAGACGCAAAAGACCGTTCGTTGTGGGGACACTTTGGGGAGGCCTACGTCCAGCAGTGGACGGTTTTCGGTTGAAATGGTGATTTTGATAATAATAGGTAGGTAACTATACTCCATCGGTTTAGGTAGTTAACTAAACGTAAACAATCTTAATATGTCTTTTTATTAAAAAATAATCGTATAAAAGACATACAAAGATTATTTAAATTTAGTTAGTTACCAAACATCGGTATAGCCTGTAAATAACAAATTGTAAACATTTTTAGATAAAAATTATAGACAACTTTTATATAAAAGACATGTCAAGATTGTTTACCTTTAGTTAATTAAGTACCTAAACAGATGCGAGTATAGTTAGGTACTCCTTATTATGGTCTATATGTATCTTGTAATGGAAAAATGGGCACTTGGGGCATTCTAGTATGTGGCTCATGTTTTGAACAGGAGCACCGCACTCACATTGAGTATCCGACGGGTCTATAAAACCCCATTTTGCCAAGTTGTGTTTGCAGCGGCCTACCTGGGTTCGCAACCGATTTAGTGCTCTCCATACAGACCACTGCAAATCGCGTCCAGACGGGAGATGTTCTTGGGGTTTCAAGAAGTCGGGTGGTGGTAGGTGATGCTCTTCCCAAAGCTTTATTCTTTCTTTCGGTGGCGGCTCATCGATGGCCCGTGTGCTACGCAAGAAGCTCTTCCGGCTCTTAAGCCTACTTGGGGCTGTTTTGTGTTCGAAGAGGGGATGTCGGGAATCGGATTCTTGGATTTTCTTTTCAATCGCGCATGCGACATCCCTACGTACAGCAGGTGGAGCAATACCAGCCAGCGGATAAAGCTTATTAAGCGGAGTCGGTTTAAGGCATCCTGATATAATTCGACACGTCTCGTTCAGGGCGATGTCTACTTGTTTGAGCCACATACTAGAATGCCCCAAGTGCCCATACACCTGCACTTTGGAGGATTTGATGAGTGCTACCGATGCTGCTATTAATGTAGCCACCTATTGGGCCCAAACAGTTTGACGAGTTTACCATCGAATCGATAAGAAGAAGAAGAATGGAAAAATGTTATTGTGATCATTTAATATGGCCAGGATTCTAATAATATTGAATATTCATATTTAAATTAAAACTATGAGCCTTCACAGACCTGAAATTCAGCAGTGCCCAATAATTATAGTGAAACTACAAAAAGTGTTTGAAATATGTTTTCTGACAGCGCCATCTATAGTTGATATTTTAAAGCATCAACGCTAGCAACCAAGTCATAGTTTTTCAAGTAGGTGGCGCTGATTGATAAGAAGTTTAAATTGGTACTCTTTAAATTAGTACTCTTTAAATTCTCATTAAAGTCTATAGATAACAGATAATATAACATCACAAATCATTACTGAATTTTAAAATAAATTAAATAAAAATGTGTATTACATTTATGTAACAACGCCATCTAACGTCGAGTAGCAATACTACACGATAAAACTAGTTTTGTCTGAACACCACACGGAGCTTTGAACTTTGAACAAAATATTTTAAGAAAAAGCTCATTACCATTATTTTTAATTTGTTGAATTAAAACTAACGAAATGTTTTCTATGCAACTTGATACCGACTCAAATCGACAGATTAATGTCTTTTAGCAGTTGTTTGGTATCTTAAAAGTTTATTGTTGTTGTGTTCAATGTTTTCATAGGTTCCTCCGGCCGCCTGTGACCGGTTCGTGTCAAGAAGTCGGATTCGGTTCGCCTGTCTTTTCTCGTCAGTCGACCACAAGCTTTCGGTGGCTGTGGTGTAACGCGTAAGCTTATTGTACTCTCTCGTATTTTATATCGAACGTAAACATAAAAACTTTTGTGCTTTTCTATAGAAACGTGTTTTTCTTGTGAAACTTTGTTTATTATGTACATTTAAAAAAAATAAGTGTGTGTATTTAATTAAAGTTAGTTAGTAATGAGTGCTTGATCGTGAATTTTAGATAAAAAGTTCTTGTTTGAAACAAAATCTTCGTGTTTTGTTGTGTAGTGTGTGATGTTAGGGACTTAGGATGCGGTGGGGTTGGCTCTGGTTGACGCTGCTGGTGGCGGCAGTCACCGCCAAAGGGAAGAAACATCGACACCATAAACCTGGTAAGTCCTGATCATTTCAGCTATTAAAAAAAAACTTTTTACAAAAAAAATACAACCGACTTCAATACAAAAATAAAACACTAAAAGCGCACAATAATTTTACATTTCTTCGGTATTCGGTGTTTCTGGTTTTGTTAGTTATTTAACATCGTTTTCCAAAATGTTAAATTTGAAGAGATCCTCTGGCTCCTTGGGTGCGTGGGACCTGGGAAGTATACCTCTAAAACAATAACCCTTTGAAACAAAAAAAAAAGAATTTTCCAAATCGGTCTAACTAGGCTTCTACGAATAAAATCGAACCTCTTCCTTTTTGAAGTCGGCTAAAAGCAAGTGGTACAGAATAAAGTAGTGATCGACTTACAAGCGTAAAGGTCTTTCCTAGATTTGGTGAAAAGAAACAGGAGAAACTTTGGAGAAAAAATAGTAACTCAGAATCCTCATGGAACGAGTCAGGTCGGTTTCAGAATTGAGCATTTAGAGTTCCTGTTTCCTGGCTAAAGTAGAGATTGACAAACACTCAACTTAAAATTCCGATTTCAGAAACCGGGGTTTGTTTGTTTGCCTGTCATATATAATATTTTACATAGTTTTTAAATACATAGGACAATATTATTCCCATCAAAGTTTTTAGTATTTACCCTCGCAGGGGCGAATCTAACCATTGATGGCGCAAGAGTCTCTTGTATCTATTGACAGGTCAAAAATAAAATGCGCTTTTTTTTACTAATTGTTATAATGTATTAGACAATGTAAGGCCTATTTAGGACCTATCTCCAAAATCTGTAAGTAGGTAGCTACCTAGGTAGATACCTAATTACAGTTTGACGTAAGTCATCCATGATTATTCTTAATTTCATTATGATATTTATGTGAGGATGAAGTTCCGTTGGCCATTTCTGGTCTTCTTCATCAGTTCCACTTCATTAATTATTTTTTTCCAAAACTATCACACAACGCCGTCTAGATAAACATACTTATATATTAACATACTTACTTATTTCTAAATACATACCTACATAGGACACCCAGGTAGACACCCAGACACAGAACAAATGATCGTGCTCATCACACAAACATTTGTTACTTTTTGACTGTAAATGCTTAAGTTCTCGTTGAAAATACCAGTCACTATAAAGTTGCCTAGAATATTTGAAGAATTCCCTCGATTCTTCATAGATCCTATCATCAGAACTGGATTTTGAAAAAAATGGGACCAACCTGGAAGCATATCCTTTTAGGGGAAAAAAATTGCAAATCGGCCCATAAACGACGGAATTCTGAGAACATAAAAAAATGATTAAAAAAATACATCCGAATTGAGAACCTCCTCCTTTTTTTGAAGTCGGTTAAAAAGATCATAATTTTAATAAGGTATTTTTTTGGAACTTTTTGCAGCACATAACAATTTTTCATTGTTTTTAAAAGAATTGCACGACTTTAAACATTCTAACTCTAAGTTTACATAGATCAGAAGTTAATTTTTAATCAATTTAAATGAAGCCCTGTTCCTCTCGTCCCGTCACTTCACATTCATTACCGAAAAGACTCATTAAAGTCGACTTTTTTGGTTACGGTAATATGTATGCATTAAATATGTGCGACTGGCATTAGTATAGTGAGTTACACAATGTAAAAAAGAGTATTTTTGCGTCCTGTATTAGTGTTATAGATTAAACAGTACGTCTAGGGTTGCCAACTTTTATTAGAAGAAATAGAGTATATTTGATTTCAAAGGAGGCAAATAAAGAGTACGGTCTTATAAAAAAGAGTATCATTTATTTAAAAAAAAAAAAAATGTTTGTTTCGGAACTTTTTGCAGCACATAACAATTTTTCACTGTTTTTAAAAGAATTGTACGAATTCAAACATTCTGACTCTAAGTTTACATAGATCAGGAGCTCATTTTTAATAAATTTCAATGAAACCCTGTTCCTCTCGTCCCGTCACTTCACATCGTGACCGTAGACTCTCTCAGTAAAGTCGAATTTTTTGGTTATGATAATAGGTATATATGCATCATATATGCGTGACTGGTGCTAGTTGAATAAACATGGCAAGTGCTAATCGGACTCGCGCACTGAGGGTTCCGTACAAACTTGAAAGGTAAATTGCGGTTTACGATTTATGACGTACTAAAAAAAACTACTTAAGTACTAGATCTCGTTCAAACCAATTATTATCGGTGGAAGTTTGCATGGTAATGTACATCATATATTTTTTTAGTTTTATCATTCTTTTATTTTAGAAGTTACAGCCCCTCATGGGTTTGATGAAAAAAAAAATTGAGTTGCAGTTCTAAGTATGGGGAACCCCCAAAATTTATTGTTTTTTTTTTCTATTTTTGTGTGAAAATCTTAATGCGGTTCACAGAATACATTTACACCAAGTTTCAACAGTGTAGTTCCTATAGTTTCGGAAAAAAGTGGCTGTGACATACGGACGGACAGACAAACATGACGAATCCATAAGGGTTCCGTTTTTTGCCATTTGGCTACGGAACCCTAAAAAGAGTATTTTGGCGTCCTCTATTAGTGTTATAGATTATAGAGTACGCCTACATGATATAGAGTACAATACTCTACTTTAGAGTACGGTTAGCAACCCTAGAGTAGGGTACCACTTAAACAGTTTACCTAATACCATAAAACTCAATCCTGATTACGATGACAGCTTGTCGTAAATGTCCGATGTTCACTAATTAAACGTCCAATTAATTAGGTTTGCCGGCAGCGGTGTCAGTTTCACTGTCAGGCCGAGCGAGCCCTTCTAGGAAACGATGCCTATCCGTCTATCCACATACAAACAAACCTACACTCGTATATGTATACGTATTTAGCTCCTGTCGTCGGCTTGGCCGGTTAAAGTAAGAAATGTGAAAACGTACGCCCAGGATGATGATGATGATGTACTTATTCATCAAAATTGGTTTAGCGATACCTATTAATAATATAATATAATATAATATTCCACAACTATCGCACAACGCCGTCTAGTCCCAAGCTAAGCAGAGCTTGTGTTATGAGTACTAGACAACTGATAAACATACTTATATATTTCTAAATACCTACATACATATTATAGATCAATTACCTCCGGCGTAGCAGTCAGGGCCACTAACCACTAGACCAACAGGCCTATCAAATTCTACTAACAAAAAGACAGACAAATAGACAAACGTACTGACGCATGTAAAATAGATATTAAGGCGGGTCTTTCTGGGGATTTAAAAAGCTGTGATTCTTAGCTTTTTTGGTGGTTAGCCACTAGGTGGTTAAATTAAGTGTCGTGATGGTCCAGTGGTCAAGGTTTCATGACTGAGAATTACCAATGTGAATTTTTCATTTCATATGTATTTTTCTAAGTTTATCTAGGCTTCTAACGTAACGTTGTCATTTGTAGATCTTTTACACTCGTTATAGGTAGCCAGACGCCAGAAAGTCTGACCATCAGTCTGTCCAAGGAATATCGTGTTTCCCAGTAACTGAGTGATGGCGGTGTAGTAGAACACGGTCAATTAATACACGGGTATTCATCTGCATCCATTTAAACTGGAAGTCGACCCCAAGCTTAGCTTAGCAAGCAGATTAGGCTAGCGAGATGATGAGGAGCCGCTATTGTAACCGCATCAGGCGACTGGCCGCTCCTTTCTTTATTTATTGATGAACTGCTGAGCGGCTGACCACTACGAGTAACAACTAGCCTTAGTCTTATTTAAATAAATTATATCTGATTTTGATTGACACAAAACTAATCAAGATTCGTTTGAGGAGGAATTTTTGGTTCTTTTTATTAAGTTTGTCTCCATCGTCGATTTGCTTAGGTTCGTATATAAAGGTCAAACGCAATCCTATCAGGAAGAAAATTGCCTCAGGATATAGGTACAAAAAATAGGTATAAAGATTTAGAATTACCACCATACCACCACCAACCACCACCACCATATTGCTGGTCTTAATTCATCAGTAACTGGACTGTAGACTGTAGGTAAAGAAATCAGAAACGTTTATTTCAAATAGACCAATTACAGACACTTTTGAACTGTCAAAATGTCGGTCAGTCAAAAAAAAAACAAGTGAAGCTAAATTGCACGATCCAAAGCGTAGATGTCTATGGAGATGAACGTGCAAGAAACTCCATGGGCACTCTTTTATATCATATTATGAGTTACATAAATCTTGGTTACATATTTCTTGTCGCTTCTACGCTTTGCAGAGTTCTACTCTTCTGCTATTAGAACTCTGTGTTTTGGATTTTACAGACGCACTCTGCTAACCGCTTGTACAATCATTTAACTAGATTAATAAGATAGCTTAATTAAATTGTTATTAGATCGTATTCGTATCATAGTCACACTAAAACTGTGATGCGATGCGATACGACACGATTTGCTGCGATGCGATTTCGTACGGCAAAGCATCGGTTCAAGTAACCAAACAATGCGAGTCAATTCGCTCTCTTTTTAACCCAAATTAAATTGGGTACCTACTTCAATAGTTACTTCTCGAAGTCCAAATAACAAAGGAACTAGTTGTCTCTCTGCTGGTAATAAAATAACGTCCAGGATAGATTAGTCTTTGTGTGGTTGAACAGAATAGGCCCTGTCCGAAGAAAGTTCTGCACCATTGATTTTGATTGCCATGTAGGAGCATGTGCCCACTTCAGATTTTATCTGCCATCGTAAATTCTGGCATGTTGAATTATCTATGTATTGCTTTCTGCTCTGAGATGCGCTTCAACGATCGTCGTCAATTAAAAATCGCCGCAGGTAGGAGGAAGTCTGAAAGTTGGTTATCAGTATTTTTTTGTAGAATTTGTTGGGCTGGGTTTGTGATAGAGGAATGAGGAACATGTCGTGGTCAGACCTGTTTTGAAAAGATTAAACGTAAAGGGTCCTCGAAACGGTCAATTACGAATAACAATATTTAAGTTATTGGTGCTAATTTATGCAAAACTGATCGTTTACTTTGTTATTCAAGTAAACATTGCCAATCGCAGCGGACCGTTTCGAGGATCCATAAGATCGTGGCATTTCGGTATAACATTTGTCAATCTTTGCGACTATAGTTTTTAAGGCAGCAAAATTATTGTAGTGAGCTCTATGTACGCCTTAATTGTCTTGTGCATTAGTCATTTGGTTTTGAGATCGTTATGTAGATGTGAAATGTATGTGATGTGGCTGTACTTCATTTAAATAAATAAATAAACTTCATGACAATCGTCGTTACTGTTTATCTTCATTATGTATCGTTGTCTCTTTGTGTTGTGAAAATAAAGTAGGCTACTCCCTAAGTTCTGATGATAACTAACGGTGATGCTGAAGCTGCGAAGACCTCAAATATAATAAATAATAAGTCAAACTTAGTTGAGTGATACTTTCTTTCATAATTGATATAGGTACCTAATATTAGTATTATATTGGTATTTATTAGTATAAGTAATATATTTTCATCTATTATATAAGACTTATTTGCGTAAGTTATTATTGTACACTGGATCCTACCCTCGAATGTGATCTCTCTCTACCACTCAAAGGTTTACTGGGAGAAGACTCATTGTTGAGTTAAGCTCGTCTTTGTACATAATTTGTCTAATCACTGTAAACTGTGTCAAGTTTTTGTGTACAATTAATTATTAAGATGAACGATGAGGAGAAAAAAGACGATCCACACTGTTTTGTTGTACAAAATCTTCTCACATTTCCACTAAATGCTTTCTGCATCATCGGCTAGTAGATACATACATACATAAATCGTGAGCAGCTAGGTGAGGCAATGTAACAACAAGATCATGTCATAACCACTCGAACAGAATCCTGTCCAGAAAACAGGTTGGCATGATACAACTTACTATAAGTCGTGCGTACTTAGATACTAGCGATTAAATCATATCATAGAATGAAACAGGGATGTTATAAACCTCCCATAACTGTAACCGAAACTACCGGATTTCATCATCATCTTCTAATGCAAGGATACCTGTGATACCTGTAACTATTGGATATCATCATCATCTTATAATGCAAGGATACGTGTGATACCTGTGACTATCGGATATCATCATCATCTTCTTCTAATGCAAGAATATCCGTGATACCTGTAACTATCGGATATCATCATCATCATCTTCTAATGCTAGGATACCTGTGATATCTGTAACTATCGGATATCATCACCATCATCTTCTACTGCAAGGATGCCTGTGATATCTGTAACTATCGGATATCATCACCATCATCTTCTAATGCAAGGATACCTGTGAAATCTGTAACTATCGGATATCATCACCATCATCTTCTAATGCAAGGATGCCTGTGATACCTGTAACCATCGGATATCATCATCATCATCATCCTGACCTTGTCCTGTGTTATTTGAGGTCGGCACAACACGTTTTTTCTTCCATTCTGTCCTATCACCAGTCATGCTATCACTAACTCCCTTATCTTTCATAGGTATCACACAATCCGTCCATCTTTTCTTTGACCTCTCTCGCCCTCTTCATTCATCCACACGTATACTCATAACTCTTTTAGTAACATGTGTTTCATCCCTCCTCTTCACATGGCCATACAAAGACAAACGATTCCCTTTTAATTTTTCAGTCACTGGCGCCGCTTTCAAACTTCCTCTAATATACTTTTTTCTCACTTTATCCATTCTCGTCACCACACATCCATATGAGCGTCTTCGGGAAGTAGACGCAATTTATTTTAATATGGTTAAGTTATCTCTCATCAATTGTTTGCACAGAAATTAAATACACGACCACGAACATTCAAAGCTACTGAGCGAACTACGTTGGTCATATCTTATCGTAGGGTGCAACCTATACATAAAATCCTGTCTGTCCATACATCACCAATACATGATTATTATTTTACGGCCACATCGGCGCGTCACTATCTCCCTGCTATTAATAAGCGCGCGCGCAGACTCGCCCACCGCTTGAACGGCTGGACCGTCTCCAGTTTATGACCTAATTAATTAAATTAACTGCTCCGACGTGCAATATTGACAAAATATGAATCATTTACTTGCACTTCCGCGTTGAAATGTATCTCATTCATTGATGCTGGGTTGAGTGGAGCAAATTAAGTGGTTCCAGACTTTGACAGACACATCAATTTCTCAGATAATTCTGACAAAATAATGTTTTGTTTTCAGTTAATCGCTATGCTTTTAGATCATTATTATTAAATAATCATCTTCCTGCCCTTGTCCCGTGTTATTTGGAGTTAGCGCAACACGTTTTTTTTTCCATTCTGCCCTGTCACTCGTCATGCTATCACTAACTTCCTTTTCTTTCATATCACTCTTCACACAATCCATCCATCTTTACTTTGGCATCCTTGGGTGTAAGTCAGTAAAAGTCTGACACATCCTTGCGCTCCACCCTTGTGCGGGAGAAGACATTAGATGATTTCCGACCTTATAAAAATAAAAAAGCCTTTTCCAGATAAGATTAAAAACATAATTGATTATTTTATTCTGTACCTACCTAAGACCATTAAACAGAATTCAATAATTATCGTCACATTTTAGAGTAGTATTATGTCGAACGTATGTTCCGTCGAAATAGAGATCCGCCGAACAAGTGCATTTCGAAGAAGGGTTGTGTCGAAGCAGTGTTCTTCGAAGGTGTCTGTTGTCGAAGTATATTCTGTCAGACTAATGCTAGTCGAATATAATTATGTTCTGTCAAAGCAATGAGTAGTCGGACCATTGTTTTTCGAAATTGGGACTGTGTCGAAATAATTAACTGTCGAAGTTCAGAATGACACTCATCACGTCATTACTCGTGTCAGTCAAGTTTAAACTGAACATCTGTTATGTTCAGTTCAAACTTGACGACGTTACAGACTGGCTGAACGAATCTTAACACATTAAGTTTATTCGAAAAGATTTGTTATGATTTTACAATTTGTGACACTGCAAATGTGAAATGCAAGTTGTGATAGAGAAAAATATTAAAATAAATATAAAATTGTAAAATTATATCAATTTATTACAATTCATTCAATCAATTTATTATTTCCTTTTTGTTTGTCAGAAACATTTGCCAAACGTTTGCATGTTTCTTGCGAATACGAATGCGACCGTCAAAAAATGTGCGAATATTCGCAAATGCGAATGCGAATATTCGTTACATCACTAGTACTTATTTCCATGCCATGATATGTCTCTGCACCACCCTAAGATCGACTGGTACAAAATGCCTTTGTAAAGTGTTTCATTGGTGCATAAAGTTTTAAATAATAATAAATAATGAGACCACGTAGGTTAAATTAATATAATGATGACGATGTTTAGAATAAAAACATGACAGTCAATGTTAATAGTGTCAAAAATAAACACATTAAATCTTTAAAGTCCATAATTTTAACACCAAAAACTTTAAGTTTTAACGGTATTTCACACTTGGCTGTGCGCATGAGTCCCGTGACTAGGCAAACGCTTTGTTGGGTGTGCAGGGCAGGTAGTGGCTTCGGGGAAGGGCTATTGTCTTGTGTGATTACGCCCTGTTGTGCGGCCGACTAGGCGAGCCGGTAATTATTTACCTACCGTGCCTCGCCGGCCTTTTGGGAGCTGTACTAAAGTGGTTCTTAATTAGTTTTGTTGATAAAGCTTCTCTCTATACAATTGTTTGGATTGAGAGAGATATGGGCAGTAACATGAGGCCACGTTCAAAGTAGAGATTTTGTAGATGATTCCAAGATGGCGCTAGACAACCTGTATAGCTCTGTCTCTTACCCACACTGAAATAAGAATGAAACAATCTTACTTTGAACGTCATGGTAACCCAGCAGTTTGCGAGTCAGTTCTGTGGTTAGTAACAACAATAATAATTATTATATATTCAGATAACTGAGATCCATAAATCTTATATTAAAGTAGTGGTCCCGACAGACGTTATCCTGTCCGAAAGCTGGCTTTTCGTCAAAAAAAAAACAAATGAGAACCCAACTCTACAACAACCCTACGCGGTCAATTTTATATCCATATTGGTCAAGCCGTTTGGGAAGAGATAGGTGACAAACACACGTACAGAAGAATTATATATATTAAAGATATCGGCCGCCGAAGCCTACTGAGCCGACTTCTGAATGGAAAACCCATGGTCCAAAAACGCAAATAAAAGAACATAGATGTGGTTTAAGTCAGTAAAAGTCTGACTAACCTTCTCGCACCACCCTAGAGCGAAAGAAGATGATTTCCCACTTTAAAAAAAACTTTAAAGCCATTTAGCATAAACATAAGCATAATCAACCTTTTCATGTTCCCACTGCTGGGACTCAGGCCTCCTCTCTCTAGGAGAGGGAATGGGCCGTAATCCACCACGCGGGCCTAGTGCGGGTTGATGAATGTCACGTCTTCGAATTTTTGGTTCTAGGGCATGCCGGTTTCCTCACAGTGTTTTCCTTCACCAATTTGAGAGCAGTGGTGATGAAATAAATTACACAAAGTAATGGAGCCTGGCTGGGATTGAACCCTCGTAAGTCGGGGCCTTTACCACTCTTTCAAAACCATTCTAAAGCCATTTATTTTACAATATTTATTCTGTATGCCCAGCCCAGTTTAAGTGTTGGATCATTCGGTTCCCTTCAAAATGGTTGAGCTGAGTGGTGCTAATATTGGCGTCATGTTCGTGAACGGGCGCTGTCAGTTGAGACTGGTCATCTTTTGGCTGCCAGTTGCTATTTTAATATCTATATTTAGTTTTTGTTTTTACTTTATTTGCATTGTTCTCACATGATAGCGACAAGAAACATGTAACAGAGATCTATGTAATTACAAAACATGATTGAAAAGAGTGTCCATGGAGTTTCTTGCACATTCTTCTCCATAGAGATCTACGCTTTGGAACGTGCAATTGGCATCATTTTTTTTCTGACTGACTGACTTCATGACATTTCAAAAGTGCCTTTAGATGGTTTATTTGAAATAAAATGCTTTGAATCTTTGAATCAGCAAGGCAGCAATTATTGAATCTATATTTTATAATAATAATAAGATAATATAAAATACTTAATACCATGTACCGTAACATTATATCCAGGCGTAACAAATAAATCCAATTTGACTTAGACTTTAAAACTCGATGGAACACTTTGAAAGTTTAAGTGTGTATCAACAATGCGTCCAAATCAGACATTGATCCCTCTGTGATCCCGTTAACATCGTTGATCATAAACAACTGCTTAAGTGCTTAAAAGCCTCAAATAAAATGTTACTTAAGCTGATGAAATTGTTTATTTTGTATTTTAAATCACCAAGACGAGCCATGACATGACAAGAATAGAATAGAATAGAATATTAACTAAGTAATACTTTATTTATACACCAAAACAATTACACGAACGAAATCTACAGGTATATCATCATCATCATTTCAACCGAAAGCCGTCCACTATAAGACAAACGCCTTCCCCAAGTGTCGTCCTGTGTATCTCGCATCCATCGGAATCCCGCGACCCTCACCAGGTCATCGGTCCACCTTATGAGAGGCCTTCTAACGCTGCGTCTTCCGGTACCTACGTGGTTGCCACCCCAGGAACTTTCGTCCCCATCGACCATCTGTTCTACGAAGAAAGTGCCCTGCCCACTGCCACTTAAGTTTGGCGATTCACGAATTTGGGTACAATGACAGTCTTATCGCTGACAGCGATGTCCATCAGACAATCATTGGATAGAGAGATTTAAGAATTAAGAGCTCGCTTACACGACAATGATGTAAGAATTAATAAACAACATGATGTCTCGATCACCGTGTCGTGAGTATATTAGGGGAAGTTTGAAAGTGGCGCCAGTGACTGAAAAGTTGAAAGGGAATCGTTTGTCTTGGTATGGTCATGTGAAGAGGCGGGATGAAGCGCATATTGCTAAAAGAGTTATGAATTTACATGTGGATGAATGGAGAGGGAGAGGGAGGCCAAAGAAAAGATGGCTGGATTATGTGAGAAGTGATATGAAAGAAAAGGGAGTTAGTGATAGCGTGACGATGGACAGGACAGAATGGAAGAAAAAAACGTGTTGCGCCGACCCCAAATAAAACGGGACAACGACAGGAAGATGATGATGATGTCTCGATCACCATCGATTACCGAAGTCCAGAGACCCTACTACGAGCCCTTAACGCGATCCAATTTACGACCTAAGCTGAACTGTTAAAGAGATAAAGCTACATTAGTCCAAGATCCCAGAGCGATCTGACATAACTTCTTTTCACATGAATGAAACCTTAGGTTCTCAGTAGCGACTCATGTGCTTTGAATACCTGTGTGCTTCTGGAGCTCCCCCTTGGTGCCCCTGTGCAGGTACCAGGTGAGAAAGGGAACTAAAAATAAGATTTACTTAACTTAAATTTTTATGGCTGATTTTTCTAAATGTTTTGTAGATTATTCTAAAGTCATAAGTGTCAGACACTTTCCATGGACCAAAACTTCGGTCAGACGCTTTTTTAAATTTTAAATTAACTTTACTTAATTTTACATGTCTGTTTTTTATTAGGGTTCCGTAGCCAAATGGCAAAAAACAGAACCCTTATAGATTCGTCATGTGTCTGTCTGTCCGTCTCCGTCCGTATGTCACAGCCACTTTTTTCCGAAACTATAAGAGCTATACTGTTGAAACTTGGTAAGTAGATGTATTCTGTGAACCGCATTAAGATAATCACAAAAATAGAAAAAAAACAATAAATTTTGGGGGTTCCCCATACTTAGAACTGAAACTCAAATTTTTTTTTCATCGAACCCATACGTGTGGTCCCCACACCACTACTATCTACTACTATCTATGAATAGGTCTTCAAAAATGATATGAGGTTTTTAATATCATTTTTTTATATACTGAATAGTTTGCGCGAGAGACACTTCCAAAGTGGTAAAATGTGTGTCTTATTTTAGAAGTTACGGGGGGGGGGGGCCCGTAACTTCTAAAATAAGAGAATGATAAAACTAAAAAAAATATATGATGTTACCTTATAAACTTCCACCGAAAATTGGTTTGAACGAGATCTAGTAAGTAGATTTTTTTTTAATACATTTATGACGTATTAAAAAAAAACGTAAACCGCAATTTACCTTTCAAGTTTGTACGGAACCCTCAGTGCGCGAGTCCGACTCGCACTTGCCCAGTTTTTATATATGTTATTAAGGTAACTATTACAGAGTTACATTTCAGTAGTCATACAAATTTAACCAGAAGTTATTTAACAGTTTCCCAACCCAAAAGGAAAAAGGAATACATACTTAATAATACGAGAAAGACACGGATAACATTTTTTTTTTAACTTTGGCCCACACTAGGCACCACTGCGCCAACAGTGCCTTCGCTCTTTTCGTCTTGCCATCTATTAATCTGAAGATTCTTCTGTAAAATATTTAGTGGGTTTGAACCATGCTGCAGAAGCAAAGACACGTCATTATACTGTGAAAGCGGTCTATTTCTTATTTTTTTATTTCTTTTTTATTCCACAACTATCACACAACGCCGTCTAGTCCCAAGTTAAGCAGAGCTTGTGTTATGGGTACTAGACAACTGATAAACATACCTACTTATATATTTCTAAATACATACATATATAGATAAATTACACCCAGACACAGAACAAATGATTGTGGTCATCACACAAACATTTGTCCTGGGTGGGAATCGAACCCACGACCTCCGGCATAGCAGTCAGGGCCACTAACCACTAGACCAACAAGCCAGTGACCTATCCACACCGTGTTTGGGATAGGTCAGTGATATCCTGTTTATCCTGATGCTTGCGATCGGTTCACAGATCCATATTGGACTTTTTTTTTAGGTGGGGAATCATCTAATGACATCTCCCGCCCTTTTGTGTCAGACTTTTACTGACTAAAACACACGTCTACTCCTGTAACAGGAGTCTGCCTTCGTTTCAGGGCCCCGGGGTTCTCTTTCGTACAACCCATGGCCCCAGTAGGCTTCGACCCGGCTGAGCCCATACGGTTTGCTGACATCTACTTGAGGCGCGCGTGGAACACTACGCACCGTCGACAACTTGGGCTTGGTCCGGACGGTTACCTACCGGACGGTTAAACGGACAGCTAGATTCATAATGGTTTGGATCACTGCGATTTACGTCTTCAGGATTTGAAGAGTGTTGAGGCTACGGGGATTGTTTAAAAGTCGCAAAGGGAACACTAAGGGCAATTGAAGGATCATGAATGGGTCTGTAGAAGTTTGACACTCCCTCTAGCCCCACCCAGAGAGGGAGAACTCATTTGATGGATTTCCCACCGCCAAAAAACGGATTTAAAAGACTTAAAAAGCAACTCATATCGTTTTGTTTGACGTTTGAGTTGTTCTCTTGGAAAAATGGAGGAGAAGAATTCCAAGCATTTTTTCTTGTTTTATAATAGTGGTGATGAGGTCATCTGTGGAATGTTTTTAGGGTTCCGTACCTCAAAAGGAAAAACGGAACCCTTATAAGATCACTTTGTTGTCCGTCTGTCTGTCTGTCAAGACCCTTTATCTCGGGAACGCCTGGAGGTATCGAGTTGAAATTAAAACCATATATTTAAGTATGTCTGCGGTCCCTTAAAGCTGTGAAAAAATCAAACTTTTGAGTTAACGTAAAAAAAAGATACGGTCGTTTTATGTCGCAAAAAAACGTATATTTCGACATTCTCAAGGGAATCCAAATTCATAGGATACTTCCCGTTGATCTAGAATCCTCAAATTTGGCATGAAGCAACGTCTCATAGCACAAGTATAGGAAAAAATCTGAAAACTGTAAAGTTGTAGTAACGTCACAAAAAAAAGTTTTCGGAAAAATCTTCGAGACTCCGTTCGGAAATTGAACTCATAGGTAAATTTGTACGGAACCCTCATGGCGCGTGTCCGACTCGCACTTGCCCAGTTTTTTTATCAGCCATCATCGTGAAGTGAAATCAGGTCAACCGAACGTTTGGCAAATTCATCCAGGGGTTTCCCATCTGTTGCCAACTCCCAACGACAATAATAAACCAAAAATAAAATAGGTACACAGTATCACAAATCGGAAACATAAACAATGTCACTACAAAACTGTTTTATCTAGAAAATTTATTTTCTAACTGCGCGGGGGTAAGTGACCGATGATTCAGTCCCAACTGTTTAGTACCCCGTCATATGTCACAATATTCTGCCAGAGGAATTCGAATTCTATTTCTTGAAAACTAAAGTTGATTATAATTGACCTGAGGTGAGGGTAGGATGTTTTGGTGCTGGGTCAGGCAGTCTATATCGGTAGTGAGTCCCCCCTCTCGTGGAGTTGCGTATATTTATTCTGCGCCCCTAGTTTTAGCAGCCCATTGAGCAAATCTGCGTGGAAATCATAACTCGGATACCTACGGTTGAGTTCTGCGAAGGGATAGTCGAAAGCTTCTGTTAAAAATATCATGTCCCTTGAACTCACGCTGGCACTGCAGGACAAACATATTGTACTTCGAAGAATAAGTAGCTGTGCCCTAGTGTCAATGACTCTCTTTTCCTAGTATGAAGTGAAAAATATTTAAAAAAAAAACTAGCCAAGTGCGAGTCGCACTCGCACACGAAAAGTTCCGCAATATTAAAATCGAGCAAAAAAAAAACGCCAACAAAATACTTAACGTTTCTTGAATTTGTTATTGTTGCAGCAATAGAAATACACATACACAATTTCAACTCTGTATCTCTTACGGATTATGAGATATAGCTCACTGACAGATAGACTCACGAACTGATGGATGGTAGATGCTATAGAGTCCCGTAGGCACCCTGAGAGTACAAATCCCTAAAAAACGATATGACACATTGTCAAGTACATGTCATATTTATATGATTGGCTGCTGACAATTCATTAAAATCAACACTACTTAATATTAAAAAAGGTAGTTTGTTTTTTTGTTTGTAGGAGGGAATCTCTGAAAGTACTGGGTCCGACTGCAAACGTTTTTTCACCGATAGAAAGCTGTTTTATTCCTGAGTGACATAGGCTATATTTCGCATCCATCGGACTCCCGCAACCGTTACCAAGTCATCGGTCCACCTTGTAGGAGGCCTTCCAACGCTACGACTTCCGGTACGTGGTCGCCATTCCAGAACCTTTCGGCCCCAACGGCCATCCGTTCTGCGAGCAATGTGCCCTGCCCATTGCCACCTTAGTTTGGCGACACTTGGGGGAGGCCTATGTCCAGCAGTGGACGTCTTTCGGCTGAAATGATGATGATGATGATGATAGGCTATATTTTATGTACGCGGGCGGAGCCGCGGGCAAAAGCTAGTATCATATAATTATGCCTAGTTTCGTACCAAAAAACTGGGCATAATATGTGCTGTAGGTGTATACTGTACAGGCTTTTGAATTTCAACGCTTGCACGAACGATCGTTTTCCTACGTTTGATATCTTACCATTGAAGTTAATTTTGGATGGGAAATCCCCAAAGAAGTTTTCCCACACTTCTCTCTTTGGGTCGAACACTAAGGAAAGTCAGACTTTTACTGACACACGTCTTCCGTTAGTGGCCCTTTGCGTTCCTAGACCGCGGTGACTATTTCGAACAAAGCCGCCAGTTTTACTGAGTTTTTTGTTAGAGAATTGGCTGAGAGCACATGGAGCGAGTACCTGCCTGTGGCAATTTGTACTAAAACTGTCTGATAATAGCGGAAAACCTCTTTTTTAGGGTTCCGTATCCAAAGGGCAAAAACAGAACCCTATTGCTAAGACTCCACTGTCCGTCTGTCAGTCGCCAAGCTGTATCTCATGAACCGTAATTATCACGGTTGAAAAATTCGAAGACATGTGACATCCACCAACCCGCACTGGGCCCGCGTGCTGGATTACGGCCCATTCCCTCTCCTAGAGAGGAGGCCTGAGTCCCAGCAGTGGGAACATTATAAGGCCGACTATGCTAAGAAGATTTCTGACAATAATAAATTGATGTGATATATTCGTATAGAAATCATTCAGCGTCTTTCACCTAGATTAACAATTTGGAAATCTAGTAGATACGAGTACAAAAGCTTTGAATTCAAATGTTTGGATTTGTAAAGGAAATTATGCAAACATCACATTCATCAATTTGGAAATAACTCGTTACAAACATCATGTTTGTGTATCAATCAATCAAGGAACCTATCAATAAACAAACAGCTTGATTTCGAGCAATTGTTACATGCGAATCGGACGCAGTTCACAGTTGAGTCAATTCATTCGCTATTTGCTTCTATTATGATATTGTGTTTGAGCAATGTTTGCAAAACTCCAATGACCCGTGAATAATTACATGTTCATACTGTATTGCTGAATAGAAGAGGAAGGGCAAAGTAAAGATTGATGGAAATGAAGAAAAGGGAGTTAGTGACAGGTGATAGGACAGAATGGAAGAAAAAAAACGTGTTGCGCCGACCCCAAATAACACGGGTTAGGGGCAGGAAGATGATGGTGATGACTGTATTGCTGAATATTTTTTTAAACAAGCAACTTCTGTCCGTTTTCTGAATTAGGATTTTGAAGTAGTGTTAGTCACTCTGCTTTCGCTTGAAAATCTGTCGAATTTTGGTATTAAAGCAGTTTTGGACATGTTAACTTTAAATTGACAATTTGCATACCAGTCATTTATTAGTATACTATTTATCTACTCAAGAATAAGTCAAGAGCAGTGATAGCCGAGTAATAACGGCCCTAACTTACGAGTTGTAGGTGGCGGGTTCAAACCCAGCCAGGCGCATTACTTTGTGTAATTTATTTCATCATCACTGCTCTCAAAACGGTGAAGGAAAACATCGTGAGGAAACCGGCATGTCCTAGAACCAAAAATTCGAAGATATGTGACTGAATGTCAAACCCGCACTGGGCCCGCGTGGTGGATTACGGTCCATTCCCTGTCTTAGAGAGGAGACCTGAGTCCCAGAGCAGAGAGAGTGAGAGCAGTGGGAACATTATAAGGCTGATTTATGTCTATTCTTATGCTATACAGTCTTGTGAGTTGCGATCAGGTGAAATTAAACTGGGTAATTGGCGTCAATTCTTTTAAATAATTAAATTAGTTTACTAGTTCACCAATACTACTACTCTTTTTTTTTTCATGTGAAATCATCAAATGACTCCTCTCGCTATCGGTGGAGCGAGAGTGTCAGACTTCTACTGACTAAAACCCACTTGTGTTCATTTAGTTGTCTTTTTGCGATCCACGGCCACAGTAATTCTTTCGACAAAGCCGCAGAATGTCTTCTCTTCTGGGAGCGTGATTGATTGCGTATTTACGCGTGCAAGCCAATTGAATCTCTATTAAATATTCTTCTTCTTGTCGTGTCGATGGAATCAATTTTTTTTCTGACTTGTATTAATTTGGCAACCTGTATAGCTATGATTTTGGCCTTGTATAAGTCATGAAAAGTGCAGGTGGCCATGCAGGACGGGCAGCATAGCAGGTGACGCACGTCCTGTGCAGCAGCTCCAAGTCCACACATCGAATGTGTAATTCATGCCTAAAAATGTCTGTCTACAACTCGAGTGGCCGTGATAACGCTCAAGCTCAGTACACCAAAAGGACTTTCTAACTATACTGGTCAAAAAGTCCCAAATACTCAGGATGAACCATGTGATATTCATAAAAAACTGAAAGTAAATTTTCCTTCAAGCGTAAAATTCGGAACTACTACTTGAAGTCCTCTCAACTTTGGTTTGGTCTTCGTCAGAATTATTATTAAGTTCTCTTGATGATTTGATATTTACCCGACTGCAAGAAGGGTTATGTTTTTCATAGTATTTATTAGTTTATAATTTTAGCTATGTATTTTATTATTATACTTAAATAACTTATTTTTTATTTTATTTTTTCTGTTTGAAGTATCTGTTATTTGTTTATTGTGCAAGCCTACCACAGTGTTGTCTTTTTAACCCAAAGGTTGACTGGTAAAGAATGCCTTGTTGCATTAAGTCCGCTTATGTACCACTACTGTACATGAAGTTTAAATAAATAAATAAATATTTCAGTAGCGACTGTCCCACACACTTCGGACTTAATGACAATCGTCACTGTTACATAGAATATCACTTTGTCTCATCATATCCCTCACTGGTGGGCATACAACCGAACGTACGTATATTTTGGTACGTAGACGACAATCCGTCTCGCGGTCGTACACTGGTGTGCCAATCTATATTTATCTAAAAGCGGGGCAATATGAGTCACTGTCACCATGCGAATGTGACTAAGTGTACGTCATTGCCGACTTCAGCTGAGAGATTGAGAGATGATACTGTGGGTATTGACTGAAGTGGACCAACTGTAGGCTTGGTGGCCTGCCCCTGTACCATGACGTTCAAAGTAAGATTGTTTCATTCTTATTTCTGTGTGGGTAAGAGACAGAGCTATACAGGTTGTCTAGCGCCATCTCTTACCCACAATGGAATGGGAATAAAACAATCTTACTTTAAACGTCATGGTAGCCCCCCTAGTAGAGAACGCCTTGTTGCATTAACTCTGCTTGTGTATCCACTATGGAGTATGTCTTCAACTCGTTGTTTTCAACATATACATGCATATGAAATTTTATTCGATTCCTACCTACAGCAAAAATGTTTTGGTCTGTGTGTCTGTTCCAGCTTCTCCGAACCATCTGATTCATAACATGATTTTAAAGAGTGTCAACGAAGTTTCTTGCACGTTCTTCTCCATAGAGATCTCTACGAATTGGGACGTGGAATTTAGCTTCACTTTTTTGACTGAACGACATTTTGACAATTCAAAAGTGCATGTAAATGATTTATGTATTTGAAATAAATGTTTCTAATTTCTGGACCGATTTTGACGTGACTTTCACTGGTAGTTAGCTGATGTTATAAGGAGTAACTTATGCCACGTATTAAGTAGAAAAAAAATCTTAATTTTTTTATTTTATTTTCTTATTTCATATATACCAAAGCTTGACTGCGATCCCACCTGATGGTAAGCAGCGATGCAATCATTGATGGTGAGGCGCACTAGTTTATTAAGAGCCTATTCACTCTAGCCTTGAAGACACCTAAATTATAGTTGGACGGGAAGACCGCAGCAGGCAAATTGTTCCAGTCCTTCGATGTACGCGGTATAAACGACGAAGCGAAACGCTTAGTCCGGACCGTTGAAGTTTCAACAACGTAAGGGTGGATACTCGCCGTACGTCGGGTTGTCCGATGGTAGAAAGGAGATGGCGGAATCAAGTCATGCAATTCCCGCGCAAATGGTACCAAATGGTATTGTGCTGTTCACGGACACCAGCTAAAAATAAATAAATTATATTGCGAAATGCGAAGATCTAGATCTTTAAAAATAATGGCATCATTACGGTGGGGAATGTGGGGATCCAGCTTGCTTTTTTGTGAAAAATTTGCACCCTTGCCGAAATCACAAAATGCTAAAATGCTTCTCCAACTGGTGCTTAGACCATAGACTGTATACTAAATTGGATCTAATAAAGTAGACGACGTTTGTTCTGTTTTTTAGGGATCCGTACCTCAAAAGGAAAAAACGGAACCCTTATAGGATCACTTTGTTGTCCGTCCGTCCGCCTGTCTGTCTGTCAAGACCCTTTATCTCAGGAACGCGTGGAGGTATCGAATTGAAATTAAATCCATATACTCAGGTCTGCCGACCTTTGAAGCTGCGAAAAATCAAATGTCTAAGTTAACTAAAAAAAAGTTACAGCCTTTATGTCGCTAAAAAAACGTATATTTCGACTCTCGAGGAAATCAAAATTCATAGGGTACTTCCGTTGACCCAGAATCCTGAAATTTGGCATAAAGCAAGGTCTTATAGCACAGGTATAGGAATAAATCTGAAAACAGTAAAGTTGTTAAGTCACAAAAAAAAAAACTTTATTTGCGATTCGGAAAAATCTTCGAGATTCCATTCGCGAATTGAACTACTTACATATGTAAGTTTGTACAGAACCCTCTGTGCGCGAGTTTGAACCACAGTAATAAATAAACTACTACGTCATTGCCAAGCTAGCTAAGTGTTTGTCGCAGTACCAATGCCTATATCACTTCACCAATGTTTTCGAACTTAACACACTCCACACTAGAAAAATCAAGTACGTGCACACTAACAAATTGGTATACGTACCGATGCGTATCTTTACAGTATCTCAGTAATGGACACGATTACTCCGGAGTTCTCAAGAGAAAAAGTGGTAATACTTGTGAGCACATATCCCGGACACGCCCATCTCACATTACAGAACTTTCCTATTAACACTCAATTATACATACAAATTCCATTGAGTAGTAACCGAGAGTACGAGCGCAGCTATGGACCCGGGCCTCGAGTAAACCGATCTTAGAACCGGTTCTACCCCAATTACCTCCTCCCTCCCAACACTAATTGGACTGCTATCGAACTCGCCGTATTCCATGTATAAACACTGTGTCATTTCTCAGAACATATTTCGTTCGGGATACGACACTGTGTTGGCACTCTAGAAGGGTTGATTAGTCCGCTACTGCGAGCTCTTCGTTTTCCAGTTACAGCCACCGTGTGAACGTTATTGAGTAATTTTCGACCAGGAGTCGCACAGTGTCTTGACTCTGTTCTGGTGGACTGCGAATATAAGGATGCTGTTTTCCAACTACATACACGGTGCGATTATTGTACTGGGAATATGGCACGGTGTAGAGTTTTTTTACGCGCGCGTTTCTTCCCGTGTGTGCTTTGGGGACATTAGAGATTCCTTGAATGCTTAAGATCTTAGATTCTTAAAGGCTGGCTCGCCTAGTTTTTGTTCCGTAATAGTTTGGATATTAGGGCCAAGCTTATTTTGGCAAAACTGTGTTGGAGTGCACCATTTTAGTGCAGACCAAGAGATCTATGGACCCGTACTAGGTACTCGCTAGCGGTTTTTAGGCTCAACACTTACTCAAAACTAAGAGGTATTTTCAGGTTAGGTGGGTCGCTTTTCGGGATGGGGTGGCTATTAAATCTTATTACAAACTTTTATTTAGTTTCACCTGTAACTAACCGACTTCCAAAAAAGGAAGAGGTTCTCAAGTCGTCTGATTATTTTTTTCAAATTTTGTAAGTTGAATTTCAGCCACTTTCCAGTGTTCAATTGAGCTGAAAATTGCACACGGCACAGGTTCATTTCAATGCAATTTTTAATAACAAAAAGCTTTTAGAAAAACAATTTTTAAAATGAGCAAATGCGATCACGTTTCACGTCACTGATCAGTGATCACCAATTGTTCTATTCTTCTATTAGATAATGGTGGACTGATCAGTATGGAAAACAGCATTACATAATGGCATTAGAGGCTAGCCTGGCCACACGCATCGTTAATTAGAGAAGTGCAGGCATCGGCGTCGCGGCGTCGATACCGTCACGAAGGCATCCACTCTGTTTACTTTATAAACACTAGCCGGTTACTGGCGCGTGCTCCAAGCTATGAGCGGACGCGTTTTACACGCAGAGGGAATATTTATACATTTTATACTACCATATTTTACAGGTAAACCTTGTAGATTGTCCTTGGATAGAATAGAATAGAATATAATACACACTAATGCACTAGCATAGCGCGTACAGGAATAATCGCTGGTTAGTATAACGTTCCATTAAAATAGTTTTTAGTCTAAGGGGCCTGCGAGTTGGTTTCGACTCCTCATAAGCATTCCAAAGTTCCAGGACCCCCGGGGTTCTGAGATATTACTAACCCATAATAACATAATTGTTATTATGGGTTAGTCAGAACCCTTAAAAAATTGGTAATCTTTAAATAATTAGTACTTATCATCATTAGATGATACTAATTATTTAAAGATTTTTCAATTCTTCGTTAAATACTCAAAGAGGATTTTACTCAATAAAAGTCTGACACTTCTCGCTCCATCCAGAGCGGGAAGAGTTATTTGAGAATTTCTCAGACGTTTCTTAAAGTTATTATCAGAGGTCGGAATTAGGTAGAGTTATTCATGTACTTGCATCATCATCATCATCATTTCAGCCGAAAGACGTCCACTGCTGGACATAGGCCTCCCCCAAGCGTCGCCACAACGAACGGTCCTGTGCGTCTCCCATATATCCATCGGACTCCCGCAACCGTTACCAAGTCATCGGTCTACCTTGTAGGAGGCCTTCCAACGCTACGTCTTCCGGTACGTGGTCGCCATTCCAGAACCTTTCGGCCCCAACGGCCATCTGTTCTGCGAGCATGTTGAAACTTGCATCGAAATGTTGAAATTAATATGCATCTTCCTGGGATGTCTAATGAAAAATCCCGTGTGACTAGAAATATTACAAATAAATAAATAATGAAAACCTCAGAGATAGATACGTCAAATAAAACAAAGATAATTAACATACAATTTTTATCAGTATTTTTCACTGAAAAAGATCTATCTACGTCAACTGAGGTGAGGTTAACAAATTTATACACTTCCTCCTCCTCGTCATTAATGCAGGATTTTTTTTATGCTATATTTCTGATAGCGCCATAAAAAAATTCTGCTCTCATAGGTATTTCTCGTTTGCGGAATAATAATTCATACTAATATATTATAAATAATTGAAAGTAACTCTGTCTGTCTGTCTGTTACACTTTCATGGTTAAACTACTGAACCGATTTTGATAAAATTTGGTACGAAAGAAGGTTGAATTCCAAGGATGGACATAGGCTACTTTTATTCGTTTTCGACTTCGACTTCGCTTTCGCAATAACCAACATTCACACGGGCAAAGCCGATGGCAGAAGCTAATTCTAAATAAATATTTCTTTCTAAAAAATATTGGCTTTCATTAATAAATGATATTTATTTTGAAAATAGGTTTTTTAAAAACACTTTTACACGTCCATTTTTTTGTCAATTTAAACTAGATGAAGCCGATGTTTCCTAGCTTACTACTCTTTTTTTTATTGGGTGGGAAAATCATCTTATGACAAATCTCGCTCTCGGGCGGAGCGGGAGATAGTGTCAGACTTTTACTGACTAAAAACCCACTCCTGTTCCTTTTTGCCTTCGTCCCAGGGCCCCGGGTTTCACTTTCACACTATCCGTGGCTAGCTTACTACCCTGAGAAGAAACACCGAAACAAACTCAGGGTCAAAGTCTCTTATAATGGCGCGATGACGTCACGCCGGTAAAGCCGGCGTTCGCGTGAATTTGAGAAGGCTAATCAATCCATACAATAAATATGTAATGGTCAAATCATTGAGATTAATAAGACTCGCACAAGCTATCGACTCGCGAACGCTTATTATTTGTACCACTATCAACTTTGGTATGCTGCAGAGAACGAACCGACTGCGCTTGACACCGGGGAAGTTGTGTGTTTCCTGCAATATTGCCCAATACGAGATGCGACGTGAGAACCGCATTTCGACTTCTAAATGAATGCTGTTATTTCAAACAATCACGACTAGCCAACGCGGTGTTGTACAACTGATTTTTACAAATGAAACCTCTTTTGAGATTTGTTTTATTAATTTGCTTAGAACATACTAGCCCGCGTGAAAAGAAATTACCCCAAGGAAACCTACTCCCGGGATTATAGTAGATTATGTGACGTAATAGTAAGCGAGCAATGGGTAGCTCGCTGTCCGACCGTCCGGTAACTGTCCGGACAGAGCCCAAGCCGTCGAAGGCGCGTAGTGTTCCACGCGCGCCTCAAGGAGATGTCAGCAACCGTAGGGGCCCAGGAGGGTCGAAGCCTACTGGAGCCATGGGTAATGCGAAAGAGATCCCCGGGGTCCTGGAACAATAGCAAAGAAGGAACAGCAGTGGGTTTTTAGTCAGTAAAAGTCTGACACGCCTTCTCGCCACGCCCAAGGGCGGGGGATGTCATTGCATGATTTTCTCAAACCTATTTGTGTAAAATATTGCATTTCTGTGTTTATAAACGTAGTGCGTTGATACAAACCTATAATTTTTATTAGAAGGTGGGCCCTGGATTTGGATTTGTATCCTCCTTTCATAATAATTATTATAATAAATCCGCAGGGCAGTTTTGTGGCGAACTGTTGGGCATTAGCGACCCCACGGACCCGATCTCTCTCTCTCGAATTCTTGTTCTTCATCTCCGGCTTGCCTTTATTGGGCGGCCGTAGTGAACACTGACGAGGAACAGAGCTCCCACCTCTCTCTTGCCTTTATTGGCTAGCTTGAGTGGAGATTCGCAAGAGCAAACGTGCTCGGGAGAAGTATGTATAATCCAGTAAGGTGCTGGTAGGGATCTTGACCGTAAACCGGGATTGTCCTGATAGCCGTGGTATACCTCTCCACTCCTCAAGCACCTCAGGATATGTTACCCTCTTGTTGATATGTCACTTCGTGCTAGCGACCGTTTTTGGGGGCCCATTTATTGAGTGTGCAAGTCACCCCCTGCCTTTTTATCGATGGAAATTAATAACATTATTCAGGCAGGGGCCATAGTCTTAACAAGTTCCTGGTAAACAGTCCACTTAAGACTCCATAAACCATAGCCTTTTAGTTTTCCAAATGTCGCAATAGTTTCCCACCAACCGGGCGTTATCCTTGGATGCACTAGCATAGTACGTACAGGGATAATCACCGGTTTGTACCACTTTCCATTAAAGCGTCTAAAAGGGCCTCTGCGAGTTGGTTTCGGCTCCTCGTACGCCTTCCAAAGGTCCAGGACCTCAGGGTCCTGAGATAAATGAATGTATAAAAATTATAATAATAATATTCCACAACTATCACACAACGCCGTCTAGTTCATGGACGCGCAGTGGTTGAACTTTGGCTGCTGCGCTGCGTAGGTATCGCGGGATCGATTCCCGTTCGGAACAATATTTTGTATGGCCTACTGATAATTGTTCCGGGTCTGGGTGCTGGTTGTGTGTGAGTTTACATGTTTGTGAACGCAGTCACGATATCGGAGTAATTCCTAGTGTAGGGCAGTTTTTAGGGTTCCGTAGCCAAATGGCAAAAAACGGAACCCTTATAGATTCGTCATGTGTCTGTCTGTCCGTCCGTATGTCACAGCCACTTTTTTCCGAAACTATAAGAGCTATACTGTTGAAACTTGGTAAGTAGATGTCTGTGAACCGCATTAAGATTTTTACAAAAAATAGAAAAAATACAATAAATCTTGGGGGTTCCCCATACTTAGAACTGAAACTGAATTTTTTTTTTTTCATCAAATCCATATGTGTGGGGTATCTATGGATAGGTCTTCAAAAATAATATTGAGGTTTTTAATATCATTTTTTTATATACTGAATAGTTTGCGCGAGAGACACTTCCAAAGTGGTAAAATGTGTCGTCGTCCCCCGTAACTTCTAAAATAAGAGAATGATAAAACTAAAAAAAATATATGATATATGTACATTACCTTATAAACTTCCACCGAAAATTGGTTTGAACGAGATCTAGTAAGTAGTTTTTTTTTAATACGTCATAAATCGTAAACCGCAATATACCTTTTAAGTTTGTACGGAACCCTCAGTGCGCGAGTCCGACTTGCACTTGCCCAGTTTTTTTTTTTCAAAAGTGTCATACATAAATACCTACAGCTTAGCATTAACGCCGAGTTGCTAGCCTTTCAGTTTTCTATTACTTGCATTTCGGGATGTGCGCGTCTGAATTCCATAGGTACCTAGTTTAATTCCGCCAAACCCATTCCATCGTCGGACCACTAGACGAACGGCGATGCGCCACCGGTACATGGTGGACAACTCACCCATACGCACAAAACGTTTTGGGAACATATTATTTGTGCTTACGCTAAGGAGTGGAATTTCCTGCCGGAGTCTGTGTTTCCTGACAGCTACAACTTGAAGGTATTTAAACCGAGAGTGAACAAGGTAACTTCTAGACAAGCGTGCTCCATCGTCGACTACATCATCGCTTACCATTAGGTGTGATAATGGTCAAACGCAAGTCTATCACACTTCTATTATAAAAGTGAAAGTTTGTGATGGTGTGTGTGTGTGTGTGTGTATGTTTATTACTTCTTCACGCTCAAACGGCTTAACGGATATCGATAAAAAAATTTTTTTTAGGGTTCCGTACCTCAAAAAAAAAAAAAAAAACGGAACCCTTATTATATAGGATCACTTTGTTGTCCGTCCGTCTGTCTGTCTGTCTGTCAAGACCCTTTATCGAGAGGTATCGAGTTGAAATTAAAACCATATACTCAGGTCTGCGGACTCTTACCCCTGAGTTTGTTTCGGTGTTTCTTCTCAGGGTAGTCGGCTAGGAAACACCGGCCTCATCTAGTTTAAAATGACAAAAAAAAAATGACGTGTAAAAGTGTTTTTTTAAACCTATTTGCAAAATAAATATCATTTATCGTTTATCTTGAAGCTGTAAAAAAATCAAACTTGTAAGTTAACGAGAAAAAAGATACTTCGGTTTATGTGGCAAAAAACGTACATTTCGACACTCTCGAGGAAATCAAAATTCTTAGGGTACTTCCCGTTGACCCAGAATCCTGAAATTTGGCATAAAGTAAGGTCTTATAGCACAAGTATAGGAATAAATCTGAAAACTCTAAATTTGTTGTTACGTCACAATTTTTTTTTGCAATTCGGAAATATCTTCCGAGACTCCATTCCGAGAATTGAACTATTTACATAGGTAAGTTTGTACGCGAGTCCGACTCGCACTTGCCGAGTTTTATTAATTTATATAAACCAGTAGGTACTTGACTGCGATCCCACCTGATGGCATAAGCAGTGATGCAATCGTTAATGGCATTGAAACTTGGCAGACGAGTTGAGCAAGTCTTGGAATATAGGATACTTTTTATTCCAGTAGTTTCCCTTGGGATAATTATCTAATATGACGCGAGCAAAGCCGCAGGCAGTGGCTTGTTAATAAAATTTAAAAAAAGCTCACATATCTACTGAAATCGGTCTCTAACACTAACAATGATATTATATACATATAGGTAATCATGTCATCACATATAACGTTGACTGGCCTGTTGGTCGGGTAGTTAATGGAGCCAACTGTTATGCCGAAGGTCGTGGGTTCGATTCCCACCCACAAGACAAATGTTTGTCTGATGAGCACGATCCTTTGTTCTGTGTCTGGGTGTAATTTATCTATAATAATGTATGTATGAGAGCAGTGGTGGCCGAGTGGTAACGGCCCCGACTTATGTACGAGTTGCAGGTCGTGGGTTCAAACCCAGCCAAGCGCATTACTTTGTGTAATTTATTTCGTCACCACTGTTCTCAAGACAACAGGCATGTCTAGAACCAAAAAATCGAAGACATGTGACATCCGCCAACGCGCACTGGGCCCGCGTGGTGGATTACGGCCTATTCTCTCTCCTAGAGAGGAGGCCTGAGTCCCAGCAGTGGGAACATAATAAGACTGAATATGCTATGCTATGCTATGCTAATGTATGTATCTAGAAACATATAAATATGTTTATCAGTTGTTTACTACTCTTACCACAAGCTCACATTAGGTTGGGTCTCGATAGCGTTGTGTAAAAGCTGTGGAATATTATTATTATCATCATAGGTGCTGAAATCAAGGGCTCACTTCAGGGGCTTGTCAAGTACTCGATAAGAGGATTATTTCCTTACTGCGTCATAGATGGTGTGCAAGGACGCCTTACAACTTCAAAGTTACTCGTGGCTACATGTCATTTCTTGTATAGCAGGGACTGGCCAAATTTGAACGTTTTTATCTTTACACAGTATTAAAACAAAGTCACTTTGTTTATCTGCTAACATCTGATAAACAGCGCAACGAATTTGAATGTGCAACGAAGTTATTAATATACGAAGAGAGATTCTGTAATATATATATATTACATATATTCTGTGTTTTTGTAATTTGTTATATTAAGAGTCACCGCCGAAATCAGATTATAAACAAACTAGCTTTTTCTCGCAGCTTCGCCCGCGTATATAAAATACAGCCAATGTCACTCAGGAATAAAGCAGCTTTCTATCGGTAAAAAAATATTTGCAATCGGACCAGTACTTTCAGAGATTACCTCCTACAAACAAAAAAAAACTGGACAAGCACGAGTCGGACTCGCGCAGTAAGGGTTCCGTACAAACTTACCTAAGAAAACAGTTCAATTTCCGAATTAACTACGAAGATTTTCCAGAATTGCAAAAATACTTAGTATTTTATTCTGACGTAACTACAAAGCAGATTTCAGATATTTCCCTATACTTACTTGTGCTATGAGGCATTGCTTCATGCCTTTCAGGATTCTAGGTAAACGGGAAGTATATCCCTATGAATTTTGATTCCCTTGAAAGTGTCGAAATATACGTTTTTTGCGACATAAACGGCCGTATCCTTTTTTTTCGTTAACTCAGAAGTTTGATTTTTTCACAGCTTCAAGGGATCGCAGACCTAAGTACATGGTTTTAAATTTCAACTCGATACCTCCACGCGTTCACGAGATAAACAGTCTTGACAGACAGACGGAGAACAAAGTGATTATATAAGTTTTCAGTTTTTTTTTTTTTGAGGAACGGAACCCTAAAAACAAACTTTACCTCTATAGAATATTAGTGTAGAATACGTTACGCATGTCATTCGATAAAGAATCGAAAGGCGCAGCATTTGAAAAATCGAACACAAGGATTGTAACCAAATGGTGACGCGTTATTATATCGCGTAAGTCAGTGTCCTGTGTTGTATGGAAAAGTCACTGCAAAAGCACGTAACTGAGTCTTATTGCCGTAGCCACGAGTTACGTGCCTTTCCATTCATTTGCATTTCTTCAGTGCATCGAGATATAAGTACTAACGTACTAGAGAAGCTACGTCAAATAACTGAATTGTCTCATTTTCGTAATTTGAATCTTTAGTTCGCTGCAGCGCTAAAATAATAACAATTCGTCTAAACCGTAACTAATTTACCACAGCGCTAGATTTGCTGCGGAAGTGTATTTATTCTCGGCAAAAAGGTCTTAAGCGCCATGTAAATCACGGCACTTACGCGTTTTCTTCGACAAAGTGCGGCGCGATCGCCGCAGTTGAACGAGACAAAGTAGGAATTTACGGTGTCTTCTCTAGTACGTTAGTACTTATATCTCGATGCTTCAGTGTCAAGTTTAGAAAGTAATTAGTTTTTGCAACAGAACACAGTCACTTTGTTTTCCATTGGCTTTTCCAGTAAGTATTTGGTAGTAAATGTATCGAGTTAGCCTTCTCGGCTAGCTTCGCTATCGTAGTCAATATTACCTACTTGCTATCTGCAATAAAATTCTCAGTTCCATTTTATCGATATCACGCAATTATTCCACATAATTATTATCCAGTTTTGTAGGCACTTGGCATACAAAACTACACCAATTTTAAAGTAAAATCAATTGGCGAAAACTGAATTTCGTTCGAAAAAATCCCGCCAAAACTCCATCCGTAGTGTTCTAATTTTAAAAACGAAATCTGTTTTTCTTTTTTAAGAGGGTCCTTTAGAGCATGGTTTAAAAGCTTAAGAAAAATCCAACGCGATATTTGATGAAGAGGCAATGCAAAAAAAGAACGATAACGCCTGAAAACTCTGTTGGCATTCGGTTATTCCGCGATTTACTCGATATTTCACAAAACTTGTTCCAGGAAATACGTGTTTTTTTAAACCCATAAAGGTTTATCAGAAAAATTGTCGTCATTCAGAATCTCGATATTGATGTACTTTTTTTATTTTTAATATAAATATGAGTACACTATGGAGGGCCAAATTCACGTAAAATAGCAGATTTTCAGAGGTCTTTACTAGATTAGTTTTACTCAAATTTATGTTTCGATTTCTATAAAAGCCTAGATAATATCCAAAAAATATCTGTGTATCCAGAATATCTAGAGAAAATGTGTTATAACATCATAATCACGTAAGAGCTTGTATTAAAAAGTACCTCGAAAAGGAAAAAAGGTTATATATAGTATTTACCGAGCTACCCAACGCGTCATCCGCAAGACCGCGCCTACGGTGGCCCGGGATCCTGTGGCGGGGGCTGAGGCGTGAGAATGTCCGTTCCCTCACAGTTGCTCCCAGCTATTTCGCTCGCATTACTGCTTCGCAGAAGGAGGAGGTCGCTACGCAGTCCCTTGCAACACGAGAGTCTACCATCACCAAGCACCTACACGAGGACAAGGCGGTGCTCCATGTGGGGATAGACTTCCATCACAAAAGTGACACCTGAGCGTTTCTTTCACCTGGAATCTAAAACTCCCAAACTGGCCAAGTCTGGTCTAAGGAGTTGAAGAAAGTGACGACGTGACACCTCTCTAGCCACTCGTCAGTATCACTCACAATCGTTTACGAGTTGAAATGAAAATGAAACCAGTTGTGGTTGACGTATCCGAGGTTACAGGCATATGTTGTGCATGGTTGAGCAGTAACAATGGTAATCATAATCATAACCACAGTAAACCACAATGCTCTCATGTTTTAATTCAATTCAATTCAAAATATTTCATTTCACATAGGACTACATGGGCACTTATAAAAAGTCAGAAGCTAATGCACGGTTCTAATTGGTCGTTTCCTATGGAGAAGAGAAAGAAATTCCACGGTTACTCTTTTAAAAATAAAAGGTTTTTTACAATGTTTCCATATTACATTATTATTAGGTAACATAATGAAACACCATAGTTTGGTTAGCGATTGACTTTTTATATATTATTTGAAGGCACCAACATCGCGGTCATACATTGGGAAAATAAAAAAGGTTGTAGGAAGTAATCACAAGGAAAAAATAATTAATGATAATGTAGTTATAGTATCGGACGATGATGATGACGACCAACCATAACTGACCATTCTCTCCACATAGTGCCTCGAATAAGGGAGTAAGGACTCTCAACCACTGCTTTCAGGATGCTATTACCACTGATCCGCGTTCTGAGCATCAGTGATGCGACTATTGTATTAACCATCAATTTTTTTAATCGCGGACACAACATTTTAATACCAACAACTAATACCACTGGTATTTGTTTGGACTAGTATTAAAAAATTATTTTGATTAGGTTTGACTGAGCTGACTGTACCAAATTCAAGTTGTTGGTATTCGTTCGGAAGGAAAAATAAATATGATTTCAAAGTACTATGTGGTATTAGTTTTTGGTATTAGAACGGAATAAGTAAGGACCACACCACACCACAACCAATTCTTATTTTACGACTGTTACCTCAAAGCAATGTCGTAAATATCTCCTATTAGATATTCTTGAAATCACCTTGATAGCTAGTCTCCTTATTTAATCAACCTTAATACTTCTAAATAAGGTTGACATTCGTTAGATTTTCTATGAATTATGAATCACATTTTTCTTGTGAAGTGAGACAGGATTGGTATGGGGCTGACGTGAATGTCTTCAGAAACATTTTAATAGCTAACATGAACTCCTACTTTCTACTTATTAGTTTTAATTTGTAAAGAAAATTAACCTACATATCATCAGAGATCTATTGTAATTATATTCAAATTAAGAAATCGACACATCCTACGCATAAAGTCACAACATAATATTTTTTAAATAAAATTTTTAAAATATTATAAATTAAAGTAAATATTATTATTTCTTATTACATACAGCGTCTGGTGATCTTAAACTGGATTATTAATTTTATAATGCAAAACATCGGTTAAAAGTGCATTGACAATAAATTACAAAAACGACTCTCCTGAAAAAAAAAAAACACTTTTCCCTTACGACTTTATGCATATCGAAATATAAAATTACTATTATTTGCTTCAATAAATAATTATCCATTAAAATTCCTTTCACAAAATTAGAGCCAAAAAAGCAAAATTGCGCCGAATCGAATTTTAAGTACAACCATCAAAATTAGAATCGATTCAAACGACATCTGGCGGCTATAGTGGTTCATCTAGTACTTAACGTGGCCATGCGGATAACTTGACTTATCCAGTCAACGCGATCCGGAAGCGTATCTTTGTAACACTTTTCCACACAGCGCCTAAATGGGCTTTCAACATCCCGACATTATTATTTACGACCCCGAAACCCATTGATTTATTATGCCCCACAGTATTAGTCGGTGTTTTCAAATACACGGTCATAAAATAATCGTAAAAGCCGGACAAAGAACTGTATTCACCACAGATTGTAGAGCTGCTTGAGTGTGTTGTATGTTGCCACCCCAAAATACTTGTTAATGTATCGACATTAATTATATTTTAGTTTGTCTACACCATGTCATAAAGCGGTCTTCTTGGGCGTTCCCTTTTCAAGTGGGTCTCACAATTTAATCACGAGTGTGGCCGATGTAGCCACTTTTTAGGGTTCCGTAAACAAAGGGTAAAACGGGACTCTATTACTAAGACTCCGCTGTCCGTCCGTCTATCTGTCTGTCTATCCGTCTGTCACCGGGTTGTATCTAATGAACAGTGGATAGTACGGAACCCTTTGTGCGCAAGTCTGATTCGCACTTGGCCGGTTTTTCTTTTATAGCATGTTTTACAGCAATCTGTCTGTTTTTTTCCAATCTGTTTTCCTTCTAACCTGATTCTACTGTGTACCAATATTGTAAGTGTATGGAGCAACTACATATCTGAACTCAACTACCCAGTTACTAACAGGTAACTCGGTACACTGCTAAAGAGCTACAAGGACCTTACCATGACCTGTTCAAACACTCTACATAGCTCTATCCCTTTAACAGTTCAGTTTATGTCGTAAAATGGATCGCGTTAAGAGGTCGTGGTAGGGCCTCAGATGACAGTCGGTTCCTTTCAACATTCTTAGACGAATGCTCCAGGGTAGCTTTTAATTCTCTTTTCGTAAGTTTTTTTGCAATTTGCAGTTCAGTATAGGATAACAAAAATTATATTTACGGCTATGACATGTATGTATTTACACAACTATGCTCATTAAAAACATCATTATAACTCTCGTTAAAAAATATATATATAATTATTAAAAATGAATTAATTTAAAAGTCATCGGGGTAGATAAAGTCGTTATTCTAATGAATCCCGATGACATTTTTAATTTTAAAAGTAATTCATTCATTTTTTTTTTTTCACTAAAAATGTTAGAATAACGATTTTATAAAATTTAAATTAAAAAGCGCTGGGGGGTCCAGAATAATGTACTGGATCCATGGTATTCGTTTGTGAAAGACCCTGTATACATATAATTACGTACGTTTATTTTATCTAGGTACATATTATATTTTTAGAAAAAATAGGGGTCTATTTTCTTAATAATCTTTTTTATACTCCTGCCATGTTTTCTCTTCACTAGGTAGCCTTGGTCGAAAGGTATGAGATTGTACAAATGTTCCAACCAATCAATTGTTATATTGTAAGCATAAATTCCAATGTTATATACACTATCCTCTTTTTTTGTAATGATTCATTTTTAATTTTATTTGTCTACTTTCTATTTTTTTTTTTTTATAATTGTATGATTTTTTACCCATTTTGTAGGTATGTTTAGTTTTTTTTGTGGTAATAATTAATTTTTTTTTATCTCTTAAAATAACATTCAATGTCATAACTATCATGGTGTAAGCTGTGCATACTTATAATAGGCATGCATACCAGATACTAAATATTAATATTATTTTTCACAATAAATCATGTATGTAATGTTGTTGGTGTGCCCATAAATAAATAAATAAATAAATAAAGGTAGAGAATGCCTCGTTGAGTCTGCCTTTGTGTTGTTGCATGAAGTTTTAATAAATAAATAAACTTCAAGTTTTTATTAAAATTTAACATCTTACCTCTTCTCAAAGTTATAGATTATCTTAACGTGCTTTCGGAAGCACGAAGAAATCTCGGTATAGACCCAATGGATGATCACATAGTATGACAATGGACTTGGACCGACTTCATCTAGTGTTGCACAACTTCGAAGACCGAACCTTGCAGCTCCCCGTCCGTCCACTCCGTTATCTACCAGATAGGTGGGTAAAGTCTACTGTCGACCCACAGTTGTATTATGTTAATACTAGCTTTTTGCCAGCAACTTTGCCCGCGTGAAAATAAGTTTCTGCATACTTTGGCCCCCCTTTCATCCTTTTATGGAGCAAATTTTGGAAAATCCTCTCTTAGTGCTCGCCTACGCCATAAAAGGAAAATTGTTGCAAAATTTCACACTCCTAGTCCAAGTAGTTTCGGCTGTGCGTTGAGATCTCAGTCACTCAGTTTCTCCTTTTATATTATGTTAATATTAACCGGCTCTTATAAGTAGGGGGTGAAAAAGGCCATTAGTCTTGTACCTAATGATAAAGAAAGCAGTAAAAAGGTCGGAGGTTTCAATCAACGCCATTACGACTTGTTTTATTATTTAAAAACTGGTAGTTCGTGGGCTATGAAGACGTAAAATATTCCCGCTTTACGTGTCAATTGGACGTTTACACGTGACGGTACGGATACGATTTCGACTCCTTATTTAAATTAATCGTACACTGTTTACTTTATGACCCTTCTGTTTGACCACTTTCTAACCTGATGGTAGGGCATGACATGGATCAGGGAGCACTCTAGCCTTAAAATAACCTGTAAACTCTAGACTGAAAGTGATAGCTGTTAAGAGAGGACAGACTTCGCCAGAAACTTCCATAGCTTAGCTGTATGCACAATGTAAGTATTTTCAAACGTTTTGCGCGTGGTGGAAGTTCATCATGTATATAATTGTAACGCACATACATTTTGCTGTCCGATGATTTAACAGCCTCGGAAAAATTAATAAAGTTGTAACATTGAACATCAATGGCGTGACATAGGGACTAATCTACGAAATTCTGCATCGCGCAATTAGAGTTCGCCGCGCGATTTGAACATATATACAACAGCCCGAAGTAAAATCTCGGGCTGTAGTCCAGATTAGACAATAACATCCGTCTGGTCGGAGGATCCTCCCTTTTCAACGGTGGTTTGCGGGACTTTACACTTGGTTCCGCATACCTCTAAAAACGCTTAGAAATCGTAACGTGGCCGTATCGCTAAGAGTAAAACACATCTTTATACATCCTTTATTGAATAGAGACACAGAGGGCGTGTCGTACTTATGCGTATAAGTATGATTATAATATGTTTTGTAGTGTGGGAAATGAATGGCAGGAGCCGCCAACATAAGGGGCCCTCCGTCAACGCTTCGCTTTATAAAACCTATTTCATGCGCACCAGGTTTTGGGTTTTGTTCCTTTTATCTCGTGGGAGCAAATGCTGCTTGCTTAATGACCTCCTTTCTAAATTATAGTGAAACTTTTTTTCATTATAATTGATAGGCTCGCGCTTAACCACTATTTTATCTGATGGTAGACCATGATATATATGGAGTCTCACTCTTTTCTAAAAATATCCTATACACTTAATTTGCACGCTTGCTTGCAGGCAGAATACAGTAACTTTTAGGTTATAAGATCTTTCCTTGTAAACAATGTATTTCTTGCAAAAAAACATTTTGATTAAATCTGATTTGAGTTGATTTATATTTGATAGACTAGAGCTTGACCAGTATCTTTCCTGGTGTTAAGCTATGATGTGATCGACGATGGAGCACGTTTGTCTAGGAGTAACCTATTGCTCTTGACTTGAAGACCAAGGTTGCAGCTATTAGGAAACAGATTCCAGCAGATAATTCCTCTCCTTGGCTGTAAGCACAATGAATGTGTGCTGAAAACGTTTTGTGTTTAGTAATGCCTAGTAAGATAATGTTTAACGTAAGCTATTTCTTAAGAGTTTACTCTTTTTGTTAAATTAGTTTGGCAGAAAGTTTTTCGTTAGCTTCCAAATCTACACATGCCTCAGGATATTTTAATCAATTTTGATGTCTATTAATTTTGGTAGAAGTAACTAAATAACCTGATACAGTTGCGCACATTGAGGTAAAGAAGACCGGCGTAAAATACGAAGTAGTAACTTAAGAAACGATTGTAATAGGCTTGAACTATAATAAGTAGAAAGAAACTATATATAAATACATACATTATTGTAGAACAAAAGTTAAGTAAAAAGAAGTCAAACAATTGTTTTACCCAAAATCTATTTAGAGAAATTTACAAAATGGCAGCCCCAACCATTATGAATGAACGATGATGAAAGAAAGATAAAGTATGAAGTATAAAAGTACGAGAGGACTGTCTCAACAAAGTCTCCAATGACGTTGAAGGTAGCCAGATACAATGACAAAAAAGTAACTTCAGCCAAACAAGGCCAAATAAATCCAAACAAGGGGCTGTAAGGAGAGTGATTGTCTTCACGATCAACAGACTTAGTCCCACTTTCTGAGGAACAAAAGGATCTTCATCACAATGCATCAGAACAAATTCGACTCAAATCTAGCCTTGAATCTCTGACCACACGTCAAATTCGTATGGGTAGATTTTTTACCTAAATCGTTACGAAAATTCTATTTTAACTAGAATGATTCAACGGTGAGCGTATAAGTGAGACGGCAGGTCGTGCCCGTGTATGGGCCGCTCGTTACCGACGCCATATTAGGAGCCGGCGCAAGCGCAGGGCCCATTTACACCGCACGATGTTTTTGTTCAAACGAATTAAGTGGTTAGTTTTTTGTAACGAAGTGTGAAGTAAAATATACAGTCATTTACTATTGACGTGTTAGGATGGGTCGGTGTTTCTGACAGTATTTAAAAAAGAAGTTAAGCACACGCATCAAAATAAACTGAGTTGCATTATTTATAGAAGGGGATGTTTTACCACCACCGGATCGTTTAATTTTGATAGATTTCTGTATCTACTCGTAGTTATTGCGAAATAGGCTTTTTAATTATTAAAATTTACTGGGTTTTTCTTTTGATTATTATGTTTAAGACTAAAAGATTTAGCCGTGTATGAAAAACAACTGAGTGACAAAATATTGTTCTAAAAATAAAATGAAATATAGCGTGAAATGAAAATGAAACAACAATTTAATTTCTTTAAAATCTTTTATTGTGTACAATTATATACTATACTTGAGTTATCTCAAATCCAGCATGAAAAATAATCCCACAACCTTGTATATATTTCAAAATAAAAGGAGGTGAACAACTACTGAAAACACATTGCACGCAGACACGCAGTCATTCAAAAGTCCTAAACTTTACCACTCGCTCGTCTAAACTCTAGAGGAATGCTGGGAGCAGTTCTCATTTGAAGCATATTATTTTAAGAAATATCTTTCCATGAATTATAGTTTAATACAAAATAAAAAGATTTTAACTAACCTAATATTTTTATTTAATAATAAGTTTTTAAATTACCTACAGGATACCTGTACAATTTATACATATAAATAAAATTAAAATGTCATCTTTTTAATTTTTGTCTGTATCTTTGTTCCTGATAACTTCCAAAACGGCTGGACTGATTTTAATGCAAGCTAGCATGATTAATTAACCTATCTAATAGCGTAATTAGAGACACAATAGAAAGACAATGGCGCGTTAACGTCGGCGTTATTGCGGGGATCAACAGCTTAATAAGAATATAAAATAAAAAAAAACATTTCATCCTGTCTTTAGTGTTTGTTGATATAGCAGCAACAGAAATACATCAACTGTGAAAATTTCAACTGTCTCGCTATCGCGGTTTATGAGATATAAGCCTGGTGACAAACAGACGGACAGTGTAGTCTTAGTATTTAACCCTAAAAATACCTACACAATATATATCGTACGGTGTAAACGGTTATAAGGGTCGCCGCACATGAAAGGGCTGCGCATTACTGTGCATTGATCAGCACCAGTTTGGAACTTATAATGAGATGAGCTCACAAAAGGAAACCCTTACGTGTACCGCCATATACAGATATGTAGGAATAAAGTTATTGTTACCGCAGTCCGTAGTGGCTGCGGCCGTAGATAAGGATTTGGTAACTAGCAAGACAGAAAGACCAAAGCTGTTCGTGTGTAATGTTAGGGGCCCCACCGTAAGCGTGGACTTGCGAACGACGAGCAATGGGTAGCCCGCCGTCCGGTAACCGTCCAGCCCTCCTAGCCAAGTTACAACCGTTTCGTGTCGAATTCCGTTCTCCAATTGGTAACACCTCGGTGTCAGCAATTGTAAAAAACGATAAGTTGGTAGCCATGTTTTCTACAATAACAAAGGATGTCGCGTTGAACATTGTACAGTCACCCATTAAAAGTGCTTAGATACCTTAACGCCTATTTTCCCTTGCACGTTAGAGTTCAAGTTTTCGAAAATTAAACTAGATGGCGTTGGTTTCTTCACAGCTAAGTGGCGAGCAAAGGCAATCTCACAAAGTATAAACTTGACTTTTAGTTTAACAAATAATAGACACATGCGTCATCATTGTCGTCAACAACTGATTGTAGTTCATAATTTCATCGTTCAAATTAGAGTCATGTTGACCTAGCGGTTTAGCATGTGCAGATAGATGCGTAAATCAATGAGCCATGAGTTCAAATCTCACGTAGTACTCACACTTTTTGTAAGTTTTTTTGTAAGTCTTTTTGTAAGTAACAAAAGAATTTGGAAGGAATATTAAATCAAAGCTGTGGATATTTATTTGTAATATAATATTCAAGTGGGTAGTTACTCAGCAAAATGAAAAAAAATGCAGGTAAACAGTTGACAAAAGGCACTATTAAAAAATAATATGTTTATTTCTTACAATTTCTTAATCAAATTTAACAATCACCGTTTATTAATCACCGAATAAGATTATAATATTATATATAATTTCTTATTGAGGCCATAGCTTAAGTATTCGTTTCCAAAATTGGAAAGAGGTTTGAAGCTTATGTAACCTTAACGAAAACAAACAAAATACCAGATAATTTTATCACAAAGGTCAAAAGGATTAAAAATGTAGGCTAAAAACTATAAAATTGCACAACAACACATCAAGTGTTCATAACTTTTTTAAGTTGTTTTAAATACGGATATTAAGTTAAACACACATAACAAGGTCTCCAGTTAATACAGAAAATAAGTATATATATAGCATAGTGGTTCGTCGACCGACGTCCGTTTTCTTCGTACTCCCTTATCATGGTTTGATGCTGCAACATGTTTATTAGTTTTAGTCTGCCAGCTCTTTGATGGTGTTTCAAAGAACCCTCTTCTTCAAATCATCATATCCATAGAACAACTGTTTTTCTCAGCAACAATAAAACAGAAATATATAATATCCAATAATGATTATTATATAGGAGTTTTTTGTTTAAAAGCGTTAAAAAAAACTACTTACGTTTACACCGGTCTCTCTGGTTACTTCTGACAAGTTTTTGCCTTGATTATGCATAGCAATTATTTGAGTTCTTTTTACTAAATCTATATAACAATGCATATTTACTCATTTTCGTAAAATAAGTAGACAATACACCTGGTTAAAAATAAAATTGAACGAAAGGCGCTGGAACGATATAATCGAAATTAACTTAGCGAACAACCAATTGAGCTTAGTCATAACTCTTTGGTCTAAGTATTATTTATACTACCTACTAGTTATTTTTTATAAGTAAATCCATATTCAACCTACCCACTCAAGTTTGAAAACTAACACATAGATAATCAAATATTTATAAATTGATACTTATTCAATTTTAATATCTTCATCTCTTTAAAAGAAATTATAAATTATTTCAATGTTTGAAGAAACAAAAAGAAAGTACAAAAATAAGCATTAATTAAGCATTAATCATTTGAAGCACAGCGGCGCCATCTATTAACAGTATAATGTAATGTTGTCGATAGCAACATTTCAATCAGGTTTTACGCTAGATGGCGTCATTTCTCGCTTCACACGATTTTATTTCTGTACTTCCTATGCACTTTTGCAGCAGACTTTACAAACGATAACAATTCATTCTATCATTTTGAACGATGTGAACTTGGCTACGAATTTTCTATTCGTTTGTTCTGACCACGTGATTTAACGTTGAGATGATTTCATTTCCATACATTTGATTAGTTTTCGACTAGCGTTAAAGATTGCAGATTATCAACTTGGCTAGGGATGAAGATCGAGCCCGAGTCTTCCACGGCGCGTAGTGTTCCACGTGCGCGAATGTGCAATGTTAGCAAAACCGTAGGCAGGTAGCTGTCTACCTGCCTACGGTTATTACCATATTATATTATTATACCCTTAGCCCCAGTAGGCTTTGGCCCTGCTACTACTGTTAGTAGCAGGGCCAAAGCCTACTGGGGCTATGGGTTCACTTTCGAAAGGGGAACCCCGTGGTCTTCGATCGCAAAGGGGAAAGAAGGAACATAGGTGTGGTTTTAGGCAGTCTGACACAACCTCGCGCTCAAACCTAGAGCGGGAGAAATAATTAGATGATTGACCTTTAAAAAAATTTTATGTTAGAAGAAATGATTATTTGGCTTGCGGAAAAGTTTGAAAGTGTAAGCGTGGCCCTGGAACGCAATGAGCAACTGAAGGAGCACAGGTGGGTTGTAGTCTGAAAGTGAAAGTCTGATATTCCCTCACGCACCGCCCAGGGCGGGAGAATTCATTTGATGATTTCCCTTGTAAAAAAATTGGGAAATGATCGCTTAGAAAATTCTGTAAAGATAGTTGTCTGAGAATAAATAAAATACTTAAAGCATTCTAGTGTCGACACAAACGAGTCCTTAGCGACAATTTTGTCAGTTCACCTAGGAAAGTCTGGAAATTATCATGCGGCAAGAATATGCGCAAAAAGGACAAATCAGAGCGCTGACAAGATGGCCAGACGTGATTAAGGATATTTTTCCTATATTTGTGCTATGAGACCTTGCTTCTTGTTTCAAACATTTTAGGATTTCAGGTCAGCGGGAAGTGACCTTTGAATTTTGATTCCCTTGAAAGTGTTAAAATATGTTTTTTGCGACATAAACGGCCGTATCGTTTTTTTCATTAACTCAGAAGTTTGATTTTTTTCACAGCTTCAAGGGACCGCAGACCTGAGTATATAGTTTTAATTTCAAATCAATACCTCCACGCGTTCCCGCGATAAATGGTCTTGACAGATAGACAGACAGACGGACAACAAAGTTATCCTATAAGAGTTCCGTTTGTTCCTTTTGAGGTACGGAACCCTAAAAAACCACGCCTGTATTTCAAGAAAGGTTGGGTTGGGTACTTCTGACTCTGCTTTAAACCGGTACACCCACATCATGTCGCCAATATAACTTCAGACCCATGTAATAGAGGGCAAGCTTACTGCCATTATAGGTCCATACTCCGGGCTGGCTGCTACTGAGATATTCCAGATGCAAAATCTAATAACACTCCCCAGGAATTCTTGGAGTGGTAATAAAACCCACTGCCATAATGATATGTTAAAGAGTGAAAAATTCTCACGCTGCAGTCACCGCCGCTCTCGACGCAGCATCTGAAGTGACATCTCACGTCACAGCTGATTGGTATGGCATTAACAATGAATAGTGCGCCGACAACACTTGGGCTCTTTATCTTTTATCGCTGAGTGGAGTTTAAGTCAAGGGGTGGAAAGTTTTATTAATAGCAACCCGTGCACTCGATGGGATTTTCCGTCGAAAAATGTGACGAACATCCTGAGACGTTCATGTTTTTAACTCATTAGCTGTGCTATTTGTAAGGAATTTTCAATGATCTTTATTTTTTCGTTGTTTGTCGTATTGTTTTGTGTTGTTTGTTGCTAGTGTAAATTGTAATTTTTAGAGTTCCGTACCTAGCTATGTCGGCAAAAACGGAACCCTTATAGGATCAGTTTGTTATCCGTTTGTCAAGACCCTTTTCTCACGAACGCGTGGAGGTATGAAGCTGAAATGAATATACCCAGGCCTGCTATTCCTTCAAGCAGTGAAAAAATCAAACTTCTTCTTCAAAGTCATCGCAACGCAATCTAAAGATAAGGCTGCTACTGGATGCTTCGTTTAGGCTCTTATTTCAACACTCGTTAGGAAATCAAAACCAATAGGGTACTTACCGCTGACTTAGAATCCTGAAATTTAACGTGAAGAAAGGTCTCATAGCACAAGTAAAGTAAAAATTGAAAATTTGTAGTTACGTCACAGGAAAATTACTTTTTTGCAATTCGAAAAAATCTTCGATTCGGGAACTGAACTATTTCCATAAGTAAGTTTGTACGAAACCCTCGGTGCTCGAGTCCAACTCGCACTTGACCGGTTTTTTTCTAGCTAAACCAGCGCTTTCAGCTGTGCTTTATTTGTCAGTGAGAAGTGATATTATGTATGTTTATTTTAACTATAGCATAGCATAGTCGGCCTTATAATGTTCCCACTGTTGGGACTCAGGCCTCCTCTCTAGGAGAGAGAATGGGCTGTAATCCATCACGCGGGCCCAGTGCGGGTTGGTGGATGTCACATGTCTTCAAATTTTTGGTTCTAGGACATACATACAACTATAAATATATGTGATATGCTTTTGTAACAATGTTTTTCTTTTTATTGTTTTTTTTTTTGTGCACCTGCCATATTGTCTCTCCACCACCCATGGTTAGCTGATATAGAATGCCTAAGGCCGCCTTTGTACGTTTGTGTTGCATGAAGTTTCATTAAATAAATAAAATAAATAAATATTATCTGCCCACGGGTAATTTATTCCACTGAAGAGTGCCTAATTTACACCCAGAACTTGAAAAAGCCAGTCCTTTTAGAAGCGCCTTTTCGTTCACAATCTAAAAGAAACACCGTGTGCCGACCCTTACGTTCCGTGTTAAGAACCTATAGAAATCAGAAATAATTTAAGGAGTTGCACGTTTGTCACAGAACTATAAAAGCAGTTGTATAATTTTAATGTAGTGTCATTTATAGGCACATTTTATTGCCCAAACGCAGCGGGGTTTTGGCCCGACTGACCCAGCGGACACCGCAAGCAAAGGGTGAATGATGACTGAATGCTCCACGTGAAGTAGCGGCCTAATTCTTGATTTATTTACTTATCTAATACTAGCTTTTGCCAGCGGCTTCGCACGTGAAAGTAGGTTTTTCCATACAAACTTTGGACCCCCGTTTTATCGCCTACGTCATAAAAGGAAGCCTTGTGAAAATATTCACGCTCCTAGTCCTAGTAGTTTTGGCTGTGCGTTGATATGTCAGTCAGTCAGTTATCGCTTTCGGTTCTCGCGCACTGAGGGTGCCGTACAAACTTACTAGTTCAATTCCCGAATTAGAAAATGGTGTCTTGAAGTTTTTTCCTACTTAATCGTAAAAAAGTATTTTATTTGTGACGTAACCAAAAAATTTCTGTTTTCAGATTTTTTCCCATATTTGTGCTATAAAACTTTGCTATATGCCAAATTTCAGGATTCTGGGTCAACGGGAAGTACCCTATGAATTTTGATTATCTTGAGAGTGTCGAAATATACATTTTTGCGACAAAAACGGCCGTATCTTTTTTTTTCGTTTTTTTTTTTTTTTTTTTTTTTTTTCTTGATAGGTTCGCGCTTGACCGCTAACTCACCTGATGGAAAGCGACGATGCGGTCGACGATGGAACGCGCTTACCTAGAAGTAACCTATTCACTCTTGACTTAAAGATTCCCGGGTTGTAGCCATCAGGAAAAACAGATTCCGGCAAGGAATTCCACTCCTTAGCTGTACGCACTATGAATGTGTTCGCAAAACGTTTTGTGCGTATAGGTGGGATGTCCACCATGTACCGGTGGCGCATTGCCGTACGCCTGGTGGTCCGATGATGGAACGGGCTAGGCGGAATTAGGTTATGCAATTCCGACGCACACTCCCCGAAATGCAACCGGTAGAAAACCGACAGGCTAGCAACTCTGCGTCGATGCTCAAGACTTTGAAGCCTCGACTCAACGAGTGCATCATTGCCAATGATCCTCTTGGCTCGCCTCTCAATTGCCTCAAGTGCATCAAGCTGGTATCGGGCAGATCCGTCCCAAAGATGAGAGCAGTACTCCATACACGATCGAACTTGCGCTTGATAAAGTTTGAGCAGCTGTTCCGGCGTGAAGTACTGTCTGACCTTCGCGAGGATTCCCAGCTTTTTTGCTGCCAGTTGAGCCTTTGCTTCGATGTATGGCCCAAAGTTGAGTGTTGACGTTAGCGTAACACCAAGGAGATCAAGATGGTCGGTTATTGGCACGGTTACGCCCCGGAAAGTTGGAGCAGGACTGAATTGGCTCCTTTTAGCGGAAAATAGACACGCCTGGGTTTTAGCAGCATTGAACTTGACCAAATTGGCGTCGCCCCATTCAGAGACTGCCTCCAAGGACAAGCTCAAGCGCTCGACCATAGCCTCTCGGAGAGACTGGATCTGTGACCCACTAGTCTGCGCGCTGGATATGTAACTCTCAGCAACAGTGCTGTCGTCTGCATACCCAAAGGTACCGGGCTTAAGCAGATCATTTATGTGCAGCAAGAACAATGTTGCCGAGAGCACTGACCCCTGAGGGACCCCGGCCCCGACCCCGTTTACATAAATGTTTGATTTTTTTCACAACTTCAAGGGACCGCAGACCTAAGTATAAGGTTTTAATTTAAACTCGATACCTCCACGCAATCTCGACATAAAGGGTCTTTATAGACAGACAGACAGACGGACAACAAAGTGATCCTTTAGGGGCTCCGTTTTTTCCTTTTGAGGTACGGAACCCTAAAAAGAGCGATGAGACAAAAGGAAAAGGGCGATCAGTCAAAACGAAAAAGGGTGATGAGACAAAACGAAAAAGGGTGATGAGACAAAACGAAAAAGGGTGATGAGACAAAACGAAAAAGGGTGATGAGACAAAACGAAAAAGGGCGATGAGATTTGAGATTTTTTAAATGACAAACTTATGTTTGATGGCCCACCTGATGGTAAGCAGTGATGTAATCTATTACCTATATGCAAACAATGGTTCTAACATTGCTTTATAGTCATAACAGATATGAATATTTCTGAAAACGTATTGACCATAGGCACATTGTTGTAGAAAGTAGCCCGCGAAATTCAAATTTTCTTAAGTTTTTTATGCTTTACATGTCAGAGAGTCAAAAAAACGTGTTGCGCCGACCCCAAATAACACGGGACAAGGGCAGGAAGATGATGACATGTCAGAGAGTCAGTTTGTATGTTGATTCAAATATGATTGGCGGGCATAACATGTATTTATTTACGGAATTAATTAATCATTAAAATTATGTTAATCGTGTTACGTCCTATTCCATCCATGAAGTCGATTAATACCAGTTGCAAGAAAGTGGAATCAAATGTCTTTATCTCTTGTTGAGTACACCGCTTATTATGATCCGAAGGATTTTTAAAGCATTCAACCATCTTATATTTAAAGAATTCGTCTGCTCGAGAATGCAGAGAAGGCTGCTAATGCTGTTGAATATGAAATGTGTCATATGCCATTACTTGCAGGTCTACCCGTCAATATTTCGAAGGTCACCATCTGGCTGTTGATCTACCAACGCTTCTATTATTTCAGAGCAAACAAAACAAAACCTATGAGCTGCGTAGCAAGTGATTGGCAGATTCTAAATTCAAATTCTCTGATTGAAAATCTGCTAATCATTTGCTAAAGAACTCACGAGATTTTTATAAATAAGGGTAATTGGGTCCAATATCAAGCGAGCGAGCGAGAGAAAGGGATGCAGCTGTACAGATACACCCTATATAGCTCCATCCCTTTAACAGTTCAGTTTAGGTCGTAAAATGTATCGCGTAGAAAGCTCGTGGTCAGGGCCTCTGTATTCGACTTTCGTTACTGACCGCATCTCGTTCATCTTACATTGAAAAATAAAAAAAATAAACATTCGCTAATAGTGCCATCCCTTTGTTCAATTTCACCCTTGTCTGTGGAAGCCGCCGGCGCCGGCGCTCGCGGCTATGGCAACGTATGCGCCGGCGCAGGTAAGGTCGAACTCACACTGAGAGCGGCGGCCGAACTATTGTCCGAGTTGCTCGACGTGAATGTAATATATTGTGCGATTAGACAAGCGTTGCATGTTTTTGGATTTGTATTATACTTAGAAATGGACATTTTATTGTAACCTACTACTAAAAAAAAATTATCATCATCTTCTTGCCCATGTTATTTGGGGTCGGTGCAACACGTTTTTTCTTCCATTCTGTCCTGTCACCCATCATGCTATCACTAACTCACTTTTCTTTCATATCACTCTTCAAACAATCCATCCATCTTTTCTTTGACCTTCCTCTCCATCCAACCACATGTATACTCATAGATATTTTAGTAACATGCGTTTCATCCCTGACTATACCAAAACAAACGATTCCCCTTCAACTTTTCAGTCACTGGCGCCACTTTCAAACTTCCTCTAATAGGCTCATTTCTCACATTACGAGTATCTATGCTCATCACCCTACACATCCATCTCAATATTCTCATCTCCGCTACATGCAACCTTTTTACATCCATCTTTTTCACAGCCCAAAAAAAATGTGTTAAAATTTTCCAAATTGTAGGAATTGTTCAAAGTTTTCTAGACATTGCCTACCGAAAATAGCCGACACCACCATATAGCAGCCTAAATGAACACATGCTTGTACTGTCTTAGTTAGAAATAATTATTTTTTACAGTCGTCGTCAGGGTCGTGTAGACGAATAGTATTTTGCAGTTAAAATTATCCATTATTATAAAACACTAGCTGACTTGGCAAACGTTGTTCTGCCATATAAATTATCAAAGAAAACATGGGGGATGGTGTAGGCGGGTAAGAAATAGCCTATAATCTATTCTCAGACTTACCAAATAGACATAAAAAAAAAAAATAAAGATCGGTCCAACCGTTTTGTAGGAATTTGATAACAAATACAGTGACACGATATTTTTATATAGGTATTAGATTTACTCTATGGTCAAGCCAAAAAACGAAGAAATTCTGTATTAATTTGGGTGTCTTGAAGCCTGTTCAAATCTGAAATCTGTAAATTATTATCTGTTTATTAATTCATATAATGGTACTACGAAAGTCGCCCTACCTCTTTACGTAATATAGATGCTGTTAATTGCAAGCTGTTGCCAATGACAGTCTTTCTCATAAGGTAAGTGAAGTAGAAAAAAATCAAACAAGACAATGTGTTCGCACATGTAAATACGGCTCCGACCTTAAGAGGAACACACATTTTCGACATTCATTTTTACTGTTCTTCATACAACCGCTCTTACGCGATTATGACGTTATTACACAGATACGAGTATCTTGTGGATATTATCTAGGCTTCTATTGAAGTCAATTTATTTTAATCAAGATTCTGCACGACGAAAATTTTTTCCAAAAACTTTTACAGATTAAAAAAAAAACACGTATTTCCTGGAACAAGTTTTGTGAAATATTTTAGTTAATGACGGTATTGCCGAGTGCCAGCAGAGCTTTCTGGTATTATCTCTCTGTTTTCGCGTTGCGTTTTTATTAACCATTGCTTTGGATGAACCGGCAAGCTTTTAAACCATGTTCAGGTTGACGATAGACGTGTAGGGAAAGGCCCCTCTGGCTCTGAACTCACCAACCGTATCATGTGACGAATGATACTTGTTGACGAGAACTATTAAGCTCGACAAGGGGCCATACGGATTCGTATCCACACGATCACACGGGCGCTTAAGAGGATCCTTTCCGATCCGTCTATCGTTAATATGAACATGGTTTAAAAGCTTGTTATTTCGTCCAACTCAATGAAACGCAATGTTTCATAAAGAGGCAACGCGAAAAAAGAGTTGTTACATTTAGTAACTTCCGTCACTCAATCGAAAGTTTCACAAAACTTGTTCCAGGAAGTACATGTTTTTTTAAATCCTTAAGAGTTTTTGTAAAAAAAAATCTTTTTTCAAAAATTTTATTATATTATGTGCAGGCGCGTATTTACATTCTGTACATGGCCAGAATGCATCCATAAGAAACTGCTCGCGTATAGATTGTAGTGCAGTTTTTAAATTTGCGATTACAATGTATACAAGTGTAGTACGTAAATACTCGCGTATACTTTGTAGTAGCCAAAGTAACTAGCTTTGTTCTATAATAAACAGTGCTAGTACGCATGCAAACTAATCGTGTATAGATCGGAATAGGGGCGAAAAGCTCTAGATTCCAAACTATACGCGAGCAGTTGCATGCTCGCCATTTTGATTTGTTAACCTCTCTTTCTATTATATGGTAATCATATTATTCCAAACATTGCATCATCTTTCGGCACGTGCGGTTTGTTTTGATTAGCGGTTTTTTGTTGTCTCTGCATAGTTTATTATAAAAAAGTGGTAAATACGTTTGTTTACTTAATACAAATGTGAAAAATGATTACCAAAGACACTCTACAAGAGATTTTACTGAGTAAATGTGGTGAATACAAAGAAAAACTGAATTTGAATCTTCGGAAAAGTTTGAAGTAATCATCAAGTGCAAGCTGGGAGAACAGAACGAAGATTACTCTGAATATTGTAAGAAATTTATTGGTAATTTTTCTATTTTTACTAACACAAATTTGGGGGCTACGATGCTACAGATAGACACACAGACACATCAAACTTATAACACCCTTCTTTTAAGTCGGGGGTTAAAAATAAAACCAAACAAAACGAATCAAGGTTAATTAAGTTATTGAGTTAATAATATATTCCTCTATTTATTAATCTATATTTAATGCTATACTAATAATAATTCCTATGGTGGCCGTAACCGTGTATAAATTGGAAAGATGCATGTGCGCGTCTAAGTTACAAACTATACACGAGTAGTACGCAAAATTCGTGTATACATTGTAATCGCAAATTTAAAAACTGCACTACAATGTATATGCGAGCAGTTTCCTATGGATGCGTTTTGGCTATGTACAGAATGTAAATACGCTGTGCAGGCTCCTATAAATATATTTTCTTTACTTTTTTAATATATATTATGAAGGGCCAATGATTCCGCAAAATAGCAGATTTTCAGAGATGTTTAACAGACATCTAGATAATATTCACAAGATATGTGTTACCAAAATATCTAGAGTAAGATGTGTAATAACGTCATAAACACGTAAGAGCGGCTGTATGGAAATGTATCTTAGGTTGTCGAATGTCTTGTATTCAATATCTAACATTTTAGACTTAATAACAATCGACATCGTTGATGGAATGTCACTTTATCTCGAGTCCAAGCCCAATATGTTCGGGCCCTTAGGAGCGGTCATTTGTTACGCTCCAATGCACGCATGGTCTCACAGAATGTCAGCGTACGACGATCCTACGGTAACGTGTTCTGTTCCACGCCAATTATCTCCGCTGATTCACCATTTTATTATATAGCTCATTTTATAATGAGGTGACTCGAATGAGGCCTTCTTTGGTTCCTGAGACTCATCAAGGCTATAAGTTGTAATGATTTAGACCGTTTTACACTGTAATTTTGACCAATTAGATCTTATTTCTGACTTCCCCGTCCTGCAATCATTAGGCTAGCCTATGAAGCACGAGGTTGAAAATAGTGATCCATCTGAAGAATAATATCATACTTAACATGGCATATTAACCACTCTTTGGATTACGTCGCACAGCAGAATCGTATCTCACTTCTCTTTGATCATTTGGAGTAGTTTTTCAATGCCATATAATTGCACCTTTTAGGATCAAAAGAACTACGCTCATTGTACAATACTATTAACATAGCCACATTCAGAACAGAATAATGGCCATGATTTAGAAAGAAACCATCGACTCGAGAAGAAGAAGTGAGGCACCCAGATATATTCAAAGTCATCTACTCCTACTAAAATCCTCAAATTAACAGTTAGAGCTTATAATTTATTGAAAATAATCGAGGGTTTCTTCGGTTGTTATAGCGTCTGAGTTGAGGTCTTTCAAACGAACTTAGCATATGGGTCCAAACCTCACATTACCCTAGAAATAATTCAATTAAACCCGGACACAAGGCAACCCCGATTGGGCGTGATTTATCACCTGAGTGGCTAGCCTTATACGAGTGAATAGATGCGCAAGAGTCGTCCGCTTGTATGGAATTAGATCTAAAACAGGATAACGGGAAGCCGTTGATCCTTCGTGTTTAGGGCTGTGGGTACACTTGATTACATTTTGAATATCTCAATTAAAGTTTAATTCGTAATATTAATTCAAATTGACCAATGACCAATGTATCCCTTTTGACCTTTATATGTTGACCCTTATCTTAGCTTTAATTTGAAATCATTTATTAGAATATTGTGTTTTGTCTTATTTCTTAGAATGTTTTGTGAATTTTTAATTTTTCTTTTTTTTAACTAGTTATATGTACATAATTATGTGCATGCTGCACCAACCCGCACTGGGCCCGCGTGGTGGATTACGGCCCATTCCCTCTCCTAGAGAGGAGGCCTGAGTCCCAACAGTGGGAACATTATAAGGCCGACTATGCTATGCTATGCTATGTGCATGCTGTGGTCTCCTGTAACTGAAGCATAAACGTTAAAGGACCGTTGTAATTTATATTGTATCTGTGTGTCCTTTGTTGGAGATCCAAAAAAAAAAAAAGTACATGATGCTTTTGTCTGTCGATTTCCTCTTCCCGTCTTAACGGATTTGGATGCAACTTAGCAGACGGGTAGACCACTTCTTGGAATTGAACATAGGATATTTTTGTCCCGGAATGCGGGTGAAGGCACTGGTGGATGTTTTTTTCTTTTTGTTTTAGAGAAAGATTGCCCCACACTAGGAATAATTAATTCCTCTGTCGTGGTTGCGTTCATAAACTTGTAAACTTACGTACATACGTGGGGCACTATGAAACAAATCCATTTTAAAATGAGACACGCTAATTTGATTTGGTTCTCGAAAAAATGTGGAGGGAAATTCAAAATTCGAACAATGGTATTTTTACCTTTAAGTATCCATTTTTCTGAATTTTTGTCACTAAATACGATAGGGAGGGAGTTCTTTTTAATAACAATAATAATACTTAGCTGTAGGCCACCAGTACAATACGATAGATTTATCGCCTACACAAGCATAACTGCAATGTTAAATAAGAGTTTTGCTTTTTTTTTGTCAGGCGCTAAAGATATTGATAAACAACACTTTTGTTGATATCTTTGTTGCCGTGATAGTTACAGTATTATCGTTGTAAAACATTGATAGAAGCAAACGGGAAGTAATTAATGGCCACCGTGAATTTCAATATTTCTATTTATCAGGGACCCTACGACTCGGTGACCGGTCGTCCTGACATCAGAATGAACGGTCACCTTAAAATGTTTTTTTTTCTTCTAGAATACGATGGAAGCAAGTGTTTGAGAATAGACAGCAAATAGAAGCAATAGGGAAGCATTTGTTGTGCATAAATTCAACGTTAAATACGCCTAGTGACCGTTCATTCTGAAGGACACGTGCCTTATACATAAAAACATTTTTTCGCAAAACTTTCTGAGTGGCTTGGTACATAATATTTGCCTTTTGTTTTTAGGGATCCGGACCCAAGGGGCTAAAACGGGATCCTATTACTAAGACTCTGCTGTTCGTCCGTCTGTCTGTCGGTCCATCTGTCACCAGGATGTATCTCATGAACCGTGATAGACAGTTGAAATTTTTACAGATGATGTATTTCTGTTGTCGCTATAACAACAAATACTAAAAGCCAGGGCCCATACAACTAAGGCCTATACAACTAACGTGATTTTTTGCCGTGTTTTGATACGGACGGTTCGGAACTCTTTGTGCACGAGTCTGACTCGCATTTGGGCAGTTTTTTTAATTCGACTCCGCTGACCGACAGCCCTGCTAACCGCTGTTGGGGGCATTCCTACCACCGACGTTCATTGCATTCCTTCGCAATAGCACGGTAATATATAGTCTTCACGGCTGATGTACACTGAAACATACTCCTGTGTTACTATCGAAGAAGAATATAGGTTAAGGCCTGAAGACGATCTTTCTTCTTTTTAGGGTTCCGTACCTCAAAAGGAAAAAACGGAACCCTTATAGGATCATTTTGTTGTCCGTCCGTCCGTCTGTCTGTCAGTCAAGACCCTTTATCTCGGAAACAAGTAGAGGTATCGAGTTGAAATTAAAACCATATACTCACGTTTGCGGACTCTTGAAGCTGTAAAAAAAAAAACTTGTAAGTTAATGAGAAAAGAGGATACTTCGGTTTATGTGGCAAAAAACGTACATTTTGACACTTTAGAGGAAATCAAAATTCATAGGGTACTTCTCGTTGACCCAGAATTCTAAAATTTGGCATAAAGCAAGGTCTTATGGCACAAGTATAGGAACAAATCTGAAAACTGTAAATTTGTTGTTACATCTCAATTTTTTTTTTGCAATTCGGAAAAATCTTCCGAGACTCCTTTCCGGAATTAAACTATTTACACGTAAGTTGGCAGAGGTGAGCAGTGGTGGCCGAGTGGTAACGGCCCCGACTTATGAATTGCAGGTCGCGGGTTCAAACCCAGCCAGGCGCATTACTTTGTGTAATTTATTTTATCACCACTGCTCTCAAAACGGTGAAGGAAAACATCGTGAGGAAACCGGCATGTCCTAGAACCAAAATATTCGAAGACCTGTGACATTCACCAACCCGCACTGGGCCCGCGTGGTGGATTACGGCCCATTCCCTCCCCTAAAGAGAGGAGGCCTGAGTCCCAGCAGTGGGAACATTAAAAGGCTGATTATGTTTTATGTTATGTACACGTAAGTTTGTACAGAACCCTCAGGGCGCGAGTTCAACTCGCAATTGCCCAGTTTTTTTGAACTCCTTGCCTCAACCTGGGTATTACTTCTGTATTGTGGGTGCGTTCACAGACAAGTTAACTCACATACACAAGATACCCAGATCCGGAACTCCTATCTGAAGGCCATACAAATATTTGTACCATTTGGGAATCGAACACCGCGACACGCAACGTAACAGTTAATCGTTCAACCACTAAGTACGCCATCCGTGCAAGGTATGACACATATCAGCTGTGCAAAACATCTGTAATCAGGATTGGCATTTTTTATGTTTGATAGCAATGGTGGCCGAGTGGTAACGGCCTCGACTTACGAGTTGTCGGTCGTGGGTTCTAACCCAGCCAGGCGCATTACTGTGTGTAATTTATTTCATCACCACTGCTCTGAAAACGGTGAAGGAAAACATCGTGCGAAAACCGGCATGTCCTAGAACCAAAAATCCAAAGACATGTGACATCCACCAACCCGCACTGGGCCCGCGTGGTGTTAATTCATGATTCCCTCTCTTAGAGAGGAGGCCTAAATCCCAGCAGTGGGAACATTATAAGGCCGACTATGCTATGCTGTGCTATGTTTGATACCTCAGTACTTCGTCAGTTTTTTATTTTATTTAAAAGCATTATATAACTTCCAGATTGGTCCTATTTTTATCAAAATCAGCTCTAATGATGGAATCCATGGGAAATTCAGGGAACTCCTCAAATACACTCACATCGGGTCGGGTTGGGTTTTTGGTTTTTTCGACGCCGTACTTTAAATTGCTTTTTTAGTTCTCTAAGACTTTTATTTTTATTTTGTAAGCTAGTTTTAATTAGGTTAAGTTAAGCATATTAATTGTATTAGTTATAAAGCAATAAATTAATTTTGTTGGGTTTATAAACATATATCTAGTGATTTTGATATTTTCACAAGCATTTACATTCAGAAAGTATCACTTGGTTAAATGGAACTGTTGAGCAAGAGTGATCTTGCCAACTCAATGGCCAACGGAACTTCACAAACACATAGCTATCTCGATTAAAGTAACATTTTAAAGAGGCTGTGTCAATTCGTAAAATTAGTTTGCCTTACCGACGACGGTCGTAAGTAAGGTTTAAAGGAACCTGACATGATGGAGCTCCCATCATCTTTTATTTATTTTTCTTCCGCTGCGCACACGTGTGCCACACACGCCAATATTGGCGCATCGGTCTCCATACATTTTACATGGAAACTAGACTTGTAGAGCTACACTTGATCCACGCCACGCGACGTCGTTCTACGTTAAAATCAGCACCTCTAGCCAAGTTGATAATCTGCAAACGTTAACGCTAGTCGAAAACTAATCAAATGTATGGGAATGACATTATCTCAACGTTAAGTCACGTGGTCAGAACAAACGAATAGAAAATTCGAATTCGAACTGTTATCGTTTCTACAATGTTCAACGCATGTAGCCTTTGTTCTTTGTTGACTCAGGCGCGTCAACATGGCTACCAGCATATCGTTTTCTACAATTGCTGACACCGAGGCATTACCGATCGGAGAACGGAATTCGACATGAAACGGGTGGTAAGTTGGCTAGGGATGCAAGCGTGTTACACGTGTGCGTTGGTCTAATGTAGTTCTAGCTTTATCCAGTCATCTCATTAAATCTTGTATTAATATAAAGAATGGCTGAATGTAATTCAGGCTGCTAATTGAACGGCGCCGTTTAGTTAACATACTAGGCACTTAAACAAATGGCGAATTCAGCTATTTGACTGGGACAGATACACAACACTATCATGAATAATAAGTAGGTACATACTATACGGTTATATATTTAGACATATTATAAGAATGTTTATCAGTTGTCTAGTAGGTACTCATAGCACCAGCTTTGCTTAGTTTGGGACTAAATGACTTGTGTGAAAGTTGTGGAACAATTATTATTATACTAATCGCATACCCTAACAGCAGTACCTATCTCAAAATTTCGCTCGAGTATCGGCATTCTATCGTACCGTTTTAACATCGGTAGTCCGCATCAGTCCGTCTGGAGTGTCCCCACAAAAACGCGTCTCCGGCCCTTATTTGGAGAGGTCTAATGAGCTCAATGGATCTCAGAGGGCCGGAGGACATCGCGCTCCCACGGACCAGTCGCCTTTTTACATTGCACTCCTTTTTTGAGGATAACTATCCCTTTAGAGGATGAGTTTTTGTAATATATGCCGTTGATTATTGTTCTGTAATAACCATCGAGATATAAGTACTAACGTACTAGAGAAGACACCGTAAATTCCTACTTTGTCTCGTTCAACTGCGGCGATCGCGCCGCACTTTGTCGAAGAAAACGCGTAAGTGCCGTGATTTACATGGCGCTTAAGACCTTTTTGCCGAGAATAAATACACTTCCGCAGCAAATCTAGCGCTGTGGTAAATTAGTTATGGTTTAGACGAATTGTTATTATTTTAGCGCTGCAGTGAACTAAAGATTCAAATTACGAAAATACGACAATTCAGTTATTTGACGTAGCTTCTCTAGTACGTTAGTACTTATATATCGATGGTAATAACTAATGTTACCTTTGTGAGTTCTAACTACTCTGAATAAATATATAATATAATACCTTGCTATCTTACTTTGATGAGCCATGGAACAGCCAAAATAATCACGATAACACCACTTTAACAGTTCAGCAAAATTTCTTTTCAATACCCACTCTTATCCCTACCGCTTTTAGGAACGCAATTGACTGTTTTTCGCACTAGTTCGGAAAAGTGTGCGAGTTTTCCCCCGCTACAATTTATTATATTTATCGTATCAGGCTGGGCGGTAAGCAACCCTCACAAGTCGCACGTCAATCCCTATTTATTTATATCTTCGTAAGTGTTTTGAAAAACATCATATGACGTACACTTTTTTTTTTTATTGGTTGGGAAAATCATCTTATGACATCTCGCTTTTGGGCGGAGCGGGAGATAGTGTCAGACTTTTACTGACTAAAAACCCACTCCTGTTCCTTCGTTGCCTTCGTCCCAGGGCCCCGGGTTTCGTTTTCACACTACCCATGGCCCCAGTAGGCTTCGACCCTGCTGGGATTTGCTGACATCTCCTTGAGGCGCGCGTGGAACAGTACGCGCCGTCGACGACTTGGGCTCGGTCCGGACGGTTACCGTTACCGTCCGGTAACCGTCCGGACCGAGCCCAAGTCGGACGGCGAGCCACCCATTGCTCGCCGTCCGCAAGCCCGCGCCTACGGTGGCTGGAAATCGAGATCGGAATCCCGGCGGCGGTTGGGGCGTAAGGACCGTTGCCTCACGCGATCGGCCGCCTCCTTTGCTAGCATTACTGCTTCGCAGAAGGAGGCGACCGCCTGCCACTCCTCCTCGCTCCGGACCATGGCCTGTACCAAGTCCCGGCGCGAGAGATCGCCGCCGCCGATCGCCCCCACGAGGACACGGCGTTGCTCTGCCCAAGCGGGGTACACCTCCACCGTGTGCTCCACCGTGTCCTCCGGGCGGTCCACACAGTGGCGATACCCGGGCGTGTCTTTCGCACGAATCCGGTGCAGGAACTTCCCGAACTTACCGTGTTCGGTGAGAACCTGCGTCATGCGGAAGGTGAGGACGCTGTGAGGTCTTTCCAACCACGCCTGAAAGAGGAGACTTACCGCCATAATTGTGGCGTGCCCAGCACTGGGTCGCGACAGTCGCTGTCGCCATTTCTCCATGAGAACCCGCCAGAGCTCTGTCCTCTGTCATCCCATGGTGGCTGGCCAGCAAGGAGGCTCGCCGCTTCGCGGGAAATCGTCTGGTATCCTCGCACCATCCGTATGGCCATGACCCTCTGGCATGCGTTCAGCCGGGCCGCCGGCTGCTTCCGCAGCGCCGGCGCCCATACCGGTGCGCCATAAAGGGATATGGACCGAACGATTCCCGCGTAGAGCCTCCGGCAGGAGGCGTCTGGACCCTCCAGGTTGGGCAGGAGCCGCCCGAGGGCTGCCCCAGTCTGATTTAGTTTGGGAGCCAGACGTCGGAAGTGCTCCTCGAAATCCCATCGGCTGTCGAGAACGAGTCCCAGGTACTTCATCGTCGACCCGACGCCTATGTGAACTCCTCCTACCGTTTGTTGGGAACCCGATGGTGGCGCGTTCCGAGGGCCGTGAAAGCACATGGCCTCGGACTTGTGCAATGCCACCTCGAGTCCCAACTCCTGGATCCTACCCACGACTGTCGCAACCCCGCGGCCGCCGCCTGGTACGACTCTCCCCGCGCCAGGACCAGCGTGTCGTCTGCGTAGCAGACCCCGCTGACCCCGTTAGGGAGGTCGATCGCCGCGCAACACGTAATCGTATCCGATGTTCCACAAGGGAGGCCCTAGTACCGATCCCTGCGGAACACTGCACGACATCTCTCGACGTTCCCACTCTCCCTGGTGACCAGGTTAGATGATGTACCTGTCCGACAGGTACGCCTCGACCACATATGACGTACACTTGGAATTTTGTCACTCCCGTACTTGGCTCCGTAAGTCCGAACGCTGCGTTATGCGGGCGCCCGCGCTGTCTCATAAGAAAGTGCTTCGTCGCGGGCAGCCGCGTCCCGCGCCCGTTTTGCTACGTAATAACACATTAAAGTTCTCCATCAGCACGACTACATGCACACCGTTAAAGTTGAACTACCGACACTGTGCAGGTAATTATCCGGTTTCCGCTACGGGGACCGCCGCACACGATACACGCACGACGTCACGCGACGGGTGCACGCGCTGGCTCCTGCTTAACGCAGCATTGGCATCGTCGCCTACGGCTCGTTGAATTCCGCCTCGGTTACAATGACAAACTTTCTCCACTTGTATCAAAATATACTATTATTGACTTTTGGAAGTCAGTTTAGCACATACATAGCAAAACCTATTAGGGTGAATGACACACGTCCTTATGTGGGCGATAGAAACAAATTATGTTAAGGGTCCCCTAAACGGTCAATTGCGATTGACAATATTTACGTGATTGACGACACCATTTCATTCAAAAATTGATCGTTTACTTTAAACGACCGACGTAATTGTCAATACGTTGTCATTGCCATTCACGTAAATATTGGCAATTGCAGTTGACCGTTTCGGGGATCCTTTAGTGTTTTGTAATGAGATTAGGTAGCATTTTGCTGAGCGCTAGCCGTTTTGCGCGGATGTGACGCATATGCGTACCTACCACTTATAATACAAGTCGTTATTTGTTTTTATTTTTTAAGGTATTCGCCATGTTTGACGTAAATAAACTTCTTCTTTTTCTTTCTTTTTTCTTTTCATATAAGAATAAGCTTTCTGAATTCATCTGGCAAAATCCATGTAGACCAGTTTTTTTTTTAAAATGACTAGTTCGGCTCTGGATGGGCGAGAGGGTGTGTCAGGCTTTTAATGACTAAAACAACACGTGTATCCTTCAGTTGCTCTTTGCGTTCTAAGACCACAGGTTTCCTTTTCATAAAACCCAGTGTAATCATATTCGAGCGAAGTAAAGTTTTAGCATTTTCCCAATGAAAATATTGTTACGATCGAAAATATAATTACTGTTCGTGCCTATCCATGAGTGTGGGAATTAATAACGAGCTATAAATCTGCGAAACAATAGGGTAGGTTGTAAAGAGAAGTGTATGCGTGCGCAGGCGCCGCGGCCCGCACAAAGCTTTGCGCATGTTTAGTACAGTCCATCCGTTTAAATAGTGCCGCTTTTTAAAATAATAATTAAATTACAAATAAATATCTTATTTAGCTAAATAAAACCGTTCACTTCAGTATAAAATAATAAACATAATTTAAATAACTTCGGAGACAAAAATCTGACAGATGTCAAAAATGGTACTATTAGACTGAGACGAGGCATTAGCTTTATAACTTTATCAAAATTTCAAAAGGTTACTGTTTAAATGTTTACGCAATCAAAAAAATCTGATATAATTCTAATAAAATTATACCAGTAATGCAAAAGACAAATTATGCGTCCGATATCGACTATCGCCAACGAAAGGCGTCTACTCGTTCTAGGGAACAGATCGAGTGTGTCCACGACGCCACACCTCAGCTGGCCTACATTTTTATGGAGTATAGATTTTACATTAACTTTTTAAATGAATAGATACAGTTAAATATTTATTAATTATCTAATTAGATAGATAGATAGATAGATATATTCAATTATATTATTTTTATTGGATATATATATTTTTTTATATTAGTGTATTTTTTTTGTTATTGGTCTAACTTGACCACTATCTTACCTGATGGCAAGCGATGGAAGTAACTTATTTGCTTTTGACGTAAGTATATTTTCTGAAGCTATCAGGAAACACAGGCTCCGGCAAGGAATTCCACTCCGTAGCTGTACGGTACGTAGCGTAGGTACGCACAATGAATGTGCTCCCGAAACATTTTGTGCGTATGGGTTGTCATGCTTATGATTTTGAGATTTTAGAGGAGCTATAGGTATTATCTACTCTAAGTTACTTCCTTCTTCGAATTATAGTTAAATAATATAATAATAATATGTTTATTGAATTGTTTGATTTACATAAATATTTATACATTAAGGGCTTAATCTAGAGGTAAGGGTACTGTTAGTGCAGAAACCATAGCGATAAATTGTAAATGTTAAAATAGTTGATGTCAACCTCGATAGATGGCGTTGGCGTCGAATTAAAAGTCGCTATGGTTTCGTTACCGCGGTTTGGTTGGGCTCCACAGTGAATTTTAGAAAATATAACCAGCTTAGATCAGGACACAATTTGGTTTTATTCTCAATTTCAACCCTATTAGTGTTCCCACAAGTGAGTTAGTTCAACATTACCATCTCGGAAAAAAAACATTGGTCCATCGACCCTGGATCAGACCCAGAAAGTCTGAATTTTTTGAAGTTAGCGGTGCCAGCTTTGGACCGCACCCCAGTGTACTCGCAGTGGATCGCTGCGTCAGGAGTACCGGGCGTCCCGCAGTGGCAGAAACAGCTTTGTCCAGCAAGGTGGACGAGCTCAGCCGCTGGGGAATTATTAGTTCAACGTGACGCAATAGAGGGCGCCACCAGTAGTTCAACACAGAAGATCCAATATTCGAGTTCAGGCGACAGCTTCGTTCAGCAAGGTGAACGAAATCGACGTCAACCACCGGCCACCGGCAGTTGGAGTTCCAAGTGACGCCACAGAGGGCGCCACCAGTGGTACACTACGAAACGAACTTGGAAGTGTGAGTGAAGTGCAAACGTGAGTACAATTTAATAAATAATAGTAGCAGTGATTAAGAAGATTTTGCCAAGGAATTTTGAACTTTATTATGAAGACGATTTTTACTTTAACATTTTAAATAGTTATTTTAACTTAGCTTTAAAATTGTGCATGATAGACTTAGAATAATTTTATAAAAAACGACGGAACGGGGAATCTATGCCCGATTTCTGCCAGTATTTGTTTAAAAAAAAAAAAAAAAAACACTTGTAAATTTTTTCGCTGCTTTTGAGACTTAGAAAAAAAAATAAGTACGCTTAAAACAAAACTTGTGAGGTTTTAAGTAGCAATCTAGGTTTGTCTAAATTAAGCTTTGTTGAACGTTTAACTGGTTGATTGTTTTAACACATGCCTAATTGAATTGTTTTGTTGTTGTTCATGATGGAAGGTCAAGTAAATATATTGAAAGACCTCCAAAATGTTATACAAAAAGCTTTTATTAATTTTAAAAAGTGTCCTAAAGATAGATTGACAGTAGAATATATCGAGACAAGGCTTGAATTATTGGAAAATGATTGGTCGTCATTTAAGGAAACCAAATCCCAACTTTATGGTCGTTTTAAGATAGAAGACATAGGTCAAAAGGTGGTCGATATATACGATTCTACCGAAGATACATATATATCATGTAAATGTCTGATGAAAGCAACGTTTAATAAGATTAATACTAGAGAAGCGGCGCCACAAAATAGTGGAGCTAGCAATAATAATTCTTCTAAGCCATCCAATTCATTAGTAAAGTTGCCCAAGATCACAATTCCCAATTTTTCTGGCAAATACAGTGAATGGACAGCCTTTCACGATCTGTTCAAGTCACTTGTACACAATAACGCATCTTTAGATAATGTGCAAAAACTGCACTATCTTAAAAGCCATCTAACTGGGGAAGCCGAACAGTTGATTAGGCATACACCTATTACAGATGCCAACTACAGCGAATGTTGGTCTCAGTTGGAAAAGCGCTATGCTAATAAAAAGTATCTAGTCAATTGTATTTTGAAAAGGTTGTTCAGCCAGAAGCGATTAAATGTAGAATCAGCTGCCGCTTTAAAGGAGCTGTTAGATACCACAAGTGACTGTCTTAATGCGCTTACAAATTTAAACATCAATGTGAGTACATGGGACGTTATCATCATCCATATAGTAACATTCAAATTAGATAATGAAACGCGAAAACAATGGGAGTTAAGCAGTTCTAGCGATTTAAGTAACAAGTTGCCCACCTTTGAGGAGCTTAAAATATTTATTGAAAGTCGTTTTCGCGCATTAGAATGTATAGAGCCGAGAAAAGCCGTGGCTCACCAGGCCAGTAATAGTTCACAGGTTCATGGTCCGAAAGCGATGCTAGCCACAAAGCCGTCCAATATACGTTGCGAATACTGCTCGGAAGTCCATAAGCTGTGTTTCTGCAAGCAATTTGCAAAACAGTCCACAGAAAGTAGACGCGAATTCGTAGCAAAAAACAAAATATGTTTTAATTGTTTGGGCAGCAATCATAGAGTATCTGAATGTAAAAAGCAGACCGTCTGTAAAGTTTGCAACAAGCGCCATCATTCATTGCTGCACCCGAATGGAGAATCGAACGGAGAGAACGAAGGCCGAGATGCTACCGTAATGCCAGCTACTGATAACGCTAGTTCTTCAACTAGTGTTAATCCGATAGTTGCATGCTTGTCTACGGGCAAGGTCTCTAAACCCAGACAGGTTTTATTAGCCACAGCGCTAATAAAAGCCGAGTCCAAGACGGGTGAATTTCAAACAGTTCGAGCACTATTAGACCAAGGATCACAGGCTTGTTTTATTACAGAGGCCACAGTCCAACTTCTTCGACTGAAGAAACTTCCAGTCAGAGGTCTCGTGTCAGGTTTAGGTGACGATAGATCGACCATTGCAAAGCACATGGTGAATCTGACAATTGAGTCAACAATTGATCGCGATTTTCAACTCAAAATAAATGCCTATGTTTTGAGTAAGATCACCTCATTCTTGCCCGAGAGAAGTGTAAACACAAGTTCATTGGATTGGATTGCCATAAACGATCTGTGTCTAGCAGATCCTAATTTTAACACACCCAATAGAATAGATATTCTTTTGGGCGCAGATGCTTACTGCTACATTTTGAAGGAAGGTATAGTCAAGAGTCCCTCCGGCACTCTCATAGCACAGAGCACCACCTTAGGGTGGGTCCTTTCAGGTGTAGCCAGTCCAAGTAGTGAGAGTTCAAAGCATCACACAAAAAATATAAAGGTACATTGTGCACAGTTCAAAGAAGATGACATTTTAAAGAAATTTTGGGAGATCGAAGAACAAAGTAGTACAAAGAGATTACTTAATCCAGAAGAGCAACGGTGTGAAGAATTCTATATTAAAACTACTAAGAGAGATGATACAGGCAGATACATTGTACGACTGCCATTCCGAGACGAAGAACCTGCTTGTAAGGCCGGACGTTCACGTGATATAGCTGAAACAAGATTTAAATCATTAGAAAAAAGATTAAGTAAGGATGCAGATTTAAAAGTACAATATACAGAGGTAATTAATGAATACTTACAATTAGGACACATGAGACCTGTAAAAGAGGACGATAGTTTTAAAGATGAAGCCGTTTATCTACCACACCACGCGGTGATAAGAAACGACAAGATCACGACGAAGGTTCGTGTTGTTTTTAACGCCTCAGAACGAAATAAGAACGGAGTGTCACTAAACGACACACTAATGGTAGGTCCAACTCTGCAAGCAGATTTAAGACACACGGTTTTAAGATGGAGAATGCATGCTATCGGTATAGTGGCGGACATAATAAAAATGTATCGTCAAGTTAGAGTATGCGATGAAGATGCTGCCTTCCAGCGAATACTCTGGCGAGACGATCCTGAAAAGCCGATCAGAGATTATGAGCTGACAACAGTGACTTTCGGGACAGCTTCTGCACCATACCAAGCTGTTAGATCGCTCCATCAGGTCTCATATGATGAAGGAGAAAAATTCCCACTCGCAGCAGACAGAGTTCTAAATTGTTTTTATATGGACGATTTGATGACTGGATGTAACAACATCGAAGAGGGTGTAGAAATCTGTAATCAAATGGTAGAATTATTAGGAAAAGGAGGATTTACATTACAGAAATGGAATAGTAATAATCAGGAATTATTAGAAAAAATAAGTTCAATGGATAGGAATGAAGGAATTCTGCAAAGAGATCAAAAAGGCATAAAAAATGAGGACATAAAGAATAAGGACAAACAGGACATGATAGTAAAAGAAAAGGAAATAAATAATAAGGACAGAGAAATTAAACTAGATAGTACTACAAAAATTCTAGGACTTACCTGGAACCGCCACGAAGACTCCTTTCAATATGCGGTAAATCTTCCACCGCTGACGATGGCACCTGTAACAAAAAGATCTATAATATCAGACATAGCTCGTTTGTTTGATCCATTAGGATGGTTAGCTCCTAGTGTCGTTGTAGCAAAGGTGTTCATCCAGAAGTTATGGCTTGCAGGTGTTAGTTGGGATGAGGAGTTAAGTACGGAACTAATAACAGAGTGGAGTACTTACCGCGAAGAGCTAAAATTGCTTACCATGGTTCGAATACGTCGTTGGCTTGGGACTAGTTCAACTGATGATTTGGAATTGCTAGGTTTTAGTGACGCCTCAAAGGCTGCATACTCAGCAGTCGTTTACTTGCGGGTAATTGATAGCACAGGCAAGGTTCATGTTTCATTGTTAGTTGCAAAAACAAGAGTTGCCCCAATTAAACAAGTCAGCATTCCTCGATTGGAGTTATGTGGAGCAGTACTCTTATCCAAGCTATTGACAGAGTCTGCAGAGGTGTTAAACATACCAAAGGAAAAGATTTCAGCGTGGACTGACTCGACAGTGGTGCTATCATGGCTTAACAGCCATCCTAGCCGGTGGAAAACGTTTGTTGCGAATCGGACTGCTGAAATATTGGGTGCAATGAGTTCGTCGCAATGGTTTCACGTGTCGACCAAAGAGAATCCAGCAGACTGCGCTTCAAGGGGAATACTACCCAGTTTATTGGTCAATAATGAGTTGTGGTTTTCTGGACCTCCATTCCTGAAAAACAAAATAATTGAGTACAAAAGGCCAAAGGATTTAAAAATAGATTTAGAACAAACAATAAAGGCCCACGCAGCTGTAATTCCAGAGCACGTAGTTCTAGAAAATTATTCTAGTCTACGAAAATTAGTTAGAGTAATTGCGTATTGCCGACGATTTTTAAAGAAGGACAAGTACAACAGTAAATATTTAAAGAAGCAAGAAATAGAAGCAGCATTAGAAACCTGTATTAAGAAGACACAAATAGAGATATTTACAGCAGAATATACACAGTTAAAAGAAAAAGGGTATTTAAACATGAAATCCAGTAAACTGAAGTCGCTTTGCCCTTTTCTTGACACAAAGGGTATCATGAGAGTTCGAGGACGACTTGCAAAGTCGGAACTAGACGAGGATTCGAAACATCCGATAGTCCTACCGCATTCTAGCCATCTGACTCGTCTTATCGTTGCAGATGCGCATGAGAGAACACTGCATGGTGGTCCTCAGTTGTTGTCAAACTTTTTAAGGTCAGCCTATTGGATAATAGGTGCTAGATCTCTAATCCAACAACATGTTCGCAAATGTGTTGTTTGTACAAAACAGAGGGCTAGCGTCAGAAACCAACTGATGGGTGATCTTCCATCAGTCCGATGTAAACCAGCAAGACCATTTTTGCATAGCGGGGTCGATTATGCTGGACCCATAAACATAAGAACGACAAAAGGCCGTGGACACCGTTCATACAAAGGCTATATATGCCTTTTCGTTTGTATGTCCACACGCGCTCTTCACTTAGAGGTCGTCAGTGATATGAGCACACAGGCGTTTTTAGCTGCCTTTCGACGATTTGTGTCAAGACGAGGTCACTGCGCGAAGTTGTGGAGCGATAATGGCACCAATTTTGTAGGTGCCTCCAGAGAGTTACAACAGCTGGCCTCTATACAGCCAGCAATAGCAGAACACCTAGAAGCAAACAATACTGAGTGGCATTTTATACCGCCTCATGCTCCCAATTTCGGTGGTCTTTGGGAAGCAGGTGTAAAATCCACGAAGTTTCACCTTAAAAGGGTAATCGGCGACTCCACTCTTACGTACGAGGAAATGTCTACACTCCTCAACCAAGTGGAAGCATGCTTAAATTCGCGACCGATAAGCGTTATTAACTTTGCTGATCCTGGTGAACCCCTGCCTTTAACCCCTGGACATTTTCTGATTGGCGAACCGATAGTTAATGTGCCAGATAAAAATTATGAAAGTTCAAATGTAAATTATTTGACTCGGTGGCAATTAGTTCAACGAATGATGCAGTCTTTTTGGAAACGATGGTCCCACGAGTATTTGTCAAATCTCATGAACAGATACAAATGGTCTTCCCAAGTTCCGGAGCCCAATGTCGGGGACATCGTTTTGATTAAGGAAGATGATTTACCACCAAGTCGTTGGTTGTTAGGACGAGTTGTGGAGAAACACCCCGGTGATGATAACATCACCCGTGTGGTCACATTGCGCACTAAATCCTCTACAATTAAGAGACCAACTTCGAAACTATGTGTTTTACCAATAGCTCAATAAATTGTTTAAGATATTTTTAACTGTTGAATACTGTTGTTCTTGTTGTTTTTTTCTTAGATATAAGAAGTATTATTATACTGTGTACAAATGCAATTTTTAGACTCAAAGATGATTTAAGAAGAACATTCCGTCACTAAATGTCCTTGGTGGGCGGTATGTTAGTGCAGAAACCATAGCGATAAATTGTAAATGTTAAAATAGTTGATGTCAACCTCGATAGATGGCGTTGGCGTCGAATTAAAAGTCGCTATGGTTTCGTTACCGCGGTTTGGTTGGGCTCCACAGTGAATTTTAGAAAATATAACCAGCTTAGATCAGGACACAATTTGGTTTTATTCTCAATTTCAACCCTATTAGTGTTCCCACAAGTGAGTTAGTTCAACATTACCATCTCGGAAAAAAAACAGGTACAAAATTGTATTCTACCTGAACTAGGTATAAACCTGTATCTCAGGTAACTTATTCAAGTGCTTATATGTTAATAAATATAAGTAAAATTCATTAAACAAAAAGCAAATAACTTATGAACAATATTATTCAAAATGACGAATGTTGTGCTTAGTTAACAAATCTGCATCATCGTAAGACATTACTGAGACACAACATTACATTATATTTTTTTGCAAAGTAACGATTTTGTAAACTAGTGTTTATTAGCACAATCAGTAAAATTGTTAAAAAAAAATAGGTCTTATATTATTTGGCGTTACGAAAAACAAATCTATTAAAACAAAAAGTAACTAGCCGTAGTTACTTTTGTACCATAAGGGTGCACTAGTCTCGGTTCAAATTCGTCGATGGACGAAGTAAATGCATGTTATCTTGTCCAACGTCATGTGCGAAAGTTATAAAGTTTAATGAACCATAAGAAGCTAGTGCACACACGATTACACTGCCATAACATAAACGATGATTTATACGAAAGGAGCGCGTAAAATTTTATGAACAAGCATTTAGGCGTATGGATGTTATGAAAATCCTAATGAATTTATTTGTTCAAAATAAAATTAAAAGTGTTTTTTAATAAAATATTTCTATTTTGTATGGAAACTATTTTGCTATTTTCTAAATGAGCAAATTATGGAAGTTTCGACTCTCATAACTTCCAAATCTGTACACAAATAATATTTTTTACTGGTTTACTTGCATATAAAGTTAAGTAATAATCTTGTTCTTTTGAAATTACACCGTGAAACAGTAAAGTGATCGCCAGACTGCATTTGTATGGTAGAAATAAAACATGTTTATTGAGCACACAGATACACATACTGAAGAAACAACTACCTAAAATAGAAACTTAAAAAAATAAAATAAAAAAACAACAACATTGTGTGTCTTACGGCTACGCCAAATAAGTCGAGTTTAGCATAATGCCAGGCAACTAGTTGCCTGATGCTGATTTTCAGCTGAACCAAATGACGAATGACCGACTGGGGCACCCTTAAGCTACTAAATACCTAGGAACTTTAAAAAGTCCGGTAGAAAAGCACAAATACTGTCGCCCCAAGTGTCTGCGCAGTGCGCGAGCTATCTCGATCGCTACACTTGCCATGCCAATTAGTCGCTCAAGTGTCTGTCTCAACGCTTCTCGAATGCAAATACAGTCAGCCACTGATATCGACACTCATTTGAATAAAAGCACCTTCTACGGAGCTATCTGACGGGGAAAATAAATACAATAAAACATTCGATTAAATGCTGCGCTCGTCCTTCGTGGATGCAAGTGTTTCCATTTATTTATTCTGAAATATTTTTTACTTTTCTTTTAAAATGGTTGCACACTAGGAATTTCTTCTGTATCGTACGAGAATCGAACCCTCGACTCAATCGGACTGAACGTGAGGTAGCGGCCTTACATCACAGCGACATTTTTCAATCCATATGGTGGCTGGGACATTATAATATAGACACAAGTTATTAATTTCTCAGCTCCCGAACAGTAGCTACATAATAATCATCATATTTTGCGAGTGTGTAAACATATTTCTAAAGACCAAAGCCGTTTGAAAGGAGTAGGGAAAACAAGCGAAAAAATATTATGTTGTTAATTTTATTTTTTTGGTAAAAGTATTATAATAATTACGAAACAATTAGAAGTGGTGGCCGAGTGGTAATGGCCCCGACTTACGAGTTGTAGGTCACGGGATCAAATTCAGACAGGCGCATTACTTGGTGTAATTTATTTCATCACCACTGCTCTCAAAACGGTGAAGGAAAACATCGTGAGGAAACCGGCATGTCCTAGAACTAAAAATTCGAAGACATGTCCTAGAACTAAAAGACTGTGTGGATTACGGCTTACTCTCTCTACTAGAGAGGAAGCCTGAATCCCAGCGGTGCGAACATTAAAAGGTTGATTATGTTTATATAATAGATTAGCAATTTTCTTCAAAGTCATTTGGTTTTTCTTAGAAAGCATATTACGCAATGGAAGTGCTGCCCCCTAGTCAAGTTACAACCGTTTCGTATCGAATTCCGTTCTCCAATCAGTAACGCCTCGGTGTCAGCAATTGTAGAAAACGATAAGTTGGTAGCCATGTTGGCGCCTGAGTCGGCCGCTCGTTCTACAATGTCGTTCTACAATAATAAAGGATGTAGCGTTGAACATTGTAGAAACGATAACAATTCACTCTATCATTTTGAACGATGTGAACTTGTCTACGAATTTTCTATTCGTTTGTTCTGACCACGCGACTTAACGTTGAGATGATGTCATTCCCATACATTTGATTAGTTTTCGATTAGCGTTAACGATTGCAGATTATCAACTTGGCTAGGGGTGCTGGTGTCTACTACGAACAAAGTATATTTACTAACGTAACGTCTGTTTTAAACTCCTGATTAAAATCAGAATATTATTGTAGCATAGCGCTTCAGTCGACTATTAAAGTCCCTCAGCAGCACAGTTTAAGCTCGACTCTAGCAAAACTACCCATTGTCAGGCTAATGTTCTCACAAGTGTGACGTTGAAAGGAATTTTAACATTATCCACTGATGAAGAGAGTTTAAAATAGAGATGACTAGTTAGTTTTCTCACGGATAGCCATGATTGTGGAGAAATCTTAGCATTCTATGTTTCTTTGCCTTTTGGCTAGACTGGTTACGCTAACGCTTTAATGGCATCTGACCGTCGCGTCGTAGCGACTGTCAGAGATCTATATAAAAAAAAAAACTATTTACAAGCTTTTAGTTTCACCTGTCCCGTGTTCGCCTGTAATCAAATCTGATCCACTTCCCTGTTACCGATTGAGCTGAAATTTTGCATGCATGTGTTGATATAGGACCTAGCTGGAAATAGGCCTCCCCCAAGTGTCGCCATAATGACCGGTCCTGTGTGTCTCGCATCCATCGGATTCTCGCGAACCTCACTAGGTCATCATTCCCCCTTGTGGGAGGCCTTCCAACGCTGCGTCTTCCGGTACATGGTTTCCATTCCAGAATCTTTCGTCCCCATCGACCATCTGTTCTGCGAGCAATGTGCCCTGCCGACTGCCACTTAAGTTTGGCGATTCTTAGGGCTGTGTGTGTAACCTTGGTTCTCCTGCGGATATCTTCATTTCTGATGTGATCACGCAAGGAAACTCCGAGCATAGCCCTTTGAGTGACTTTAAGCCTTCTGATGAGATTCATTGTAAGCGGCCACGTTTTGGAGCCATATGTCATCACTGGCAACACGCACTTTGGTCTTGAGACACTGTGGTATATTGGACTACTCTTGGAGTACTCTAGCCTGGAAGCAAATAGTTGTTTACTATAAAATGTTGTACTAAAATAAATACAGGCAAATGGCCAATTGCAGCCGTTTATTTGTGCCAGCTGTTAGATGTGCGTAAGTGTCGTTGCGTGTGGTCCCAGGTTCGACCGCAGACCGCAGTGTAGGAGACAATGACTTAAACTATGTACTTACCTCTACCAACTTATATAAACTTGTGTGCAGTCCATATACTTAGGTAGGTAATGCATAATTTATATTAATAACCAGTGTTGCCCCACCGATGAGCAAAGGCCGTTCCCAAGTCCTCCCTAGGTCCAGCCGTTTCGGAGGTTAACTGGGACAAACATACAGGCAAAAACACACAAAAGCGATAAAAATGCATATTTGTTGTAGGTTTAGAATATACTTTCATATGCATTTAATAAAACATGTAATTTTGATATTACATACAGACACTTCAGTTTTATTTATATGTATGTACTTGACATATGTATTGATAATATAGGGTCTCCCTTGTTTGACCGAAAGGAATTTGACAAATTTTCACTACCCAAAAAATTTTTCGCATAATTTCATTTGCCAAATTATTACTTAGCAAAAAGTCTATTCACAAAAAATTGTAACGCAAACCTATTGTTTGGGAAATGAACGTTTAAACTATAACTTGTTTACTAAGTAATACTTCTAACATTTTTTATTTTGTCAAATATTTCAGTTGGAATAACAGTTTTCAGTAGTAATAATAATATGAATATTAACTATTCTTTTTTTTTTAGTTAGTAGCGTTTTTTTCCTTTTTTTTTCTATATAATGTAGTCGGTTCCTGGCGTAGGAGGTCAAAGTTTTAACCTAACCTAACCTACCCATTTTTTTTTAAAGAAGAGATTAACCTAATCTAAATAGTTGAGTTCCGGGTAACCTACTAAAAACAATATCTTTTTTTCTATTAATGCAAGTCGTGTCTGGCACTCGCCGGCCGCTGCCGCGGCATCGCTCGCTTCGCACGCTCGGCTCGTACGTAGGAGGTCACAGTTTTAACCTAACCTAACCTAACCTTTTTTTTTAATAATTAACCTACTCTAACTACTTCCATATAAATCAACAAATCATTTCACCAAACGTTTATTGTCTGAAGATTGTTTGCTGTAATAAATCATTTGATTAATGCCATAATGACATTATACTTGATAATATTTTGCCAAGTAAAAATTTGACCAAATAAAAATATGCGTACTAAAATCATTCGAAATGTTGCAATGGTATAAAAAAAGGTTTCTAAAATTTGTTTGGGTAATGAAATTTTGTCAAAATCTTTTCGGCAAAACGGCAGGCACCCGATAATCCATACTAATCCATACTAATATTATAAATGCGAAAGTAACTCTGTCTGTCTGTCTATCTGTCTGTCTGTTACGCTTTCACGCTTATACCGCTGAACCGATTTTGATGAAATTTGGTACAAAGATAGAATAGAGCTTGAAAAAGAACATAGGCCATAAATTATCACGCTATTTGCTATGGGGGGTGAGCAATAATCCAAAATGTCGGTAGTGAACGACATTTTGCAGCGAGTTCGATCCTCAGCTACAGTTAAAAATTTTGTCATTATTTTATCTTATTTTTTTTTGTAATAAAATAACTTTTACCATTTTTTCAAAATAAAATTGACGTTTCTATTCGATATCTTCTAAATATTTTGTAAAAACTAATCAAAACAAATAATAAAATCAAAGCGGCGAGTAAAATCACGTACTATTTTGTTACATTATTCTATTTAGCTGCAAATACTTCTGAAAGGAAAATCATCACGCTATCATCGATAAGGAGCCAACCAGTCTATTATAACGTTTATATAAGAACGTCTATTTTAAAACATAATCATCGGTGACCTCAGCACATTGGTTTCGTATCTAGACTTGCGTGTAATATAAAGATGGTTCGAGTCCCATAATATGGCTCTCGTATAAGAAATTTTTATTTTATTTTTTCACCGTAAATAAGATTTTTTTATATATATTTTTGCATGCTTACATTTTTTTTTATATCTACACACAATATATCTGTAGAAGTTTTTAGTTGTGTGCGTATCACGCAAAATGTTAATAATATAAAATGTAGATAACTTTTAAACATTAAAATTGTGTGTCACTTAAAATATTACTTAGGCTTTGTTTCATCGCAATCGGTTGACTATATCGAAAGATATATGTATAAATTTAAAGTTTTCAAGAAGTAAAATGTAACACAACACCACACGCAATTCAGATACTCGCAACGCCATCTAAACACTCAAAGTAGAAATAATGATGACAATGGCATTTGAAATTCATATTAAATTTGATAGATAGATGGCATTATGTAATTTATGTAATTTTCTGAGTGGCGGAAGAATGACCATCGCCCACTTTTGCAGACAGTTCTAATTTTTTTTCCTCTGTAGTTGTAACAAGTTAATTGACCTATATGTATTGAATTATTGAAGGGGTTACATGGTACCTTGCGTTGGAAGGCCCCCAGGTAGACGTTACCGATGACCTGGTGAGGGTCGCGGGAATCCGATGGATGCGATACTCACAGGACCGGTCATTATGGCGACACTTGGGGAGGCCTATGTCCATAAGTGGACGTCTTTCGGCTGAAATGATAATGATGACGATGGCACCTTTTTTTAAGGGTGGAAATTATCCAGTGACTTCTCCCGCTCTGGTTGGGGCGGGAGGGCGTGTCAATCTTTTACTGACTGAAACCACACCTGTGTCCTTCAGTTGCCCTTTGCGACATCTCTTTGAGGAGCGCGTGGATCACTACGCGCTGTTGACGACTGGGCTTGGTCCGGTCAACTACCGGACTGCCGGACGGCTAGCTACCAATTGCTCAACGTCCGCAAGCCCGCGTCTACCGTGGCTGGTAGTCGGTGTCGGAATCTCGGCTCAGAGTGGAGCGGCCTCCTCCTTCGCTAGCATTACGGCTTTGCAGAAGGAGGCTACTTCCGGCCATTTCTCCTCGCTTTGGACCATAGCCCGAACCAGGGCCCGGCGCGAGAGGTCACTGACGCCGATTGCCTCCACGAGGACACAGCGGTGCTCCGCTCTTGCGGGGCACACCTCCAATGTATGCTTCACTGTGTCCTCCAGGATGATGGCACCTTACGGCCTAATAATAGCATGTTTTATTATTTGCAGTCACTGCTTCATAAAAAACGAGGTCGAATGTGTTTTTCTGATCACAGTTCGACAACGTATGATGTATCTCAGATTCCTTGCAGCCTTACGTCGACATCTGGACATTGCCTCCTTGCAGTGACTGGTGACCAACACTGGATTATGGTATTGGCACTGGTATTTCGAACGGTTTCTGTTCCGGATTCGGTTGGAATTACCCTGATATTACCATTTTGCGAATTGCCCGAAGCTCCCGGTGTAGCATGCGGTGGAGGTCTATTCAGCTTGGGTGAACCGCCGTGTCCTCATAGAGGCAATCGGCGTCAGTAATTTCTCGGTTTGGTCATCAATATGCGAGTTCGATTGGACGGGGATACACGCACTCAAGATTTCGCCGAAATTTATTCAAAAGTTGGAGACTCTTTATAGGGTAGTTCCCACTATTGAAAAAACATTTGTCTGATATACGGGGACGTCAGTTAAATACACACCAAAAATCCTAGGTAAATGAACCACCACGCCCAAAAGGATCAAGCTACAACAATCAATGCAAGTATGCTCTCGAAAATTCTTCATAAGTACTGTTGTGGAGGAAGATGATGATGGTAGTTTTTGGATTCACTTAAGGCTTTGCACTATCAGTGCACGTTATCCAGCTGAAGGTCGGTGTCCCGATTATGCTCCTTCGTTTACCTCTACTAAAGCTGTCTAACTGCTTAAACTCTTCAGTGAAATATTATTGAGGCGAAATGTATTACACGAGGTAACTCTTTCAAACAATCTCGCAGCCCCAGCAGACATCGGTCCTAGGGGGCCCTATACATTTGCTGAAGGAGGCTACTGGTTGTCATTTTCTCCACCAATCGCCTCCATGAGGACACGGCGGCGCTCCAACCAAGCGGGAACGACTTCCACCGTATTCTCCGGGCGATCCGCACAATGGTGAGATCCGAGTGTTTCTTGCCGCTGAATTCGATACAGATACCTTCCAAAATATCCACATCCGATGAGTCCTGCACAAAGAGAGGATGCCGTGACGCCTCTGTAGTGACACCTCAAAGACAAGCATTACCGCTGCGATTGTGGCGTGCTCACTGTGGCGAGGGATTAAAATCATACAATATTGTTTTACCAGAACATAAACTAGAAACATTCATAAACTAATGCCTTTTCCCTTGGGGTAGGCAGAAATGCCAACTGCTACGACCCATACATACTCTTTCTATTCATTGACGTTCATACATCTGGATCTGGACGTTTACACAACATGTTGCGGACGAAGTCGCGGGCAACAGCTAGTATAATTATAGAGATACAGATAATTATGTAGTTGAGATGAAAGTTTCCATTGTCTATTGTATCTATGTATATATATCGCACCCCCGGTGCGACACTGTCACTTTTGCAAAAAATGCAAAAATTAGTTAAATATCTAAAAATGATCCTATAGCACCCCTTTACTTGGTGCGATAACGTAACTTTTGTAGTACGCATAGTTCATTGTCCATTGCAGTCGACACTTGAATCAAGTGAAGTCTCACTCACCACGGTGCAGACAGCAGAGTCTAAACAAAGGGGAGGGGTCCTCATCCTGTTGTACAGATAGTAAAACAGTTAGCTGTAGGCTCAAATTTTACATAAACAGATTATTTATTTATATATTCATTCTTCATAAAACATAAAGTACAAAGGCGGATTTAATGCCTTAGGCATTCTCTACCAGTCAACCTAGGGTGGTGAAGAGACAATAAGGTAGGCGCATAAAAAGAAAACGTTATTTATAAAACCAGAGTAAAACAGTAAACATATTATAGTTAAAATACACATAGGCACATAATATATGTATATATTTAATACAATATATATACATACATATAATGCATACCGACTTTCGGCCGTCCTGATATCGAGAGGAAGCGCATTCCACAGAAGGATGGACTGTATGTGGAAGGAAGAATGGACAAAATGAGAAGTATGAGAAGGATAGAGCAGTAGGAGATTGTTAGGAGAATGCAGATTCCTTGCGTGTGAAGAACATAGATATCATCTGGCGAGGGTCGCAGGACGTTATGGCGACGTTTGGAGGAGGCCTAAGTCCAATAGTGGACGTCTTTCGGCTGAACGACGTGAGGCAAAGGTGATCCTTTTTTTTGAAGTTGAAAATCATCAAATGACTTTTCAATACACTAACTTGAAAACCCTCTCTTATCCCACCGCTTTTAGGCACGCAATAGACTGTTTTCCGCACTAGTGCAGATAAGTGCCCATGCTCTCCCCCGCCTCAATTTTATTACCTTTATCGTATCAGGCTGGACGCACGTCGACCCTCACGAGTCGCCGGTCAACCCCCGTTTATTCATTTCGTCAGTGTATTGAAAAAAGTCGTTTGATACACGTGCAAATTTGTCACTACAGCCCTCAGCTCCATAACACACTCGCCTACGGCTCGTGTGAATTACGCCTCGGTCGCAACGACAAACTTTCCGTACTTGTATCAAAATGTACTTAATTAGTTCATTCTCATTTATGGTGGAATAAAAGGCGTGTCAGACTTTTACTAATAAAGACACACTTAAGTTCCTTTACTTACCCTTTCTGTTCTAGGGTCACGGTACCTCTTTTGAACATTTCCACAGCTTAGAATTCGCCTGTTATGTTTTAATTCCTTTGTACTTGTAGCAATAAAAAAACTGCAATCTAAAGATACGGCTGTTTATGCACCGTTTAGGCGCATATTTTAAGCAAGAAAATCAAAACCTACAAGGTACTTCATCGTCATCATCATTTCAACCGATAGACGTCCACTGCTGAACATGGGCCTCCCCCAAGTGTGGCATCCATTAGATTCCCATGATTCTCATCGGGTCGTCGGTCCACCTTGTGCGACACACTGCGTGGTCGTCACTCCAGAACCTTTCGGCACCATACGTTGTGTCCTGTCCACTGGAATTTAAGTTTAGCGATTCTTCGGGTTTTGTCCGTAACCTTGGTTTTCCTGCGGAACATTACAAGCTGAATATGCTTACATTCTTAAGGCGAAAATGAAAGTGTAAGGGAATGTCTACCAGAAACTACTCAAACGCACGTCATCTCAACGCTCAGTCACGTGGTCAGAACAAAGGAATAGGAGGCGTGGCCAACTCGAGGCGTTCGACGCAAGAGAATCGAAACGAAACGGTCGTAACTTGACTAGGGCAGGTCTAGGCTTATCTTATCTTATCTTTGTGGTCTGGTTTCCGCACTTAGTCCTTATCGGACCATTGTGCGTGGGCCATGGCGGCCTTTACTCCAACCAGCCCACCTCATTCCAGAAACAGATGAGTCTCTTCAGTTTGCTCAGGGCGTCCATCAGTGAATTCGGTGCTCCCGAGTTCTTATCTCGCTGACGGCTGTGCACTCAAGGAGCACATGCGCGACAGTTTCTTCTGACTCCATGCATCCTCTGTACAGAGGGCTATCTGTGATATTCATTGTGAAAAAGTGTTTGTTCAGGGAGCAGTGTCCGGTGATGGATCCTGCCACCAGACGCAGGCTGCCTCTGTCCAGTCGCAGAAGGCTGCTGGTCTAGGCTTTTGGGCTCCTATTTATTTCAGTGACTACGATTTAGGTAAAATTACTGTAACTTTTTGTCGTAAAAGTGTTAATAATACTTTATCTCACATTGCCAGGTCGAGCACTCCTGGACCGGTTGTCGAGTACGACGGTGAGCGAGGTCCTCACGAGCGGCGCGACGAGCGGACTGCTACCCGCTCCGCTTGACGTCGCGCCGTACTCCACGGTGCTCGCCAACGCTACCTGTGGAGACGCGGGCGCCGAGGAATACTGCCGTGACACTCCAGGGAAGTAAGTTATCATCAACCATCTGCCTAATCTTTTCCCAACCAGGTTGGGGTTTTTTTTTCGGTGGGAAAATCATCTTATGACATCCCGCGCCCTTGGGCGGGGCGGGAGATAGTGTCAGACTTTTACTGACTAAAAACCCACTCCTGTTCCTTCGTTGCCTTTCGTACCAGAGCCGAGTCTTCCTTTCAGAATCAGACCCTTGGCCCCAGTAGGCTTCGACCCAGCTAGGCCCCTACAGTTTGCTGACATCTCCTTGAGGCGCGCGTGGAACAGCACGCGCCGTCGACGACTTGAGCTCGGTCCAGACGGTTACCGGACGGTCGGACGGTGAGCCACCCGCAAGCCTGCGCCTACGATGGCCGGAAATCGGGATCGGAATCCCGGCGGCGATTGGGGCGTGAGGACCGTTGCCTCACGCGAACTAGGTTGGTGTTGGTTAACCAGTTTAACTGAATCCAGGTTGGTTAGTACGAACAGCGTCATCTCCTCGTTACCCTCTTTTATAAGATACTAGCTTCTGCCAGCGGCTTCGCCCGCGTGAAAGTTGATTTCTCCATGCAAATTTTGGACCCCCATTTCATCCCCTTAGGGGGTGAATTTTGGAAAATCCTCTCTTAGTGCTCGCCTACGTCATAAAAGGAACCCGTGAGCAAAATTTCACGCTCCTATTCCCAGTAGTTTCGGCTGTACGTTGATATGTCAGTCAGTTTCTCCTTTTATACTCGTATATATAGATTTTAATGTGAGAGGGGTAATCAAATGGCGCAGATGTCTGTACCGTTAGGGGAGGAGCGATGACGATGGCCCACTTATAAGACTGCCCAAAATGTCCACTCTGCAGGTCTGCACTCTGCAGGACCTAAAAAACGCCTCTGACGCCCCGTTATAAACCTGGCAACCTACTGAACCCAAAAACGTTGAGGGAAAAGAAAACCATCGAGAAGAAGACGAAGAAGCTGATGTACCAGTATTTTACATGGAGCAACTGCCATCTCCACAACCCATTAACTGGATAACATGATTTCCGTTGCCAAGACGGCTTTCAATTTATTTTGTTTCTGAGATTTCTGATTATTGTAATTACTGTCAAAGATCTACTAGTCACAACCAGGACCAAGATGCTTGCTGAGGCACAGAGCAGTCACAGTATGTTATTGGTAACCCATCCACGGTAAGTAAGTCAACATTATCATTTCAGCCGAAAGACGTCCTCAAAATGCTACGTTGGCCGGTCCTGTGCGTCTCGCATCCACAGCGCATGCCCGCGGCTTTCACCAGATCATTAGTTGCAGACTTTAGCTGATGGACGAAGTCGTTCTACGTCGTTGTTCGACCTAATATGATAATGGCGCGTTTACACTAAGTCGATCATCGAGTACGACGACCGTATTTGTTTCCAGTTATCGGATTCGGCGACTGCATTCCGCCGAACTGTGTACACTCGTCTTGAAAGCATCGTGAACGATGAGTGGCACGTGTAACAAGTTGACAGTAGCTGTGTAGTCACCGAAAACGGTGTGTGTTCGAAAACGGTTAATCGAAAACCCGTTTACTCTAGTCGGTGACCGAATAGGAGCTGCAACCGAATCGGTCAAAACGACCTAATGTAAATGAGCCATGAGGCACCTGGTGCCTTAAATAAGTTTAAGTTTTTACATTAGTTCATTTAAAACCTCTCTCTTAAGTAACGTCAATAAATTGTAGTCGTAATTTTCCTGAAAACTCTGATTGATTAATGTCAGTTTAGATCGAAATATTAAGCGGGAACAACATTAGACCGACGCACACGTGAGCCACGCCTGATTTGTACGTAGAACTGAGTCACGTGGCGTGGGTCTAATGTAGCTCTACAAGTCTATAGTTATCATATAAAATGTATGGAGACCGACGACGAGCCCAGATCGGCGTACTTACGTGGGCCACGTGTGCGCAATGTAGTTCTTAAAGATTGCATTTTGTTTGTTAGACGCGGCGTGGCATGCGACGTGTGCGAGGGGGAAGGCGGGTCGGCGCGGCGCCGCCACCCCCCGGCGCACGCGCTCGACGACGACCCCGCCACCTGGTGGCAGAGCCCTTCCCTCGCGGCCGGGGACTACCAGCACGTGGAACTGGTCGCCACGTTACCAGACGTAAGTACAAGAAAGTCTTTTCTTTGGGCCATTTTAATACATTAGAAATAAACTTAAAACACACAATGCTGAAGTCTATACTTGAGTTGGTAGCGATGTATTCAAATTATAAATATTTACTTTATTGTGCCAAAAAACACACCCCACCCCAGACTAGGATGCCCTGTGTCCTGTAGTCTAGTAGACAAAACATAAAAGTAAACAAAATTGATAAAAAGTTGAGCGAAGGTAAAAAAAAACTTGTGTAGTGCTCCTTAATGCGCTCTGGTGCGGTGCGTGTCTTGGACCCCTCCTTAACGCAAGCAATGGATCTGATGTTTTGTTTTTAAACGATTTTGCTATTATTGACGCCAAAACTTTTTATTTATTTATTTGTCAACTTTGGGAAGTCTAGCAGAGCAAGGAACTTCACGGACGCTTTTTCCGGGCCCTTTATGGGTACAATGTAGACCAATGGCGTCCGTAACCGTGACCTCTTTGGGGAAACCGAAGGTTTTGTCTGTGCAATAATAGACGAAGTTATCATGACGAATAACTACCGGAGATTTATTGTGAATGACGGCACGGTTGACATCTGTCGGGCATGTCACCGTCCAGGAGAATCAATTCGTCACGTTATCTCTGGTTGTTCCTAATGGGGAATACTTGCATAGACATAACCTTGTAGCCAGGATTATCCATCAGCAACTTGCTCTGAAATACTCTCTTGTGGCATCGGAGGCGCCGTACTACAGGTATGACCCCGACCCAGTTCTAAATAATGGTCATATCACTCTGTACTGTGATCGGCCCATCACCACTGACAGAACTATTGTAGCCAATATGACTGATATAGTGGTGGTGGACCGAAGCGAGAGACGTGCAATGATTGTTGACATTTCCGTTCCGCATGACGAGAACCTCGTGAAAGCTGAAATATATAAACAAATTAAGTATTTAGACTTGGCTCGCGATGATGTCGACATGTGGGATGTGGACTCAGCGATCATTGTACCGATAGTCATGTCAGGGGCTAAACTGTACTATACCGGACAACGAGTTTTACGCTCATAATTTTTTATTGGAAAGGTTTATGTCTAAAAACTAATTATGCAAAGTCACAATGTTAGGAAACATATAGTTTTTGAGAAAAAAAATAATGAAAATCGATAATTTTTCGTAATATTTGACGCCATTTTGACAGATTTCGTTCAATTTCTAATTTCCCTGCGTTCCGAATTGCGTCAAAAGCGATAATATCGCGAATCCGACCAACGCGCAACGTCACAATTGTTACTCAATAGGTACCTGGCCCTTATGTTTTGTGACTCTGACTATTAAATTTGGTCGGATTCGCGATATATTTACTTTTATCGCAATTCGGAACACGGGGTTTGTTTGTAATATTATGACAAAGGTATTAGTTCATACAGCCACAATCAAAGACTACTATAGTATACTGGCTAGCCACAATGAATATTTAAGAAAACTAGATTTTAAATTAATGTATTGTATTTTATTTGTTTTTATATCATCTTAGATATCCTGTTTAGAAGAAAGTTAGTAATTCCACTGATCTTATGCGAGTACAAAAGGTTATTACTAGAGCGAGCGAAGCGAGCTCAAGACATGGGGGCACCCCGACTCGGATAGATTTAGGTTAGAAGGAGGTGGCGGGGTCGTAGTGAGCGAGCGAAGCGAGCGAACACAGACCCCGCCACCTCCTTCGAGGTTATTTTTTTTTAAACCACCCAGAAGTAGGAGCCCCGCGTAGCGGGGCTCCGTCGACTATGCCTTTTAAGCAATTTTGGAGTGTTTTGAGGTTAGGTTACAAAAGATCGTTTTTCTCGGAAACGGTGAGTGACCTCTTCATGGGAGTGGTGCCAGGGGGAGGGGGTCACCACCCCCTCCCCCCAACTACCAGCCCCTCCCTCCTGCTCTACTATTCTAAAGTTATACCAAAAATAAGACTTTTTTTCCTCTTATTATTTAGTTTTTAGTAAGAAATAATAAAAGTGAGATGAGATTATGAGATCATTTTTTTGCATACTAAATATAGGGCACTCTGACTCGGATAGATTAGGTTAGGGTTATTTTTTTTTTTTAAACCACCCAGAAAACTTTTTTTTCATCTAAATACATGAAAGTATACAATTGCTACAGTAGCAGGTTAGGTTAGGGTTATTTTTTTTTTAAACCACCCAGAAAACTATATTTCAGTGCACAAATATTTGTAAACAATGGTAGAGCGCTCCCCGACAACAAAATTTATTTTTTTCATTTTTTAACACATGAAAGTATACAATTGCTACTGTGGGGGTATAGTCCAAGGGGTTTAGGGTGATTCTCTTCCCTAAAACCCCCAAATCTGCCCCAAAAATGCATAAAATGTACGATTTTGTGATTCCTAACCTCAAAATTTGAATCTTGAATATCTCCAAAAGTATGTGTTTCCTAGATTCGGGAGGGGGTTCGGGGGGGAGGGGACACTCCCCCCTCCCCCCCTCACCCCAAAAAACCCATTATTTCGTTGTCCGGTATAGTACAGTTTTACCATGTCAGGTAATAGCTTAATAGCTAAGAGCCTCGACCAACACCTTAAGAGCCTCGCGTTAGGCGACTGCATCTAGGGCTTGATTAAAAAGGCGGTTCTCCTGGACATGGCTCGTATAGTTAGGAGGTTCCTTTCTCTGGAACCCTGCCCACTGGTAGCTTAGCCCCTGTTCGTGATACCGGTGGGATACCATTTTTTATATTTTTAAATGTGTTTTTTTTTAAGAAATTTTTAAAAATATATTAAATAAGTTAATAAAACTAACAATGTAAATAATAATAATTAAAATAGAGTCAAAAATGATAATAATAATTAAAATCATACCACTTTCCATTGAAAGCGTCTAAAAGGGCCTCTGCGAGTTGGTTTCGGCTCCTCGTACGCCTTCCAAAGGTCCAGGACCTTAGGGTGCTGAGATAAATAAATGTATTGAAATCATGTCAAAAATAATAAAAATAATGTCAAAATGAAAGATAAAAAAAAATACTAATAATGAAAAATAATATCAAAAAAGATAATTAAAACTTACAATAACATGTTAAAAATTTCATTGAGTTTCACAAGATATTGTGCTGGGAGTGGCAATGGACTCCAGGTATCGAGCTGCAATGTTATTGCGTTAATGGAGTTCAATTTCAGCACTTGCAAAGATGTCCATTGTAATGTCAGACGTGTTGTACAATGTGGGTAAGGGCTATAGTCTATTCGCGAAAGCATTAGAAAGAACTTAAAAAAGGTCACTTTTTAATAAAAGTACAATATAATTATGTATATATATATATATATATATATATATATATATATATATATATATATATATATATCGTGTTTTATAACAGTTAAGATTGATGCTTAATTTATTATAATCAGCTTATATACTTGTTATACTTAAATTAATTCATTTGAACTATCCATTCTCAGGTTAATCTCATTTTGATAAAAATGAGATCGACGTGGAAGTGTATTCTTTCAAATAAAAAGATATATTTTCCAAATTGGTTCATAATTGACGGAGTTCTGAGTTACCCCTCCTTTTTTGGAAAATGATTAAAATTGAAAGAATAAATTTAAAGTATAACGTCTATTTGTACAAATTTAAGCTACATAGTACCTAAAATTAAAACCGAACCTGAAGGTACAGTATCTAGATGGTTTCAAACAATACATATTATTTCATTGTCATCTGAAGACGCAGTGCTTGCGCGATGGGCGATCATTATGCTGATGACTTATGTTTTGTGGCGCTGTTAACTAATCTCAATGAAGTTTGCAGTAAATTTGGACTTGCAATAAACGTCAAAAAAAAAGGTCATGGATGTGGAAGGCTTACCGTTAGCCTCAGACATTTTGGTCGGTACTAGTAAGTTGAAGCAAGTGGAGAGCTTCAGGTACCTTGGAAGTATGATCACAAGCAAAGGAGACCTCGACACTGAGATAAGTCAGAGGATTTGTGCGGCTGCGGTAGCTTTTGGAAAACTGCAGCCCAGAGTTTTTCGTTCTCACGATCACAAGTTAGCAACAAAGATATATTATAGATACTTGTTTTTGTTATTATATTTTATTTTTAGATTTATTATAGTTCTCCCGAATCTTTTGTACTCATCAGAGACGTGGTGCCTCTATCAAAGGCATATACGAACTTTGGACAATTTCCACCTCAAATGCCTCCGAAACATTATGTACATCAAGTGGTCGGATCGTGTTAGAAACACAAACGTCCTACGGAGAGCCAAAGTCCTGGGCATTGAGGCCTTCTTGATGAGGCGGCAGCTCAAGTGGTGTAGACATGTCTCTAATATACGAACAGAGGTTAGCGAAGCGTAACTTCTATTCTGAACTCCAGCAAGGAAAACGAAATCGTGGTGGACAGTTTCTACGTTTCAAGGATGTTCAGAATAGACACATGAAGAGATGCGAAATTGACCGCGCAACACACAAGCTCAAAATCGGCGGTAAAAAATGAGTGGAGACTTCGTGTGCAGCGGCACGTACAGGCCTTTGAAAATAAAAGGAGGTTGGACTTAGACCAAAAACGCGACGACCTCAAAGCTAGACCACCAACAGCTATAATTTATCATATCGTTAACGGTGTTCTGATATGTCATGTCCGGTCTGTGCTCGGAGTTTTTCGGCCAAGGTTGAATATGCAAGTCACAGGAGAGCACATAACAGAGGAGCACATCTGAGCTCACAACCACCATGAGGAGCCAAGGAATGCGGTCGCAGTAGCTGAAATCGGCTAGATGGGATCATCACCATCATTATTTTAGGGTAATAAAATGAATGCAACAAATATCAAATACAAATATGCATATGTTTTAATTAATAATGTCGATTTCCACTTGATTCGGTTATTAATGGCGCGATTACCCTTGGTCGTTAGCCCGTATTCGAATGCTTGAAAGACTTTACTCGAATTCGGGCAGCTGACGCATTAAATACAGTCTTTGCATTGCATACAGGCTAACGACTACTAGTATTTTGAAGAAAAAAAAACACTGATGTATATATATGATAGGAGAAAGAGAAACTGGCGTCACCCGAATTCATTAACCGAAACGATGATACTGAACTAGATAATGAGAAAACGGGCGAACCCTACCCCTTTCGTTTACCAATTCTCGAATTCGGGTTGTTGTGTGCGATAACAAAATTAAAGACGTTTAGGACTACCAACGAGTGATAAATAAAAATATAATCAACGACCTGGACTGTATGGTCATTGAAAATAATCTTCTACAAAATAGAAGCTTATACTACACCAGAAATTAAACTGTCATTTTCACACTCAAAAATTTTAATTACATTCAATTACAGGCCAAGACTACTCACACATTAATGAGTATACATGCTATAAAGTATAATCAATCTTATAATTTTCCCACTGCTGGAAACTATACCTACACAAAATTATAAAACTAAATAATAGATTAATTTGTAATAGGTACTAATAATATAGTTATGACAATGTTTTAAATGTATAATGTAACTTAATAAGTTAACTATGTATTATTATGTTGCAGTCAACTACGACAAAACAAGAACACTGTTATTACAAGTTGCTACACATAATATAACATCCAAAATATTCTGCTGTTTCCACCGTATAAATATGTTAAAGAATGCAAATTAAATGTATATTAGAAATTTTATCAAAATTAAAATTAGTTGATAAAAACCGTGTCAATGTCAAGGTTAAGGAATATATAATTATATATTCCTTAACCTAAATATAAAAGAAGAAACTGACTGACTGACATATCAACGCACAGCCGAAACTACTTGGATTGGGAGCGTGAAATTTTGCACAAGGTTTCCTTTTATGACGTAGGCGGGCACTAAGAGATGATGTTCCAAAATTCACCCTCGAAGGGATGAATGGAAACAGAGATTCAAAGTTTGTTTCGAGAAACCTACTTTCACGCGGGCGAAGCCCCTGGCAGAAGCTAGTATTAAACACAATGTCAAGGAATCCATACTAATATTATAAATGCGAAAGTAACTCTGTCTGTCTGTCTGTCTGTCTGTCTGTTACGCTTTCACGCTTATACCGCTGAACCAATTTTGATGAAATTTGGTACAAAGATAGAATAGAGCTTGAGAAAGGACATAGGCTATAAATTATCACGCTATTTGCTATGGGGGGTGAGCAATATTCCAAAATGTCTGTAGTGAACGATTTGTCGTGACTTCGATCCCCAGTTATAGTAATAATTTTTGTGAGTATTTTGTCGTCTTTTTTGTACATAATATGCGATGGTATTTCGATTACAATAATAATAGGACTTTTAGCATATTTTTAACACATCTTAGACATTTTTACTCCATATTTTTGTAAAAAGTAATCAAACATGTAATAAAATCTAAGTGGAAAAACGAAAATAATATTTTTTTTTTCATTTAGCTACAAATTTAATATCTGAGATGAAAATCATCACGCTATCATTGACAAAGGGTTAAGCAGACAATGATGACGTTTATATAAGAACACCTATTTTACGCAAAAGTCAACGAACACCGTAGTGCAGTCGTGTCTGCATTAGATCGGCACGTTAGGGGATAGTGGTTCAAAACTCAGTTTCTTTTTTGTGATAGTTTTGTTTTATTTTACTGTAAACAAGAAATTTTTACATATTTATGCGTTCTTACTATTATTTTTATCGACAGTCTGGTTTCTACATCAGCACTTTCGAAGCAGTTTGGCAGATTATACTGACCTTCACTATACAAGACAGAAATCCAGCGGTTATGCATTCAAACGTCTACAAAGATATCTGAAGATATCTAAAGAGATACAATAGAGCGGCTATCAGAAAAAATTTCTTAGAAAAACTGTCATCCGATGCCTCAGTGACGCCATCTGGCTTTGAATAGCAAACACACGAATTAAATTTGTCAAACTATTTATTTAACTATCGCTCGGTAGGTGGCCAGGGGCCTTACCATGATAATGTCAAAATGTCAGACGTTCGAGCCAAAAAGAGTGATGGAGCTATACACCCTATATAGCTCCATCCCTTTAACAGTCCGGTTTAGGTCGTAAAATGGATCACGTTATGAGCTCGTGGTAGAGCCTCAGTGTGTGATAAAGGTAAGGTTAAGCTTTTCAGCAATAGATGGCGTTATCACGAAATCAGCAAGTTTCTAGACCTATTTATAAAAATTATTGAATTCTAATTAATTGCTTCGAAATGCCAAAAATATTTACGAAAATAAACCGCAGTTAGGTCCAGTCATTTTATCATAACAAGATTTGTAATAGCGTAAAGCGCGGTGGGCCTTGGGCGCGGTCGCCTCCTTCTGCGAAGCAGTAATGCTAGCAAAGGAGGCGGCCGCACGCGCGAGACAATAACCCTCGCGACCCAGCCGATCCGAACCGAGGGGTTCCGATCCCGATTTCCGGCCACCGTAGGCGCGGGCTTGTGGACGTCAAGCAATGGGTAGCTCACCGTCCGTCCGTCCGTCCGGTAACCGTCCGGACCGAGCCCAAGTCGTTGACGGCGCGTAGTGTTCCACGCGCACCTCAAGGAGGTGTCAGCAACCGTAGGGGCCCAGCAAAGTCGAAGCCTATTGGGGCCATGGGTGATACGAAAGAGATTCCCGGGGCCCTGGAACAATGGCAAAGAAGGAACAGGAGTGGGTTTTATGTATGTTTCTTTCTGGTTTATGTTATGATAAAACAACGCTGTATGATTTTAAAATTATTGGTTCATTAGATATACTAAAAGTATATTTTATCGTAGAATTATCTTTTTTACAACACTAAATAAATGTTATTTAACGTAGGCTATCAAAAAAAAAAGTGGATAAGGTAGTTTTCAGTTGCCAAAATGTATAAATAGTCTGAGTCACGGAGTTGATACTGAGGTCGATACCCACAGATTTTAGTGTGTGCACCTTTTGCTTTTAGGTAGGAAATCATCAAATACCTTCCCCCGCTCTGGGTAAAGCGAGAGGTAGTACCAGACTTTTACTGACTGAAACCCACCTGTGTTCCTTTAGTTGCCCTTAGCGTTCCAGGGCTATGGTAACTTGCGCGCCACAATTGCGGCAGCAAATACCTTCTTTGAGGAAAGTCTAAAAAGGCTCTCTTTCCGCCTGACGCAGGTCTTCATCAAACGTAGATGTTTCGGAAGGACCCCCAAAAAACCAGCAAATATAGGTAGGTACTTAATCACAGAAAGATGCTTCTTGAGCAGTTCGTGAAGGTTACCAGTACTTCAAGTAGTCTCTCCCTCGGACTTGACCACAACCTACTGTTTGGAACAAGTACCTAATTTCAAAGATTCCAAAAATTGAAGATCATTAAGAATTTCATGAAAAACCCATGAAGACATATTTCACACAAGGCCCCGACGTGGTTTGCGTTCCTGAAGATAGTTGATTACGTATGATGTGTCCTACATTACTTGCAGCCTAAGTCGACAACTGGACGTTACCTCCTTAAGAGTGGTCAGTGAGTAGTGATCAACACTGGGACAACATTCTGACGGATGCCAGAGTCAGTCACAGCCCCAATTGGTTGCGACATTTGTTCGCTGTCATTTTATAGTTTTGTGGAGTCACAAACACGGAGTAATGACCCCGGTATTAGGGTGTTTCGAGAGGTTTCTGTTTCAAATTCGACGTGATGTAAGTCAACATCAAACTGCAACAATTTTTTCACAAATTCTTTATAAGTACAGTTGTGGAGCAAAATGACATCGTAGGTTACTCTGTAGTATTTTAATAATCGCTAGCAGTAGTGGACTATCAGTGCACGTTATCCAGCTGAAGACGGGCTGAAGCCGATTATGCTCCTTCGAAATTCACCTCCGCCAAAGTTGCATAACGGACCCGGCTAAAAGTCTGCAGAGAAATATCATCGAGGCAAATTCTTATGGGAGGTAATTCTTTCGAATAATCTCATAGCTCTAGCAGGCATTGGCCCTAGAGATCTTCGTCAGGCGAAAAGAGAGGACGCTGTGGTGTCTTTAGAAAGACACCACAGCGTTTTCTCTTTTCCTCAAAGAAGGAAGATTTGCTGCCGCGTGCAAGTTACCGTAGCTCTAGAACACTAAGGGCAATTAAAGGAACACAGGTCGGTTTCAGTCTGTAAAAGTCTGACACAAACTCTCGCTTTAGCCAGAGCGGGGGAAGGTATTTGATGATTTTCTTCCTAAAATTAAAACGTGCAGACACTAAAAACTGTGGGTTGACCTCAGAACAAGATCCGTACAGACTCTTTATACATTTTGGCAACATTTAACATTTTGAAAACTACTTTATCCACTTTTTTTATAGCCTACGTTAAATAACATTTATTTAGTGTTGTTAAAAGAAAACAACGGTTTAATACACTTTTAGTCTATTATAATGAACCAATCATATTAAAATCATACAGCGTTGTTTCATCATAGAATAAACCAAAAACAAACTTAAACCTTCACCTATTCCTTTTAGGGGTAGGCACAACCACAGTTTATCAACTACTTCGACCTCAACATGTCTGTTTCTGTTTATTGATGATGATAAGTAATTTATTTTATGTATATCATGAACGAGTATTCTATTACTGGTGAGCCAAATAAATAAAATAAATTATATATCTGGACATAAGAAATACATTTTACATAATATATTTACTGAAATTAATTTCCGTTATTTGAATTAAGTAGATGTTTTTAGCACGAATCACAAGCACAGAATTATTAATTACGTTTGTGCATTTTTACTAACTTGACGCAGACAAAGTCGCGGGTAACAGCTAGTACTAAATATAATGTATATTTTTTGCGGCACAAACTTTCATCCCCTATTTTATCCCCTTGGGGGTAGAATTTATCAAAATCCTTTCTTAGGGGATGCCTACGACATAGTAGCTATATGCATGGAAAGTCTCAGCCCGATCGGTTTAAAATTGACAAAGTTTCATACAAACTTTCATCCCCTATTTTATCCCCTTGGGGGTAGAATTTATCAAAATCCTTTCTTAGCGGATGCCTACGTCATAACATCTACCTGCATGACAAATTTCAGCCCGATCCCTCCAGTGGTTTGGGCTGTGCGTTGGTAGATCACTGTCAGTCAGTCACCTGTGAGTTTTATATATTTAGATTGTTATAATTAATCATTTATCAATCATCGGTAGCAGAATAATACTCGTAATAACTATGCAGAAATAACAGCTCTATAATATATTTATACTCTAGATAGTTCCTGCGTTCATTGTAATTGATATTGTTCATAACAATTTTGTTCGGAGGGCATTCATCAGAAATCTTATGTACATGTATTATAGTCGCGGGGATACATAAATATTTTTGAGACATTGAATAAAATGCAGAGTCCTTAAACATTTATGTTTTTTTTCAACTGATTATGTTTTTTACTATTCATGGCTTCACTACCATCAATCACTGAACGTTTGGCAAGTAATATGTGCCAGAGAAGACTAGTACTGTTTAGAATGCGTTTAGCGTCACAGTCATCATACTTATATCTGTTCGATAAGGAAATTAACACTTCTAACCCTATCTTGCCACTTTAAGTGCGTACTTACTTACATACTGATTATAACTATGACTTTTAATTATATGGTGTAGCCGTGTAGGTAGTTATCTATTTACTAAAGAGTTTCCCATCATTTTAGGTGTCTTCAAGGCTAGAGTGAATAGGCTCTTAATAAACTAGTGCGCATCACCAGCATTACTGCTTACCATCAGGTGGGCACGCAGTCGAGCACTAGTTTATATCAATAAAATAAAAAAATGTCTCATTACATTCACTCATTAAATCTAATATTTTTTTAAATCTCGTGCCAGTGTTTATTATCGAACTTCTTCGAAACGGCTTGACTGATTTTTATGTTTTTTTTTCTTTTTGTGTATAGGTCTGAGAATAGGCCGTAGTTTATTTTTTTCTTTCCTACCCGAAACCTCTATTTTTTTTCTTAGATTGTTTATATGGCAGAAAAATGTTTGCCGTGTTGCCGGATTTACAGTTAGACGGTTCAATAAAATAAACTATGATCTACCTAGTCCTTAAAATATCTAAAGAAGACTAATATAAGCGTGTTTCTGCCAGTGCTCCGGTAAATTATCAGACAGAGCACACTGTTCGCTGAACGGATTGAGGGGTTCCGCAATTGCGTAAGGAAGATGAAACGTGGATAAGCCTCCCACAATGTAACCCGTAACATGTGCAAGAATCTTACACGCGAATACTTGTCCAAATATTTTATTATTATAATTTATCACAACATAGAATGTGACTCGTGTCCTCCTTTGTCGTCTGTAGCTGAGTATGGAATAAAGCGAATTTATACAAATCGCGCCGTTTTAGGTTCAAAAATGATTTTGGTTTGTCACAAATATAAAATTAATTCAATGTCAAACACATAAAATAAATGAAATAGTCGATTATTGTAAATGCTAACATGGAAAGCCAAATTGGTTATGATATAATGATTACCACCGCTATAATGATACAGCTTTGAAAATATCCTGACTGGTCCCCAAAAATGGTATATATATAATTACTTGTACTGATCATCAATACAATAATTTTTAGGTACTAAGAGCTTTAAGAGTCGGGGACTTACAGTCCAATCATTCTCGACTTTAAAGTGATTTCCGCACTGCATCCTATCCGAATTCTAGGAGTGTCGTATATAAGGGGTTGCGCATTAGATCCAAGCTCAGTCCATCCGAATTTAGAATATTTTCAAAATCGACAGAAGCCCTCGGATCAACTGCAGTGCGTAAACGCTTGAACAGAACAGAACACACCAACGCGCCTGAAAAAATTTTAATAGCACTAAGTCACACCCTTGAAAAGAATATTCTAGCGCATTTTACAGGCGCAAATTGGTACGGTACAGGCACGCTCGGCTCATTCTATACTTTTCTACTTTTTATTTACTTTGTGTTTGTAATTAAATTCTATTCTAAACTTGAAGTAGGTAATCATAGGTTTATGTTTGTCATTGTTGTTATCAGGATTAATAAAAAAAATATCTACATTTTTGTTCTTGCCTAAACCTAATCACAGTGCCTAGTTCTATTATGTTGCTCTTTTTGTTATTTTTAATTTATTATCAGTACCCAACGAGTGTCATCCGCATTATAAGTCACACGGTAACTTACCAAGAGAGCAAAAATTATCCAAGTATGTCTTAAACTAAGCTATGGTATACCAGTGTGCCACATTTTCACATTTCCACACAATGAGTATCCCGGACAATCCTCTGTTTAGTACAGCCGTCGAAGAAATACAAATACACACATGAATCCTGGGAGCACTGAAATCTATATTACGTAAAAAGAGAAACTGACTGACTGACATATAAACGCACAGCCGAAACTACTTGATGAAATACCTGGGACTCGTCCTCGACAGTCGGTGGAACTTCGTGGAGCACTTTCGACTTCTGACTCCCAAACTGGAACGGATCGGGGCCGCTTTAGGGCAACCTAAAGCGGCTCCTGCCCAACTTTGGGAGACCAGACGCCTCCTGCCGGAGGCTCTACGCAAGGATCGTTCGGACCAACAACAAAAAAAAAAATTACATTTGGAACCATAAACAAATCATCCATTCCCGATACTTTTCTGACTGAATGTAAATAATGTTGCCATCGAAATCTTACTTTAAAACTAAAATAAAAAAGTTTTTTTTTTTTCAAAATATCAGTGTTATTATCGCAAAGGAGAGGTTAAAAATGGGCCTTTGATCCGAATAAATTTGAACATCAAAACTGAAAAATGATTCAGTAAAAACAAAATGCACATTTTTTATTTGATACGTTTTTATTCAATAGGATTATTTAAACTTGGCTAAAATTGCCGTATCTATTAAATACGAGTACCTTATGTTTTTATTAAGATTTCAGCTGCTGTATGCAAATAAGACAAAACATATTTATTATCATGACAATGCAATAGCAGAACGTGTCGAAAAAGGTCAAATTCGTAAATGTCAGATTAACGAAGTTGACAAATTGTCAAAGGTTGACGTTGAAATAAACCATCCCCGAGTTCCGATAACGTCGATGTTAGCGCGTTTACAAATCAGCCACTCGGAGGGCTGGAGGCTGTTGACGTGCTAACAACGATGTTATCATGACTCGGAATGCGGTGCATAGAATACGCAAATACACACAAATACAAAGTTATACTGTCTGGTCAATTCCCACAGGGTTGCTAACCCTTTAAAATAATGTTAATAGTGATATCAGCCTATAATTTTGCCACTTAACAATAAAAAAAAACGGGTGTCTGTAAAATATTATTTAATGATTAAAATACTTAATTATGCTCTTTTAGTCTGTATAAGTCTGATTGCTGTCCAATGTTTTAATTATTTTAGGCCCAAGCTCCATACATTTATTAAACGTCTTCTTTATAACCGGAAAAAAAAATCCTATCCTATATTCTAAGTTAGGTCATGGTTTATGAGAAGAGTTTGTTTTTTAATCCGTTCAGTTTAAGCACTTAAATGTGATTAATTAACAAACACCCGGACTTAAACATTTATATTATTCAGTTGGGTAATCCTTAAATTTTATAGCACGGTCCAACATCACGTCTGTCTATATGATCGCGATAAACTCCAAACTACTAAACGGGTATTGATGTAGTTTTCTCCAATAGACAGAGTGATTCATGAGGAAGGTTTGGATGTATAATACATGCATATTAAAGTAGAAAAAAGCACACAATAAGTAAATGCAATTTATTTTGTAGGATCACATATTTTTTTTAAATCTTTTTTTTTGTATTTTTTTTTGTTTACATTTCTTTGTCATTGATTTAATTCTATTCCGTATAAATACAAATTATTGTTAAAGAAAACATGACTAAGCACGCACTGCGCTAGCTTGATCCGGCGCAGTGCTTTTTGTAATAAGGCCTAGATGTCAGTTTTAGGGCACTTGTACACGCTAAGTTTCACCGAGCCTGCGGCATATAGGACCAGTTCATCATGTACGCTATAAGAATTTTTCAATACACTTACTCGAAAACCCGCTCTTGTCCCACCGCTTTTAGGCACGCAATAGGCTGTTTTCCGCACTAGTGCAGAAAAGTGCACGTGCTCTCCCCGCCACAATTTTATTACATTTATCGTAACAGGTAGAGCGCGCGTCGACCCCCACGAGGCGCCGGTCATCCCCCGTTTATTCATTTCTTCGTAAGTGTATTGAAAAAAGTCGTTTGATACACGTGCAAATTTGTCACTGCAGCCCTCGGCTCCATAACACCCTCGCCTAAGGCTCGTGCGAATTCCGCCTCGGTCGCAAAGACAAACTTTCTGCACTTGTATCAAAATGTACTATTATCGGATCTAGACACGAAAATTTATCGTAGCACCCGCTCCCTACCCCGCCCCCCCTTACCGTACCATAGCAACTTCACGCGTCATGTCTAGAGCAGACAAGATTTTTTTCTTGGTCAGCGCTAAAGCAGTGTACACAGTTCGTGTGTAGAAACGACACGAATTCTTGCATAGGCCCGGCGACTTTTCTTAAAGTCTACAAGCGGCCTTAGAATTTTCTTATCATCGAATTAATAAGTTCCTAGTTAAATTTTACCTACTCCAAAGCCCTCCATACTCCTACCAACGTATCATTAGAAATCGTGAAAATAGCAAAGTGATTTTTAAGAATTGGGACTCCAACACAAATTTTGTATTTTTTGTTACTCTTCATTCATTGTATATTTGATGTTTAGATTTATCTGACGATACATCGTAGCGCACATATTATGCCTTTGAAGTCGGGTCGGGATCGTGGGGCTCTATAGACCGGGACCGTGGTCCAAGTACCACCTATAATATATATATTTTTAACCGACTTCAAAAAGGAGGAGGTTCTATGTTCGGCTGAATGTATTTTTATTATTTTAAGTAGTGTTTTGGAACAACAAGAAAGAGACATTATAGTACAGTAACCAAAAAAACTGTATTTATTTTATTTGTGGTCCCAAAAATCTACTCAAAAAAAAAAAATTATAGGTGGAAGTTGGGGTCACGGTCCCGGTCCAAAGAGCTCCACGACCCTTTTAAGTCGATGTCAGTCCGAAATGATACAATAACAATATTCTTCGACTTATCTAGAAAAAGTCAAAGCATTACTTTTGAACAAAGTTTGTCTTACTAACATAATTATGGACGTATAAATATAAAACCTACAGTCTAGGAACTTGATTGTTGGGCAGAGATGTTATTTATGACCCTTTATCCATACTAATACATAGGAAGGATAAAGGTTACTTTTATCTAACTTCGACTTCGTGTCCGTAATAACTGGCATTCACCCAGACGAAGTCGCGGGCAAAGCTAGTTTTACAAAATAAGTTGTGTTTTGAATATTTTGAAAACAATAATATATATGTAATAATAGGTAAATAAATGTAATATTCCACAACTTTCACACAACGCCATCTAGTCCCAAACTAAGCAGAGCTTGTGTTATGAGTGCTAGACAACTGATAACATACTTATGTATATATATTTAAAAACAATAATATATATGTAATAATAGGTAAATAAATGTAATATTCCACAACTTTCACACAACGCCATCTAGTCCCAAACTAAGCAGAGCTTGTGTTATGAGTGCTAGACAACTGATAACATACTTAAGTATATATATTTAAATATATACATATTATAGATAAATTACACCTAAACATTCACAACACATAATATGTACATTTGTCTTGGGTGGTAGTCGAACCCACGACATCTGACATAGCAGTGAGGGCCACTGACCACCAACATGGCATATTAGACTTAGTTATGTAGTTTATATTGTGCACTGGATCCTACCCTCGAATATGTTCTCTATAACTCAAAGGTTTGCTGGGAGAAAACTCATTGCTGAGTTGATCTCGCCTTTGTACATGAACTTTATTTTATTTTTATTTTGACTGGTCTAGTGGACCAGTCAAAATAAAAGTGTCAATTGATTTTCTCACCAATCAAGTTTCCAGACTTAACCCATAACTGACTTATTATTAAGAACACAATAATTAATGTACAGAATCTCAATCATATATACAAGCTCGGATTTAATCTTAGGTCTAAGATACGCCATTATAAAGCAGGAACTACATTAATTAGACCGACGCACACGTGGGCGACACCCGTGAGTTCTACGTGGCAGCGTGTCGCGTGGCGTGTGTCTACTGTAGCTCTGCAAGTCTAGTTGCCATATAAAATGTATGGAGACCGACGCGCCCAGATCGGCGTGTGTGCCACACGTGTGCGCAGTGTAGTTCTACCTTAATGCTTTAAAAGTCTATATTCTGTAACTAGATCAGTTCATCATCCCGTCAGCCGTGACGCTTAAAAGAAAAGACGTCTGTACTCTTCTTTAGCCTGGAGCAGTAGCCATAAAGATGCCTCCAATGACGTCTTCAGCGTCTTTGCCAGTAACCACCAAGATAACGGCCAGGCCTATGCCAGCACCCAGGGCCACTCCCACCGCGATGGCCAGGACTTTCTTCGCGAATGACCACTTCGAGCAGGTCCAGTACTGCTCACGGTATACACTGAAATGTATAAAGAAATCATGTTAATTATTTTTAATCTATTTAAATAAAAGTGAAATACCACTCACTGATTAATCACGAAATCTCAGAAACTATAACACCTACAAACTTAAAATTTGGCAGGTAGGTTCCTTATAAGCTGTAGACATCTGCTAAGAACGGACTTTACGAAACTCCACCCTTAAGGGGGTAAAACGGGGGTTGGAATTTTATATGGAGAAACCTACTCTTACGCGGGTGTAACCGCTGACAGAAGCTAGTATAACATAAAATTATGAAGTCTTATTAAATCATAATAATTTACTATTAAATATATTATTAAACGAAAAGTTAACAGAGAAAATTTTGACGGCACGGTTGAGCAATAGACTACTGCGTTGTCAGTCACAGGTTCGCTGGATGTCTTGCAAAGACATTAAATATTTGTATCTCTTTAGTGTCAAGAGTGTATGCTTCACTCCTATTGGTCATGGCGTTAGGTTATATGTATAGTCTTTAGCCTTTTTCAATACATCGGCTGACTAACACTAAAAGATTTTTCAATTTGAACCAGTATAGTTCCTGCGATTAGGGCGTTCAACCAAAAAGACACTTCAACTTATTTTTATTATTTTTCTTTCCCACTACTTTCCCACTACTGGACAAAGTCCTCCCCTAACTTCTTCTAGGTATTTTTTTCTCGAGCCTCTTCAACTTTACATAATAAAAAGTTTGTGTAAAAATATTTTGTTAAAATAAGAAATAAATAGTCCAGTTTCGTATTAGATTAAAAAAAAACCGACCAACTCGTGAAATTCATCCGTCTTTATTTTAAGATAATTATTTTAAGGAATATTGAATTGAATGCAGAATGCCTAAAGTCACCCAAAGGGCAATGGAAAGGGTTATGTTCAGAGTTTCCTTAAATGATCGCATCAGAAATAATCCGCAGGAGAACCAAGCCAAGCCCGAAGAATCGTCAAACTTAAGTGGCAGAGTGCAGGGCACATTGTTCGCACAACAGATGGTCGATGAGGACAAATGGTTCTGGATTGGCGCCCGCGTACGGGAAGACGCAGCGTTGCAAGGCCTCCGAGACACAAGACAAGGTGGATCAATGGATGCGAGACGCACAGGACTGGCCATTATGGTGACTTGGGGGAAGCCTATGTCCAATTAAAAGTGACCGTCTTTCGGTTGAAATGATGCTGAAGATGATGATTGAATTGAAGCTAAATTTCCAAACACCTTCCAACCCACATCAAGATAAATTATAATATGTCCAAATTAGTCGAGGTTTAGCTAACAAGTAAATTATTATGAAAGCTATTATCTTATCTGACATCCATTGTTAATGTTTTAGGTGGCGATCTGCAAATATTGGAGAATTTTCAGACTCTCAGAATTGTTTTGGCACCTGATAGAAGGGTTTAGAACGGTTTTCTCCTGGTAGACAATCCTACTCTCCTCATGTAATTTAACTAGCCATTTGGTCTAGTGGTTAGTGGCCCTGACTGCTAAGCCGGAGGTCGTGGTTTCGATTTCCACCCAAGACAAATGTTTGTGTGAAAAGAATGATAATTTGTTCTGTGTCTGGATGTAATTTATGTATGTATGTATTTAGAAATATATAGGTATGTTTATCAGTTGTCTAGCACAAGTGCTATGAGTACCAGACAACTACCATCTAGTCGGTAGGACCTTGGTCCTACCGACTAGATGGCGTTGTTGTGTTATAGTTGTGGGAAAAAAAATAGACTTTTGACTATTTACTTTATTTTATGTAATTTAACAAATTATGTGCATTAATTTAGGTACATTTTAGGGTTCCGTACCCGAGGGGTACCATCGGGACCCTATTACTATACCTAAGCCTCCGCTGTCCGTCCGTCCATCTGTCAGCGGGCTGTATCTCATAAGCCGTAAGAAGTAGAGAGTTGAAATTTTCATAGAGTTGTGTGTATTTCTATTGCCGCTATAACAACTAATAATAAAATTAAAACAAAGCTAAAAATTAAAAAGGGTTTCCGTACAAGAAACGTTATTTTGTCGGCGGCATTTTCTGCTCGATTTTGATATTGTAGTACGGAACCCTTCGTGTGCGAGTCTGACTCGCATTTGGCCACTTTTTTATTTATTTATATTGTATCAATTTTGTGTACGAGGAAAATAATGTGGCAATCTTATCAACGATGGCTGAGGTACTGTATCGACGACCACGGGCTTTACCTACATTGTCTTTGGCTCGATAAATTTCTAACATTGCAGTCAGTTTGCAAATCCTACCTGACCGATATCTTATCGCTAGGCGCGGTATGTTCACCCTGATGAGACAAGGGGGACAGCTGTAGTGTAAGTGCTGTAAATAGCCTTTTATAAGCCCGGTGGGAGCTTCTGTAACTGCGCTCCTAGAAATAAGTGCAATACAAAGAAAATAGGCTAGATACAACATTTTTGCGCTTTGATAGGGACTGCGCTCTGTGCCTGGGCACCGCTGGCACCGCCCTACTTTACTCTTCGCTTGCGTGATAGCAAAAAAATATCCCAAGGGAACATATTCCCGGGATAAAAGTATCCTATGTGTGACTCCAGCCCCCCTAGCCAAGTCACAAACGATAAACGTAAAATCTCAGTAGTCTTTAATAGATTTTCAACTTTATGTTATTGGATATAAAGTTGGAAATCTATTGAAGATTACATAGTGTTTTCGTTCGTTCCGGTCGCTAACGCTCAGTAGTCTTTAATAGATTTTCAACTTTATGGTCTTAGGTATAAAGTTGAAAATCTATTGGAGATTACTAAGCGTTCACGTTTATCGTTTGCAACTTGGCTAGGGGGGCAGGACGTGGTACACCCGTGTGCCAAATTTCATCCAAATTCATTACATATCATCATTTTTAAATATTTCTCATAAAAAAAAACATTTGAAAATATAAAAAATTGTTGTCCGCCGGTGGCGGGAACAGGGTCCAAGCTACCGGTGGTTAGGGCTCCAGAGACAGGAAACTCACAATGCGAGCCGTATCGAGGAGTACTGCCTTATGTATCAGGCCCATGATCCAACCGCGCAACGACAGCTTCGACAGATGGTCGTCGAAGCTTTTGGCTATAAGGCCATTGGCGGTCGACAATCGGCACAATGATACCCGAGTCCACATTCCACATGTCGACAACCTCGTGTGCTAAGTTGAGATATTAGATTTGTTTCTCTTTCTCAGCTTTCACGAGATTCTCGTCATGTGGAATGGTGACGTCGACTATCATGGCGCGACACGCTAATCGGTCTATCACCACTATTCCGGCTCATTGGCTACAATAGTCCGGTCAGTAATGATATACCGATCCCAGTACAACGTGACATGGTCATTTTCAAGAACTGGGTCGGGCACATACTTGTAGTATGTTACCTCCGAATCCACTAGGTTGTATTTCAAAGCAAGTTGCTGATGAATAATCCTGGCCACTTGGTTATGCCTGTGCAAGCAGAAGAGAACAACCAGAGATAATATGTCTGATGGACTCACCCGGACGATGGCATGCCCGACCCACGTCAACCGTCCCGTCCTTCATAATATGTCTCCGGAATTATTATTATTATTAATCCTTTTTTTTTTTTTTTTTGTTGCCGGGGTGGAAAATCCTCATGGATGTCCTTCACCTGGGGCAGGCGAAGGGGTCTGTCAGACTCTTACTGACTAAAAACCACCCCGGTGTTCCCTCCCACACTTGGACCGGAGATCGTGGGAGCTGATACGCCATCCATGATATTATTATTAATCCTAGTCCAACGTAATTTTTGGTAAAGAGGCGAAAAAAGAGAAATAACGACTGAACTCTCTGTGGTCTTTCGGTAATTACGTTATTTACTCGAATATTTCACAAAACTTGTTCTGCACAAAATGTCGTCATTTAGAATCTCGATTAATTGTGCAAGGTTTCTATAAATATGTTTTCTCTACTTTTTAAATTCATGAATACATTATGAAGGGCCGAAGTTATAAATAATATTACCGTGCCGAAGTTCACAACAAAGAGCAAATTTTGCACAGGTCTTTATTAGATTAGTTTTACACAAGTTTTTATTTTGATTACAATAGAAACTACTAGATAATGTCCACAAGATATCAGAATCTGTTTCCGAAATATCTAGATAAAGATAATAACGTCATATGCACGTAAGAGCGGTTGTATTGAAATGTATCTCGGATTGGGAGGCCTTAATAAGTGCTCGAGGCACTTTGTTCTTGTGCTTGTTCAATCCTTAGATCTACGCAAAGATTGTTCTTAAAAACATGTTATGTACATCTACACTAATTTTATAAAGCTGTAAAGTTTGTTTTTTTTTTGTTTGTAGGATGTAATCTCTGAAAGTACTGGTCCGACCGCAAAAATGTTTTCACCGATAGAAAGCTGCTTTATTCGTGAGTGACATAGGCTATATTTTATATACGCGGGCGAAGCCGCGGGCAAAAGCTAGTACAATACCTAATAAAGAAGATTCTATGTAAGTATCTGTATAAAATCTGTACGGGCTCAAGATCGATCACTACTACGTATCAGAAACCAAACTGTTTGATTGCTTATCTCCAAGGATCTCGCTCATTAGGGTTATGAGGTTGCTCGTAAGAGTTTCTGTGGCCCTGGAACGTAAAGGGCAACTGAAGAAACACAAGTGGTCGGATATGTTACTAAAAGTATTACAATCCACTTCGCTTCAGCCTTTATTGTACAGCTAAGGAGTGGAATTCCCTGCTGGAGTCTGTTTCCTGATAGCTATAATACAACCTAGGGATCTTTAAGTCAAGAGTGAATAAGGTTACTTCTAGGCAAGCACGTTCCATCGTCGGCCACATCGTTGCTTTCCATCAGGTAAGATAGTGATCAAGCACGAGACTATCAAAAGTAAAAAAAAACACCATTATTTGACTATATTCCACCAAAAAAGTAATCCATTTGAATAATTTTAAAATAAAGATTATATTAACACTATACCTAGTGCACAATTGTGTAGGCAGGGCGTAAGGCGCATCAGATTGCGACAGGTGGTGACAGAGATAGACGTAGCACACGCGCAAGAGTTAAAAGGTAGGGCGGCAGGCTACCGCATATTTAGGTGTGGATTGTTTATTTTAAAAATGAAAAACTTATTTTCAAAAAACCCAGACTCTCCTCTTAAAAGTTTTTTAATTTTTTAAATCACATGGACTTGAAAATGATGTAAAATAATTACTGCTTTTCAAAAATCAAGTAAAAGGGCTACGTCATTTTCATTTGAAGAATAGGAAGAGCTGAAAACTGATCTCGTGTCATCGAATTTGAAAAATTAGATATGTACCTAGGTACTTATCCTACTATTCATATAAACTTTACTATAAAAGGTATATAAAGGTATATCTTAATATATATAAATCTCGTGTCACAATGTTCGTCCTCAATGGACTCCTAAACCACTTAACCGATTATAATAAAATTCGCACACCATGTGCAGTTCGATCCAACTTGAGAGATAGGATAGTTTAAATCTCAAAAAAAAAAAAAACAAACTATTATCACGCGGGCGAAGCCGCTGGCAGACGCTAGTATATAATAAGTTTCAAATATAAGCCATATTTTTCTGATCGAGTTGTTGCGTGACAACGTGAGGCCTTTACAAGAGGCCCCAGGCGGTTGCCTTGCTTGCCACCCCCTGCGTACGCCACTGTCAGGAGGGTTGAGAACCCTAGTTCCAGTACCAATATCCTCCAGGTTTCTCCCGCGACGAGAACAATACAGGTTATAGGAGTAGTTATTCTGTGATGATGAGGAAAATGATATGGTGACTAAAGTTGCAATTTTGTTGTTTTGCAAAACTGTTTTATCTCGCATTAATCGATAAGATAAATAAATGTTATATACATATGACTCATTCTAGTATCGCAGTCACTCTAATATAGCTAAGTATTGATCGAAAACTTTTTTAAACTTGCTTATGTACCTTACTCTCATGGGGGCAGATAGGGCTTGTGGACGACAAGCAAGAGCTAGCTCGCGAGGGTCCTTTTCCACTCGCCTATTGTGAACATCGAGCATGTTTTAAAAGCTTGTTGCTTCATCTAACGCAATCCAACGCGATGTTTGATAAAGAGGCAATGCAAAACAAAGAGATAACGCCTGAAAACTCTGTTGGCATTCGGTAATTCCGTGATTTACTCGAATATTTCACAAAACTTGTGTTTTTTAAACTCTTAAAAGTTTTTCAGAAAAATGGTCGTCATTCAGAATCTCGATTAAATGTGCAAGGCTTCTATGGAAGTACTTTTTTATATTTCTAATTTATGAATGTATTATGGAGGGCGAAAGTTCAGGTTCAGGTCTTTACTAGATCAGTTTTACACAAATTTATGTTTTGATTTCTATAGAAGCCTAGATAATAACTACAGGATAGCTGCTAGCCAAAATATCTAGAGAAAGATGTGTAATAACATCATAATCACGTAAGAGCGGTTGTATGAAAATGCTCCTCGAGAAGCACGCTCTCTCTTAAACGCTCCATAAAGAAAAGTCAGCAAACCGCCCACTAGGGCCATGAGGAATTTCTGAAAGCGAAACCGTGGTCCTAGAAAGCAAAGGCAAGGCAACTGAAGGACACAGATGTAGTTTTAGTCAGTAAAAGTCTGATACTTCACTCTAGAGCTGCTGAGCAGATTCCTGTTCCACTCTAGAGCGAGAAAAGATATTGTATGATATCCCGCCCGCAAAAAATAAAATGGGCAGACAGACAACATCCCTTACTACTAATACATGAAACGCAAAAGTAACACAGTTTGTCTGTTTGTAACGTTTTCAAACCTAAACCGACCGCTGAGCCAACGTTGATTTATTATCTTGGAAAAAGACAATAAAATCATGAAAACACTCCCTTGGAATAATTTCTGGCATTTACGCGAGCAAACTGGCTGGTTTCAGAATCTCTTTGGTCTAGCTCAACTCAGTGGTTCCCAACCTCTATTTGTCCTGAAGCCACTTTGATTGCTTTATTGTTCGTATTGACCAGAATTTGTGGAAATGTTCAAAAGAGTTACTGCGGCCCTAGAACACAAAGGGCACCTTAAGGAACATGGGTTTTAGTCAGTAAAAGTCTGACACTTCCTCTCGCTCCATCCAGAGTAGGAGGAGTTATTTGATGACCTCCCATCATAAGAAAAATCTTATTGACAATTTGAATCCAAAAATGAACGCTACTAGCTACAGCAAAATTTTAGCACTCATCATCATCATCATTTCAGCCGAAAGACGTCCACTGTTGGACATAGGCCTCCCCCAAATGTCGCCACAATGACCGGTTCTGTGCGTCTCGCATCCATCGGATTCCCGCGACCCTCACCAGAGCGTGAGGGTCGCCGGAATTTTAGCACTACTTCAGGAAAAAGTTGTCTAAGTGTCGCCGCACATGGGCCACATGCCACAGCAACAAACGTCGCCACGAGAAGCTAAAAGCCGCCACAAGTCACTTGTGGCCAGTGGCTGCTACTTTTTTTTTAATCTATGCGCGCAGTATCATAATGGACTCTGTCGAAGAAGGTTTAAATGCGCCAATGGTGTTCGGCGGCGTTTTGTATCGGCATTTAGTGGCCGGTTCGGGCGACAAGAAGCGAGCAGCGGCGATTTGTAGCATGTGGCGGCCACGCTTCAACCGTGTGCGGCGAGTCCATATAACATGTATGAAACCTACAGGAAACATGCCGGAGGCGGCGTTTTGTGGTTGTTGCCGGTAGCTCGTGTGCGGCGACCCTAAACTAAAATGTATTATTTTAAAATATAGAATTCACTGAAAGGAACGGCAATATTTTTTTAAAGTAGCGTAATCAGTGCCGATATAGCGGATTATGATATTGTAGGGGACTTACCGCCACTATTATGACTTTCTTAAAGACCATAATCGCGGCGGCGCGGCGGTAATTACCCTCTTTGAAGGCTGGCTACTGAGGTGCCACGGCGTCCTCACTCGCTTTCCGCCTGACGCAGGTCGTCACCGGACACAGTTTATTTATCTTATCGTTTTGTATAAGATAAAACAATTCTGCATAACTACAAAACAAGTCACCATGTTTTCGTCGCAGAATAATTAGTCCTATAACACTAATCTACAATTTTTTATATTTAAAATACATCATATGACTATATACACAACATGTACAACATGTGCCAAAAGAACGGGATCATCGACGTTGGAAAAAAGGCTGCCAGACTAAAATGGGATAGGGAGGGTCACATCAGCCGCTTGCACTCTGACTGTTAGGCAAGAGTCTCCACAAATTGGGTACCTAAGGATGGACGACACCGCCAAGATCGACCTGGGAAGACGTGACGAGATGACCTAGACGCCTACCACAAGAGCTGGTTTGAGGTGGCTCAAGAAAGGAGTACCTGGAAAAAGTTATGGGAAACTTTGGCCCAGCAGCGGGAAAGTATCGGCTAAATAAATGAAAATAAAAAATATTTCGTTATGTACGAGTACTAGCTTCTGCCCGCGGCTTCGCACGCGTGAAAGTAGGTTTCTCCATACAAACTTCCAACCCCCGTTTTACCACCTTCGGGGTGGAGTTTCGTAAAATCCGTTCTTAGCGAATGTCTACACCCTATAAGGAACCTACCTGCCAAATTTTAAGTTTGTAAGTATTATAGTTACTGAGATTACGTGATTAATCAGTACAAAAATAGATAATTTCACGAAAATTGTAAAAAATACCCATAATATAAAAATTTTGAAGTAATCGTGTTTGTCATAGGTTTTTAATGTTTATTTTCAATAATGATGTGTACTTACATACATGCAACTATTTTACCTGTATTGTAAACTATTTTTTTAAATTAATAATAATAATAAATTGTATTGTCCGGAGGTTCCTCTCTCAGGAATAAAAAAATAAAATCTAAAATTAAGACAAGATAAAAGGAGATCAAAGTAACTTAAACACTAAAGCCTAAAAATTTGAAAAACAAAAAAATAAAAAATAATTAGCAGCCGGTTCTGATTTGTTCTGATGTTAATTCACTCTAGATATCCAGAGTCAGAAAACTTAATTTTTAACACAATCTACAAATTCTATATCGTTTAATTCGCGTTAATTTGAGTCAAAAACGTAAAAACAAATAATATAGTAATAGTAACAATGATAAATGATTTTTATTTTGTAAATAGGTTTAAAAAACACTTTTACACGTCAGTTTTTTTTTTTTCGTCATTTTTAAACTAGATGAGGCCGGTGTTTCCTAGCTGACTACCCTGAGAAGAAACACCGAAACAAACTCAGGGGTCAAAGTCTCTTTTAAAGTCCATACAGTAAATATGTAATGGTCAAATCACATGAGAACCATGCAGATTTGTCTGAAATGGTCTTTTGAAGAAAGAACCATACATATTTGAGTGGACCTGTCCAGTCAGTGCAAGCATTTGTCAGTAGGTATTCTTAAAGCTCAACTCAGGACTACTAAGGAGCTCAACGATTTGACGAACAATACCAAGGAAAGGACATTTGGGTAGGCCGCAGAAAATACTCAAATTGCCAGACATACGTTAAAATTACTGAAAAGGAAAAAAAAAAGCAATCAACATAGTCCTCACGTTCACAATAATAAAAGGAAAAATATAGTTTACAAAATGTAATACTTTAGCAAAGTAAACATTGATGTCAAAAATTAATAGAGAAAAAAAAAGTCAAATTGCAAAATAAAAATAATCTACAATATCAAATTGTAATAAATAATAAAAAGCACAATTAAAAATAAAAACAAAAGAAAATAATAATAATAATAATAAGACAACAGTTGCAGTGCGTACTGGAGCAGGTCAATCCCAAGCCTTTTGGTCCTCAACATAGTCCTTTATAGTGTAAAAAGCCTTTTGGCAAAGTTGACGCTCTACAAATAATTTGAATTTATTAAGGCTTAGTTGTTGAATATGACTAGGAAGTTTATTATAGAAGTGTATACATTGGCATCTAAATGAGCCCCCTATTTTTTTCAGCCTGGTTGTAGGAACCACAAATTTGTGTTTGTTCCTATTAAAATTATGAACATCACTGTATTTTTAAACATGTTTATATTTTTATGTGCATACAAAATATTCTCGTAAATATACTGTGAAGGTACAGTCATTATATTGATTTCTTTAAATTTATCTCTGAGGGAGTATCTGGGACTTAATTTATAAATAGAACGAATAGTCCTTTTTTGCAAAACAAAACTTGACTGTATTTCGGCGGCATTTCCCCACAGTAGAATACCGTACGACATGACACTATGGAAATAGCTAAAGTAAACTAAACGGGCAGTCTCTACATCAGTTAAATTTCGAATCTGTCTAACAGCGTATGCTGCAGAGCTAAGTTTTTTGATAATTTGTCTATATGTGGGCCCCACTGCAGCTTAGCATCTAGACTTATGCCCAAGAACACTGTATTATCTTCAGGACTCAACTCTTTACCTTTTATTAGCACACTAGTTTCTACTTGCCTAACATGAGACATGGTAAACTTTATACATTTAGTTTTTTTTTCATTAAGAAGAAGGTTATTTACATCAAACCAGTGTACTATTTTTGAAAGTGCTATATTTATATCGTCAGTAACCGGGTGCTGACGTTTAAGTTTAAACAAAAGTGAAGTGTCGTCTGCAAACAATACTATGTTATGGTTATCCTTTATAATATCTTAAAAAATAATGTTAGTAGGTATTAAAAACAGAACAACATGAAAAAAAAAAATAGTCCGTTGATGAATTTTAACAACGTTATAGTGTATTTTTTTTTTGGTTTTAACGTCAAAAATCGTATGTGATACGGACTTTTTAAGTACGGAATCACATTTGGTATGCATTATTTAATATAAAAACCTACTTTTCTTTTTTTTTCGGTAGGAAAATCATCTTATGACATCCCCCGTGTTTGCTGACATCTCGTTGAGGTGCGCGTGAAACAATACGCGCCGTCGACGACTTGGGCTCGGTCCGGACGGTTACCGGACGGTCGGACAGCGAGCCACCCATTGCTCACCGTCCGCAAGCCCACTACTACGGTGGCCGGAAATCGGAATCGGAATCCCGGCGGCGGTTAGGCCGTGAGGACCGTTGCCTCACGCGATCGGCCGCCTCCTTTGCTAGCATTACTGCTTCGCAGAAGGCGACCGCCTGCCACTCCTCCTCCTCGCTCCGGACCATGGCTTGTACCAAGGCCCGGCGCGAGAGATCGCCGCCGCCGATTTGCCTTAAAGGCTGATTACAAAGATCTATTAAACCAAATACATTTGGTAGGTATTTCAAACGAATGATTCGGTCGAATACGAATACCTCAAAGTTCTGCCGAATACGCTGAATACCGAATATAAAACGAATATTTGGCGCATCTCTAAAATGTATAAAAAGCTAATATAATTCGTTTTTAATATTTGTATAGCTATGTACCCTTATGGGTTATGGTACAAAAACACTAATATTATGAAGGCAAGTGTGTGTGTGTTTTATGTTGTTACTTCAGCTCGAACGGTTGAACGGATTCGGATGAAAGGCACACGTCCTGGAATAGCCTATTTCACCTCCTATTTATGTCTAAAGCATTTAAAGTAAGCCTCCAGTTTCTGGGTGGTTATAAAAAAAATAACCACGTGAGCTAAGGCGGGAGCTCCGCTCTCGCTTTAGCCTTCTAACCAGATCTGTCCGTGTCGGGGTGCCCTGAAATTCCGAGCTGGCTACGCTTGCTCATGGACTATGCACTTTACCAATAGATATTTTAATTTTTGACGCTCAAATATGTACCTATACCAAATAATCGTTGATCTAAATAAACGTTATGCTAAACGAAATTATGTGGAATTTTAACTATGATAAAGGTAATTATGCCAAAAAAAAATCTGCCTTTGTAAATTCGGACACATTCGGCCAAACAATAGCTATGTTATATAATGATTAATGCCTTAAAAATATTCTATTATAGAAGATTATGCTAAGAGTGTTTATGCTAAATAAATTTTGGAGCATTAAGATTCTACCAGATAGAGGGAACCCATTATCGTTATCATAATAAGAATACGTACTTGTATTCTAGGTAATTAATATTGTTGATGAATTCATAATAGATAAACGACCAATCGTATTACTTTTACGTCATAGTACGAGTAGATACATACATTATCTAATAACATTAATATAACTAACACCTATAATTAGTCATCGATAAGGAGAGATACTGGATGTCATACGGATAAGGAACTGCAGATATCTACTAAACAAGGAAAGAAAGACAGAAAATATATTTATTTGACACTACATAAAACACACAGTGTAGAAATAAGTAGGTATGTGTTTGTGAGCATCCTACTGACATCCCAGTGACTTTCTTTGCCAACTTCCACTTGTAAAAATAATATTGTTTTAGTACCTAGGTATTTTGGGACCACAATAAAAAAGGCATTAAGTACAGTTACCAAAAAAACTGTCATCATCATCATCATCTTCCTGCCCTTGTCCCATCTTATTTGGGGTCGGCACCAAAAAAACTGTATTTATTATATTTGTAGTCCCAAATTACTACTCAAAACAAAATAAAATACGGGTGGAAGTTGGGACCACGGTCTCGGTCCAAAGATCTCCACGACCCGTGACGTAGTGATAAGGGGTACTCAGCCTACCCTGACTGCGCTCTGTAACTCCTTGCAAAAAACGGGCCAAGTCGATAAAGAGTGTTTCACTAGAGTAGAAAAGAAGAAGAAGACAAAGAAGCCCTGTTCCCGTGACCAGTGCGGTACCGCACCGAGTGGACCAAACAATGCTGCTGCGTTCTGCTGTGCCTACGACGGCGACGCAGCTATACATTTCGCGTCGGCATCACTCCATGAAGATTGAGGAAGTCGTGGAGTATATGAGAGTAAAGACCAAATGTACTCTTAGGGGACAAAGGTTGGAATCATGCCAAAACATCAACTAAAAACTTTTTTCGAGTCTGTGTGTTTTTAATGACAATTTTTGTGATACAGGAGTACTTCCTATAGTTTGGGGAAGAAATATTAATGCCTTGTAACTAGCATAAACTGATGAAAATACCTTGCACAAAAATGGTATAGCTTGCATACTATTGTGACATAACTATGATATACTTATATATATCTAACCTATACTAGAGCAGTGGTGGCTGAGTGGTAACGGCCCCGACTTACTAGTTGTAGGTCGCGGGTTCAAACCCAGCCAGGCGCATTACTTTTTGTAATTTATTTCTTCACCACTGCTCTCAAAACGGTGAAGGAAAACATCGTGAGGAAACCGGCATATCCTAGAACAAAAAATTCGAAGACATGTGACATTCACCAATCCGCACTGGGCCCGCGTGGTGGATTACGGCCCATTCCCTCTCCTGGAGAGAGGAGGCCTGAGTCCCAGCAGTGGGAACATTAAAAGGCTGCATACGAACTTATATATTAGCTTTGTCCCTCGATATCGGCCGCGTGAATGTTGGTTATAACGAATGCGAAGTCGAAGCCAGATAAAAAATTTATAGCCGTTGTAAAAAGTATCTTTCGTTGGTGTTCAAACTTACTCCGTACCAAATTTCAACAAAATTGGTTAAGTAGTTTAACCGTAAAAGTGTAATAAACAGGGTTGCTTCCTCATTATAATATTATAGCGATCGGCTACTTTGCTACATGTCGCTGGTCCGAATCCCGCACGGAACAAGTACTTGTTTAACCTACAGATATACATATGTCCCGGAACTGGGTGTCTTGTGTAGGTATGTGAGTGTACTTTGTGAACGCACCCCCGGTACAGGATTGGTTCGTAGTGTGGGGCGTGTGGCGTATATAAAATATATTCCTGGCTGGAAACGATACTAAATATAACGGCTTCTATTTGTTGCTCTCTACCCCTTCGAGAAAACTGGCGTGATGTTAAATTGTTCACAGAATTTTCCTAAATATACATGGGATTCCCGTAAAAGCTCACGCGAACACAGCTGACTTAGCTGTTTGCGATCAAAACATATCAACAAGTTAAAAGTAGGCTAAACTACATAATATCGTCCGCCAAAGAGATAAACTTTTGAGGACAAGACGCGCAATTTGAAAAACAAAATCTAGCTATCACTCTGTTAACAACTTCCATTGTAAGTATATCGACTTTTCAGGATACCTACAACAAGTTTTTCAGAACTCCAGTCTTTGTACAATAGTACAGAAGAATTCACTGATAGGCATGATTAATTAACTGATAGGCATGATTAATTAACTGATAGGCATGATTACTTTTTTTATTTTTTTTTATTTTTTTTTAATTGTTATAAACTAGTGCTTGACTGCGATTCCACCTGATGGTAAGTGGTAATGCAATCGTTGATGGTGAGGCGCACTAATTTATTGAGAGCCTATTCACTCTAGCCTTGAAGAGACCCAAATTATAATCGGACGGGAAAAACGCAGCAGGCAAATTATTCCAGTCCCTCGATGTACGCGGTATAAACGACGAGGCAAAACGCTTGGTCCGGACCGTAGAGGTTTCAACAACGTAAGGGTGGATACTCGCCGTTCTCGGTGGGTTCCGTTCGTTATTATTAATAGGCTCGCGCTTTACCACTTTCTCATAATATGGTAAGCGTTGATGTGATCGACGATGGCTTCTAAGCACTTGCCTAGAAGTAATTAACCTATTCACTTTTAACTTAAGGACCCCTAGATTGTAGCTATCTGGAGATAGACACAAATTCACTCCTTAGCTGTACGCACAATGATTGTGTTCCCAAAACGTTTTATGTCCACCATGTACCGATGGCGTATCGCCGTATGTCTGGTGGATCGATGGTGGAACGGGATTGGCAGAATTAAGTTATACTTTTTGCTAATCTAATCAACCAATCACAACTATTAACTTAATATTTGATTGCAGATAATCACGATCGATTTTATAAGAGTATCAGGCATGAGTACAAACCTTGTAGGTGGCTCGAGTATCCGGACGTTCCTTTCATTCCTGGCATCATTTACATTATGCAGACTTCCAACATACGCTTTATTGTCATATCCAAATTCATTGGATCTGCTTGAAATTTTGGCTATGCCTCTCCGGCTTTCGTCATAAGGAAAGGAGTCGACTGAACTGTGTGTGTTCCGCCGCTGCTTATGCCTACCCGTCTCTACGTTCACGCCATTTGGTCCAGCTTGACGTCTCTTGTGTTTAACTGGACCGAGCTCAACGTCCCGGCGTTCTTTATGTCTGTGTGTTTTCACCTCAACAGGGTCTGCTTCCCGGCGAGGCTTGCGTTTAACACCTTCCACTTTTACATCACTAAGCACCACATCGCTCCGATTTTTATATCTAACAACTTCACTACCTTCTGCTTCCCGTCTGTGCTTCTTGTGTCTCGTCGATTCCACTGTCACGTCACTAAGGTCTTCGTCACTTGGGATTTTTTTCCTCGACATTATCGGCACAGGCGCTAATGTGCGCTGACATCGAGTCACTGAGAGTACCGTTGTTATCGTTCGTGATAGTGTTATCACATAGGTAGACAGGTGTGTTCCGATGTTTTTATTGGATAATTTTTAGACTATTTTGCGATTTAAAAAAAGGTTTTGTTCTTTACCTGTTATCAGTATCTATTAAACTGCCACTTCATATCACGACACGATGAAGAGGAAATTTTCCTACGCAGTATACACTTTGGGGGACCCTTTTTAAAATTTTAATTTAATGATGGCTCATACTTTTCGCTCCTAAAATGATTTAATGGTGCCCCGTCACTGGCAAAGGGTTGAACCTGTACTACATTCCCAGGGGGTCCCCCCTTTTATAACCTAAGATAACTGGACTACAGATATGTTTGTTTTAAGTTACTTAGTAGACTAGATTACGGAATCTCCAGGACTATAAACTCAGGCTTTCTTATCAGGTAGGTTTCTTAGTGTGACTAATTCACATCAGTCTTTGTGAGGAGAAGATACTGTGCGAGTCAGCACGTATCGCATCAAAGTAATATGATATGAATCATCCTTATCTGGTATGAGAGTTTTTAGGGAATAAACTAGCTAAGAGGGAGTCAGAATATCAGCTTGCCATGAACTCCACAAAATTAGCACTTGTTCTTTTCACCAGAAGGTTGGCAACTATAGCTAACAATTCTTCGGAACTACCCTAAGCCTATCAACTGGGACAAGCAGTTGAATTGGGCTAAGTATACAGAGAACACCACTACAAAAGCCAGTATAACTATATGGCAGAGCAAAAGCCCGCTAGGCTGAACCATTAGTCCAAATATCACTCACTTGCTATATACTACCTACAGTTACCACGTATGGCACTCAAGTCTGGGCCCAGGGTCGATTTTGAAAAACTGGCGATCACCAGCATTATTAGAACTGAACCCACTGTCAATGCTGCTCTGCAGGCAATGCTGGGGCTACCACTATCATAGTGCAGGAAGAAGCAGCCCTAGTGAAAAACCTGATCTGTTCCGGTTACGTAATTGCAACTAAAGGTGCAAATTATACTGAAATTATACAAACAAACCTTGCTCTTTATTTTTGCGAAAACTACAAATATATCCGTTTCGAGATATAAACTAGTCCTTGACTGCGATCTCAACTGATGATAAGCAGTGACGCAATCATTGATGGTGAAGCGCACCAGTTTATTAAGAGCCTATTCACGCTAGCCTTGAAGACACCTTAATTATCAGGCCGCTGCAGCAAGCAAATTGTTCCAGTCCTTAGATGTACGCGGTATAAACGACGAGGCGAAACGCTTAGTCCGGACAGTAGAGATGTTAACAATGTAAGTTTGAACATGGGCGCTGACTCCGTGGGTGCTCAGGGGCTCGAGCACCCATGAGAAATAAACAGTGGGTGCCGAGCACCCCTGAGAATAGACATCAAGAAACAGAGTTACTTGACACTTTGCGTGACCCAAGGGCTGGCTTTTACCTCGGTCAGAGATTAAGCATTGCCATACAACGTGGCAATGCCGCCAGCCTTTTGGGCACACTTCCAGTCGACCGCGATGCGGAGGAATTTTATGACGCCATATTTTAGCTAGTAGTTTTTGCCTTTAGTGTATATATGTACTATATAGTTTTAATTAGTTAAGTGTTTTTATAAATAAATGTCTCCCCTACAAAAAAAAAAAAAAAAAAAACAGATCAGTAATAATAAAATAGATAATAAAAACTAGTTTCATTTTTATATAATGGTTTCATTTTACATTTTTATCAAACATAATTAGTAATTAAGTACGCAGTATGTAAGTAGGACATTTATTTATTTGTCGGTCGATCAGTGTGCATTTCACACTTCGCCACTTTTTCGAGTCATATTTGATGACTGAGCACGAGCACTCATGAGGTTTTCTAAAAGCCGGCGCCCCTGAGTTTGAACACTCGCCGTACGTCGGGTAGTCCGATGGTAGAAAGGTAAAGTCATGTAATTCCCGCGCACACTCTCCAAAATGCTTCCTGTAAAACACCGAAAGGCTGGCTATCCTACGCCTGTGCTCCAGGCTTTGTAGATAGGACAAATGAGCAGATAAATAGGTAGACTTTGCTTTATATTCTGTAGAGATGATACATAAAGTTCTAGTTTACGAATAAAAGGGTCTGATGTTCTGTTTAAAGTCAAACACGCCTGTCTGTGTGGTAGAGACAAACAACAAAGTCTTTTAAAAATAATCTAAAGAGGAGCGTTTTATCAGTGTGTTATCTTGTCGCAAATCGTTGAAGCAAACAACCAGAATCAGGTCACTACTGTAGCTGTATCAACTGCTGATGATTAGAAGTATATCTTTGTGAAGAACCTGCCCTTTTTTTTGAGATGGGATATTATCAAATGACTGGAGCGACATGGCGTGTCAATTTATTCAATTCTATTCTATTCTATGTTTTTTCATTTGCCCTTTACGTTTTACGGCCACGGACGTTTCCGCAGCCCTAGCAGGCATCGGCCCTTCTGGGCCCCTTCAATATTGCTGACATGTCTTTGAGACATGCCCGTCGTCCTTGCCTGCACGGTCAGACGGCGGGCTATCCATTGCTGGTCGTGCGCGAGCCCGCGCCTACTGTGACCGATAATCTCCTGCAGCAGCCATTCCCTCACGGTTGTGGTTGCCCAACGTTGCTTTTCTGGACAAAATGTATGCTCATTTCTGAAACAAGAAATCGTCTTTGCTATTTACCGGCTTAAAGGTTTCTTTGTTTTACAGTCACTTGAGATTATATCAGCTTTGTCTTCGAGATATCAATGGATTCGTATGACCTTTCTTTGTGAACAATGTATTTCTCACAAAAATAAACATTTTGATTTGGAAAGGTCAATGTGTAGCATAGACCATTACGATCAGATTTGCAATCAAGTGAGTAAACTGACTAAACGACGCAAATATTTATTGAATCACCAATATAGTATCGGTTGTATTAAATGGCGCAAGAGCGTATTGCTAATACGAGTATGTACGATTAGCCGATCAGCAAGGGCGACGGAAAGGCTCAAGGGGTGACCACCCAAGTGGTTCTTAATGTAGATACACATAGTTAGCCTACTGGTAGGACTCGGGTTTTCCGTACCTATATACAAAAGGCAAAGTCCTGATTCACTGACCCATCAGCGCCTAGCCTAAACCTTTCGACCTAGAACTCTGAAATTTTGCCCAGAGGTTCCTTTTATGATCAAAGAACAAAACAGGATTTATCAAAATTCACCCACTAAGGGAATGATTTGGAAGTCCAAATTTTGTATGGAGAAGTCTTCTAGAGTTCTCACGCGATGAGCAATTTGCTGCCGCACACGACTCCCGAAGTAGAAATCATTTTCTATCGCGATCGTCTGTAAACTGATTGTACTCAATCTTGCCACATAGGTGGGTGAAGGATGGAGGACTAGCCACCGGGCTACGTTTGATTGTGAATCGCACTAATATTATAAAGGCGAAAGTTTGTGATGTATGTACATACATACATGTGAGTGTATGTGTATGTTTGCTACTGCTACAATGTCCTGGAATAGCACATACACACACTTTTTATCCCTGGAGTATGTTCCCTTGAAATAATTTTCTACATGATGCAGGCGAAGCCGCTGGCAGTAGCTATATAGTCTTGAATAATTTCACGGTATGTTTTGTACGGGCGGCAAAATGCTCACAGCACGAGTACTCTTGGGTTAATACCCAGCTCCTTGTATAAAAAACACCTTTTTTTGTGAGACACTCTCTAATATATTGCAGAATATAAGCGAAGTATTTCTAAACTTACCCAGTTAAGGCGAAACAGGTCCATAAAAGACCCCGGTATTATTATACCTGGATGCCATAAGGGCTAATTAGAAAAATGTCTCATTAATTTGTGCAATGACGCAACCGGTAGCTGTGGCGGCCGCCTTGTACGGGGGCACTAATGAGGCGCGGGCGCAACAATCCCGCCAACAACTTTTTTTGTTCACTTTAATGTTCAGTCTGTTGCCATGGAAGTCGTCAAAAATGCAGCTAATGGCTTACCGTATTTTTCCTTGAAGGGATTGAAAGCCTTGTTGGACTCTTACTTAGCCTCTGTTTACGGAAAAGCTGTATTTAAAAGTCCACAGGCCAATGGCCGATGATTCTGAGTAATTACCCCCTCATTATCATAGCAAAGCATCTTTTCTGGAGGTGATTTTTTTTTCGAAGTGGAAAATCAAAAAATGCCTTCTCCCACCCTAGGCTTTAGCGAACCCACCTGTGTCCTCCACTTACCTTTTGAGTTCTAGGGCCCCATGGTAACTCTTACAAACTTTACTACAGCCTTACTGTGCACCCTATGGTTTGCTAACTGATATCCCTTTGAGGCGTGCGTGAGACGCTACGCACCTTTGAATCGGGCTCAGTCCTTACCGGACGGCCGGACGGCGAGTTACCAATTACTCGTAGTCCGCAATCCCGCGCCTACGGTGGCTGGGAATTTGGGAATCGTCCCTAACACGCGATGTTAGTTTTTTCTGATATCATAAATTTAAACATGTTTTTTTCTACACTGTGTGAATAAATGTGCGCCAAATAAAATATTTTTCTTTCTTTCTTCTTTCTATGACTCACGACGCCCGTTACGACTTCTTTGGCTGCGGCTGGGGCGTGAGGGCTCCGTTCTTTCAAGGTTACAGTCATCTCCTTCGTTCTTTCCAGGACATGGGGGTTTCCGCACGATGTCTTCCTTCATAGTTTTGAGAGTAATGAAGTGAAGAAATAAAAAAATCGTTCAGTTACGACAAAGATGACATATCTCAACAAAACTGAGATTATTATAAAACACTACAGAAGGCCAACGGATTCGCTCGCATGATAGTAGGTTTCTCCATACAAACTTTGGATCCCCGTTTCATAACCTTCTTCATCATCATTTCAGCCGATAGACGTCCACTGCTGGACATAGGCCTCCCCCGTTTGTCGGCACAATGAACGGTCCTGTGCGTCTCGCATCCATCTGATTCCCGCAACCTTCACCAGGTCATCGGTCCACCGTGTACGGGGCCTTCCAACACTGCGTCTTCCGGTACGCGGTCGCCACTCCAGAACCTTTCGGCCTCAACGGCCATCTGTTCTGCGAGCAATGTGCCCTGCCCACTGCCACTTAAGTTTGGCGATTCTTCGTGCTATGTCGGTAACCTTGGTTCTCCTGCGGATATCTTCATTTCTTGTTCGTTCACGCAAGGAAACTCCGAGCATAGCCCTTTCCATTGCCCTTTGGGTGACTTTGAGCCTTCTGATGAGGCCCATTGTGAGCGACCACGTTTCGGAACCATGTGTCATCACTGGCAACACGCACTGGTCATAGACTTTCGTCTTGAGACACTGTGGTATATTGGACGAGAAGATACCGCGCAGCTTCCCGAACGCTGCTCAGCCGAGTCGGATTCAACGGTTGACGTTTCATAACCTTAGGGGGAATATTTTAAAATCATTTCTTAGTGCTCGCCTACGTCATAAAAGAAAACCTTGTGCAAAATTTCACGCTCCTAGTCCCAGTAGTTTCGGCTGTTCGTTGATGTCAGTCAGTCAGTTTCTCCTTTTAAAAAACTATTTACACTTAAAAAGTAGATACTTAACATTACGTCACAAATAAATATATTTCGTTATAAAGTAAGTTATAACTTGCATCATATTGATATATTAAAAAAATAAAGTCATGTAAAACCGAGTTATCTCAACAATGTAATATAAGCGAAATGTACCTGTGTTTGAACCCACGACCTACGTCACGACAAGGCGTTACCTTTACCGTCAAAGCTCACTTAAATAACTAAATACAACTAGCAAATAACATTTTAGTGAACAAAGAGTAACAATAAGATAAGGATAATAAAGCGCTAACAACTTGGACGATAGTTATTGAAAGTAAGAGCACCTAACCACAAAACAAATGGTGTGCAAACGTCAGGCATCCGAGTTATCTCACAGATTAGATTACAAGAATAACGCACATCGTATCTTTGACAATATCACGAAGAATTGTACAAACAAATGATTAAATTATAGCTACATTTATATCCACAAATAGCAACAATTTATTTACTGTTACTATAATGTAGTTATATGACAATCATAATTGTTAAGACAAAGGCTCTACCACGAGCTCTTAACATAAGTCATAAGTTAACGCGACCCATTTTACGACTTAAACTGTACTGTTAAAGGGTATATTACTCTATCCCTCTTTCTCGCTCTCACGACTGACATTTTAGCCCTTGACGGGCCTCAGTTATTATCCCAACAATTGTGATTGTGCATTTATGTCTACAAATAGCAACAATTTATTTGTAATGTGACAATCACAATTGTTGGGAAAAAATTTGTCCCAACAATTGTGATTGTCATTGTAAATATATTTTTGGGGTGAAAAAATTAAAATCAGCCAAGTGCGTGTCGAGCCACGTGCAGCGTTAGGTTCCGTAGTGGCTCGTTACATTATGCGGACTTAGAAGAAGTTTTTATGTTTATTAATAAGAACATATTAACTGAGATAACGGTTTAGCGGGTTCATAAAAGACGATTTTAACTGAAGAAGGAGTTATAAAATCCGACTTCATATGGGTATTCAGAAAAAATATTATTTACTAGCCGTTCTGCCTGTGGCTTCGCCCGCGTCAAAGATTCAAATGCATTTATTTCAAATAAACCATTTGCAGGCACTTTTGAAATGTCAAGAAGTCAGTCAGTCAGAAAAAATGATGCTAATTGCACATTCCAAAGCGTAGATCTCTATGGAGAAGAATGTGCAAGAAACTCCATGGACACTCTTTTCAATCATGTTTTGTAATTACAAATATCTCTGTTACATGTTTCTTGTCGCTATCATGTGAGAACAATGTCAATAAAGTAAAAATAAAAACTAAATATAGATATTAAAATAGCAACTGGCAGCTAAGAGATGATCAGTCTCAACTGACAGCGCCCGTTCACGGACCTGACGCGAATATTAGCACCACTCAGCTCAACCATTTTGAAGGGAACCGAATGATCGATTCGAATCCGAAGATTCTATCGTCGATGTAGGTTTCTCCATACAAACTTTGGGCCCTCGTTTCTTCGCCTTACATCAAAAGGAACGTCTGTGCAAAATTTCAGCATTCTCGGTCTATGGGTTTGTGATGGGCGTTGATGAGTCGGTGAGTGAGTCAGGACCTTGCCTGACTCACTCACTGAGTCAGACGGACAAACAGCGGAGTCTTAGTAATAGGGTCCCGTTTTACAATTTAGGTACGAAACCCTAAAAATACTTTTCGTATAAGGGACGTATACCATAAAAATTGGTAAATTTAATCAATTTTAGAAAGAAAGAAAAACAGTTTATTTACGCGAAATGACGCAATCTTAAAACTAGCTAACAAACATAATCAACAGATAGGGAAGATATGCGTCACAACCGCGCAAAACGGCCGAACGCTCAGCATAAAGCTGCGGCCTCACCTGTGGGCCTCACGCATAATGCTAGATTTTATTTTATAACTTTGCCGGCGTAATTTATAGGTAGGCGCTAGATAAATTAGACATAAAGTACATTGACCTTTAAATATCTCTGCGTAGGTACCCGGCCTATGCAGAATTACAAATTTCTAGTGTTAGCAGTCTGTTGTTAGGACTACGGAACCCTGAACTGTGTCGTCAGTATGGTGTGATATCCTAGGCTAGGGACAGCCGTGTTAAAGGAGTTAAATCGCTTTCGGGGTTTAACCCTGATTTCCAGTAACCGTAGGCGTTAACTTGTGGACGACGAGCTGTCCGGTAACCGTCCGGACCGAGCCCGAGTCGTCGACGGCGAGCAGTGTTCCACGCGCACCTCAAAGAGATATCAGCAAAACCGTAGGGGCCCAGCAGGGCCGAAGCCTACTGGGGTCATGAGTTGGCTTTCGAAAGGGAAACGCGGGGTCCTGGAACGCAAGGGCAAGGAAGGAACATAGGTGTAGTTTTAGTCAAAAGTCTGACATACCCTTCTGCCCCGCCCTAGAGCGAAATAAGTCTGGATGATTTCCCACCATAAAAAAGGAGCTAAATGAAAATATCGTGTGTCGAAGGTGAGCTTTCTAATTTACATATCTACCCGGTATAATTGAGTAGGTACCTAAATTCAGTTTATCTGAACAATGATTATATTTATCGAACACCTGCGACAATTAGGTACTCAATGTCCTAATAGAACCTTATTGTTACAGAGAATGGAGTTGCTCCACGTGATAATCAAGTCGGGCCCATCTCCCCGACCCCTAGCTTGGTCTCTGGAGGTCTCATCCTCCGAGGACGGCGAGGATTGGAGGATGGTGAGGGCCTTCGGGGACCGAGACCACTGCCGCAGGCTTTGGGATTTGAGGCCTGAGAGAAGGCGTCGGAAGGTCAGGGCGGCGAAGAGGATGAACAGAGCTGACAAGCCTGCTTGTTCGACACAATTTGCTAGCCCGAGACCGCTGGAAAATGGAGAGGTATCATTTTGCTTTCATAGTCTATCACTCTAGAACTCTTTGGATGATTGCCTTTAAAAAACCTAGATCCAGCGAAAAACAGTCTATGTCACTTTACAGCCAATAAAGTTTGTTCACACGAAGGTCCATCCAATCACCAAAACAACTATATATAACATGTGGAGTTTGTTTTATGTCATTTATTTTTGAGCTCCAAAAAATCTAGATTATTATCATCATGTTATTATAATAACAATCTAGATTTATTCATTTCAGCCGAAAGATGTACACTGTTGGATATAGGCCTCCCTCAAGTGTCGCCATAACGATTGGTCCTATGGGTCTCGCATCCATCGGATTCCCGCGACCCTCACCAGGTCATCGGTCCACCTTGCGGCCTTCCAATGTCGTATCTTCCGGTACGTGGTCGCTACTCCAGAACCTCTAGGCCCCATCGACCATCTGTTTTGCGAGCAATGTGCCCTGCTCACTGCCACTTAAGTCCGGCGATTCTTGGGGCAATGTCGGTTACTTTGGTTCTCATGCAAGGAAACTCCGAGCATAGCCCTTTCCATTACCCTTTGGATGACTTTAAGCCTTCTAATGAAGCCCATTGTGAGCGACCACGTTTCAGAGCCATATGTAGACTGCTATTCGTAAGCTAACATAAAAGAGGAATTGATGAAGAAGTGCTGGTCCCCAATACACTAGATTGCAATATTCGAGTTGATTATATACTAAAGTTAAATGCCTTTTACCCTTTAACAGATGCACGTGGGCATCGGCGAGGGGGTGGTAGCGCGACGCGTGCGCGTGTCGTTCCGCGCGCCACACGCGGCTCCGCCGCGTCACCAGTACTACACCGTCCGCGCGCTCACCGTGGCCGCGCGCTGTCTGTGCCACGGCCACGCTGACAAGTGCCATGTCAATGCGCAGGTTTGTAAAATGAGATCTAAAGTAGCGTTTTGTCTGTTCGAAAAAACACTTTTCAATACACTTACTCGAAAACTCACTCTTATCCCTACCGCTTTTTATCACGCAATTTACTGTTTTTCGCACTAGTGCGGAAAAGTGCGCGTGCTTGCCCACGCCACAATTTTATTACATGTATCGTATCAGGCTGGGCGCGCGTCGACCCCCACGAGTCACGCATCAACCCCCGTTTAACTATGTCTTCATGAGTGTATTGAAAAACGTCGTTGAATTCACGTGGAATTTTGTCGGCGCCAATGCAATGCCACCTCGATTGCAATGACAACTTTTCTCCACTCGCATCAAAATGCACTATTAACCTTTGTATGTCTTGGGCACGCAATAATTATGGCGGTAAGTCCCCGTCTTTGAGGAGTGGCTGGAAAGGCAACACGGCGTCCTTACCTTCCGCATGACGCAGGTCCTCACCGGACATGGTAAGTTCGAGAGGTTCCTGCACCGGATTCGTGCGGAAGAAACGCCCGGGTGTCACCATTGTGTGGACCGCCCGGAGGACACGGTGGAGCACACGGTGGAGGTGTGCCCCGCTTGGGCAGAGCAACGCCGTGTCCACGTGGGATCGGCGGCGGCGATCTCTCGCGCCGGGCCTTGGTACAGGCCATGGTCCGGAGCGAGGAGGAGTGGCAGGCGGTCGGCGATCGCGTGAGGCAACGGTCCTCACGCCCGAACCGCCGCCGGGATTCCGATCCCGATTTCCGGCCACCGTAGGCGCGGGCTCAAACCCTGCCAGGGTTTGAACCTGCGACCTACAACTTGCATGTCGAGGCCGGTGCCACCCACCACTGCTATAAAACTATGCTTAGACCTATTTCAGCCTTAACATATCATAGCCATAAAATCAAACTAAAACGCCATGTTGTGCATGTTTCAGGGTGCAAAGTGTGAGTGCGACCACGGAACCTGCGGGGCCCATTGTCAGCGCTGCTGTGGCGGTGGCTCCTGGGCTCCACACGAGCCCTGTGATGAGCTGGACCGGACCGAGTGCTCCTGTGGGGAGCGAGGTGCATGCTCCTACGATGATACCGGCGCGATACTTTGCGTCAATTGCACGGTTCGTATGCAGAGTGTATAAACAAGCATGGTAGTTGAGAGTTTGCCATACTCGCTCAAACATCTCGCTGATGGTAGGCGTGTGTTGGATCATTTAATTCTTTTCAAAACGGTTGAGCTGAATCGGGCTGATGCATGTGTTAGGTACGCTGGGGCGCCGTCAGTTGGTTGAGACTGGTCATCTCTCAACTACCACTGGTTTATTTCAACTTCTATGTGTGAATTACTTTTTTTTTAAATTATTTATTTATATTGGACTCATTTAATAGAAGTGATAAGAAATATGTAATCGACTTCTAAAGTGACCGTAAATTCAAAACCTACGTAAGTATTTGTCGATATTTCGATAGACTCGTATATAAAATGTATAATATAAAAAAAACATTATACTAACAGGATAGTTTCGATCACTTTTCGCACTTATGTTTACAGCAATAAGGTCGAAAATCATTCAACTAGGTAGGTAGGTAAAAATCCTTCTCACACAATTACCAAAGATATAATTATTATCTTCTTTAGTACCTAAGTACCTACTGATTGTAGCTATAATTTATATCCAAAATAATCACAAACTATAATAAAATTAAGTACTTATGTATTGTGTTTATTTCTGTTATCAATCTCATCATGTTGATCGATGATTTAGGAAGAAAGGTTGATATTAACGTGACTACAGACCAGTACCTACGTAGAATCACATTTATTATATTAGATTTGATAGCCTCACGTTTTTCCACTAGCTATATTATCTGATGGTAAGAGATGATTTAGTTGACGATGGGGCATGCTTGCCCAGAAGTAACCAATTCAGGGTCTTACCATGACGTGTTAAAATATCAAGTCTGCGAGCGTGATAGAGGGATGGAGCTATCAGTGGCGTAGTCAGAACCAATGGGGCCCCTAAAAAAAAAATATGAGTTTCTATCAACAACCTTACAGCTACTAGACGCCTCATGCTTGAACTAGCGCACCAAAACAATTCTGTCAACTAGCCGAGGTATTGGGAGCGGGGTACTACGTTCTGATTGGTACGGGGGAGAGGGGTACTGCGTTTTAATTGGTCGAGACATCAGACATGCGTCACCTGTTATTAGACGTCTAGTGGCTGTAAGGTCGTTGGTTTCTATAGTTTGCAATCATGTAAGACCGAGCTCGAAAAATGCGATTACTTTGACGGGGACAGGACAAGTCTTGATTGAAAATAAGCTTGCTTATTGGAGCATGTGGACTAGAATAGGTTTAGTTTTTTATGTCATCTTAAGTAGAGAATGCTAGAAGGAGCGGAGTGAGCTATAAAATTGGAACATCCTGTTATTATAGTCATTATTCATTATCTTATTAACCTTTCAGGCCCCAGTATACCGAAAATGGTACATTGGGGCCTGAGAGGTTAATAAGAGAATTTAAATTTGTGAAAATTATGTTACGAATTTTTGCACTCATCGGGGCCCTTTTAGCTAGGGGGCCCCGTATCATTGATACGGCTGATATCACGTTAGCTACGCCCCTGGGAGCACACACACCCTATGTAGCTTCATTCCTATAACAGTTCAATTTATTTCGTCAAATGGATCGGTTAAGAGATTGTGGTAGGTCCTCTATGCAGTAACTTTTTTTTTAAATTGATATAAATCTCGAAAAAACCCGAAAATTAATCTCAAAACTCGATTTTGATTTTTGAATTGATCTTTTTTGTGTGTGTGTGTGTGTGTACATAAATCGTTAAATAAATAAAACAGTGTTTGACTGCGATCCTATCTGATGGTAAGCAGTGATGCAATCATTGATTTTGAGGCGCACCAGCCTATTCACTCTAGCCTTAAAGACACCTAAATTATGGTTGGACGGGAAGACCGCAGTAGGCAAATTGTTCCAGTCCTTCGATGTACGCGGTATAAACGACGAAACGAAACGCTTAGTCCGAACTGTTGAAGTTTCAACAAACAACTTACACGAAAGTAGAGACGCTACGGGCGTCACAGGCGATTGCCGGTCACCGTGTTTGCGGACTGCGAGCAGTAGATAGTTCGCTGTCCGATAAGAGCCAAGCCTGGGTCGTCGCGTTGTGTTCCTCGTGCGCCTCAAATAGCTGTCAGCGAAGAATTTCTGTGGTAACAAAATCTTCTCAACTTTATATTTTATTTTGTTACAGGAGAATCGAGCGGGTCCCCTATGTGACCGATGCCTGTTCGGGTATTACAACGCACTGCCCGATGGCCCCTGTGTACCTTGCGACTGCGACCCTCAGGGCTCTGATGGTAAGTTAGACACAAGGATACGTGCTGCCTTGGTGTAATTTATTTCATCATCACTGCTCTCAAAACGGCGAAGGAAAACATCGTGAGGAAACCGGCATGTCCTAGAACCAAAAATTCGAAGACATGTGACATTCACCAACCCGCACTGGGCCCGCGTGGTGGATTACGGCCCATTCCCTCTCCTAGAGAGAGGAGGCCTGAGTCCCAGCAGTGGGAACATTAAAAGGCTGATGCTTGCTGCCTGGGTTCGACTGTACCCAGGTTTAGAAACCAGTTGATTTACAATCATTATGCATTAGGATTTACTAAGCAAAAGTACGCAGTCTGCTAGATCTTTTTTGTAATGTATAAAATCCTTAAATAACTTTTACTCTCTCTGCTACGCTCTGGTGGAACGAGGAGTGTCAAATGATTACTGACTAAAACCCTCTTGTGTTCTTCAGTTGCCCTTTGCGTTCCAGGGCCACGGTAACTCTTTTGTACAATGATCCTGTAGCCCTATTTGCATTTTCGGGGAATTGAAACCAGAATGTCGTGCTTGGCAGTGATACTTACAACCACTTCACCAACGAGATAGTCGGCCTTAAGAGGGTCCTTATCCACTCGCCTATCGTCAACATCGAGCATGGTTTAAGAGTTTGTTGCTTCATCTAACGCAATCCAACTCGATGTTTGATGAAGAGGCAATGCAAAAAAAGAGAGATAATAATGCCTTAAAACTCTCTTGGCATTCGGTAATTCCGTGATTTACTCGAAATTTCACAAAACTTGTTCCAGGAAAAAATTGTCGTTCTTCAGAATCTCAATTAAATGTATATTTTTAATATATGAGTAGGTACATAATGGAGGGCCAAAGTTCACGTAAAATAGCAGACTTTCAGAGGTCTTTATTGGATTAGTTTTACACAAATTTATGTTTTGATTTCTATAGAAGCCTAGATATAATATCCAAAACATAGCTGTGTATCCAAAATATCTAGAGAAAGATGTGTAATAACATCATAATCACGTAAGAGAGCTTGTATGAAAAAGTACCACAAAAACATACATTCAACCGAACATATAATCTCCTCCTTTTTGAAGTCAGTTAAAAAAGGACGCTCTCTAACCATATGCATCACACAGCCACTGTTGGGCAAAGGCTTCCTCTTTCTTCTCTTACACCTCTCTGTCTTTCGATCCCTGGGCAAGTTTGCCCCCCTCGAATATGATCAGATCAAACTTTTTTTTTATTGTTGATATGCTCGCGTTTGACCACTATCTCGGATGGAACGCGACGATATGGTCGACGCGACGATGGAACGCGCTTGCCTAGAAGTAACCTATTCACTCTTGACTTAAAGACCCCTAGGTTGTAGCTAACAGGAAACACGGACTCCGGCAGGGAATGTTACTCTTTAGCTTTACTATGCGTTCCAAATAAGAATAGGAAAGCCAAATAATCTCGATCTGTCAAATTTTGATTGAAAAGTATGGTTTGCAAAGAAAACTTATTTGCGTATTAATAACGGTTTTTTTTGCTTTGTATTACTTAGTCTTAGTTAAATCTAATTGAAGTAAAACGTTATTGTTTAACCTGAATTAGCTAAATATATATTATTTAAGTCATAATTAGTTTAAAAAAATCTTATTTTCATTGTTAGAAACAATTCACCTTCTTTTTCCATTTGCCACTACTCAGGTACTTCAGACAGTGACGCAGAGATTAGCAAAATTGAAGAACCGGATTCTGATAAAACTTTTTTCGTTCATGATTCGTAAATAAATATTGTTTATAACATTTATTGTATTGCTCACCCTACCCAATTTTTCGATTTGACAGCTATGACGTCACAACATGGCATAAAGATCGACCCTATTCTTATTTGGAACGCATTTTCCGCACAATAACTGTCTTTTAAAATTCCAGGTTCTTGCAAATGGGAAAAAAAGTACCGACAGATAGCATGCACCTGCTTCCCTGGGTTCACCGGCCACTTGTGTGAATCCTGCGAGGACCCAACCGCCGAGTTCCCCAACTGCCAGGCCCCCGTCACCCCGGCGTGCAAGTGCGACCCGCGGGGTGTGATAGACCCTGAGCGGGTGTGTGATGACATCTGCGAGTGTAAAGTGAGTATAAGATTTTATTATGCTTACTGTACAAATATGAATCCTCAGCTGAAATTTTCTAACGCACTTGCAATATTGTCTGAAATGTTTGAAGTAAGTAGTAGGTAGTAATTGGGACAAAACTTTGTGTGAGGAGCACGATCATTAATTGTTCTTTGTCTGGGTGTAATTTATCTATATTACGAGTATGTATGTATTTAGAAATATATAAGTATATTTATCAGCTGTCTAGTACTCATACCACAAGCTCTGCTTAGTTTGGGACTAGATGGCGTTGTGTGAAAGTTGGGGAATATTATTATATAAAACCATGGATACTTTCTAAATGCAAAGAAAAGAAAGAGAAGCACAATAACTTAACTATTTTTTTTAAATATATGTGTAGACATATATTTTAAAAAAATAGTTAAGTTACTAAAAATTGAAAACACCAAGTTCTACACTAAGATCAAATCCAACTTTCTTCTTTTAATCAAATTAAATTAAACCTTCTTCTCGTCTCTTTTTTAAGTCCATGGTAAACCTTTTAAATTATTTGAACAAAGTTAATGGCTGGTTATGTTAATTGTCTTTTTTCTTTTTTTATTGTTTATTCAAGAAAATTTACATAAATATTTTCACATTATCTTCTGCCAAACTGCAGTACAGTTTGTCCGCAGTGTTCTCGTGGATAGTCTTCTTGATTAACAAATAACAAAAGAAAGCCAAAAAACAAAGACAGTAAAAACATTATAAGTACCTACTCATATTCCATCCGCTCAGTGAATCAACCAAACGCAAACAATCCCGACATGTCCCCCATCTAAAAGTTGTCTAAAAATGTTATCTAAAAATGTTTACAATTTGTTATTTACCTATAAATTTGTATGGGCACTCGCCCGCCAGGCCAGCATGAACTTGTAGTACAACTCACTCTAAAGTATTTCCTGCACTTTCTTCTTACCATGACGTGTAAAAAAGTCCGACGTGCTAGCAATAAAAAGGGATGGAGCTACACATCCTACATAGCTCCATCCTTTTAAGTCACTTTAGGTCCTAAAATGGATCGCGTTAAGAGCTTGTGGTAGGGCCTCAGGTGTACGGATACTTAGACCTTAGGCCCCTCGCCCACGACGACTTTTTGTAGCGATGCTGTCGCGTGTTTCGTAAGCGCGCGACAGCATCGCTACTAACGCGAATTAGTCGCATTTACAAGCGCTATAGAAAAAATGCCAACGCGCTACTAACGTGCTACAGCACCGCGGCTGTATCGTTGCGACTTCGCTACAGCATCGGTTCGTGTTCTGAACAGGCGCACCGCACTCATATTGGATTTCTGACGGGTCTGTTCTATAAAATCCCATTTCGCCATTTGTTATAAACTAGTGCTTGACTTCGATCCCACCTGATGGTAAGCAGTGATGCAATCGTTGATGGTGAGGCGCACTAGTTTATTAAGAGCCTATTCACTCTAGCCTTGACCTTGCCTATACCTAAATTATAACCGGACAGGAAGACCTCAGCAGGCAAATTGTTCCAGTCCTTCGATGTACGCGGTTTATACGACGAGGCGAAACGCTTAGTTCGGACCGTAGAGGTTACAACAACACGTAAGGGGGGATACTCGCAAATCGTTCACTTAAAATGGTGGCTACAGGGTTATGGATTTATTTATGGTTACGAAATAAATATTTCAGATAGCAGGGAGGTATATAGTCAAATGAACTCCGATGTTGTATCACAAGTTCAAGTCTTACAATGTTGCTCTTTGTGATGACATATTGATGTGACTTCATCATAATTTCTAGAGTAACGTGGTGGGCGAGCGCTGCGATGCTTGCGCGCCAGGTCACTTCGGTCTGAGCGCGGAACTGCCAAGCGGCTGCAGACCCTGTTACTGCTCGCACATTACTGACACCTGCAGCCTGGCTGCGTCTGAAGAGTTGGAGCCTCCTAGAGATGTAAGTATATATTTAGCCGAAACACTAGGCTGAGCACGACGCTGCCGAAAGCTTGCACTGCTCGCAAATCACTTTTAACTGCAGCCTAGCCGCGTCTGACGAGTTGGAACTGTCTAGAGATGTATGTATACCTAGCCGGGTTACTTAGAGCCGACCATGGTGTTGCCAAGCGGCCGCAGACCCTGTTACTGCTCGCACATTACTGACACCTGCAGCCTGGCTGCCCCTGAAGAGTTGGAGTCTCCTAGAGATGTAGCCCTGCTATTTGGCCGTTTTATTATAAATCTATATATATAAAAGGAGAAATTGACTGACTGAGATATCAACGCAGAGCCGAAACTACTGGGACGTTACAAACGTTTTAAAAGGAAACCTTGTGCAAAATTTCACGCTTCTAAAATTTTGCACAAGGTTTTATAACGCAGGCGAGCACTAAGAGAGAATTTCCTAAAATTCACCCCCTAAGGGGATGAAATGGGGGTCCAAAGTTAGTACAGAGAAACTTACTTTCAACGCGGGTGAAGCTGCTGGCAGAAGCTAGTTATAAATAAGGGGAAAAAGCTAGGCTAGTAAAGAAAAGAAAGAAAAGAAAGAAAAGAAAGAAAAGAAAGAAAAGAGAAAAGAAAGAAAAGAAAGAAAAGAAAGAAAAGAAAGAAAAGAAAGAAAAGAAAGAAAAGAAAGAAAAGAAAGAAAAGAAAGAAAAGAAAGAAAAGAAAGAAAAGAAAGAAAAGAAAGAAAAGAAAGAAAAGAAAGAAAAGAAAGAAAGAAAGAAAAGAAAGAAAAGAAAGAAAAGAAAGAAAAGAAAGAACAGAAAGAAAAGAAAAACTGTTTATTCACGCGAAATGACGCAATCTTAAAACTAGCAAACAAACATGATCAATTGATAGGGAAGATATGCGTCACATCCGCGCAAAACGGCCGAATGCTCAGCATAAAGCTGTGGCCTCACGCATTATGCGATGAGCTCACAGCGCTGGTTTTCAGGTGATTATTTATCAGGACCTTCCGTCAAGCCTTTTCCCATATTGGGATCGGGTTCCAGTGTTACTGACTGCAGCAATATTGTAATACATAGGGCGACTGCCTATCTGACCTCCATAACACGGTTACTGGGTAACATGATATTTTATGAAAATACTAGCTTCTGCCAGCAGCTTCGCCCAAGTGTAAGTAGTTTTCTCCATAAAATTTTGACCCCCTTTAACCCCCCTTAGTGCTCGCCTACGTCATAAAAGGAAACCTAATGCAAACACGCTCCTTGTCTCAGTAGTTTCGGCTGTGCGTTGATATGTTAGTCAGTCAGTTTGTCCAGAAAGATTTAGATTTTTATATAGATTTCCCCCTCGATAAAATAGGTTGCTAAACTTTCAGGAGTAACGACTGTTTAAGACCAATGTATGTAAGACAAATATGGAGGCAAAATAAGTTACAGTAAGAGGGAGTGATTTTAGTCAGTAAAAGTCTGACTCTCCTGATCTGGGTTAGCGAGGGGGAGAGACCCCCTCCCCGCACCCCTCCCTCCCACCTCCCTCTCCCTCTTGCTAAACAAAGAGCAGGAGAAGTTATTTGATGATTTTTCATCCCCAAAAAGGGATGTTCTGTTGTCGTTGTGTGAATTTTCCTGCCATAAGTATCATGTAGTGAGAACTGCTTTCTGCTTGTGAAGGAATTTCTGTAATCGAATCAATATTTCCGTAAAAAACCTTTTACAAACAAATAAACATTTGTACCTGTTTAGATTAAAATATATTAGATAAGATTACAGTTGTAGAATTCAAACAATCATTATGACTGGTAAATTGGCTGTTGAAAGCTTGAATATATTATTCTTTGCAGGTAATATTGCCGTTAGGAGAAGCATGGCTGATTTCGGATTCCCAAGGAAACAGAACACTAGAGCCCTCTGTCGACGAACAAGGGAAACCATTCGTTATTAGCTATGAGGTGAGCAGTACCTACCTATACTGTAAGATTTTATCGCGATACTTTATTGCTCTAGGAACGAGGACTTGATGGAAAGACTTGTGGTTCACGGCCACGTTGAGGGCAAGAGAGCCCGCGGTTGGATACTTATTACCAAGGCTACAGTCGACCGCAGTACAGTGTGCGTGTAATGCTAACAACCACCAGAAATAATACCTTTTCACTCTTGACTTAATGATGATGTGGTCGAGTGGAGCACCACCTGACCACATCATCGCCTACCATCAGGTGAGTTAGTGGTTAAGCTCGGGCCTATCAATAATAAAAACAAAATCGGACAAGTGCGAGTCAGTCTCGCGCACTGAGGGTTTTGTAAAAACTTATCTACGAAAACAGTTCAATTTCCGAATCGAGTCTCGAAGATTTTTACGAATCGCAAAAAAGTTTTTTTTTTGTGACGTAACTATAAAACAGTTTTCAGATTTTTTTCCTATACTTATACTATGAGACCTTGCTTCATAGCCAAATTTCAGGATTCTAGTACAACGGGAAGTACCCTATGAATTTTGATTCCCTTGAGAGAGTCAAAATACACGTTTTGTGCGACCTATACGGCCATAACTTTTATTTATTTATTTATTTAATGCTTTATGCACACAAAAAGTACAGAGGCGGACTTAATGCCTTAGGCATTTTCTACCAGTCAACCTTTGGGTGATGCAGAGAAAAGCAGTGGTAGGTGCAATAAAAGAGAGAGAAAAAGGCGAATACAGGAATAGATATACTTATAGACCATAGAATTGATATACTATTAAACCATGGAATAAATATAATACAATTATACAATATATACTCAAATTAATACACTACATACATACACTAAAATACTTAAACAATTGGTCCAAATCGTCAATGGGAAAACATTAAAGCTGTGATGATACTACTGCCAACTTTTTACGAATTAGCTCGCGAACTTTGGTTTTGAATGATAATCGGGTTGTTGCCATCCTGATTTCCTGGGGGAGCGCATTCCACAGAGAAATCGCTTGAATAAAAAAGGAATAGTGAAGAAAGTCAGTACGATGAGTGGGACAATAGAGAAGGCGGTTATGAGATGAGCGCAGATTTCTATTGTGGTTGGCGCAAATGTATTGAAAGTGAGGGGCTAAATAACAAGGGGAATTAGGAGAATCAAGAAATGAAAATAAGGTGGTGAGCGCCCTTTGCTCTCTGCGCTGACGTATGGGCAACCACTTTAGAAGCGACCGATGCGCTGAAACATGATCATATTTACGCAAATTGAAAACAAATCGAATGCAGTAATTTAGAAGACGGTCAAGTTTATTGAGGAGATCTGCATTCAGGTCATAGTAGCACACGTCACCATAATCGATGATAGGAAAAATAAGGGTCTGCACAAGCATTGTCTTCGTGCTAGATGGTAACAGGTTCTTCAACCGAAACAGAGCCCGCAGCGTTCCAGTAACCCTCTGACTAACACTAGCCACTTGAGTACGCCAGTTCAGGGTATTATCAATGTGCAAACCTAGATCCTTTACACTGGTGCTGAATGGGACGATCGTACCGTCAAACCGAATTGGTGGCAAAGTTGCACTGTCCACCCTAGCAATGATTCGAGGACTCCCAATAATGATAGCCTGACATTTGTTGGGGTTTACTGCAACACCAAATCTATCGGACCAGGCTTTAATGGCTGTTAAGTCCTTATTTAATTGGTCGATAGCGCCAGGTATTTCGTCGATCCTCGCTTGACAGTACAATTGCAAGTCATCTGCGTACAGATGATACGAACACTGAAGTACGGTAGTAATGAAATTAATAAAAATAGAAAACAGAAGAGGAGAAAGGATACCGCCTTGAGGAACGCCAGTTTCCAAACCACACCAGCGAGATGAAGAATCCCCGACGTGAACCGACTGCTGACGTTCCTGAAGAACTTTTTTTTCTTGATAACTCAGAAGTTTGATTTTTTTACAGCAACAAGGGACCGCAAACCTGAATATATGGTTTTAATTTCAACTCGAAATCTCCACGCGTTTCTGAGATAAAGGGTATTGACAGACAGACAGACAACAAAGTGATCCTCTATGGGTTTCGTTTTTTCCTTTTGAGGTACCCTAAACAACAGCATAAATTATATTGAACTACCCAAGTAACGCGGAGCGTGTGTTTCAGGTAGAAGGGTGGGAGTACTTTTACTGGATGACCACCTCGTTCAGCGGCGACCAGCTGGCGGCGTACGGGGGCGAAGTCCGAGCCTCCTTGTACTGGGGTATCGTGAGGGGGGACACCGGCGGGAACCCTACCTTTGGACCTGATGTTGTGCTTCTTGGGACAGGTTAGTACGTCGTTCTTTATAACTTAGTTTTACTGTTCTGATGCCCTACCACGAGAGGAGGAGGGAGGCCCCTTCGACCAGACGGTTGTTGTCTGATTCGGGCAACTGCCTGATAGATTTCGGGATGTTGTATACATTCGAATCGCGCGGAGAACTCTAACTGCGCGATGCAGGATTTCGTATTTTTTAGTTCTTATGTGGCGCCATAGATGTCGCTTTATATTTATTTGTACTAGTTAAGGATTACATTTGGTTTTTTGTTTATAAAATTGAAACAGTACGATAAAATGGACATCATCACTTATGAGTACCAGAATTTTTTTTTCCTTTCCCACCTGATGATAATAGATAACAAAATGATAATAATGCTTCACTTATTGCATCCTAATAGACGGCACCATGCTAGCATACTCTAACACCAGCTACGAGACGCCGGGACAGCTGCAGATCTCCGTGCCACTCCTGGAGGGAGCCTGGCGAGTCCTGGGGGATGACGAGCTCGCTACCAGGACACAGCTCATGGATGTACTGCGAGATCTGAAGGGCATCATGTTAAAGGCGCACTACCATTTTGATCAGGATGAGGTAAGTTTTTTTTGGATATAATGTGAAAAAATGTCATGGCTAGAACTGTTGGTATATAGAATTAAAAGCTACGCGTAGCCGAAACGCATTTTCCTGGACTATACCTACAAATCTACATCGAGTAGCAAACGCGACGTTACTCTAACGTAACCGCAGTGCTCTGTACTATGAGCGTACCACCGTCGTGCTGAAAACGGAACGTCGGGCCACCGTAAGGGTGCGTTTCCTCTGAAGCGACGCTGGATGGAATGGAGTTTAGGTACTCTCCGCTTCGTGCTCTCTGCTCGGTACCCGACTCTGTTCTGTCCGGCTCGACGCAGCGTGTTCATTTCTTTTATTTGAAAGCCGCTTCACTCCGCTTCACTATGCTCCGATCTGCTCTACTCCGCTCCGCTCTACTCTGCTCCACTCCACCACAATCCGCTCCACTGCGCTCCACTCAACTCTACTCCACACACCTGAGTGATATATAGTTATCGCCGATGAGTTGCTGCTGACCCAGATTAGGAGCTTAATATTAAATGATGTCTCCGCCAGGTCCGGCTGGAGGGCGCGGGCGTGCGAGGAGGCGTAGTACCCCGCGAGAAGTGCGTGTGCCCGCGCGGCCACACCGGCGCGCACTGCCAGCGCTGCGCCTGGCACCACGCGCGCCCCGCGCCGCGCCTGCAGTGCCTGCCCTGCGCCTGCAACGACCACGCAGCCTGCGATACCGGTAACTATGACATATGACACTACATGTGCCCGCGCGGCCACACCGGCGCGCACTGCCAGCGCTGCGCCTGGCACCACGCGCGCCCCGCGCCGCGCCTGCAGTGCCTGCCCTGCGCCTGCAACGACCACGCAGCCTGCGATACCGGTAACTATGACATATGACACTACATGTGCCCGCGCGGCCACACCGGCGCGCACTGCCAGCGCTGCGCCTGGCACCACGCGCGCCCCGCGCCGCGCCTGCAGTGCCTGCCCTGCGCCTGCAACGACCACGCAGCCTGCGATACCGGTAACTATGACATATGACACTACATGTGCCCGCGCGGCCACACCGGCGCGCACTGCCAGCGCTGCGCCTGGCACCACGCGCGCCCCGCGCCGCGCCTGCAGTGCCTGCCCTGCGCCTGCAACGACCACGCAGCCTGCGATACCGGTAACTATGACATATGACACTACATGTGCCCGCGCGGCCACACCAGCGCGCACTGCACTACCGGTAACTATGACACTACATGCTTAGGCCCCACCTGTGTCTCTGAGCTGCATGATGAGCTGTCTCAACTTTGTGCCCCAACCACACTTAAATATAGCTGCATCAAGAGACATAGCAGCTTGCAAGTGACAGCGCGAGCCCATTTCCCTATCCCTCGCATCCTCACTCTCGTGTATGTGAATCCCGGCTGTGATGTGATGGTGAACGAATAAAAGACGATCATAATATCCGTATGTCTAATCTGATCATGATTATGTACCTATTAATGTAATAAATGTGTAATGTTAATTACATTATACTGATGTACAGGCCAAAATATTACAGGTTATTAAATTGACCTGATATTTAATTAGGTAAAAGTTTTATATTATAGTATATTTTGACGCGTGACTGACATCAACACATTATTTTCAGAGCCTTAACTGATAATGAAATTGGATAACGTGACGAACTGATTACAGTTCACCGAAAGGCCCATTGTGTAAACGAATAGTTAACCATGGCAATGACTTATGGTATGACGTCAACTTCGATAATATTGCTTAGTACTTAGTGTGGTGCTGGGACTTTCTCGATGGAATAATTACTACTAGGCACTGCTGAACATGAGGTCTAGGTCTCGGACCCAAGGACGCGGAACGGAACTAATTTTGATGACATTGTTGGTGCAGTGTTTGAGAGGTAGGCTGCTGCGTTGCGTGTAGTGGGTTCGATCCCTGCACGGAACAAATATTTGTATTGCCTACAGATGGTTGTTCCGGGTCTGAGTGACAGCATAGTAGGTGACGCATGTCCTGTGCAGTGGTTCCACGCTGGCACTGTTAAAGGGATGGGTCGAGGAAGCCCCTTTTGGCCAGATTGTTTTTACAGCGGCTAAACTGGGTCCGCAGTCGGTTAGGAGATTTCCAGATTGGCCACTGTAATTCGCGTCCGAAGGGGAGATGTTTTGATGAGGTGAAGAAGTGTGGAGGAGTTGGGTGTTTCTGTTTCCACAGCGCGCATATCTCGTCCTCTGCACCGTTTTTCGAAGAGGTCGTAAATCGCATACAACCTTCGACTCTAGTATACTAATGTTGTATTATGTCCTGCAGTGGACGGGCCGTGTGGACCATGCCAGCACAACACTACGGGGCCGCACTGCGAGCGATGCCTGCCGGGACATTACGGAAACCCTGTTACGGTAATTGACTTTTGAATATTATTATTTTAAAAGCAATAAAAACAATTGAAAAACTTAAAAACTCTTTTCATCTTTAACCATGAAACTGAAACCAGGAAAGACCCCGAAATTATATTGATGAGCAGTTCCATTTATTTTGTCAAAATGCAAATATAAATCACGAAATACAGACAGGAAGCCTTTTTTTTGTGATTTTTTGACCCCCACCTTCTCCCGTTGTCAGATGTCATAACATTTGCCGTGGGCTCGACCTATTGGTCTACTCCTCGTGAGATATATAGTTCAAAATGCATATTTTTTATGTATACCTATACTTCAATTTATGCTTAATTGCGTTGTATTTATTATTAGAAAAACACAATTGGTCTAGGAATAGTTCTGTTTTATTCTAATTAACCTCTCGACTCGACCCCCCTCTTACCCCCTAGGTAACTCACGTAATTAATGGTAGCCACCTGTGAAGTAGATTTCAGCTATCGAAAGAATGCTCTACACTAATCTAATAACCATTATAGAACTCTTTCATGTCATAACGACTGAATAGCCGTCACAATCAGCCGTCAGTCGGCTGCTATGTTGCTTTTTTTATGAATTTTAAACTTTACGCTCACGTACAGCGACTGTCTATACTTACGTTTGAAGTGTGGTGTCGTAGCCTTAGTTTCAAATGAGTACAATAAGGCCATAATTTCCAGGGTGGGTGCAAACCGTGCGCATGTCCGTTGTTTGAGCCGAGCAACAACTTCAGTCCCAACTGCGCGCTATCGGGTGCCGAGGGCGACGAGTACGTGTGCACTCAGTGCCCTGACGGGTACACCGGGGACCACTGCGAGAAGTAAGTCTCCTGATCACAAAAAAGACGCTCTTATTTTGACGCTCTTGATTAGCCGTCACCAAGCCGTCAGAATCAGCGGTCAGTCGGCTGCTGGTGTTGCCTTTATACATTTTGAACTTTACGCTTTTTGTGTGCAGCTGTGACTTCGGGTACTGGGGCTCCCCTACGACCCCAGGGGGGCAGTGCTTTGCGTGCCAGTGCGGCGGCTCGCCCTGCCACCCCGGCACGGGCCGCTGCCTCACCTGTCCTCCGCACACTGAGGGCGCGCGCTGCGACCTGTGCAAGGTAGGTAGCTGAGTCTAGTATTAGGGCTCCACCACCCCGAGGAGGGGGGGGGGGGGGGCAGTGAAAAACTACTGAAGGACTGTCTTCTAAGATTTTTTTCAGTCGCTGCAACAGTTAAAGTATCCCCTTAATTCTCGATTGGTTCCAACTACCCGTAAAAGGGAACCGTTTTCGAACTAGTACCGATACGTTCATAGGTAAATATTGTACTATTCATACTGAAAATTGTAGTTTCCCGAAAGTGACGCAGGTCTGGGTGCTCTCAGCTCTTGATACAAAATACCTTTTTGCCGAAAAAACAATATAATCCGTTGGAATACCCTCACGTTATGACTTTTACTCACCACCGTTCGTAACAACCACACTTACCACAGCCATTTCGTGTGCAGGAAGGGTATTGGTTCGGTGCTGCAACCGCGGCCGATGTGAACGATGCGGGCGGGTGCGTGGCTTGTGCGTGCGGGGCTGGCGCGCTGTCGGCCGCGTGCGACGCGCGCTCTGGACAGTGCGCGTGTCGCGAGGGCTGGACTGGACGCGCATGTGACAAGTGCAGCGAGGGACATGGAGGTAAACGCACAATATCTTTCCTTGGTTTACAATATTGTTGCAGAAATACTATTTCAGGTCTCGAAAGCGTAGAGCCTTGGTTTCGATGTTCAGGAAAGGCAAACTAACAGACAAATTAGTGTTGTAAGTATTCATGCGTGGACAAAATAGAAATCAAGGATTTCGGCCTTTGCATTTTTTTTTTTGTTCTCGATAAGCTCGCGTTTGACCACTATCTCACTTGATGGTAAGCGATGATGTAGACGACGATGGAGTACCTACGCTTGCCAAGAAGTAACCTATTCACTCTTGGCTTAAAGACCTAGGTTGTTGCTATCAGGAAACACAGACTTCGGCAGATAATTATATTCCTTCCTTAGCTGTACGCACAATAAATGTGTTCCCTAAACGTTTTGTACGTATGGGTGGGATGTCCACCATATACCGGTGCCCGGTGGTGCAAAGCCAATATCTAGTGGTCCGAAGATGGAACAGGCTTGGCGGAATTATGTAAACGATAGAAAACCGACAGGCTAACAACTCGGCGTCTGCCGTCTGCTCGTCGTTTTGACTCGACGAGTGTATCATTGCCGATGATCTTCTTGGCTCGCTTTTTAATCGACTCTAGCGCATCATGGTGGGGTTTGGTAGATCCATCCTAAAGATGCAAAGATCCTGAAGAGCAGTATCTACTCCATACACGATCGAACTTACACTTGATAAAGGTTGAGCAGCTCACCATTCACTGTCTTACCTTTAGTAAGATCCCCATTTTTTTGGCGGCCAGTTGTCCAATTTTGACTTTGACGGTTTTTGCGAAGCAGGATCTGAGTTGTTCTTTCGTGATCCGATCATAACGTTATGATAACCTCCTAGGTGTGTCAGCCGGGTGTCCCGCCTGCCGCTGCGGTACAGCAGCCGTCAACACGGAATGCGACGCAGAGACGGGCACGTGCGCGTGCGCAGCTGGCGCGGCGCCGCCATCTTGTGACTCATGTCTGGACGAGTACTACGGGCTGAACACTACTGGCTGTCTGGGTGAGTCTCTTTGTAGTTCACGATTTTGGACATAGATGGCGTTATTTTTCAGTTTTGTTTGTCATTTCAGTTGATTTTTTTGTGTTATTTTACGATTTTTTTTTGTTTGTATGAAACGGAAAAGTGTTTTTTATGTTTAATTAAAAACATTAATTTTTACCTTATAACCGTGAAAATATATTTTGTCAATTACACAGATGTGCGACTCAAAAAAATAAACGTATTTTGTAATGAACTAACTCAAGTAGGCTCCGAATTTCTACATAATGGCAATTACATAGATAAACACCTCATTAGATCCACCTATCTCTATTCCTTCTTCCTCTTCTAATTACAGGCGAAACTCCTGCATGGTGCGAGCGTGTAAGGACTTTAATGTCCTTTGTAAAGAGTTCTCTTTTGACCCGTTTACTATTAAAACCTATTCGGCACGTACTCAGTTGAATGCGGACTTTTTCAAAAGTGCATAGTGTTAATTATACTTAAGAGATGTTTAATTATGTTCTTTTTTTTTATCGTGCTTGTTAGTGATCGTAAGTTTTCTATTACTTTACCTGTTTCTACCCGTGGGAACCTGTAATTGGCTCAATGTCTCTTATACCATTGTTAATCTTTTGTTATAGCTGTTGGTTCTCCTATAACTAAATAAATAAATAAATAAATAAATAGATGTGTAACTCCAAAAAATAAGTGTATTTTTTGAAGAACTAAATCGAGTAGGCTCTGAATTAAATTAAATATGAATTTAATCACCATATCAGTCATCAATTTATTTAGGTATTTTCAAGGAAGTAAAACAATTTAGTGAAATGCACATTTACATATAGCACAGATCGATATAGCAGCCTGGCACTTAGCATGTTACCTAGGGCTAGACGCAGACTACAAACTTGTGGCTCTAGCTGTAGGTTCGTTCTCGCGCACTACAATTTGCGTAATTTGAAAACTGCCTCGTACATGCCCTTAGAACAGTGGGCAGCGGCTCTCAAAGATATAGCTGCCTACTGAAAATACCATACTTTTATTTTTCTTTAAAAAAAAATTAAGCTAAATGAGTTCTCCCGATCTTTCCTTGCTGACTAAGTACTCTAAAAAGAAACCTCGAAATAAACACAGTAGTCAAAGTTCATAAAATAAATCGATGCCTCAGCCTGCTTTATGCTCATTGTATTTTTTTTTTTTGCTTTTTTTTTTGTTAAGAAAAAAAAAGCAACACTCTCGGTGAGTATACCTGTCTACAATTTGTAGATGGAATTAACCTTTTGTCGTGCGTAATTAGAGACACAATAGTAAGACAATGGCTTGCGGGCGCCGGCTACCGCCTGAGCGTTAATGAATTAAAATAAAATAAAATTCCTTGTTGATAAAAGAACTTATTTTTGGTGTAAGTATCTAAACTATAAGGTTGAGAACCACACTAAGACCCACCGCATAGATCGGGCACCTCCAGCTATTTGTAGATACTACACAAACGCACCGGATACATTGCGCGTTTACTTCAGCCATATTAATTTAATACAGGACCGACGGTCGATGTATGCGTCGCAACATGATATAGTATTGTACCCATTATCTTTGTGCGTAGGGCTGTCAAGTGATTCTTTTCTTTGCGCTGAATGCGAGTTGTATATTTACGTTAACGCTATCGAAACGTTTACTGCGTTTGGCTCTCTGGTTTGGAGCTTGGATAGGGAGAATCGGAGCGTAGAAAATCATACTCGTTTTCCGCGCCTGTTCATTCGCTAACTGCTCGATATTGAATGGAGCTATTTATTTGGCTACCTTATTTCGTTATATTATTTTTAGGGTCCCGTTCTAAAATATTATAAAAGAAATCCCGGCCCGTAGTTTTCCAACCTCAAAGAGATGACAGCAAAACCGTAGGGGCCCAGCAGGGCCGAAGCCTACTGGGACCATGAGTTGACTTTCGAAAGGGAAACCCGGGGTCCTGGAACGCTACAAAGAAGGAACATAGGAGTGGTTTTAGTCTGTAAAAGTCTGACACGTTCTCCAGCTTCGCCCTAGAGTGAAAGAAGCTATCTTAAAAAAGTTGGAGGATCTCAAAAACCGGGAATTATTCAGGCGGCTGGTGGCAACCCTGCGCGTAAATGTTGCAGCCCGTAAATAGTGTCGTCACGACGCACGGAACCATTTGTTTTGATTACTCTCAATTGTCGGGTTCTGTATGTTTTGCACTGAATCATAATATTCATAATGTTTTTCACTGTTTTACGACCTTGCGAGTGGTGTTTTTTTGGAGTTCAGTGGCCCTACCACGACCTCTTAACGCGATCCATTTTACGACCTAAACTGGATCGTTAAAGGGATGGAACTATATAGGGTGTGTAGCGTCACCCCTCTTTCTCGCTCTCACGCTTGACATTTCAACACGTCATGGTAAGGCCATGTGCGTCTAAATGTAAAACGGTATCTCTTACTGGATCACTCGCGTTTTATTCTTTTCTTATTTTCTTTCTTTTCTTTTCTTTCTTCTTTCTTTTCTTTCTTTTATGTCTCAGCCAGTGTGATTGCACGGAACCCGCTTCAAGCGAATCCGATTCGAACTTTTTATGAAGTAATGTCTATGTTGTGGCCAAATCTTAGAATTGATCACTTCATGATATGGTCAACTAAAACTGGCCAGATCGTTTAAACGTTAACGTTTGATGATATGTCAATCCTTGTTTGGCCATATCATTGATGTAGGATTTCTATGATATTAAAAGGTCTAAAGAAAGTAGGCTAAACGAGGATTGACATATCATCAAAGTTTAACGTTTAAAACGATTGGCCAGTTTTACTTGGCCATATAATGAAGTGATCAACTTCTAAGATCTGGTCACGTAATCTACAAAAATAATGGGCCTCTTTAAACGCTAAAGGACATTACCTACTGCTGACTTAATCAAAGCGACAGGGCGATCTCGACTTCTACTGAAAGGACTAGTCCAAAGCAGAGAAAATCTATACATATATGATATATATGATACAGAGAGGTTGAGGCCTTTATCCTACTGTGGGACAATATAGGTTAGATATTATCATGATATCTCGCCTGCGTTCCCATAAAAATATAGGTAGAAGTATACAGTATAAATTGACATTTGGCCAGTTGTTTAAGTAAATTTTAAGTCCGAGCTACTTTTTTATTGGTCTGAGGTCCGAGCCTATTTCTCCCACACGCTTACGGACAGCTAAACAGAAACGACTATCTGTAGGCCATTTTTTTCCTTGCCTATGCTGCCGTATTATTGTCCCACAGCTGGGCAACAGCCTTTCCCAAGTCCTTCCAGACATTCTGCTCTCGCGCCGAACCAGGCAGGCCATATAAAATATCTTTATTAAAGTAATCAAGTCAGCCATTATATACAGTTTACCCATAGTACCAAATTACCAAACCTAACTCTAAAATAAAAATCTGACCCGTAACCGTGATATTTACCTAAATAAAGCTGAAAAAATCTGTATTTATTCCGTTAATCTATTAAAACATTCACTATCAATAAATCAGTGTTGTACTGTTGACATAAAAGCACCAAAACTAGGCGTAGTTTGCACCGCATGAATCATTGGTACACTGGCGTGCAATAAAGTGTTCAGCTCTAACCAGCGGTGTCGGTGCGCCAATAAACAGACCACGAACTGTATCCGAGCGAGGCACACCTCGCACGATATAATTATAAATAGACTTTACACTGACGGACAGAATTATTAACCCGTCTTTTAAATTTTGTGATGGTTCAGTGCTTGAAAAGGATATACGACAATACGTATGTGTGGCGCTAAAAATACTTGCTTGAGACTTGGCGGAAAAAAATCTCTTAAAACAATTGACTGCTAGAAATCTTTCTTTTAAAGCATTTTAGGGTAGTTATTGGAACAGTAAACAAACAAGCTCAAGTAGAATCATCATCATCATGTCAGCCGAAAGACGTCCACTGTTGGACATAGGCCTCCCCCAAATGTCGCCACAATGACCGGTCCTGTGCGTTTCGCATCCATCGGATTCCCGCGACCCTCACCAGGTCATCGGACATAGCCCGAAGAATTGCCAAACTTAAGTGGCAGTGGGCAGGGCACATTGCTCGCAGAACGGATGGTCGATGGGGACGAAAGGTTCTGGAATGGCGACCACGTACCGGAAGACGCAGCGTTGGAAGGCCTCCCACAAGGTGGACCAAGTAGAATAGCAATCGTAAATTTTTAAGTATATATTATATAAAATAAAGTAAATATTATATAATATTAATATTCATTTTGGGGGGTCTGCTGGAATTGTTACTGAAATGTGTAGTTTTTTTATTATTATTATTGATAGAAACTCGCCAAACTTAAGTGACAATGTACAGGGCACATTGCTCGCAGAACAGATGGCTGTTGGGGCCGAAAGGTTCTAGAGTGGTGAGTACGTACCGGAAGACGCAGTGTTGGAAGGCCCCCTACAAGGTGGACCGATGACCTGGTGAAGGTTCCGTTCATTGTGGCGACATTTGGGGGAGGCCTATGTCCAGCAGTGGACGTCTATCGGCTGAAATGATAATGATAATGATTATTGATAGACTCGCGTTTGCCTACTATCTCACCTGATGGTAAGCGATTATGTGGTGTGCGATGGAGCAAGTTTGCCTAGAAGTAACCTTTTTTTTAAATTGATATAATCCAGTGCTTGACTGCGATCCCACTATTCACTATTGCCTAGTTTTAAGGTTGGATTGGGTTTTGAGTTCCGGAAAGATTAACGAAGCATAACGTTTTTGTTTTAATCTTGTATCACAGTTTTAGTTATATACATAGCCAAAGACAAAAAATTAATAAAAAACACTACGTAATTAAAACTAATTAAAATATAAATATAATAAAACTATCTATCTAAAATAGTTTTGTTGTAAAATCTTTATTTTAAACGATAACAAATTAGAATTGGAGCTTACTAATATTTACTGTACTTACCTATTAACTACAAATTGAAGAAGGGTAGGTACACGTGTCCGCACGTGTACAAAAGGGTTGCGTTTGTTTTCAATCGCTTGATGCCGAATAAGCGAAGCGACTAACTCCAGTGAGCGAACTTCAAAAGATAAATAAGGTACAAAAAACTTAACTTATACACTGTATCGAGTATCTAATGTAGGTATGATTTGGAATTATGTTTAGAATAATGAAAAGAATCCTCCCCTGAAACAGCTTTCAGATAAAGAAATGTTTTAAGGCTTTATTTAAGGGATAATTTTAAAGAGGAGTGCCTACCTAAGTCTTTTAAAGCTAAACTAGTAAGTTTAACTTCACTTTTTTGACTGACCGACATTTAATTCGAAAGTGCCTGTAAAATGGTTTAGATGAAATAAATGTTTTTAATTTGATTTGAGTACACTGAGAATACAGACATCTACCAACAACTGGGCCCGCATTCTCCACGCGGCGCGGGCCCAGTGTGTGTTGGTGAGTTACGACCCATTTTTTCTCCTAGAGAGGAGGCCCTAGTCCCTGCAGTGGCAACATTATATGGCTTATTATGCAGGATTTATTTTTATGAAGGATAGCTTCTGCCGGCGGCTTCGCCCGCACATACGAAAGTTCGTTTCTCCATGCAAACTTTCAACCCCCGTTTTACCCCCTTAGGATGGAGTTTCGTAAAATCCGTTCTTAGCGGATGTCTACACCCTATCAGGAACCTACTTGCCAAATTTTAAGTTTGTAGGTGTTATAGTTTCTGAGTTTTTGTGATTAATCAGTGAGTGGTATTTCGCTTTTATATACCTATATAGATTTATTAGGTACAGAGTTGCTAGCAATTGTGGCCTGCGGGATTTTATGGAAAAGTTACACGGGAGGGTTTTAGTTAGTAAAAGTATCACACTCCCTCTCGTTCCATCCAGAGCGGGAGAAGGTATTTGATAATTGTTCACCATCACAAAAAGGTGAAGAAAAGTTTCCATGTTTGAAGTTGGAACTGCAAAACAACTGTAAATCAAAAATGACTGAAAAAAAATGACTGACTCATTGTTTTGCTCACCCTACACAATTTTTCGATTTGACAGCTATGACGTCACAACATGGCGTAAAATCGATCCTATTCTTGTTTGGAACGTTTTGTAAGTATTCGTTATTATATTATGCTTGGTGTACGCCTATGAAACTGTCGATGAAGCGGCAACGACACGTCGACAGAGTTTTATAGTTTAGTATATAAGCTTCACGCAGGCGTACACCAAGCGTACAATGACGAAAACGCGTCTATGAAGCTACGCGTCCATGGACAGTAGACCTAACAACACGATTTTGTTTTATCAGTCAGTGGGTGTGTTATGTAGCCCCTCACCGTTTCATCTCAAAATCAAGTAGGTACTTGCCTTATTAATATTTACGCGACCCAATTTCACAAGAGATTACAGGAGCGTCCATTGATCTTCATACACCACATGCACGCCTGCAAGCTTGCCTTTGATGACGTGTCAAATAAATATTTGGTTTGTTGGAACTTACCCGCTAGCACGTGTACCTGGCTTTAGAAGTAATATTATAATAAAACCCCCAAAGACTAACAGAAGTGAAATGAAGTGGTTGCCTATTCGAGTAGTGAGTATCTTGTTCCGAGAGGAAGGCCTTGTCGCTCATCATCCTCTCTTCTCCTTCGTTTTCCTCCCCATTCCTCTAGTCGGTATAGTGGATCATTCACTGTTCAAGCTGTGCGCCTTTGGAATTCTCTTCCGCAAACATTAAGGGCTAGCCCCTCGTTGGAGATGTTCAGGGGAAGAATAAGGGAACATTTCATGTCAACATGAGCCATATTTAAATATGTATAGATTTTATTTATTGAATATAGTATTTTTATACGTATTTTAAAATTATGTACAATAAAGAATATAAGAGCACCGTTGGCGCCGTGGTTAGGCAATTGGCTGTTGCTCAGCGTGTCGCGGATTCGATTCCCGTACGGAACAAATATTTTTATAGCCTACAGATGGTTGTTCCGGGTCTGGGAATCATGTGTGTGAATTTACATGTTTATGTACCGACGATACAAGAGTGATTTCTAGTGAAGGGCAACAATTTGTAACGAAAAGTTTTTTTTTTTATCAATATTATTTATTCTTTGTCACAGGTGATTTAGTTCTTACAATTGCATTAGAGTCGCTGCAACATACCCATAAGGTGTACAATATTTTTGTCATTTTTATAATTTGAAGTCGATGACCATTGGTATTAGGTACCTATTACATAATTATATTTCATGTTAGTATCCATTATTAATAATAGAGTTGCCTTCATCATCCAGCGATTTTGGTGATCTTCTCCAGGTCCTATAAGGCCTTAGGCCTTCCAGAGCTAAGCTTTACAGAATGCTTTCGCTACTCCAAAATCATTATGCCCCATCGATCATCATCATCATCATCATCATCTTCCTGCCCTTGTCCCGTGTTATTTGGTCGGCGCAACACGTTTTTTTCTTCCATTCTGCCCTGTCACTCGTCATGCTATCACTAACTTCCTTTTCTTTCATATCACTCTTCACACAATCCATCCATCGACCATCTGTTCTGCAAACAATATGGATTTTTATTTTCAAATTTCCTAGTAGGCTAAAATGCGAAAGTGTTTTTGTGGGTTTCTGTCTGTTTTCACATACAGAGTGGATACGACAATACGACAATAAATGAAAACACGCATAATACTAGTTCATAGGAATAATTCTACACTATCAAAAAAACCCCAAAATCAAAATAGAAAAAAAAAAATTTTCAAACAAACTAAATGGCTTAAAACTGAATAAAAAATAGAACACCATTTATGAATATTGGTTCACTAACCTGTGGTAAGAGCGGCAACAACGCAGTCGTGTAGCGACTTGATCTTTTGGCTAATGTTTAGTAAAAACAATTACACTAAATCACAGACTATTCACCAAACAATCAGGCACATCTCATCCGCTGGTTATTTTTTAATTAAATTATTAATTACTATCTGGATCACTGTTCAATCACTTAGCGGTACCTACGTGACCTACGTCACTAAATATTTCGTTTTTCGATATGGCCGCCATTAATTCTAATGCACAAACTGCAACGTCGCAGAAGATTATTTCTGACGTTTGACAAGAGGTCCCCATTCGCAGCCATGTGTTTTAATTTATTAAAAGATAAGATTATCCTGTCTTTTAAATCATCCACAGATTCAACAGCTGTTGCGTACACGTCATTTTTGATGTGACCCCACAAGAAAAAATCCAATGGCGTAAGGTCAGGGGACCTGGCGGGCCATCGCGTTGGTCCATAACGGCCAATCCACTGCTGTCCGAACATTTCAGACAAACGTTCTCTTGCACTCACAACTGAATGAGCTGGTGCTCCGTCTAACTGGTACCACATCTGCCTGTAAACATCTAGCGAAAGCTCTTCCGTGTACTCGGAAACGGGTCCGTTGAGGAGTTCCAAAAACTTTACGGCATTTAAATTTCCTTCAATAAAAACCGGACCAATTATGGTGTTTCTGTGAATGGCAGCCCAAACATTGACAGCAAATCTGTACTGGTGCGAAGTCTCCCGTCCTAGACGCGGATTCACCCGGCTCCAGTAACGAAGATTCTGTCTGTTCCATAAACCATTCCTAGTAAAAGTACTTTCATCAGTCCACATCACATTGTACAGAAAATCAGGATTCTCGATATGTTTTGTTTCTATCCAGCGACAGAAGTGTACCCTTACTGGCTTGTCTCTAGGTAACAACGCATGTAATTTTTTGTACTTATACGGCTTCCGTTTGTCGCGTTTTAAAATTTTTAAAATAGTTTTATGGTTAACACGAAAATGTCGACCTGCCCTACGCAAACTAGACGTTGGGTTGCGTTCAAAATAATTTAAAATTCGTTCCTCAAGGGTCACTCTTACACGTGGAGGAGCACTATCCACATGCGGGATTAAGGATCGATTTTCACGTATCCTCTGGACAGCTTGAACAATCGTGCGCCCGTTGGTCGGACAAACTCGAGTGTTCCCATACCTCTCTCGGTATGTCCGTATAGCCAAAGCAGCATTTCTGTCACACTCCCCGTAAATTAAAACCATGTCGGTGTATTCCGAAGCTGTGTAGGAGTAACGAGGCATGATTATTACCTACAAACAAAACACGAAAACACAATAAAAACTAAGCGTCTAATCTCGCACAATTCACTTAACACTTAACTTGATACCTATTAAAATGTTACGTGTCCTGTCACTAAAATAATAAAGCGTCCAATTTCGCACTTATGTTAAATAACTAACAAATCACAAACACAAACACACGAACGCGGGCGCCGGGTACTTCAAAGGAGGCGCGGCGAGGCGGGCAAAGAAAGTACGTCCTGCGGTAGGTTGTGCGCTTGCGAAGCGATGACGCGTGGATCGTCACAGGATTGTAGCGACACACTGACCTAAATTTGTAGTTTCAAGTTTCGACAAAAAATGAAGTACAAAGCAAATTACATTTATCTCTTTCGCACTTACTAAATTTTCTATTAAGTAATACAGTGCATAGTTCAACTTCCGCATGCGTTATTTTCTTATCTAACTCTAAGGATACTCTTTATGACTCTTATTGGCCTGGTTTAAAGTATAATTTGCAGTAAATCAAATTTAAAAACTAATTTGGCGAAAGTTTTTAAATGGCGAGTTGGCAACGTGTCTTTAATGTTTTGATGTTTTACCGATGCGGGGGTCGTTAACCTGTTAGTGCTTCCTTAAAATCAGATACATCATGTCGCAAATGTTGAAGATGAAAAATAATTTCCAGTGACTAAACTACTTGATATATTCAATTTTTTTTTTGTATGTATATTGGGAACGTCTTAAGGTATGCGAAGTTTAATTTAATGTCGTATAGTCATCTCCACTCCACTTCTATCGACGGTACCTCATGGACACCTCAAATGGAATCTACTCAAAGTGGTCGCCGGGCACGACACAATATCATAACTGAGCAAGCAGGGCCTACCTCATATGCAAAAAGATGTATATACCTACAATGCAACGGATCAACGTGACTATAATTGTAGAAGTAATATATAGCAGTTGGAAAAGGACATAGGTTTATTCTGGAAAAAAAATACCATAGTTCCTTCCTGTGGGATAGAGCGGGAACGAAGTTGCCGGTGGAAACTAGGTTTTAAAAACGAAAGTGCGTGTAGATATGTGTTAAATGCTTCTATTCTCCTTATCGTTTTCGAACATCAGTAAATACCTAATATTTACTACATGTAGATAAATATAGTAGCAAAAGTATGCGAGCGCTGCGTCGCGCTGTCTGTCGCTCCATCGGAGTTGTCGCCCGCGCAATTAATAGCCCACATTGCCTTCTTGTTGCGCGCGCGCATCGCGAATAGCTCGGATGCTACGCATGATAGCGATTGTTGTGGTTTAAGAATACTTTATGACAGACGGACAACTACTGACAGTCTTAGATTTATAAATACCTGTTCTTATACAAAGAAGAAGTTTTCTATCAACCAATGCACTCCATTCACTGAACTTGCTTGGATTAGGGAAGAAACGCCCAAGTGTCACTATTATGCGGACCGCCCGGAGGACACGGTGGAGCATACGGTGGAGGTGTGCCTCGTTTGGGCGGAGTTTAAGTGCATATGGCTTATTAAAAAAAAATCCGTCATTTCAAATTAGAGTGAGAGCCAGCAATTTTTGTACGTTAAAGCTTTACATAAAGACAGTCCTCAAAACATTCACCCGTCACCACTTCTTAGAGGGTTGGAAGGAGTGGCGCACACCCCCGTCACTACTTTCTAGTGTTTTAGCTGGGAAGAAGTGAGGCAACAAACTCCTAAGCAACTCATCTGTCTGCTAAGTTGCAAGAACTGAAAGCAGATGATTCATACCAGACAATATGTAATGAAAAAGGACAAAAAGAGACAGTAACTGTACAAGCTCATGACTCATACATACTAAAGATTGTAGCGAGAAGGGCAATCGTCGGGCGTCAATCCGTCTGCCGAGTCGCGCGTGCGCATCTCAAATAGTCGCCTTTCTCAGAAGACCCCGCGTTCTATGAACGGCAAGATTAATGAGCAGCACTTGTTGGAGAACAAAAACTTAACTGCCGCAGTGGATCTACTATATAGACAAAATTAGATTCTATTAGCGTAAGATTGCTGATAAGTCAAAATGTAAAGGATTAACCACGTTATATTTTAGTTAAATCTTTTCTTAATTCTCAATTGTGTGTGTACAACAAAATTGTACACACACATAGTGATACAGGCAGTTCATGTACAAAGGCGAGTTCAACTCAGCAATGAGTTTTCGCCCAGCAAACCTTTGAGTTATAGAGAGGGTAGGATTCAGTGCACAATATAAACCTACTTATCTAAGTCTAATATGACCTGTTGGTCGAGAGGTTATTGGCCCTGACTGCTATGCCGGAGGCCGTGGGTTCGATTCCCACCCAGGACAAATGTTTGTGTGATGAGCACGATCATTTGTTCTGTCTGGTTGTAATTTATCTATAATATGTAGTTATGTATTTAGAAATATATAAGTATATTTATCAGTTGTCTAGTACTCATAACACAAGCTCTGCTTTGCTTGAGACTAGACGGCGTTGTGTGATGGTTGTGGTAGAAAATACCTAAGGCATTAAGTCTGCCTTTGTACAGTATTATGTGCATAAAGTTTCAATAATTGTTTATATATCAGTATCATTTAGACATCTTCTTAACTTCTATAGTACTTTTTCTCTAAAATGTAATGGAACACTGTTTCGTTTTTTTCCTAATAAATAAAAAATAGTCTTCAATTATACATACAATTAAAAGGACTTGTGAAAATTAATTGCGGACCGGTGAATGTGTATAATTTCTCCTGCAAAGAGACCAAATCAAATCTTTTTTAAATTATAATCTAGTAGATAATTAGTTTATATATAGATAATATATAATTATATCTTTTAATACTATCAAGAATGTCAAACATGATTAATAGTAGTAATAGATACCTATAAAGATCGTAGACAAGGATATTTAGGTGTGTTATCTTCGCGACACTTACATAGAGGTACCTGTCATATAAATCTTGGCATCTAGCAATCGTCTGTCTGTTCGTCGCATTATCTGAATACATTTCGACGTGCTAAATATATTCAGCAGTACTTCACTCTAGAGCATACGTTACTTCCTGATACCATTCTTTCATAATAGGTACAGCCCCCCTAGCCAAGTCACAAACGATAAACGTAAACTCTCAGTAGTCTTTAATAGATTTTCAACTTTATGTTATTGGATATAAAGTTGAAAATCTATTGAAGATTACATAGTGTTTTCGTTCGTTCCGGTCGCTAACGCTCAGTAGTCTTTAATAGATTTTCAACTTTATACTCTTAGGTATAAAGTTGAAAATCTATTGGAGATTACTAAGCGTTCACGTTTATCGTTTGCAACTTGGCTAGGGGGGCAGATTTTCTTCAGCCATTCATTTTCCTGCCCTTGTCCCGTGTTACTTGACGTCGGTACAACGACCTTACAGCCACTAGACGTCTAATAACAGGCGACGCGTGTCTGTCAACACATATGATTATAGATCTGATGTTTTACCAATCCGAAAGTAGTACCCCGCTCCCCATACCTCGGGTAGTTGACAGAATTGTTTTGGTGCGCTAGTTCAAGTATAAGGCATCTAGTGACTGTAAGGTCGTTGCGTCGGTACAACACATTTTTTTCTTCCATTCTGTCGTGTCATCTGTCACGCTAACGCTGATTCCCTGGTCTTTCATATCACTTCTCACAAAGTCCATCCATCTTTTCTTCAGTACTGGTATTTCATCCTCTCCCTAGCTTTTCAGCTTATAGGTCGTCAAATAAATGGATCGCATTAAGACATCGTGGTAGGGCCACATCTCAAGCTATTAGCACAATAAGCTACAAAGTTGTTCTCTCAATAAAAGCCGTTCATTTCAGCTATCAAGCCCACAATGGCGCGGATTGGGAGCGGCGGCGCGTGCGCATGTAATCTAATCGGGTCCCCCGACTCGAATCCTGCGCACTTTGTCTATTTGATATAGTGTTTATTGTACACCGTGGCCCACTGTGTAGGGGCTTTTGTTTTTCAATAGAAATTGAAAACATGATCTTTTATGTCCGCGCCGGGAAATTTTAACCTACATAGCTCTAAGGCAGACTTTAATGTAACAAATTCATTATTTTTGCATGAAGTAATTGTTTTGGATAAAGTGATAACTTGTATGAGACTGATAAAGCAGCATGGAGAGCCATCTGCAATGTTTGAAGTTTAGCTTATCAGGAATTAAGAAAAAGTCGTTTTATGTCCTTCCGTGATTGTCTTTAGAAACAATGTAATTATAATGCAAATCTACTTTATCGTGCGTGTATCATCTATATACAATCAAATATAGCATATGTTATTCAGAAATAATGTAGCTTGAAACTGGTGAAAGAATTTAGTTCCAGAGATTCATCATCATTATTTCAGCCGATAGGCGTCCATTGCTGGACATAGGCCTCCCCCAAGTGTCGCCACAATGAACGGTCCTGTGCGTCTCGCATCTATCTGTCCACCTTGTAGGTGGCCTTCGAACACGGCGTCTTCCGGCACGCGGCCGCCACTCCAGAACCTTTCGGCCCCAACGGCCATCTGTTCTGCGAGCAATGTGCCCTGTCCATTGCCACTTAAGTTTGGCGATTCTTCGTGCTATGTCGGCAACCTTGGTTCTCCTGCAGATATCTTCATTTCTGATTCGATCACGCAAGAAAACTCCGAGCATAGCCCTTTCCATTGCCCTTTGGGTGACCTTAAGCCTTCTGATGAGGCCCATTGTGAGCGACCACGTTTAAAAAATTTTACCTAGGTACAAATCAAGTTCTGAATGGAACAGTAGCCATTTTTCATGTCTCCGATTTGTTGTTTAAAAAAATATTCGCCAAATTACCGTAATTAAAATCAATCTGCCTAACTCAGTTGGGAAAACTGGGTTTGGGTCGGTTTCCAGTATAACCGGATGAAACTGGATATCATTATTTTACAAGAAGCTACAATCTATCTGACCTCTAGAACTAATTCGGTGACACAATACTTCTTGGCAAGACTGTAGTGCTACCACGAACTCGAAGTTCCATCGTGTATGGAATACTGCTCTTATCTTTGGGATGGATCTGCCAAATACCAGCTTGATGCCCTGGAGTGGATTGAGAAGCGAGCCAAGAGGATCGGTGATGATGCACTTGTCGAGTCAAAACTCCAAAGCCTTGAGCATCGACGCCGAGTTTCTGGCCTGTCGGTTTTCTATCGATTACACTTCGGGGAGTGTGCGCTGGAATTGCACAATTTAATTCCACCAAGTCCATTCCATCATCGGACCACTAGACGTACGGCGTTGCGCCATCGGTACATGGTGAACATCCCACCCATACGTACAAAGCGTTTTAGGAACACATTCATTATGCGTACAGCTAAGGAGTGAAATTCCCTGCCAGAGTCTGTGTTCCCTGATAGCTACAACTTAAGGGTCTTTAAGTCAAGAGTGAATAGGTTACTTCTAGGCAAGCGTGTTCCACCGTCGGCCACATCATCGCTTACCATCAGGTGAAATAGTGGTCAAACGCGAACCTATTAATAATAATTAAAATAAACTCTTAACGCGATTCATTTGAACTATTAAGGTGTATAGTCCTTTGAATATCTAGCCGGAATTAAATGCACACATATTCGTACTGCCGCCTAGGCGGCATATCTGTGCATTTAATTCCGGTCAGCTGCGCCCATATAGAGCCCCGCTGACCTTTAAAACCATTTTCTTTGCGGAATATTGATTGATTTACGTATGCTATATACATTCTGAAGAACACTTAACCCAGCTATTTTTTGTGTAAACACATTTCTAAAGATCAAAGCCGTTTGAAAAGAGTAGGGAAAAATAACGAAAAAATATCATGTTGATAATTTTTTTTGCCAAAAGTTATCAGTCATATGAAACAATCAGATGTTGATAATGTTATTCACGAATCTATTGAATCTATATTATAATAAACATTTTTTTTTCAACCTTTTAACCTAGTCGTTACCGAGGACTAGGCTTCAGAAAATCACTGTTTTATGGCACCGCTCGGGAACTGGGACCTAAAAGGGATGGAGGTATTATAGGGTGTATAGCTCCATCCTTCTTTATCGCTCACACAACTGATATTTTAATGCGTCATGATAAGTACTGTCGCACGGTTCTCTATTGTGTCACCTAAATTTTTTATCCATAATTTAAAGTGCCATAACTTTTTTTGTCCTAATCATCATTTGTCCGAATGATAACTTACCCGAATTTAAAATCACATAATATCACATGCCATAAAATTGAAATCCCTAAATATAATATGTCTTAAATCCGTTTGTCATATATATTACAATCAATAATATACAAAAGACATAAAACCGTTTTCAATAAAAGTTATGTCCTAAATTCAAATTACATAATGTTTATTTATAATAATAATATTCTTAGAACAAATTATACATAAATAAATATAATATACATGTACTCAATAAAGCAGTTGATTGTGAACATGTGGTTTTTATAAGCAAGCAAGCATGCAGCATGCAAGTAAGCGTGCAGCATGCAAGCAAGCATGCAGCATGCAAGCAAGCACGCAGCATGCAAGCAAGCATGCAACATGCAGCAGGCATGGTTTCTGTCACGGCTCCGGCGCTGCGGGGCTCCGACGATCCCACGCGAGTTTATCGTCGCAGATGGGTTTAACGCTCACCACCGCAGCCTCGGCTAGCCTCAGCCGCGGCGGCGAGTGTTACAACCACCTGCTCCTCAACTCGCGGGCCGCCTCGCCCCTCCGCGCCTACGCGATTTTAAATTACACTCTAGGGGTAGGGCAAACAAGACTGCGTGGAGTCGGATTTACAGCGATTCGTTTCTGTCACTAAAATCTAATTTTTAGCAAATGTTTTAGAACTAACATTCGGAATAATACACATTATTTAACACAAAACTTAGGACATATGACTTTAGGTCATGTAAAATTAGGAGATTCAATTATTATAGTACTCGATATTATGACAGAATACTTTGAGAACTAAAGATAATTATGTTAAACAAAATTTCGGGATTTTGAACATTATGGTTAGGTACTGAAGTTTATAGCAAACGTGTTATGGATAATGATTTTTGGACAAACAATTTTAGGAGAAGAAAGGGAGTACCCTGTCGCTCTCTGCGACGGTATCGGAGTCTTTTTTATTTCTTGAAATGAAATACTTTTACTATGACTGAATATTTTGTTTTTACTGGACTTCAATATTATTACATCGCACTACAACGGTTGCGTCCGGACTCAAAAAACTAGACATTTCTTTGTTCTACTCCATTTTTAAACCTATTCTAGAACAACAAAATCCTTAGAAGTATATTTTACAAGCCAGTTCGTTAACCTACCTCATGCGATTTCCTTTCGATATCACAGTACCTACCCTGATGTCACATTTCCTGGCTATTTCGTAACGGCTGTCAAAATTTATTTATCAACCAATTTATTACAACGCTGTATAATCTATTGCGAACAAATGTGATTCATCACATGATTCCTAAAAGCAAATAATGGGTACACATTCAATTCCGTTAATTTACTTATCTTTCGGAGTATACTAGTCGCTAGTATACAACACAATACAGGATCTTGTCGTTAGTAAGTAACCCATTGTGATAATAATAACACAAGAGAGTCATTTGAAGAGTTTAAGGAGATGTTTTAGACTCTGAAGTTACCGACAGTGACTAAGCTTCCACGAGCTACGATACAGACAGTTTACCAACCTTCTTTATTAAAGATTGCATGTAACGGAAATGAGAATGTTGAGATGGATGTGTGACGAAAATAGATAAAATGAAAAATGAGTATATTAGAGGAAGTCTGAAAGTGGTGCCAGTGACTGAAAAGCTGAAGAGGAATTGTGTTTTGGCATGGTCATGTAAAGAGGAGGGATGAAACGCATGTTACTAAAAGGCTTATGAGATGTGATGATGATGATGGATGGAGAGGGAGAGGGAGGCCAAAGAAAAGATGGATGGATTGTGTAAGGAGTGTAAGGAAAGAAAATGGAGTCAGTGATAGCGTGACGAGTGACAGGACAGAATGGAAGAAAAGAACGTGTTGCGTCTATCACAAATAACACGGGACAAGGGCAGGAAGATGATGATGATGATTTAGTATCGTACGTCATCAGGCTGGTGCTGAAGGCAACCACGGTAGTCCACCAATCTCGACCGTCTCACTGTATGTCAATCCGATGCTCGTTGCTTCTGCCACCACCGTATGAAGCCACGTTTTACAGGGACGGTCACGCTTTTTCATCCATCACTTGTTTGTAAATCTGATCGGATCCAACTACATGTCTACCATTCTGGCAAGGAAGGGTTATGTGTTCATCATTTCTTTTCCATTTTTGACATTTGTATACCTATACTGGTTGCCGGTGTTCTGGTCGCAGAACAGATGGCCGTTGGGGCCGAAAGGTTCTGGAATGGCGACCACGTACCGGAAGACGTAGCGTTGGAAGGCCTCCTACAAGGTGGACCGATGACTTGGTAGCGGTTGCGGGAGTCCGATGGATGCGAGACGCACAGGACCGTTCGCTGTGGCGACGCTTGGGGGAGGCCTATGTCCAGCAGTGGACGTCTTTCGGCTGAAATGATGATGATGATGATGATACCTATACTGCCCATGGTATGGCCAAATATAAGGGATCGTTGTTGGCAGTGGGCCGTAGCCCTGTGGGATTGTATCCAACCAAGCCTGAGTGGAGGCCTGAATCCAACAGTGTTAGCTTCTACCTGCGGCTTTACCCATTTGAAAGATGGATATCATCCAAAGGGAACATAGACCCGAAATAAAAAGTATCCTGTACTTATACAGGATGGACTCTACCCGGGTGCCAAATTTCTTATAAATCCATTTACCCGATGAAACGTGAAAACCCGACCACATCATAGCTTACCATCGGGTGAGATGGTGGACAAACGCGAGCCTATCATTAATAATAAAAAAAATGTGTGCGTGTACTAGCGTACACTCGTAAGAAGTGAAACTTCTTTATGACGTTATTTTTCAAAAAATAATTTACTATATGCAACTTTACAGAAATTGGTTAAATGCAATCGCCACCTGGATTTCAAAAATGTAACTACTCAAAACGGGCCGCAAAATACATTGGAGACATTTACCAATCCCTACTCCGCTGGAGAAAGTATACTTCGAATCACGCGTGGTAGGGATAAGAAAAAGATGGCGCGTAACGGAAAAATGTGACGCGTAACGAAAAAATGTTACACAAAATTTTTGTCCAACCCCGATAAAGAAGTTTCACTTCAAAAAAAATTAGTAACAAACAAACAGACAGACAGTGTTACTTTCGCAAATCATAATATTATTTTAGCTAGTGCCTACTGGCACTATGTGAAAGTAGAAAATTGTCCCAAGAAAACATACCTGCTCTCGGTATAAAACGTATCCTGTGATTCCTGTGCCAATTCAGGACATGGTCTACCTAGTCTACCCTACATAATTCGAGCGTGAATAAGTAACATACACAGACACTCACAAACTTTAGCCGTTCTAATATTAGTGTGACAAAAAGTTTAATTAGTATGGACAAGTTGATCATGAACTAGATAAAGTTTATCAACAATAGTTCCTCAGCTAAAGCACAATTCACGATCAAGTTCCTCGACCAAGAAACAATATTCGAAGGTTCACACGAACAAAATGAGCGTAACGATATGCAAGTGAAAGGTACGAATGCTGAATGAGAGTAACCTATCACGATCGCTCAGGACATATTAGAAAGTAGAGAGAACTTTTAAATACTGGTTACTTGTTCTTAAATACACAGAAGTTCCTAGATAAAGGCAAGCCTTGTTTGTCTCTATTATGAGCAGTTTGGTCAAAAGTCAAAGCATTTATTTCACTTTTGAGGTCACAAAAAGGCAAAGCTATTTGCAGGTTCTGTGCTAATGAAGATTCCTTCGGTTTTCATCAGTCATTGGTTATTATTAGCCCTCCCCTGGCTGTAGATCTTTACCCAGAATTCCTAGAAACTTCCCTTGCAAACCATTGTGCTCTCCCGAGCCGTATAGTATCGTAATTTAGAACCTTGCCTGTAATGGCTACAATTATTGACCCTACAATTGTACATTTTTTTTTGCTGGCCCGTTTTGTTTCATCTCAGGGAAAAACTGCACGCCTACACTCCTTCCGTCTTTCGCAAGACCGCGCACCCTCTGTCTATAAGTTCTGGTGAAATGTGTTCAATTCGTCCCGCTATCTCCTTCATGGTCTAGCGGGACCACTTCTCACTGTCTCAGGACATCAATTCTGTGCTACTTTGGCCCACAGCTTGTCGAGCATACGGCAAAAATGTCCTGCCCAGTTCTATTTAAGTTGGGCAGACCTTTGAGCCACCAATGATTAGTTTATTTAAAGGGATACAATAGAAATTGGTTGCGTTTGCGATGTCGTGGTCTTAACTTCCACGCAACGTTCGGGTTGGATCTAGAGGTAACCCTGTATCGTCATCATTCATCTCTGTCACGTTGACAGTTCATTCATTCAGCATAATAATATTAACGCACGTTTACATAAGTTTGGTTCATTGTTACACATTCTTATGCTCGTCTCGTTCGCTACTCCGTTACATCTTTTTCTGCTTAATCATTGATCAACTAAAAACATATGTTTTTACTAAGAAATATAATGATTAGACAGAAAGAGCTAGTGCTAGGCAGTGGTGTGCTATATATCGTACAGCCACATCGACTTATTACAGCCAGTATTCCCTAAAGAGCTAGGCAGTGGCGTATTAAAGTACCTACATACTAACATTCAGTAGCAGTATTCTGTGTTGCCACAATGACCAGTCCTTTGCGTCGCGCATTCATCTGATTCCCGCAACCCTCACTAGGTCATCGACCACCTTGTGTGAGGCTTTCCAACGTTGCGTCTTCCGGTTCGCGGTCTCCACTCCAGAACCTTTTGGTCCCAACGGTCATCTGTTCTGCGGGGCTTTTTACGGAATTATTATCATTAAAATCATCATTACAACCCGCTCAGTTCCTATTAAATGACTTCTTCATAAAATAGCCAATCATATTATCAACATACAACTTTACACTGTCCTGCAAAATGCAAAAAACCTATGCATTAAATTTTGCGCGTTACCCTGATTCCTTTCACCCATAGATACCAGAAAGGATGTTTTTTACATTTCTATGCTTTCACCTTATCTTAGCAAATTATTGGGCAAATATCCGGACTCCGGACTGCCAATAAGAATTTTCTGAAACTCAACTACACCTTGCCCGACCTACATGCCGATCCCAAGACATCATGCTCTGCAGTTTCGCTAGCATCAACTAGACCTATCACAGTCGAGGAAGGAGGTCTTCTAAATGAAGTTCCCAGCTAGTTTACATCGACACCTGTCTACCCACACGAGCTATCAGCGTGATGGACGCGAGCCAGGGCCCGGCCGACCACCCGCGCGTTTTTATCATCGCTTATCACCGCGGCAATCTCTAGATCAGAACTCGGCCTAATTAGTGGACTCGCGTGCCAGCGGAGAAGGCGATAAGATGGCGCTTTTTGTTAAATGTCCAGATTTTATTGTCAATGCAATTTTGCTGAGATATGACGACTACTTCAATTAGACTGGCCTGTTGGTCTAGTGGTTACTGGCCCTGACTGCTATGCCGGAGGTCGTAGGATCGATTCCCATCTAAGACAAATGTTTGTGTGATGAACACGATCATTATTTTATTCTGTCTGTGTGTGTGTGTTTGAGAGCAGTGGTGGCCGAGTGGTAACGGCCCCGATTTACGATTTGTAGGTCGCGGGTTCAAAACCCAGTCAGGCGCATTACTTTGTATAATTTATTTCATCATCGCTGCTCTCAAAACGGCGAAGGAAAACATCGTCAGGAAACCATATGTCCTAGAACCAAAAATTCAAAGACATGTGACATTCACCAACCCGCACTGGGCCCGCGTGGTGGATTACGGCCCATTTCCTCTCCTAGAGAGGAGGCCTGAGTCCCAACAGTGGGAACATTATGTTAGCTAATGTGTTAACTTTAGAGAAAGATTGCATAAGAAACTTATTTAGTGTACCTAGATATAGTGTAGCGGGAAGGTTTTAAATAAAACGACCAAGACGGGTAACACACCCTCTATACTTTTGCCTTGACAGCACACAATCATTACAAATATCATAAATCAATACCATTTAAAATAATAATAATTATATAGTAGCACTTACTCTGAGATGTTGCTTACCCCGAAAACCGGAATGGAATGTGTCAGGACAGCGCAGCGCGTTATTTTATAACCTCTGTCAACTGTCATAGCACTGAGTCAAATCGCATAACGTTCCAATTGTCAGTGCAAAATAAATACATTTTAATGTTGCTAATACAGAAAACAATCATAATGTATGTAACTAATCATAAAAATTGCTAACAATTATAAGGCTGATTATGCTATATACAGGGGGTCTTTGACATCGACGCACAGACGAATACCATGGATCCAGTACATGATTCTGGACCCCCCAGTGATGGAATTTTTCGTCGGATTTTTCGTATTTAAGCTGTTGATCCCCGCATTAACGCCGGCGTTCACGCGCCATTGTCTTACTATTGTGTCTCTAATTACGCACTCAAAAGGTTAAAAAAAAAATCCATACTTTTTAATTTAGTACTAGATAGCGTTGTGCGATAGTTGTGGAAAATTATTATTATGGTTTTATTTATGGGAAGGAGGCTTGTACCTTATACCTAGCTGTGGGACAAAGTAGGCTAGAAAGATAGATTGAGAGCTAGTGTAGTAAGTGCTAAGTATTTTCTTTTGGTACAATAATTCGTACTGTACACTTTTCTCTCTGATCTTGTTTATCTAAATCTAAAGGCAATGCAGTTTAATGGTTAACACGTATACATGCTGCTAAGTTTTGATAACCAGATTTCGAAATCATCATTCACACAACTTTTTTTTTACTAAGTAGGTAAGCTTCATCTCATTTTTGTCATTCTTCAAAGATGCGATTAGTCTTATATCAAAATAATCAAATAAAGCTCATCAAAGCTTTCAGAGTTCGGCTAAAAGCGAGATCTTAGGTGCCCAGGATAGCGTGGTGCGTAGTCCTCGGAAACAACTCGGTCTGCCAGCAGTCGTCGTGTCACCGCCGGCGAGCACGCACGTTCCTGCTACCGACCGAGCCGTTCCATCTCCGTACAACAACACGCGGAGAAGTTCATTCATTGTTACACATAAACACACTGTGTCAAAAAATTGTGACTTCGAAACGGATTTGAAAATTATATCACGTGTTATGTAGAGTCTGCAAAAAAAAACGGATGCTAATCTTAATCAGCTTTGCATAAATTGTTCACCGTTTATGTTCTATTTCTAATGAATAGTTATCGCGGTTTGTTTGGAGCTCAACTAAGCTTGTTTGAAACTTTAATCAGTGTTTTACAGTGTTTTCTTGGTGATAAGTCACGTGTAGAAGAAGTGTGGAAGTGTTTATAATGTGAGAATGGTTTGGAAACATTATGGGCTGTGAATGAAAGGATGCTGTAGTGATGCGTTGGTGGGTGGTTGTCGCGGCGATGGCCGTGGTGTCTTCAGCTCTGGCGGTGTCCAGCCCTCGGCGCTGTGCTGGAAGGCTGGCCCGGGAGCGGCTGAAGGCGGCGGAGAAGATCCGGGACAAGCGATACTTCCACTTGTGTTGCACCCCGGCGTGCGGGCCTCTGTATCGCAAGCCGAGGCCCCCGCCGATGAGGCGCTACCAGCCCTTTCATAGGACGTGGCTTGGACTCAAATATGGTATGTTCTTATTCTGCTTCTAGTGCTTCTCTAATCACTGAAGTTTGGCTGTCATGAAGGTTGTTAATTCGTGATGGGCAGCGGCAGAAGGCTCTTTTACGTTTTTCTCAAACACTATTTGCTGGTTTAAGTCTGGCCTCGAAAATTGTTTCTTTTTTCATCGAAATGGCTACCTACTCGAGAAACCTATAACTTTAATCGGATAATTTAAAAAAAATACTATCCATACTAAGTTATATTAAAAATGCGATGCAACTCTCGCTCTTCGTTTGTTACCGATCTTAATGAAAAACAAGGACATAGCCTAAAACCTGGAAAAGGACTTAAAATATTTGTTACCAAAAAAGGTTTTTTTTATTATTATTATTATCTATTGATAGTTTCGAACTTGACCACATGTCACCTGATGGTAAGCGATGTTGTGGCCGACGATGGAGCACGCTTGCCTAGAAGTAACCTATTCACTCTTGACAGACCCCTAGGTGGTAAATATCAACAAATTCTGAAGTCACCTGAGTCTAGTGTTTATCACTGGAGTTTGGCTATCAACTCAAAATACTGTCTTTTTTTGTCAATTTTATAAGGTTTGTTAATTTGTGATGGGCAGAAGATTCTTTTACGTCCTTCTTAAGCATTTTTTGCTGCATTAAGTCTGGCCAGGTCTTTACCCACAAATTCGGGTAATTCTCCGAGTACCCTGATCCGCAAGGTACCTGTCCCGGAGGACCCCGATTTATCTTGATAAATTCAATTAACGTCAATTTAGCTTAACAGTACCGTCAGCAAATTATATCTATACTAATACAATAAACTCAAAAACTACCGAATCTTACGGTACTTTTAAGCCAAATTGACCTTACTTGAATTTATCAAGATAAAAATAAATCGGGGTCCTCGGGTGCCTCGGGGATCGGGGTACTCGGGGAATAACCCACAAATTCGCCACCACGCTATGAGCAAGCGTGGTTTGTGGTCAATTCTCGTGTTCACTCCGTACCTATTAAAAGCCGGTATTATGATGGCATTCCTCAATAGTTCTAAGCCTACAGTGCGTTCATTGACAAGCTGCCAATGATATTATCATTGCAAGCTGATATTATTTCGGCACACTTACGTTTTATTTCGGACTACAATACGACGGCATAGATAGGCTATTAGTGTCACATCCACACACTCGCGAATATGAGGATAATATTGATCAGTTTTTTATGAGCAATAAAGTGTGCTTTCGAGAAAATATCTTACTGTCCTAAGAAGTCAAAAAGCGGTATGTCAATTTTTTTCGAAAACTGTTTTTTTTTTTTCATTTAAATCCTTTAAACATTTGTTTGTTTGTTACGTCTTCACGCATAAACCGCTAAACTGATCTTAATGAAATTTTGCATGGGTATAGTCTAAAACCTGAAAAAGAACTAAATATATTTTTTATTAACATACCAAGTTAGTGCCACCGCGGGCTGAAGTTTTTTTTTTAGTATGTTATAGGTGACGGCAATCGATGCTTTTTTTTTCTCGAAACTCACTTTCATTGAGTGGCCGCTTTTTGACTTCCAAGAGCAGCATAAAAAAGTAAGAAATAAAAAAGGTCTGACACCACTCCCGAAAAAAATGGCAGCATACAAAACCTAAAATTCAAATATTTTATTTATAAAACGTCAGAAGCAGTGTACTTCAGAGATCACAATAAATAAAACTGTACCACGGCTACAATTTAGGTAGGTACCCTTGACTTCATTTTCTGTTGATAACCCTATTTCCTAATAAAACTATCCTAAAACAATTTATATGAATGACAATTTCTTATCATCAAATGCTTCCTATACTCATATAGGTCAACTGATGTAGATCAATCATTTTAAAAATTAGTTGATTTGGATACAAAAACGAAAGAATTTTTATTTAATAATAATAATATTCCACAACTATCACACAACGCCGTCTAGTCTCAAGGTAAGCAGAGCTTGTGTTATGAGTACTAGACAACTGTTAAACATCACATCATCTTCCTGCCCTTGTCCCGTGTTATTTGTGGTCGGCGCAATACGTTTTTTTCTTCCATTCTGCCCTGTCACTCGTCAACTGTTAAACATATATATTTCTAAATACATACATATTATAGATAAATTACACCCAAACACAGAATAAAATGATCGTGCTCATTACATAAACATTTGTCCTGGGTGGGAATCGCACCCATGACCTCCGGCATTGACTGGCCTGCTGGTCTAGTGGTTAGAAGCCCTGACTGCTATGCCGGAGGTTGTGGGTTCGATTCCCACCCAGGACAAATGTTTGTGTGATGAGCATGATCATTTGTTCTGTGTCTGGGTGTAATTTATCTATAATATGTATGTATTTAGAAATATATAAGTATGTTTATCAGTTGTCTAGTACTCATAACACAAGCTTTGCTTAGCTTGGGACTAGACGACATTGTGTGATAGTTGTGGAATATTATTATTATTATTATAGCAGTCAGGGCCACTAACCACTAGATCAACAGGCCAATCGGCGGATCAATTTGATCGATTTTTTTTTAGAGAGGGCCAATCATCCAACGACTTCTACCTCACCTATGTTCCTCTCTTTATCTTGCGTTCCAGGACAAGTTTCCCTTTCGGAAGTCAACCCATGGCCCCGGTACTCTTCAGCCCTGCTGGGGCTTTATAGTTTGGCTGACATCTCTTTGAAGCGCGTCGTCACTACTCGCCGTCGACGACAAGCTCGGTCCGGATGGTTACCGGACGGCCGGACGGTGAACTGTAGTTTTAGTCAGTAAAAGTCTCCTTCAGTTGCCCTTGCGTTGTAGCGCGGGTTTCCTTTTCAGAAATTCCCCGCATCATATTATAGGCTGCTTTCTAGAAATGTCTCTTTGAAAGGTAAAGCAGAATAAGCTATATATACGTCTTTGGTAATCACAGCCGAAATAGTTGCCTCAAGGCCCGGGTTGCTTCGTATAGCATTCTGCATAGGTACCCGTCACGATGGTAGTAAGCTTCGTCAGCACAGTCAGTCCCCTCAGTCTGTTTGAAATAAGATTCGTAACAGCTTAAAAATACTTTACAGAAAGAAAATATGTTTATTTTTATCTCGCACACACAACTTATTATAAAAATCTTTTTACATAAAAAAAATACAACCGACTTAAATGTAAAAAAAAACACTAAAAAGTACAAAATAACTTTTATTTTGGATGTCGGTGTTTCTATAATAGTTATGTCTCTTCGTTATTTAATACATACAATCATATGTGCGGCTCCAAGTTCTAATTTAAATTTAAACCAAAATTCATCAAAATTGGTTTAGCGGTTTGGGCACGAAAACGTAACAGACCGACAAACATAATTACGATAAAAAGACTGATTAATTTGATTTTGATCGATTTATTTATTCTATAGCAATATTTATATTGTATGCGAGACGCCAGTTACTTTCGCATTTATAATATTAATACGAGTAGAACTGTATGTTTAATTCAATAAAAACACTTAACTAATTAAAACTATATATACACTAAAGGCAAAAATTACTAGCTAAAATATGGCGTCATAAAACTCCTCGGCATCGCTGTCGACTGGAAGTGTGGAAGATGGGTAGGCCTTTAGTGTGGGACGCTACCTGTGTCGACACTCTTGCGCCACCCCATCTTCCTAGCTCTTCGTGCTGTGCTGGTGCTGCCGCTGCAGCGGCGGAAATATAACAGCCTCGTCAGCAGCCTGAAACTCTTGGGCCGAGTGCTCATACGCTTTTTAAAGAATTATCTAAACGCTTAGTTGACACTTCACGTGACCCAAGCTTTTACCTCGATCAGAGATTAAGCATTGTCATACAACGTGGTAGGTAATAATAATATGGATTATTTTGATTAAAAAACTGCACGTACCCTTTGAAAGGCTAGTTAGCACAATTGTGCGCCTACGCAGCCGATCTTTCCGCAGGATGTGTGCGTTACCATCGAGCGCGAAACGACTTTCTAATGCCCCGACGTTGTCACTGAAACAAAACTTGGACTACATAGCGGTACTTTACTTAGAATGCCATTGTGAAGCCAAAAGTTAAAAGCTACAGGTTAAGTATTTTCGTAGTTATCGTTAAAATATTTTCTTTTTAACCGACTTCAAAAAGGAGGAGGTTATAATTATGTTCGGTTGAATGTATGTTTTTTGTATGGTAACGAAATAATAAATCACTAACTTCTGCCAGCTGTTTAATAAGTAGAAAATTTTTACAGTTTCTCCATACAAACTTCCAAACCCCATTTTACCCCCTTAGGGTTGGAGTACACTTGTATCCAAAATACTTGCAAAATACTTAAACTTGTAAGTCGTATACTTAATTTTTTGTCTGTCTGCGCATACTCATATACATGTCAGTCCAAAAATTTCTCCGCCTTTCGCCGTCAGTATTGATCGCTCCAATTCCATGTAAATCTCAATGTAATTGGATCGGCGTGTCGTTGGACCACATCGTTGGTCCAACATTGGCCGGTTCAACCGTTGGACCAGTTACTGCCCCGACCTTTAGCAAGGAGGTCAAAACTTCCGGTCAAACATCTTCTTATCACAAGTCATTCGGTTCTGCGAACTCGATTTTTTGCGAAGAAATTAGGTGTACTCGTGTTTTTATATCTTCTGTAACAGATGATAAGTTTATTATAATTAAATTCTTGTATTCTTTAACGTTGCGCGTTGGGTGGTCCTAATCATTGAGTGTGAGAGCAAATATTCGAGTGTGTTATTAAAATAAATGCATCTCCATACAAACATATGTTGGAGTTCTGTCACACAGGTCTTGAACCCAGTATAGATTCCAGTTCTCACAAAGGGTAGATGTTGTAATTACTGGTTACTATCAGCCTTTGTACCTTATTGAGAGAAACTAATAAAACTATTATTTTTTCTTGTCTGTTCTTCTTCATAAGAATCTAATCCATTGCAAATGGATAAATTGAAATCACTCTATAAAGTGTAAATCTTGACATTCAAAACTGCGTTTTAATGGTCTGATTCAGGGTTTCACAACCTGGGCTTCGCAGACTCCTGGAGCTTTTCATGACTTTTTATTTTTCATTGTCATAGACAAAACGTATGAGATTTGGAAATACGGCCTTTGTAGCAAAAAGGGTCGATTTTCTCACGTTTCTGATTGAAGCATTTGAAGTTGAGTATTTTCTAAACTCTAGTATGAAAACCTGTCAAATATTGACATTATAGTAGGGTTTGAGACGGTTTTAAAATCAAAATACTCAATTCAGAAACCCACCCATATTCAGTCTATCTAAAACAGCTCAGTTTATGCTTTGGCTATGAGATTTGGAAGTTTATTCATCAGAGACTGGATCAGGCTTTAGGCATGCCTTTATATACCCGGTTAGATCATACCCATACCTATTCATAGTGTGTAAAATCTTGTTTTTTTTTTTTGCTCAGCCTAAAGTCTTTGGCCTCAACATCTGTGATGTACACGCTTAAGGTCGATAGATCCAACAAAAAAGACTAGTCAAAAATGAAGAAACCTGTTCTCAATCTAACGATTGCTCTAGCAAAAACTCTGGGATGTTTGATTCAAAAGAAATATGTACTAATATGCTTAATAATGAGTTCATACATGGTCACTGAAAAGTTGAAGTTTGTTGTCATAGCATTTGACGTGGAGCATGAGAAATAAGATGCGGGGAAGAGTACGAATGTGAATGAAAAGATAAACTTATTTGAACAGAATCTTACTGGATTATACATCCTTCTCCTGAGCCAATAAAGGCAAGAGAGAGGTGGTAGCTCTAAGCTAGAAGTCTCAACGCGAGCCATTTGATTACCTAAACTGAACTGTTAAAGGGATGGAGCTATATAGGGGTGTATAGCTACACTCTTCTTTGTCGGCGGCGATTTCTCGCGCCGGGCATTGGTACAGGCCATGGTCCGGAGCGAGGAGGAGTGGCAGGCGGTCGCCTCCTTCTGCGAAGCAGTAATGCTAGCAAAGGAGGCGGCCGATCGCATGAGGCAACGGTCCTCACGCCCCAACCACCGCCGGGATTCCGATCCCGATTTCCGGCCACCGTAGGCGAGGACTTGCGGACGGCGAACAATGGGTAGCTCGCCGTCCTACTTTCCGGTAACCGTCCGGACCGAGGCCAAGTCGTCGACGGCGCGTACGTTCCACGCGCGCCTCAAGGTGATGTCAGCAAACCGGAGGGGCCCAGCAGGGTCGAAGCCTACTGGGGCCAAGGGTCTGATTCTGAAAGGAAGACTCAGCCTTGGTATGAAAGGCAACGAAGGAACAGGAGTGGGTTTTTAGTCGGTAAAAGTCTGACACTATCTCCTGCTCCACCCAAAAGCTTGATTTTGTTGATTTGTCATTGGATGATTTTCCCACCTAAAAAAAAACCCATCTTTGTCGCTCGCAAGCCTGACATTTATCACATTGTCATCATAGTAAGGTAAGGCCCTTAGTGTTACTCGTCAGTGTTCACTACGGCCGGCCAATCTTGAAAAACGTTTAATTGTCGTTTTGTACACACGGGTGTACGAAACTTATTCGGCTGAAAATTTTGGTCTCTATATCTTCGTTTTTCCTGGAACAATCCGGAAAAAAGTTTTATTTTTTATTTTTTTAGGCGATTTTACGTAAAAACGCGCAATTACATAATAATAATACTCATATACGCGCGAGGGGATAAAGGCAAGCCAGAGATGAGGAACAAGAATTCTCCCGGGAGATCGGATCTATAGGTAGAGTTGCCAACCATACTCTAATTTTATATCTATGTATAGTCTAATATATATTTTTAATTAAATTTAATTTAATTTGCATTACACCCCCTTTTTTGTTAAGTTCTTACAGTCCATCCTAAGGTTGTCTGGTAGATATCGCTGTTAGCGATAAGACCGCCATTGTACCCATACATTAAGTTAGTCTATAAGTTTTTGTTACTATTTTGGTGTACAATAAAGTTTTATTCTATTCTATTCTATTCTAAAATAGAGTGTTATAACGCAGACGCGAGATGTGGCCGCCGCCGATCGACAAATCAAATGAGCGATGAGTTTTGGCAGACAGCTAACTCGATACCTGGAAAACATTATACAGGTCTTTAATCCCGGAAAATTGTTTAGACTAGTCTATGAATAACTTGACTGACGCAGGTTACTATCCAATGATTCGATCCTTATAGAAATTGTACACAATCTTTGATTCTTGTAGTTCCTTATGATTTTTAACCGACTTCAAAAAGGAGGAGGTTATATGTTCGGTTGAATGTATGTTTTTTATTTATTTTTTTATGTATGTTCACCGATTTCTCGGTCAATTGTGGACTAATTTAAAAAAAAAATTTTTTGATTGAAAGGTTATGCTTCCGAGTTGGTCCCATAAAAATATTGTTATGATCTGATCATGAACTTCGAAGATATGGAACAGAACTCCTCATAGGATCACAGCAGAACCGTCGTAACAAGTAAAATTGCTTTGTTTATACGTGTAGTCGATGACTGAAGTGCAAAATAACTTTAATTTCGGAAGTCGGTGTTAAATAACGAAGAGACAAAACTATTATAGAAACACCGACTTCCGAAATTGAAGTTATTTTGCACTTTTCAGTGTTTTTTATTTTACTTTGAAGTCGGTTGTATTTTTTTTTTTTTTTTTGTAAAAAGTTTTTATATTAGTGGCATGTATATTCAACCAAAATTAATTTGCAAAGTCTTCTATTACTTAAGTCTGACCAAACCCTAAATCCTTCATCTCTTATTTTGTGCTTGTTATTTTAAGAGCCATCAGCTAGGTCACCCATCTGAGAACTGATCTCAAAAAGCGTATAGCTTTACTTTGTTAGTTGTGAGATACGCGCTGAACTGTTTAACTTTTTAGGGTTCCGTACCTCATAGGGAAAAAATGGAACCCTTCTAATAAGATCACTTTTCCGCCTGTCTGTCTGTCTGTCTGTCAAGACCCTTTATCTTAGGAACGCGTGGAGGTATCGAGTTGAAATTAAAACCTCAGGTCTGCGGTCAACTCAGGTCTGCGGTCCATTGAATCTGTGAAAAAATCAAACTTCTCAGTTAACGGAAAAAAAGGATACAGCCGTTTATGTCGCAAAAAACGTATATTTCGACACTCTCAAGGGAATCAAAATTCATAGGGTACTTATCGTTGACCTAGAATCCTGAAATTTGGCACGAAGCAAGGTCTCATAGCACAAGTATAGAAAAAAAATCTGATAACTGTCAATTTGTGGTTACGTCACAAAAAAAAAAAAAAACGTTTTGGTGATTCAGAAAAATATTCGCAATTCAATTCGGGAATCGAACTGTTTTCATAGGTAAGTTTGTACGGTATGGCACCCTCGGTGCGCGACTCCGACTCGCGTTTGCCCGGTTATTTTTATTATGGATAGGCTCGCGTTTGACCACTATTTCAAATGACGATAAGCGATGTTGTGGTCGACGATGGAACACGCTTTCCTAGAAGTAACCTATTCACTCTTGACCTATAAGAACTAAAAAGAATAAAACACATAATCTAAGTTTATTTATAAATAGGATAGCTATATAAATATTTATGACTGTCTGACCTGGCGAACTTCGTACCGCCATATTTTTTCTCGTATCTTTTTTATTTTTTTTTTATTTATAAGAACATTTTTCTAATAATAGCAAACACAACAAAAAAAATAAGTGGAATTGGTTCAGCCATTCGCGCGTGATGACGTGACCAAGGGAAATAGGGATTCATTTTTATATACGTTTAAATGCCTATACTTAATTTATATTATAGGGATTTTTCTGTATTCAAATTTTCAAAATTATTTTCTTCCACTAAGATCAAGTTTAGTGGTTCCATTAGGCTAGTAGAATACACAACATCTACCTGTAACAATCCAGACACAATCTAAGGAAGTTTCATTCAAGTCGGCGCACGCGCAGGTTATCGCGCGCGCGGGGTCAGCGACCCGCAGCTGTACCGTTGCCAAATCCATTCATGAACGAACTGATAACAGCTTAATAGCCGGCCTGCTTATTGTTAACGCTGAGAATATCTCGCGAGCTTGATGAACTTATTAAGTTGGGCAATTGCGTTTTAAAATGTAATGTACTTAGTAAGTTTTGTAACGTTAAGTAAGTTTTATGGTCCACTAAATTACTAAAAGCCGACTGTAGAAATTTGGTATCTGTCTGTCTGCGCAATACCAACTTTCTGAATTGGTTGATATTTTGATGGTTTTGGTTTATTCGACGGTTAAGGTGTGATATTGATTCGGTTTAAATGATACGACTATAGTTTGGTTATAGTCAGGGTAGGGCAGTATTTGAATTACTTGTAATTAAAATACGTAATTGAAATACAAATACGTATTTAGTATTTGTATTTCAATTACTTCCTTAAAATGTAATTTGTAATTCGTATTTCAAATACCTGATGGCGAAGTATTTTGTAATTAGTATTTCAAATACTTGAGGCTTCAAAATACATTTTAACATTAAAATACATTTAACCTTCAAAAAAGATTGTTTTCTTTAGCAGGTTTTATTCACTCTCCAACAAGAGGCTGTTTGTCTGACAGTACATTTAAAAATCTAGTGTTCATGAAAGGAAACTCTGGTTTTACTGATTAATTAATCTTGTTTTCCTCTAATTTTCAGCTCATGCTGGTCTAGATTACTTATTTTGTAATATGTAATTTGTATTTTGTATTTCAGTTAAAAATAGCTAAAATACTGTATTTTGTATTTTATATTTCAAATAGCTTACTTAAATATATTTTGTATTTTGTATTTTAATTACTTGCGATACTGTATTTTGTAATTTGTATTTCAATTAAAGCAAAGCATGTATTTTGCCCAGCCCTGGTTATAGTTTTATGGTTTAAACAACTAAATATATCTCTATAAGTAAGAAAGCTAAGTTGATTTAATCTAAAAGATGGTTTGAATGGTTTTAGTATGGTTTGAGTTCGCGGTCGACGGCCGAATACGCAAGGACTTAAATATTTACATTTGCTAGTTTTATAAAAATGCACGAAAGCTAAAGTGCTTAGCTGTTTGGTTGTACCTATTGCTCCGAACATAATTTATATAATCAGATAATATTTTACTGAGGAATAAAATTTGTACCTTATGTAGGTACAAATTTCAATCCGTTCATTAATTTTTTAGCATAAGTAATTATTATTTAGGTACATTTTTAAATCACACTAACATTAAAAAGCGCGAAAGTTTATGTTCTTTACTCGGTCACACTCAAACGGCTAAAGGTATTTGGATTAAATTTGGCACATGGGTAAATCTACCCATGTTCTGGAATATCACGTAAGTGGTTTTCAAATACCTAAAACAAACCTCTTTAAAAATTTTAGTCCACCGGTATCGGGAACAGGGTCTAAGCTACCGGTGATCAGGGCTCCTGAGAGAGGAATCTCATAATAATTAGAATACTTTCTGGATAAAGCCCTTGATCCATCCAACCAACAAGAGCCTCTTTACCTTTCCTTTCGAGCCTTTTTGGCCTCGCACATGTCTTTTATTTTTATCGTATTGTTTTCTTTTATTTTATTCTAAATAAATATAGATTAAGTACTTACTTACTTTTTATTTTATTGTTGTTTGTCCTGTGCGAGTCTCAAATAAATGTTTTTTCTTTCTTTCTTTCTTTCCTCAGAGGTTGTATCTAAATCATTATTATTATTAGGTTATTGATTAGTCCAGATTGTGGTTTATTCTTCAAATAATAGGTATCCGCCATTGAAAACTTAACCGTAATTGCATTAAACGTATTTAAAATATTATTCTGTCTCTGTCAACTTCAAAAGATTGACAGAAATAGAACGATAATTTAAATCCCTTTAGCGTTAAATAAGTACATTTAGTGAATGATGGCGGTGCAAGTGTCCTGATGGACACTCGTGTACTTAACAACATACCTAAAAGCCAATTCCCGTATTTAAAAAATAACAAAATTGAAGTCGTATAATAATTACTGTCAAATGTCAATGTCAATAACTTGTCAAAATGTTGGGAAATAAGCATCGACGTCTTTTTGACAGTGCCACTGCGACGCAAATGTGATCGTTCTAAATACGAGTCACGTTTTTTTGAGTGTGGGAAAGAGGTGGAACGAGAGGGGGAGTGTCCGACTTTTACTGGCTAAAACCCACCCGTGTTCCTTCAGTTGCTACAAACCCGCAGCCGTGACCAAAATTACCCCAAAGGTCAAATAGGGCAACGATCCCTTGCCTAGCAGTGGGAAATCGTAGATTAAGGTGAATACCTGCCCCACTAACCAAGTTACGACTCGAGGCGATCGACGAAAGAGAATCGAAACGAAACGGTCGTAACTTGGCTACAAATTTCAAAAAAAAAAGACGTAAATTACAGTAAAGTACAGGTTGCATTTTGGAGAGTGTGCGCGGGATTGCATGACTTGATTCCGCCATCTCATTTCTACCATCGGACAACCCGACGAACGGCAAGTTTCCTACGTTGTTGAAACCTCTACAGGTCCTGACTAAGCGTTTCGCCTCGTCGTTTATACCGCGTACATCGAAGGACTGGAACAATTTGCCTGCTGCGGTCTACCCATCCGATTATAATTTGGGTGTCTTCAAGGCTAGAGTGAATGGACTCTTAATAAAATAGTACGCCTCACTATCAACGATTGCATCACTGCTTACCATCAGGTGGGATCGCAGTCAAGCACTAGTTTTATATCAAATAAAAAAAAGGATTGAAATTCACGGACTACCCTGACAAATTCACCAAAAAAAAAAAACTAAATATACTAACACCCACTACTGCTGTTAGTAAGTATATTTAGTTGTTTTTTTTTGTGACTTTGAAATCACCTATAAATAGCCTCCCAATTACATGAAAAATACTATTTAAAGTATATTCTTACAATAAAATCGATATAAATTTTAAAATTCTTTAATAATGATGCTGGGCTGCCTCTAGATTATCATCTGCATATTGTTATTAATGAACAACAATTAAATAATAACAGCCGTTACAGAATACTGTTAACGTCCAGAAGGGTAAAGAGCACTGTTATCGGCCACGCGATTATTATTATTATTTTTGTACATACGGACAGCATCATCTACTGGTTACCTCTTTTTCTAAAGTATTGTAATATACTCACCGTACTCAGTTATTAATATTATTATTAATAATAATGGCTTAATAGCCAAGAGCCTCGACCAACACCTTAGGAGGTTCGCGTTAGGCGGCTGGATCAAGGGCTTGATACAGAAAACGGTACTCCTGGACCCGGCTCGTATAGTTAGGAGGTTCCTTTCTCTGGAGCCCTGACCGCTGGTAACTTGGACCCTGTTCGCGATACCGGTAGGACTCTATTTTTATATAGTTAATATTTAAAAATATAATTTATATGTATCTTTAAATGAATAAACAGATTCTATTTGAATTGTTTTGTGAATACTTTATTTGGATTGATTAATGCAACTGTCTTTTTTAACATTGGAAATCATCTTAAAAAAAAAAGACAGCTTCTCCTGCTCTAGGGAGGAGCGAGAGGGCAGACTTTTACTGACTAAAACCAGTGTCCTTCAGTTGCTCTTTGCGTTCTAGAACCTCGAGTTTCCTTTTCAGTAAATCCCCATGGCCGTAGCGGGTATCAGCCCTGCTGGGCCCCTTGCTGTTTGCTGAATTCCCTTGAGGAGCGCATGGAACACAACGCGCTGTCAACGTCTTGAGCTCGGTCTGGACTATTACCGGAAGGATGGAGGGCAGGCTACCCAATGCTCGTCGTCTGCAAGCTCGCATCTAGCGGATGCAGCTGTCTGTATCTACCTATCCATAAACATAAATGTCTTTCTTGTTTAATCTTAAATTAAAATTGATTTATAGTTGAAAGACTAGAGATTTCGAGTCGTTCAATGAAATGGTTTATTGAAAAACGTTAGTTACAAGCGGTGTATAACCACCAGTTTCACGCACCAATCAAACATGCCACTAAAGTTGGTGGACTGTTTAAATAATTCCCATGTTCACATAATAAAAAGGAATACCAATATTCCACCCAATCAAATTAATATGGCGTAGCATTTATTGCCTCGTTTTTAATTAAACCACGCTATATTTCCAGATAGAGAGAGACAAACAATATTTTATTAACTCCCTAGATTAACTGTAAACGTCCTTAACAGTAATTAAATAATAAAAACGTTTACTTTTATTCATTTTGATGTAATTGATTCTAGTTACGAGAGTGGCCTGCAGTCTTTTATGGATTTTTAATTTTTACAATGATCTCTCTTGTTTATGCGTTCATTTGAGAGACCATATCTACGTTGCAAACGCGATGTGGTCATTTGTTTTGGTCAGCATCTCTTAGTTAGTCAACCAGAATGAAAACTAGGACGAAATAATCGTAAAAAATCGCTTTCAATTTACTTTATTTCATATAGGGTTACATGGGCACCTTTATAACGTTAGAAGCTAGGTCACGGTACCAATTAATTGGTCGTTTCCTTTGCGAGAAGAACGGACAAGAAACTCTTTGATATTTAAAAAAATATTGATAGAATAATAATTTAATATTACAATATTTAATAGGCATGAGAGGACAGTGTAGACCAGTCAGCTTTACCATGCTTCATATTCATATAGTTAAATAGATCGAAAACCATTTTAATAACACTCGTAATAATTGAAAAACACGTCATCATATATCAATGCCTAATATTACCTAGGTACTATGTTTCCTGAAAATAATATTAAGCTGTTGATCCCCGCATTAACGCCGGCGTTCACGCGCCATTGTCTTACTATTGTGTCTCTAATTACGCACTCAAAAGGTTAAACCAAAAAAAATACCTTATTCTGTAATAAATGATTAAAAAAATAATATTATACTTCCTTACTGACAATCGGTGCATTCACCTTTCCTATAATACGGTATAGTGTTGTACCGACGCGGGACAATCAATCATCGGAATGAGCCAATCAATCGCGGGCTGCATGCAAATATGTACTAACAATGGAGCTTTGAAGTCTGGGATAAAAGTGAGCATATTATGGCAATCTTAAACAGTAAGTAGTTTATTTTAATATAATTTTAACAAAATGGCCATATTTGTCAAATTGAAGCAAGTTTTCATTCTAACTATAACACATAATTAAGTACCTATATTATAAAACAAAGTTTTCCGGCGCGTTTGTCTGTCTGCTTGCAGTAAACACAAAAACTACAGAACGGATTTTTATGCGGTTTTTGCCAATAGGTAGAGTGATTCATGAGGAAGGTTTAGGTATATAATTTGATAAAGATTTGTGTAAATTGGCTGAAATATGACGATAATTGTTGAAAGTGTCTGAAAAAGTTAAGCCACGGGAACTTTTCGTGCAAAACCGGGGCAGGTCGCTAGTGTAAGAATAATAAGAACATTTTATTTTCGGCTGTGATTATCCTCAATTCGATTTTATTGGCACTAGTAAAGCTCGTCAGCTAGTCAAACATTTTTCTTGGCGATTACTTTACGATTTCAAAATACATAAATATTTACCGGTCAGGTTTATATTATTACAGCAATAAATCAGTCAGTTACTGACATTAGGCAAGCAGCAATCATACGGAGGTCTATATTATTTCTACATCAGATAAGCTCGCGCTGATGGGGTCCCGCATAATATTGTCGTCATGTTACCGCAATCCGATAACGCTGTAATAACGAATAAGTCTCAATCAAGTGAACGCATTTATCAACCCCAGGAATAGGGCTGCCAAAAGTTCTGGTTTTGCGGGACTTCTCGAATTATTCTGACTAGTTTTTCGTGGAATTCATTTTTGGAATTGAGGGCTTCTAAAACCAATACAAAAATGCTGCTTAATTCATTAACGCTCAGGCGGTAGCCGGCGCCCGGAAGCCATTGTCTTACTATTGTGTCTCTAATTACGCACGTCAAAAGGTTAAAGCGGATTCCGTGCTGAACTGTTGCGATGTTTTGGCATACGAGTATTATAAAAGTTACAGTTTATGAATTCTTCACACTCGAACTGCGGAACGGATTCCGAAGAAACTTGGTACACGGCTAGACCATTTCCTGGAATAGCACATATGAAATTTTTTATCCTGGGAATATGTTCCTATAGGATCATTTCCTACTATCACGCGGGTGAAGCCACTGGCAGCAACTAGTATCTTAATTGGATCCAATTGAAGACCTAGAAATTAAAACTGGCATACCTCAAAATCAAAACGAATGAATAACGCATTGTCTTCACATAACAATCAGCATTTCACAACACATGACGTCATCTTTTATCTTCTGTCAAGCTCGCTATAAAAGATAACTGATACAAAGTAGTACCGATTCCCGCGACCATTGCCAAGCTGGTTATCGTACGATTACGGAAGGGGGGCGGCACTGCAGACCCGCGGTACGATGCCGCGGAACCGGTGCGACCGGCCGACCGACCGCGGGACGGCCGAATCACTCAACGGGACCAATTTATCGATGCGTCCCATCACTATTCCATTGTCTCAATCGGAACTTGACGAACGGTTTGGAATGTGCGATCTTTGTTTGGTAACAGCCTAGTGTATCTGCAATATACATATGATAGCTTGATGGATTTGTGCTTACGGAATGTCAATACTACGTGATGTTTCACTGATAAGATCTTTTATCAATAAGTGTATCGGTTACAATTAGAACTGGTATGCATTATGTACATCACCGTAATTCTATGCAAGTGGGAATAAATAAATGGGGTAATGAAGAAAAAGGCAATGAACGCTTTTTTTATTCTTGATAGGTTCGCGCTTGACCGATATCTCACCTGATGGAAAGCGACGATGGAGCGCGCTTACCTAGAAGTAACCTATTCACTCTTGACTTAAAGATTCCCGGGTTGTAACCATCAGGAAAGACAGATTCCGGCAAGGATTTCCACTCCTTAGCTGTACGCATAATGAATGTGTTCCCAAAACGTTTTGTGCGTATCGGTGGGATGTCCACCATGTACCTACCGGTGGCGCATTGCCGTACGCCTAGTGGTCCGATGATGGAACGGGCTAGGCGGAATTAGGTTATGTAATTCCGACGCACACTCCCCGAAATGCAACCGGTAGAAAACCGACAGGCTAGCAACTCGGCGTCGATGCTCAAGACTTTGAAGCCTCGACTCAACGAGTGCATCATTGGCAATGATCTTCAAGCTAAATTAGGTATATTCATTAAATGGCGAAGAATGCAAATAAGAGCTTCCTTTTCGAGGTAAATTTTCATACAACCGCTCTTACGTGATTACGATGTTATTACACATATTTCTCGAGATATTTTGGATCTACAGCTATCTTGTGGATATTATCTAGGCTTCTTTAGAAATTAAAAACGTAAATTTGTGTAAAACTAATCTAGCAAAGACCTCTGAAAATCTGCTATTTTACGTGTAATTTGGCCCTCCATAATATACTCATTTATTAAAAATATAAAAAAGTACATCAATAGAAGCCTTGCACATTTAATCGAGATTCTGAATGATGACAATTTTTCTGAAAAACTTTTATGGATTTAAAACAAACACGTATTTCCTGGAACAAGTTTTGTGAAATATTCGAGTAAATAACGGAATTACCGAATGTCAACAGAGTTTTCAGGCGTTATTTTTCTTTTTTTGCATTGCCTCTTCATCAAACATCGCGTTGCATTGCGTTAGATGAAGCAACAAGCTTTTAAACCAAGCTCATCGTTGACGATAGGCGAGTGGAAAAGGACCCTCTTAAAATTAGGTATTCAAAATCAGCTGTTACTTAAAGTGTTTACCCAAATTCGGCCGTAAATAATCACACAAATATTGTATGAGTGTTCGTGTGTTTGCTGCTTCTTTATGTTCAAATTGGTAAATGGATTTGGAAGAAATTTGGCACACGGAATGTGTCCTGGAATAGGATATAGTGTATTTCTTGTCCCGAGTATGTTCTCTTGGGATAATTTTCTTCATTCACACAAGCAAATCCGCTGGTTGAAGCTAGTACAACTATACTTATAATAATACTTATAATACTTATAATAAAACTGTAGAAGTGAAAATTCTGTAAGTACATTGAAAATATCAAAAATAATAAATGGCACTAGACCGTGTTACTAGACCGACACCGAACCCAAAAATGTGATAAAAAAAAATTTTGTCTATCTGTCTGTCTGGCTGTCTGTCTGTCTGTCTGTCTGTCTGTCTGTCTGTCTGTCTGTCTGTTTGTTCAGGCATCACGCAAAAACTACCGGTTCGATTAGGATGAAACTTGATATAATTATTCTTTAATATCCTGGGCACCACACTGGGTACTTTTTATCCCGGAAAAGTATATACAATAAAAAACAAACTTAATTTTGCGATTCGATCCCTAGACTCGATTACTGTACCAACCGCAAATAATAAGTTTGTCGTAGGTTACGTAACCCGCAGTGGAGTTCACTAAGGGGCGCTGCACACGGCTAAGATACTATAATTCGGTCAATAAGTTTAGTTAAATGGTAATCAATACATTCATTGACTGTTAGGCGGTACGAAGTTCGCCGGGTCCTTCTCCACATAAACATTAGCTATGTCAAATGTCACAAACCTTCGTTCGCGGAGTACCTATCTACGCTTAAAAATACTGTGCTTTCTCTTCACATTTAATTATACGGATTTTTACAATATTTCCTCCACGAGAACAAACAAACGTGGCCACTAAATCTTGTGTATTTTATCACCCGTTATAAAGAACTATGCCTACTAATTAATTATTTAATCAAGCTGACCATGTTTATTTAAATATATAATTTATTCTGAACACACATGGTTCGAATTCCATTCAATGGACATGACTACATAATGTGTACTCACGCCAATCAATGAATTAAATATTTATTTATGAACCAATAAAGTCATTAAATCATTCAGCCGTCTAGTGATGTGCCTGCGCAATATGTCACTTTAGATATCGATAGTTGTGCAGATATTGTTTCGTTAAAAGTTTATAGATGCAAAATAAGAAAGAAAATATCGCATGCTTAATCACTAAGTATATAATATTTGAATCAGGAGACGTATGTTTCAAAAATAAGGTTCAATTTTCAAATTCCCTCTTTTTTGGCTTATTGCGTCTCCTTTTGATTGTGCGATGTGTTTAATTCGTTTTTTTTTTAAATTATTATTACTTATCTACATTGTGCTCACATATTAGAAGCGACAAGAAATATGTAACCAAGATTTATGTAAGTCATAACATGATTTAACCTTTTGAGTGCTTAATTAGAGACACAATAGTAAGACAATGGCGCGTGAACGGCCGGCGTTAATGCGGGGATCAACAGCTTACAAGAGTGTCCATGGAGTTTCTTGCACGTTCTTCTCCATATTCATAGAGATCTACACTTTGGAACGTGCCATTTAACTTCACTTGTTTTTTTTTTTTGACTGACCGACATTTTGACAGTTCAAAAGTGTACAGGCACTTTTGAACTGTCATTAGTCTATTTGAAATAAACATTTCTGATTTCTGTTTATACTTTTTGTTGGTCTGAGGTTTATACATAAATAGTGACCAATACAGTCGTTACAGGTAGTTGGACGCCGGAAAATCTGTCTATCAGTCTATCTAAGGAGTATCATGTTGCCCAGTAACTGTAAATGGAGGTGTAACAGGCAGTCACTCATTTAAAACATGGATATTTGGCCGCATCCGGTTGGACCGGGAGCTGACCTCAAGCTAATTTAAAAAGTGACTAAGAAGATGACAATGATGACCAATAATTATTATTTCTGGCTACAGAAAACAAATATTGTTCACTAGTGTGTAGTGAAAGAAAATCGAATTCGTTGTGTGGTAACCTAATAATTTTATTGTAGAGTATTTTAATGATCATTTTTATATACCTAAGCCTTTTTAACCGACTTCAAAAAGGAGGAGGTTCTATGTTCGGCTGTAAGTATTTTTTTTTATGTATGTTCACCAATTTCTCGGTCAAGAAGATTTTTAACACCGACTTCCGCACTTTTCAGTTTTTTTTTTTACATTGATTGCGGTTGTATTTTTTTTTGTAAAATGTTTTTTATTGATACAAAATAGGTACATAAAAAGAGTGAGCATGGAGTTTCTTGCACGTTCTTCTACATAGAGATCTACGCATTGAGATGTGAGATGTGCAATTAGCATAATTTTTCTGACTGATAGACTTCTTGAAAATAGAAAAGTGCATGTAAATGGTTTATTTGAAATACATAAATGTTTTGAATCCTTGAATTTTGAAACAGAAAAAAGATTTTCTATTAAAATAAAAATAATGTTGTACTAAGCTTGTAATATCGATAAACCCAACAGCCAGTGATACATCGAGACGATCGATGGCCAATATCGCGTCGGTCGTGACACTACTCATCGATCAAACGGTCAGTTCTCGTAACTAAGCTCTGCTTATTGTTTAGAAGTTGTGGTGAGTTTAGAGTTATTTTGTGGCCGATTGTCAGGCGATCAAATTGATGGTCAAGATTCTTTGTGTTGAGAAATGGTGTTTGTGTTCTTTTAGACTGTACTTACGTCAGACCTAACGGCACCCGCTCAGAGAAAAAATGCTCTTTGCTATATCTTTTCATAATTATTACAAAACAAAAGTACCCCACCGCGTCTGACAGTTTGTATGAACACGATAAACTATTGAACGGATATTTATGCAATTTTCACTAATAGACAGAGTGATTCGTGACGAAGGTTTATGTGTATAATTCATGCATATTATAGTTGAGACAAGCCGAGAATTTCATAGATTTCTAACACCCGTGCGAAACTGGGGCGGGTCGCTAATATAATAACACATAATAAATTGGTACCCTGAAATTGTGAGATGGAGTCGCGACTGGCCACGAAGGAGATGGCGGGAGAGCTCTGACGTCTTCCTTGGAAATTGGCAAGAAGTGGCTCAGAGCCGTATTATCATTATCTTTATTATATCTTAGCCTATACTCCCCTACCGCTGGGCAAAGACCTTCTTTCATTCTTTCCATTGTTACCGGTTCTGAGCCACTTCTTGCCATTTTTTTTTAAAAGTCCGTACCTACTTCATTTTTCGTGCAGTAAGGGGTAAATTTAATTAATTTAGTTTTTTATTGAAATTAAATATGATAATATTATAGGGGTATTTCTAGGGTCCTCCTTTTAGGTCTTTTACTTTTATTTGTCACATTTGTCGCGGTCATAATGTCAACTGAACCTCATAAGCTCAAACTACTTTTTCCCCATTACTATTTGTTTTTTTTTGCTATTTATTAGGGTCGCGTAAGCGAGTATGTCGTCGACGATGGAGCACGCTTGCCTAGAAGTAACTGAAGTAACCTATTCACTCTTGACTTGAAGGATCCTATGTCTATCAGGAAAAATAGACTCCGACCGGGAATTCCATCCTTAGTTGTACGCACAATAAAGGTGTGGCCAAAACGTTATACGTTACGTTCATATTGGTACTAATTGGTATTTTAGCCATAGCACTCACTTTAATAGAAGCGACAAGAATGTAATCAAGATTTATGCACTCACTCATATGATATAAAAGATTTCCATGGAGTGTCTTGCACGTTCTTCTCCATAGAGATCTACACTTTGGGACGTGCAATTTAGCTTCACTTTTTTTTTACTTACTGACATTTTGACAATTCAAAAGCCTGTAAATGGTCTATTTGGAATAAACGTTTCTGATTTCTTTAATTTATAATTATTTATTTTATTCCAATCATCATCATCATCATTTCAGCCGAAAGACGTCCACTGCTGGACATAGGCCTCCCCCAAGCGTCTCCACAACGACCGATCCTGTGCGTCTCGCATCCACCGCACTCCCGCGACTCTCACCAGGTCGTCAGTCCACCTTGTGGGAGGCCTTCCGACGCTGCGCCTTCCGGTGCGCGGTCGCCACTCTAGAACCTTTCGGCCCCATCGACCATCCGTTCTACGAGCAATGTGCCCTGCCCACTGCCACTTTAGTTTGGCGATTCTTCGGACTATGTCGGCGACCTTGGTTCTCCTGCGGATATCTTCATTCTTTATGTGATCACGCAAGGAAACTCCGAGCATAGCCCTTTCCATTGCCCTTTGGGTGACTGTAAGCCTTCTGATGAGGCCCATTGTAAGCGACCATGTTTCAGTGCCATATGTCATCACTGGCAACACGCACTGGTCATAGACTTTCGTCTTGAGACACTGTGGTATGTTGGACGAGAAGATACCGCGCAGCTTCCCGAACGCTGCCCAGCCGAGTCAGATTCGACGATTGACCTCTTTCTCAAAGTTAGACCTACCTAACTGGATTGTCTGTCCCAGGTAAACGTAATCGTCTACAACTTCAAGTGCAGAGTCTCCGATCTTGATCGGAGTGGGTGCTACATGGTTATTTACCATGACTTTGGTTTTGTCCATGTTAATTTTAAGACCCACTCTTTCGGAAGCTCTACGAAGGTCATCGAGCATTTTATTCCAAAATGGTGAGTAAATTTATAAACTAAGCCCCACAAAACCGTTGCAATGGTTTGACTGTGGAGTCGGTGAGTCTCCAGACACACACTTGTCGTGTGATATAGTTGTTGATCTTGATCAATATTTTCGTTATCAATATCATTGTTTTAAAGCTATGATCTATCAAGTCGCTGTACCTACTCACCCTTCAACCGGATAAAATACAAAGTTCATCCAAACAACGCTTCTTGTTCTTGATGGCTCAATCGCATCGAGATTGTAAATCAAAACAAGTGCCGTACCACGCGGCCATTCAGCCGGCGAGCTGAACCGTGACCTGCAGGTCAGATCAAGGAATCGAATCGCCATACGCTACAAAGTACAGTGGGACAATCAACATTGATGAGTTTCATTCCCATATAAGGCTTTGGCCGGGTTAAACAGTAATAATAATATATGTATATGTATAAATAGGTACATAGTCTATCTAAAATAATATACCTTTCTCCTTTAATACACTTACTCGAAAACCCGCTCTTACCCCTACCGCTTTTAGGCACTAATATTTTCTGCACTAGTGCGGAAAACTGCGCGAGCTCGACCCCACCACAATTTATTGTATTTATTTTATCAGGCTGGGCGCCAAGCGACCCCCACGAGTCGCCGGTCAACTCCATTGTTTATTTCTTCGTAAGTGTAACACGTCGTTTGATACACGTGGAAATTTGTCACTGATGCACTCGGCTCAATAACATCCTCGCCTGCGACTCGAGTAAATTCTGCCTCGGTCACAATGACAAACTATCTTCACTTGTATCAAAATATTATTTTCAAGTATCGTTTTATTTCTACATTGCCCCCCGCTGGCAGATTAGAAGTCCATTCTCTCCGAATTTAAAGTAATTCCGAATTTTTTTTTTGCTTGATATTCATGGCGCCCGAATTCTCTACGATTTTCTAATTTTTTTGGTACATCATCGACCCTCTAACTTATATATTTTCACACATTTTTTTTATATATTACATTTGGCAGAGTTTGCAGAGATTTCAGATGTCCCTCCATACGGCGTGGGGTACATCTCCGCCAAACCTTTTTTTTTATTATGGGTGGGAATTTATCAAATAACTTCTCACGGTTCGGGTGGGGAGAGAGGAAGTGTCAGACTTTTACTTTCAGAGGTATGCGGATCAGGTTGTAAAGTCCTGAAATACCTCCACTGAAAAGGGAGGATCCTCCGACCAGATGTGTGCAGTTGTCTGGCTCGGGGAACTGCCTGATAGGTAGTTGATTTTGGACGGTTGTCTAAGTTCTAATGCGTGGAGAACTCTACTACCACGGTGCAGGGTTTTATAGTTTAGTTACTATGTGGCAGCATATCTGACACATATAACCTAAAGAAAGAAAGAAGAAAGAAAGAAAAACATTTTATTTGCCGGAAAAGGCGCAAACTTATAACTAAACATATTGCAAACATTTTGCAAGACAAAAACATAATTAATCACAAATAACAAATATGCGCCACGTCCGAGCAAAACGGCCGTACGCTCAGCATAATGCCGTGTCCACAACGCAAAAATGCGACGAGTCCACAGCGCTGGTTTTCAGCGTGGGCCGGTGACGTTATCAACTAACACCTGTGTTCCTGCTGTTGCCCTTCACGTTCCTACGTCGTACCTTTGGAAGATTCCCGCTGTCCATGTCTGCCTAAACCTTCGGGGCATATATTATATACTACTACTATAAGCCTTACAAGCTTTTATTTAGTTTCACTTGTCCCTATCTTTGCTTGTCTGTAATCAAATCTTGCAAATTAAATTTGATCCACTTCCCGGTTACCGATTGAGCTGAAATTTTGCATGCATGTGTAAATCATATGACAATGCCAAATTATTATGATATGGAGCTGATCTGATGATGGGACCGGGAGGTTGCCATATGAACTCGGTAATTAAAGGACACAACCCCATCGAGTTTGGGCTCGTATGATTCGTCTTGATGAGTACTTTGGTGCTAAATGGTAACCAAGGGTCTGATGATAGAGCTGGAAGATGGTCATAAGAACTCCATAATAAGCGCAATAAGATACCCTATCGTGTTTGAGCTTTTTGGAAAGTTTTTGATGAGTATTAATTTTGCACTTTTACAGTGCAAAATTAATACTCGTCAAAAACTTTGCTTGCTAAGAAAAAATGATTTCATTGAAAACTTACAACCCCATCGAGTTTGAGCTCATATGATTCGTCTTGACGAGTACTTTGGTGCTAAATGGTAACCCTGATGATGGAGCTGAAAGATGGCCATAGGAACTCGGTAATTAAAGGACACAACCCCATTTAGTTTGGGCTCGTATGATTCGTCTTGACGAGTACTTTGGTGCTAAATGGTAACACTGATGATGGAGCTGAAAGATGGCCATAGGAACTCGGTAATTAAAGGACACAACCCCCATCGAGTTTGGGCTCGTATGATTCGTCTTGACGAGTACTTTGGTGCTAAATGGTAACCAGAGTCTGATGATGGAGCTAAAAGACGGCCTTAGGAACTCGGTAATAAACGCAATAAGAAAACCCCTTTCGGGATTGAATTTTTTGGAATAGCCTTGATGATTATACAGGTACAGACCTCGCTATAAAAGCTTGCTACGAAAAAATGATTTTCATTGAAAACTTGTGAATGTGAACAATTTGTCACGTGTCACTCTGCAGTTGTGTAATTTTGAGCTTTTGAATTGAATATGCACTAGTGCGTACAAAATTGTAATCAATTACTGTCACTAACCTGTGTCGGCGCACCTCGCATTGATGCCAGGCTAATTTTACCACTCCTGGTTGGTCCTATTCTGTTATTTTGTGACTCCAAGGACAACAGCGTGAAGGCGAGGCGTTTAAACAAATATTTTAGGCGTGACGTCACGGAATGACGAGCACCTACGTAGGTAGAACATTTGTTTTATTTTTTGTCTGTCCAAGTTTCGACAGGTTTGTGACATGGATGATTGCTTATGTCATTGTTTTATAATGACGTATGTAAATGTTTGTTGCATTTTATTTATGAGCTTTATGTATCAGTGATTTTAGGTGAACAGTGCCATGCCGTCTGGTAATTGTCTGGACCGAGATCAAGTCCTCGACGCGCGCAGCAAAACCGTGGGGACCCAGCAGGGCCGAAGCCCGAAAGGGAAACCCGAGGTCCTGGAATTCAAGGCAAAAAATAAACATAGTGGGTTTTAGTTAGTAAAAACAGACACGCCCTCGCGCTCCGCCCTAGGGCGGGAGAAGTTATTTGATGATTTCCCACCTAAAAAAAGGTGTACAGAGCCATGTAGGTACAGTTCAAACACGTGAACAGAACAAAATACTTGCCTATTAAACAGTCACCACCGTAGGCGCGGGCTTACGGATGGCGAACAATGGGTAGCTCGCCGTCCGACCGTCCGGTAACCGTCCGGACCGAGCCCAAGTTGTCGACGGCGCGTACTGTTCCACGCGCGCCTCAGGGAGATGTTAGCAAATCGTAGGGGCCCAGCAGGGTCGAAGCCTACTGGGGCCACGGGTAGTGTGAAAGCGAAACCCGGGGCCCTGGGACGAAGGCAAAGAAGAAACAGGAGTGGGTTTTTAGTCAGTAAAAGTCTGATACTATCTCTCGCTCCGCCCAAGAATGGGATTTGTCATTAGATGATTTTCCCACCTAAAAAAAAACCTATTATAGAGTCAGCTCTTTTAAAAACATACTCTGTTATTATAATAACGTTTTTGATCCACAAAAATAACCGTAAAAATCATTAAAATCATAATTAACACCACTTTTTTATCATTCACAACAATTCCTTCACGAAAACGACAAAATAACAAGCAAGAGCGTTGTCCAACTGATGTGCCTAGTCTGTGGTACCATCGCCTACGAGTATAATTACGGTACAAAGCAGCGATCGTAAGATAAGCGAGAAAAAATGAGGGATCTGACAGGACCACAGCCTCCATTGACGAGCGTGACGGGGCGACGACCCGCCTGACAGGTACAGTTGTTTCGTATCACGCCTCGACTCTACGACGGGGAATACAGAATATTACAGAACTGTAGCTCGTCATTGATGTAGGTAATATGTAGATTCTTTTACTAAAGGAATTTATCTATTTACTACTTTCCTTCTCGGTTTTTTTTTTTTTTTTTTTTTTTCGGTAGGAGTGGGAAATCCCATGGACGCCCAAGCTGCCTCACAGACGAGCCAGTCTGGGCAGTGTCAGACTCCTACTGACTAAAACCGCACTCCTACCTTACATTTAAACCACGGACATGACGTCCGTGCCCTTGTTTGGTAATTATACATTATTTGCTTCTGGGCAACTCCACGTGCAAGTGGCGTCACTCCAGAGCATCTTTCAGCGATCGCAATAAATCCCGTCAGAATTTCAGGGTTTAGAGGCCACCAGTCCGAAGCGATACCCAAGCGACAACGACCCACATACGCATCAAAAATCAGGAGTCTCCCAACCTTCAACACACATACAACTCATCGCCGCCCAAAATGCCGCACCAAACAAATGGCCCCTCAACCCCAATAACTATACTTAATACTAATACTTAATAGGTACTATACATAATATTAATTATATACATATAACCATAAATACCATCTAGTTTATATTACATATTATCCTTCTCGGTTTCACCCGCGGCTGCTCTGCACCCTTAGCCAAGTTGATAATCTGCAATCGCTAACGCTAGTCGAAAACTTATCAAATGTATGGGAATGACATCATCTCAAAGTTAAGTCACGTGGTCAGAACAAACGAATAGAAAATTCGTAGCCAAGTTCACATCGTTCAAAATGTTAGAATGAATTGTTATCGTTTCTACAATGTTCAACGGTACATCCTTTGTTATTGTAGAACGAACGGCCGACTCAGGCGCGTCAATATGGCTACCAACTTATCGTTTTCTACAATTGCTGACACCGAGGCGTTACCGATTGGAGAACGCAATTCGACACGAAACGGTTGTAACTTGGCTAGGGGGGCTGCACTGCTCCGCCGTCATAACGTTATGTAGCATAATGTTACACACACCCTTCCTCGATAAATGCTCTAAACAACCTTAAAACAATTTTTCAATCCGAACGAGTAGTTCCTGCGATAAGGGCGTTCAAACACTCAGACAAACCCTTCAGCTTTATAATATTATTATGCGCCCGAAGGCCTTTGTCAGTAAGCGTCAGGACCCCTGGACCACTAGCGATATTTGATGTTTAGAGAATACCAAAATTAACTACCTTTTTGCTACTATTTGGTACCTACCTTCAAATATTTGGTACCTCTATTGACAGCGAGAAAACGCCAGAAGAAAGTGGCCAGATATTCTGACGTCAGGATGTCTGGACCATTTTTTTTTTCATAGTTCTAGACAACATAGCTAATTTATCTTTTTGTAAATATTTACTACCTTTTTAGTACCTCACGATATATTTTTTTCAACATTTTTTAGCATAGTTGAAAAAAGTTAGATGTGAAATATTTTTTTCAAAATGGATATTTATTTTGCCACATATGCCATGAGATATCTGATGTTTAGAAAATACCAAAATATACTACCTTTATGCTACTACTTGGTCCCTAACGTCAAATACTTAGTACCTCTATTAACAGCGAGAAAACGCATGAAGAAAGTGTCATCAGGTTGTCTGGACCATTTTTTTATTTTCATGGTTCGAGACAACACAGCTAATTTATCTTTTGAAAAGTATTTACTACCTTTTTAGTACCTCAACATATATTTTTTTCAGCTTTTTTTGGCATACCTGAAAGATGTTACGTGTATTTTTTTTTCAAATTGGATATTTAATTTGCCACATTATGACATGAGATATCTGATGTTTGAAAAATACCTAAATACACTACCTTTATGCTACTGCTTGGTACCTAACATCAAATACTTAGTACCTCAATTAGCAGCGAGAAAACGTATGAAGAAAGTGTCATCAGGTTGTCTGGACCATTTTTTTTTCATGGTTCGAGACAACACAGCTAATTTGTCTTTTTGTAAATATTTACTACCTTTTTAGTGCCTCAACATACATTTTTTTTAACTTTTTTTAGCATATTTGGAAAAAGTTAGGTGTTTTTTTTTTTAAATGAATATTTATTTTGCCACATATGACATGAGCTATCTGATATTTAGAAAATACCAAAATATACTACCTTTATGCTACTACTTGGTCCCTAACGTCAAATACTTAGTACCTCTATTAACAGCGAGTAAACGTATGAAGAAAGTGTCATCAGGTTGTCTGGACCATTTTTTTTCATGGTTCGAGACAACACAGCTAATTTGTCTTTTTGTAAATATTTACTACCTTTTTAGTGGCTCAACATACATTTTTTTCAACTTTTTTTAGCATACTTGGAAAAAGTTAGATGTGATTTTTTTTTTTTTTAATGAATATTTAATTTGCCATATGATATGACATAAGATATATGATGTTTAAAAAATACAATACTTTTATGCTACTACTTGGTACCTAAATCAAATAACTTACGTAGTACCTCTATTGACAGCGAAAAAACGCGTGAAGAATGTGGTCAGACATTCTGACATCGTATGTCTGGGCCATTTTTTTTTCATGGTCAAGACAAAACAGCTAATTTATCTTTTTGTAAGTATTTGCTACCTTTTTAGTACACATATAATAAATTTTTTTTAGTCGTTCTATAAAAATGTAACGCATTAAAAAAAAACATGATGAATATGTAGCTACATAGACAGCATGAGATATTCATTTATCATGTATTTTTTTTAATGCGTATCATTTTTCAGGTACGACAAAAAGATCTGAATTATATGTTGAGGTACTATAAAGGCAGCAAATACTTACAAAAAGATAAATAAGCTGTGTTGTATCGAACCATGAAAAAAAAAAATTGTCCAGACATCTTGATGTCAGAATGTCTGACCACATTCTTCACGCATTTTCTCACTGTCAATAGAGGTACTAAGTATTTGACGTTAGGGACCAAATAGTAGTATAAAGGTAGTGTATTTTGGTATTTTCTAAACCTCATATATCTCAAGTCATCTATGGCAAATTAATATCGAATTTGAAAAAAAAAATACACGTAACATCTTTCAGGTATGCCAAAAAAAGCTGAAAAAAATATTTGTTGAGGTACTAAAAAGGTAGTAAATACTTTTCAAAAGATAAATTAGCTGTGTTGTCTCGAACCATGAAAATAAAAAAATGGTCCAGACAACCTGATGACACTTTCTTCATGCGTTTTCTCGCTGTTAATAGAGGTACTAAGTATTTGACGTTAGGGACCAAGTAGTAGCATAAAGGTAGTATATTTTGGTATTTTCTAAACATCAGATATCTCATGGCATATGTGGCAAAATAAATATCCATTTTGAAAAAAATATTTCACATCTAACTTTTTTCAAGTATGCTAAAAAATGTCGAAAAAATATATGGTGAGGTACTAAAAAGGTAGTAAATATTTACAAAAAGATAAATCAGCTATGTTGTCTAGAACTATGAAAAAAAAAAAAATGGTCCAGACATCCTGACGTCAGAATATCTGGCCACTTTCTTCTGGCGTTTTCTCGCTGTCAATAGAGGTACCAAATATTTGAAGGTAGGTACCAAATTGTAGCAAAAAGGTAGTTAATTTTGGTATTCTCTAAACATCAAATATCGCTAGTGGTCCAGGGGTCCTGACGCTTACTGACAAAGGCCTTCGGGCGCATAATAATATTATAAAGCTGAAGGGTTTGTCTGAGTGTTTGAACGCCCTTATCGCAGGAACTACTCGTTCGGATTGAAAAATTGTTTTAAGGTTGTTTAGAGCATTTATCGAGGAAGGGTGTGTGTAACATTATGCTACATAACGTTATGACGGCGGAGGAGTGCAGCCCCCCTAGCCAAGTTACAACCGTTTCGTATCGAATTGCGTTCTAAAATCGGTAACGCCTCGGTATCAGCAATTGAAAAAATGATAAGTTGGTAGCCATGTTGACGCGCCTGAGTCGGCCGCTCGTTCTACAATAACAAAAGATGTAGCGTTGAAATGGTTCAGACATCCTGACGTCAGAATGTCTGGCCACTTTCTTCTGACGTTTTCTCGCTGTCAATAGAGGTATCAAATATTTGAAGGTAGGTACCAAATAGTAGCAAAAAGGTAGTTAATTTTGGTATTCTCTAAACATCAAATATCGCTAGTGGTCCAGGGGTCCTGACGCTTACCTTTGTCAACAGTGGGAGTTTGTAGGCAAATCATTCTAATAAAGGTGAAAATTGAATGTGAGTTAAGGCGAGTTTCTGGATTGAGTATTTTGAGTTAAAACCGTACTTAAATGCCAAATTTTGACAGACTTTCAGGCTAAAGTAGAGTTTGAGAAATACCTACTCAACTTCTAATGCTTAAATCATAAATCGGGGATTTGTTTGTTCCTCGTTTACAAAATTTGACAATAATGTATTTAAGGTACTTAATTGGATAAATTAATCCTTATCCAATTAAGTACCTTAAATACATATTTATGCATTTAATATAGATTAATATGGCCCTTTACGGTATGTAATATAGATGAATATTTTAGAAGATATTACAGATTGTTGTATTGCTTAAAATCGCTTCGTAAATAAGCCATGATTTCTCGTAAAAAGTAAAGGATAAAAAATGATTATTGTAGGTTATCCCTAAGAGATAGACATATATCATCGCAGACTTTTTTGTAGACCTTTTTAAGGTGTACAATACTGTAGTAAATTATTTTAGGTTTCAGACAGCGTTTGCAATGTAAGCGCAAAAAATGTGTTTATTTACGACATCACATTAGAAACCTCTAAAATGACCAGTGTTTCTCTACTATATTATGCATGTATTATACTTATAAACCTTCCTCTTGAATCACTTTATCTATTAAAAAAACCGCATCAAAATCCGTTGCGCAGTTTTAAAGATCTAAGCATACCTAGGACAGACAGCGGGAAACGACTTTGTTTTGTACTATAGCATAGTCGGCCTTACAATGTTCCCACTGTTGGGACTCAGGCCTCCTCTCTAGGAGAGGGAATGGAATGAAATGTTTTATACTATGAAGTGATAAATAAATAATGACATGGTCTACGCGTGTGCTAAATATCCAAATCCGTTTGAGAGTGAAGAGGTAACAAACATACACACTTACAAACTTTCGCCTTTATAATATTACTAGCTTCTGCCAGCGGCGTCGCCCACGCAAAAGTTGATTTCTCCATACAAACTTCCAACCCCCGTTTTAGGGGTGGAGTTTCGTAAAATCCGTTCTTAACAGATGTCTACACCCTATAAGGAACCTACCTGCCAAATTTTAAGTTTGTAGGTGTTATAGTTTCGAAAATTTCGTGATTTATCAGTGAGCGGTATTTCGCTTTTATATATATATATAGATTAGTATATTAGATAATTCACTTGAGTAACAAACATCAAATTTTAATACACAACTGACTTATTTTGAAGTCTTTTTAAATTAAAACCTATGATCATAACCGATCGTTTAGCCAGCCAGTTCACCTTAATAGCACCACTAACATGTGCAAAACAAATAAATATCAGTTATCTTACAAGATCGAATCCCTCATATCCGCCGGTGTTATGCGCCTGCGCACCCAATCAACAGTTGATCTTATCGTTAAGACAAACTGCCCCCCAATGGCTTCAATTATCCCCACGTATTTGCATATGCGTGACTGCTTCAATTTATGCTTTCATAGATTATAATTTATAATCAATATCATTTCTAAAGCTAAATTATTTTTATCTGTGCTAGATCTAGAGTTATTGTGTTGTTATGTGTATGTTAGATAAATCTGTTTTTGCTATAGTTAGAAGCTTTTTTAACCGACTTCAAAAAGGAGGAGGTTATATGTTCGGTTGAATGTATGTTTTTTTTTTTATGTATGTTCACCGATTTCTCGGTCAATTGTGGACCGATTAAAAAAATTTTTTTTTCTCCCTCATTTAAAGTATGGTATATGCATGCAATTTTTTTTTTTTCGTTAACTCTGGTAAACAAATAATTATGAAAAAACTTTAAAAAATCTTCATAAGCAACGAAGTTATAAAACTTTAAAGCTGCTATTATGAAAGATAAGTCCAACATGGTCCGTGACGTCAAACGCCATGACATCCGTACGGCTGCTCAAAAAAACGGCGTGTTGGCGAGAGAGTGATTATATTTATTTAAAATTGTTATATCTCGTTTACATTTCTACCAATTTTGATATTGTTTTCACAGTTAGTATTCTATTTTTGTATATTTATTGAAAAACTGATTTTTTAACTAATATTTTTTCCATGCATATTTCCTATTCGATCGAAGCATTTTCTCAACGGTCTTCTATCTTCCCCATGTTAGTAAAAGCCGTTAAAACCACCAAATATTTCAACTTCCTCCACAAAAACCGCACTTACCCACATCAGAATTACCGACATTTAAACGTTATTAAAATGAAATTGGCACAAACAAATTACGTGAAATTAATTTGCGCGGCCAATTTGCAGAGAATTTGTCGATCGGCCGCGGCTCGGCGCGTCATGCGCGTAATAAACATGAAATGTTAAATATGGCGACCATTTTGTTAGTAGGGCTGATGCTTTACACAGAAACATTGATAAGAGATGTTAAAAATAAAGATATAAAAACATTCGGCACTTTGTAGAGAGCGTGACCAAATAGTCGGTACTTCGTAGGAAGATTGGCTGAATATGCGGTACTCCGTAGAGAGATTGGCTGAATATGCGGTACTTCGTAGAGAGCGTGGCCGGATATACGTCATTTAGTAGAGAGTGTGGCCGAATATTCGGCAATTTATAGAGAGTGTGACTGACAATTTGGCACTTCGTAGAGAGCGTTGCTGAATATTCGTCACTTCGTAGGGAGCGTGACTGTATATCCTGCACTTCGTAGAGAGCGTGACTGAATATCCTGCACTTCGTTGGGTGCGTGGCCGACTATTCGTCCTGTCACAGCCTGCTTACTGCGTTATGAGCTTTTCTCTTCATCTTTTTCTGTTGGTCTGTGCCATCGAGACAACTTGTCAGATCTAACTGCCTTACACCTAACTAGGGCTGAGTGGGTAAAGTTGCGCCGGACTCAGGTAAGGTACTTATCAACTCTAAAAATGTCGCCTCTTGTAGAGAAATAACCGAGATGAACATTATTGTTTAACGAAACTAAAACGACTGACAGCCCTACGCTACGATCCAACACAGGTGGGAATTTCATTCGAGTTTCACAGTTAGCGGGATCCACCGAATCGATCTAACGGAACGAGGCAAGACTTTGTTTGACAACTATCACTTGACTCGTTTTCACATATTTCAGAACGCATACGAATCAAGTTAATTCAGTAATTGTTCTTATGAGAATAAAAACTAACTGTTAACGTCAATAATAAAAAAAACTGGGCAAGTGCGAGTTCAAATCGCGCACTGAGGGTTCCGTATAAACTTACCTATGTTCAATTCCCGAATGGAGTCTCGAAGATTTTTCCGAATCGCAAGAAAAGTTTTTTTTTTTGTCACGTAACTACAAATTTACAGTTTTCAGATTTTTCCCTATATTTGTGTTAAGAGACCTCCACGCGTTCCCGAGATAAAGGGTCTTGACAGACAGACATACAGACGGACGGAGAACAAAGTGATCCTATAAGGGTTCCGTTTTTTCCTTTTGAGGTACGGAACCCTAAAAACAAACATACCGTTTCATTTTCTTAATAGTGCTGTAGAAATCTTGCTTCTATGTGTCATTTCCTCTTGTTTCTTCTTTGTTTACGGTGCGCACGCTTCGCACGCGTGCCAGCAGGGAAGTAACGTGTTTGAGAGATAAGTAATGTCGTTGATAATATGCTAAAATCAGATCGGGTTTGTTCGCAGCTCCGGCACCGTTCGTTCCAGGAACTTGACCACACAGGCCGTGCTGCAGACACATAGTATGACCCCAATAAACATGTCCTTTTATAACATAATCACCACGCTCGCATGTAACAAGGGTAGACAGAAGAATACATTTTATTTACTAAATAAATCTTCCTTTTTTATCAATAGGATAAGACCAACTGGTAATGATTATTTTTCCGTAAATAATCATATTTAAACCAACATAGGTACAACTTAACAATGACCTGCAAAATACAAAAAAAAAAAAAACATAAGAAAAATTAGCAGACCCGCGAAAGGAGAGATAGGAAGAAATGTAGACAATAGTGTGCAGAAGTGATAAAAGAAGAGTGATAAATGATAAATGATATTTATTTTGTAAATAGGTTTAAAAAACACTTTTACACGTCAAATTATTTTTTTTTTCATTTTTAAACTAGATGAGGCCGGTGTTTCCTAGCTGACTACCCTGAGAAGAAACACCGAAACAAACTCAGGGGTCAAAGTCTCTTTTAAAGTCCATACAGTAAATATGTAATGGTCAAATCACATGAGAACCAAGCAGATTTGTCTGAAATGGTCTTTTGAAGAAAGAACCATACAGATTTGAGTGGACCTGTCCAGTCAGTGCAAGCATTTGTCAGTATTCGTAAAGCTCAACTCAGGACTACTAAGGAGCTCAACGACTTGACGAACAATACCAAGGAAAGGACATTTGGGTAGGCCGCAGAAAATACTCAAATTGCCAGACATACATTAAAATTACTGAAAAGGAAAAAAAAAGCAATCAACATAGTCCTCACGTTCACAATAATAAAAGGAAAAATAGTTTACAAAATGTAATACTTTAGCAAAGTAAACATTGTTGTCAAAAATTAATAGAGAAAAAAAAAAGTCAAATTGCAAAATAAAAATAATCTACAATATCGAATTGTAATAAATAATAAAAAGCACAATTAAAAATAAAAACAAAAGAAATAATAATAATAAGACAACAGTTGCAGTGCGTACTGGAGCAGGTCAATCCCAAGCCTTTTGGTCCTCAACATAGTCCTTTATAGTGTAAAAGTATGTGAAAACTTAAAGTAATAATACTTAAATACCTACCTATATATACCTTATACTAAAAATAAATACATAATATATATACATGTATAATTATCACACTAGAGAGGAAAGATAGTGCTCTTTTACTTTAGGTTTGAAGAGTGAAACAGTTTGCAAATCTCGAATGCTAGGCGGAAGAGAGTTCCACAACCTTACTGCATGGACAGAGACAGAGATTTATGTATTTGGTTTTTTTACCATTTTTAAATAAAATACAATCACATTGTAAATTCCAAAAAAAAAGTGTTCAAATGAATGACTACAGAAACTAAAGCACGGTCAATCTCGAACTGTATACAAAAGAAACAGATGCGCAAAGACACAACGCTTGCAAAATATAAAGAAAGAAAGAAAGAAAGAAAAAAACATTTATTTGAACCTCACACATACAGTAAAAATTTTTATAAAAAAAAAAAAAAACAGTAGAATACATAGGAATTAAAATATTGTAGAATTAAGTACCTACATATAAAAGAAAACAAAAAATAACTGTATGATCTGTGCAAGGTCAAAAAGGCGCCTAACTCAGCATATGCTGCGATATTTAAAACGATAAATATCGCAGCGCTGGTATTCTGTTAGGGCCCGCGATGATGCCACGGTCACACTCACGGAGGTTAAATAAAACGATATAAGTATCGAAATAAAACAATAAACACAAACATTGATAAAACAAATATAGGAAAAAATAACAAATACATAAGTAACATTGGTAAAAAAGCGTGAATTTATGGTAAAATGTGTCATGTGTTAGAAAAATATTTATAAAATTAAAATGCAATAAATAATGAACCATAGACAGACCGCGCCGCGCTCAAAATCATTTGTCAAAACTATAGACAAACGGACGAACGCGGACGCACGGTTCACGGAGAGTGTAATCTATGGAATATGAGCATTTATTTAAATAAGCATAGTCTACAGAAGTGTTCGAAAGCGTCACCGCGGCTATGGAACGCATAGGGCAACTGAAGGGACACGGGGTAGGTTTTAATCAGTTAAAGTCTACCATTCTCTCTCGCTCCACGCAGAGCGGGAGAATACATCAAATCTCACCATCGATCACTAAACCTCGGGTAGTGTCAAAGTGAAACCCGGGGCCCTGGGACGAAGGCAAAGAAGGAACAGGAGTTGGTTTTAGTCAGTAAAAGTCTGACACTATCTTCGCCCAAGAACGAAATTTGTCATAAGATGATTTTCCCACCCAAAAAAAAAACCTTCGATCACTAATAAAGAATTCCCACGCAAAAATAGTTCTTGCAACGCATTTCAGGCTACTGCTATGTAGGTTTTTTGGCATAATGCCTAACTGGACCTATTGGGCGCATCCGTAAGGCACAAAAGGGGTTACCATGACGTTTAAAGTAAGAATGTTTTATTCTTATTCCATTGTGGGTAAGAGATGGCGCTAGACAACCTGTATAGCTCTGTCTCTTACCCACACAGAAATAAGAATGAAACAATCTTACTTTGAACGTCATAGTACAGGGGCTAATGTTGTTGTTTTTAGGGTTCTGTATCCAAAAGGCAAAACGAGACCCTATTACTAAGACTCCGCTGTCCATCCTTCTGTCTGTCTGTCCGTCTATTTCTTATATTCATGTTTCTACATAAGTACTTGTTTCTTCATTGTGTTCTTTTTTTCTTTTATTTCATTCACTCAAAAAATCTGCATTAAAATTGCATAAAGAAAAAGCTTACTCCAGTTAACTGTAGGCTGCAAAATATGCACATAATTCCCTTCCATTATGCTTTTCATATTTGCACTTAGACTTCCTACAGCTCGTCGGGAATTACGTCCAAACAAGCTGGTCTAATGTACCGGTTGTTTGATTTATCGGCGGTGGGCGCGCAAGCGCAGCCTGCCCTGAATTGATTGTGGACTGCGCTGGGCCTTAGCAGAATGTAACGTCATCATTTGTTTGATAATTATGATTGGATGCGAAAAAAGAATATATTCTTACTAGCTGACCCAGCAAATATTATTCCACCGTATAAATTATCAAAGAAAAATTGAGGGTTAAGGGCCTATTACACTACTCGATATTCAGACAGTCTTAGTCGATGTCGCGTAGTGTAAGGGTTTTTTTTTTTTCGGTGGGAAAATCATCTTATGACACCGCCCAATAGCGGGGGCTCTTGGGCGGAGCGGGAGATAGTGTCAGACTTTTACTGACTAAAAACCCACTCCTGTTCCTTCGTTGCCTTTCGTACCAGGGCCGAGTCTTCCTTTCAGAATCAGACCCTTGGCCCCAGTAGGCTTCAACCCTGATGGGCCCCTACAGTTGCTGTAATAAGGGTTAGACCGGTCTTACTCGAAACAAAAAAGAAGACAGTCTGAATATCGCGTAGTGTAATAGGCCCTTTTGGGATAGGAGAGTAAAAAATAGCGACCTATTCTCAAACCCAAATTACAAAAAAAAAAAACATAAAAATCGGTACATCGATAACAAATACACGAGATTTTTATATATTAAAGTAGTTAGCGGTCTCTGCAAACGTTGTCCTTCCCAAAAGCTGTCATTTTGTCAGAAAAAATCATTAATAAGCCTATTGCAGCGCCACCTACCGTGTCTAACTGTATTTTCAAACCATCCAGAGACTCACTCAAATATATACACAAAATCACATCCAAATCGGTCAAGCCGTTTAGGAGGAATTAGGTGACAAATACACGTACAGAAGAATTATATATAAAGATCAGATAATGTGCATTTTACTGTTTATAAAACCGGTAAGAAAACCCAAGTGGCGTTATATTAATGACGAAATCATATCACAAATGTTAACAGATGTTGTTTACTTGCATAAATAATGTAATAACATCCTATAAAAATATAGTTTATAAATATGACTCACAAAATTATAGCTTTTTAAACAATCTGAATCAAAGATGTTGTGATCATTATTTATCTTGATGGTTGTTTAGTAAAATAAATCGTCGCGATCATCAGATATTTTTGGTTTTAATTGGTAGATATACTTATTGCACCACATCCATAAATGACTTAGGCTTTTAAGAGTGTGACAGAAAGCTATTTAACGTTTTGAAGACAAAAATAGTACATCTTGATACAAGTAGAGAAAATTTGTCATTGCGACCGAGGCGGAATTCGATAGAGCCGCGGGCAAAGGTGTTATGGAGCCGAATGCTGCAGTGACAGATTGCCACGTGTGTCAAAGGACGTTTTTCAATACACTTAAGATATAAATAAACGCTTCTCGTGGGGGTCGCGTCCAGCCTGATACGATGAATAAAATAAATTGTGGCGGGGATGAACACGAGAACTTGACATATTTTTACGTAACAAAACGAGCGCAGGGCCCGGCTTCCCGCGACGGATGCCCGCGTGGGGGTCACCACTACGGGGCATTTTTGTATGGGACCTTGCGGGCGCCCGCTTTACACAGTTTCAGCCCTAAAGGCAAACGACGAGCAACGGGTGGCTCGCCGTCCGACCGTCCGGTAACCGTCCGGACCGAGCCCAAGTCGTCGACGGCGCGTGCTCTTCCACGCGCGCCTCAAGGAGATGTCAGCAACTGTACCTAGCAGGGTCGAAGCCTACCGGGGCCAAGGGTCTGATTCTGAAAGGAAGACTCGGCCCTGGTACGAAAGGCAACGAAGGAACAGGAGTGGGTTTTTAGTCAGTAAAAGTCTGACACTATCTCCCGCCCCGCCCAAGGGCGAGGGATGTCATAATGTGATTTTCCCAAAGAAAAAAAAAAGAAAAAAAAGGGTTCCAACTCGACATACATTTTCACTGTTTTTCATACACCCCTCTTACGCGATTATGACGTTATTACACATTTTTCATTAGATATTTTGGAAACACAGTATCTTGTGGATATTATCCAGGCTTCTATTGAAATCAATTTATAAATTTGTATAAAACTAATGCAGTAAAGACCTCTGAATATATGCTAAAAATTGAAAAAGTCAAAAATGTATAACAATAGAAGCCTTGCAAATTTAATCAAGATTCTAAATTAAAAAAAAAAGATACAATTTAACAAATAAAAATTATCATCAAAATAGAAAAAAAAAAGATTCTAAATTACAACAACTTTTTTTTTCAAAAACTTTTAAGGGTTTAAAAAAAACACGTATTTCTTGGAAGAAGTTTTGTAAAATATTCGAGTAAATCACGGAATTACCGAATGCTAATAGAGTTTTCAGGCGTTATCTCTCTTTTTTCGCTTTGCCTTTTCGTCAAACATCGCGTTGGATTACGTTAGATTGAAGTAAAAAGCTTTTAAACCATGCTCGATGTTGACGATAGGCGAGTGGAAAAGGACCCTCTTAACGTGCTTTCTGAAGTTACAGAAATATCTTGATATATTAAAATAGGCACCCATCTAAAGATCAACTTTAGCAAGCATTGCTTAACTTTGGCGGCTAATATAACTTAGCTACGGGCTCCTGCGAACATTATAATCATAAAATTATTAACATGACATAACCGTTAGGTCTTGGTCAGGGTTTGACGCAGACACTAATTCTGTGACCCCCAGGGGTCAACTGCCCAGGCTACCCTGTACTTAAATACCCCGCTGTCGGTACTCGGTACAGTCAACGAAAGAGATAAGTAACCAGGGTTTTCAGATATTGTTGAAGTTTTCATAATGAAACATAATTAAATTCATAGTAAACTAACTGAGACCTACCAAATACACAAAAACAAAACAAAAATTGTTCAAGCCGATTCGGTAAAACGATCGGAAGTTCGATAACGATGATTTATATATTAGATAAATAAACAAAAGGTGGAACTGACTGACTGATTATCAACGCACAGCTGAAACTATACTGGGGCTAAGTGTGAAATTTTGCACAAGGTTTCTTTTTATGACGTAGGCGACTACGACAGGATTTTCAAAATTTCACCCTAAGGTTTTGAAACGGGGGTCCAAAGTTTGTATAGAGAATTCTACTACCTCGCTGGCAGAATCCAGTTAAAATGTAATTGCGTAAGTTAAACGACTCATTAATAAAATTAAAAATCAATCATTCATCATACCCATCCATCTATTTTTCCATGAAAACTTCAACTATATCTGACGACCCTGGTTACTTATCTTCTTTGTTGACTGTACCGACATAATTTCAGTTTTTTAAATTGATAATTTCAGTTATTATGGTAATGACTGGGCTTTGAAGTCTTTTAACGAAATAATAAATGGTTTGTAAAGGTCAAAGGGGTATATAATTTGTATAATATAATTTGTAATTTATAAAATATATTTTAATGGGCGACGATGTAGGTATAAATTAGGGATGTTAGGATATTCAGTTTTGAATCTGGATAAACGGTTATAGGAATAATATTATACTGGTTTGAAACCTGTATAATATACTGGTTCCGGATACGGTTACGGTTATCAAGTTATTTCGGATTATCCGCTAGATTCGGATAATTTCGGTTACGGATATTAGAATTATAAAATTGTAAAAGTAAAACACAAATAGCAAGATTTGGCTTATAAATCTAGTCTAGATTATCATTCGTTTGGTCGGACAAAATAAACAAAAACATGTCGTAACCTGTCATTTAGGGCTATATTTCACCGGGACACCATGGCGGCGCGACCAGTCGCCGCTACCAACAAAATGTATACAGTTCTATAGAGAGGTAGGTAGTTACCTGGTGTCCGTGTGGTTGCGCAACCAATTTGGTGGCGTGACCAGCTCGGACGCCAGTCCGGTCGCCAGTGACGCCCCCACCAAAGAGTATATAAAGGCTATATTTTACCGGGACACCATGGCGGCGCAACTGATCGCGCCGCCATGGTGTCCCGGTGAAATATAGCCCTTAGACTCTGCCTTTATCCGAATCACTTTTATATCGGTTTTGGTCACGGTAGCGGATACTTATATTTTTTTTATTTCGGGTACCCGATAGTTTCGGTTATGATTACGGAGCTCCATAACGTCCCTGGTATAAATGCAGGGTGGGAAGCTACGTACCTTTGAAACGTCTATTTTGCCAGTGTCGCGTATGTTATAAATGCCACGCTTTAGACGTTTTGTGGTCACCAATTTGGCATACTAGTTTATTGCTCTTGACCTCTTTGGTCTCGTTTTTGCAAGTGCGAATGCCGAGTGTTGGGTACTGAGTTCAATTCCGCGTAAAACGTGTGACACACCCCAGGGTGTGCGTATACATACATCTTAAATATTACCTATTAAAATAGACAAAACCTCAGGTGAACGCTATTTTTGCTGTTTCTCTACAAAAGTACAAAATGTGTATACGCTTTGCTGATTAATATGTATCTCACTTAATCCGACCACCATACAGAACTGCAAACATCTAACAAATCAAGTGTCTTAATATAATTCACATACTTACTAGTTAGAGTAACTGGCATCGGTGACGTAAAGCTCGGCTAAACTCGGAGGCGATCGGGACTGATCGGCTTACCGTCGTCTTTGCCCTAAGCGCAGCTTACCCCAGTTTGCACTACACTTTGTTAGACATGTTAATAGATTGGAGGGTAAATAGACCTCCTAGGAGTACCAACAGTGAAGCGGGTAATACTTAAGAGAACTAGAGGGCCTAAAGCGCGGTCGCTCTCGGACTCAAAGATATGCATACAATAGAAAGAGTTGCACAAAGATACAAATTCTTGCAAAATATGATTCGATTATAAAATTTAAATACTATAACGGTAAAACGTTACTTGTGAAATATCTGACAAACAATCAGAATGATTGCATGTATAATTTAAAAAAAAAAGTATTTTTTTTTTACTCTTTTTTTTAGTTAAGCTCGCTTTTGTACATAAACTGTCTGTATCTCCATAGATTATGTTATGGTTTTGTGTACAATAAAGAATTAAAGAATTTAATTTTATTTAGAGGCATCTTCTTGATTTTTTCTATCGTACTAAATTAGCTGTATTATTTTTTGAATACACTATCTATCTAGCATTTATGCTGAAGAATAACATAAATTTTTAGGAATCTGTTTACCGCATTGGATTATATATTTTTGCTCATTACAACCCTCGTTATTAGCTCCAGCAGTCCTCTCAACGTGGAGAACAAGAGAACTAACACGAAAATGTACGATGTTGACAGATTTTTGACATTTCCTCCTTTAGAACTTTTGCCGCCATAGACTTAAAGAATTGATTGAGCAGTACCTTTATAAAATATCCACCTTATAGAAGTCAAAGAGACGCGACGCTGTAGCTAATATTAATCTGTTTTCTGTAGGGGCCTGACCACAGTGTGGCGCTTAACTTCGGTACGATACCGCATCGTTAAGGTATACGGTGCCGCGAAGCGTAAATGCGCGACAAGACGACGTCGCAAAACCCTGATCATGACCAAAAGACTGATCGCGTAAACGTTTAACGACGTAAAACCTGAACCAACACGGTGTCGTGATACGACGCGGCACCGTGTCGTGCATCCGCTCAACACGGCTAGGCACCAAAGAGAATTAAACCGTATTTCTGCACGACGCATTAAAGTGTCGCAGACAGGTTAACCTTAACGACTCGTACCGTGGTAATGTGACCAAGTTCTACTTGGTCACATTACCACGGTACGGAGTCGTGGAGACACTGCAAGTCCAGGAAGTGGCCCAATCAAAATTGTAGAAAAGGCCGAAACGATGGCCCTCTATCACAGTTTTCTGTCCGAATTCACTTTACGTCTGGGTAGGAAACGCTCAATCTATTCTTCACATCTAAGTATGCCGCCATAATTTCCATTTTGATCCGTGACACGTGACAGCTGATAGTTCAACAAAAAAATCACAAGACCGTGCCAAATGTGCCTACCGCTTTATACTCGGTACGTGTACGTACAGACACGATCTTACTCGTAAATATAATCGATCCGAGCGTGCAAAATCGATTAAGTCTTTATCGATTCAGCATCGAAGTAGGACGATGAAGTAATCGATTCAGATTGTTTTGTGGCATTTACAATTTGTCTTGATGTATAAAATGGGTTTCGTACAAAAAGCTAGCGAGTTAGAGTTGGGCTTGTGGAGAATTGATTAACCATTATTTACAGCTATTTTAGTCAATGTTTTTCTTTAGAACAGGTTAAAAGTAACTGCCAATAACATTACTGATATTTATGTGTTTACTTGTGGTTTTATTTGAGTACCTTATATTCTACAAAAACTTACCAATACCTAGTGGTTTCACATCTAGAAAAAAATATGTAATGATCGGAAAAGCTTTTTATGACATTTCACCTTTATCAACAATTGATTATCTTTATCATCTATCTTTAAATACAAAAGAAAGTCGTGTTAGTTACACTATTTATAACTCAAGAACGGCTGAACCGATTTGGCTGAAAGTTGGTGGGGAGGTAGCTTAAAACCAGGAGACGGACATAGGATACTTTTTTTTTTGATTAGGGTAGAGTAGGGTAGAGTATGGTAGAGTAGGGTAGAGTAGGGTAGAGTAGGGTAGAGTAGGGTAGAGTAGGGTAGAGTAGGGTAGAGTAGGGTAGAGTAGGGTAGAGTAGGGTAGAGTAGGGTAGAGTAGGGTAGAGTAGGGTAGAGTAGGATAGAGTAGGGTAGACTAGGATATAGTAGTCAGTTGACGGGAGCGAAGCCGCGGGCAAAAGCTAGTATAATATAAAAGAAGAAACTGACTGACGACGCACAGCCGAAACTACTGGGACTAGGAGCGTGAAATTTTGCACAAAGCTCCCTTTGGGATGTAAGCGAGCACTAAGAAGGGGTTTTTTTTAAATTCAACTTTTAAGGGAGAAATGCGAACAAAAAAATTGATTATCAGAACGTAGCGTGCCGAGAAGGCTGTTTCGATACACTTGGTGCCAAATACTGCAAAAACATAACAATTTGTTACATCTGCATTCTAATGAAAAACGATGTGACTGTATGTTACCTATATTAAATACTTTAGACTGGCTAATTGCATACAAACCATGCGAAACCAAAGAAAAAACATTCTAAATAAAATAATGACATAACAACCTTATCATCGCGCGGGTTAACGAGACCGCAAACGGGTTACCTGGCTAGTGCTTTTAACCTGTCACTGATTTATCCAGCATAGCGATGTTAGAGTCAGTATTATCTCGCTGCTACAGTCAAACGATTTCGACACACCCTGTGTCAGTACCACTTAGGATTCTGTCTTTTTCTGTTAATCATTTGAACATTATTACTGGTTTATTTATTTATGTAGGGCGTACATGCCCCAGTCGGTAACGTGCCCCCTAAAATTATATAGGCAAGTATAAGCAAGCAATGCAAGTTACCCCCACATGCAGGGTCGGGTAGATCGTCGACCCGTGTGCCAAGTTTCATACAAATCCATTCAGTCGTTATGACGTAAAGAGGTAAAACAAACAGACAGAATTACTAACATAAATATTATATTAATACCTAAATATGGATTTGAGTATCATTTTTAAAACAATCAGCAAACGACAATTTTTTTTATTACTTCTTCATTAATTTAAATATCTACATGCATAAATTATATTTTTTAATATTTCAATGAAAAATAAAATAATTTAATAATATAAAAAATTAATAAAAAACAGTAGCCGATCTGTATCGGGAACAGGGTTATTATTATTTATAAATTGAAATTCAAATAATTTCGTTGTTTTACAAAACTGATATAAATTTACTTATTCAATCAAATACTTTTTAGCATAAGTACCTAATCGAAGGTTTAAAGAATCGTTGCTGACCGTACCTAACACATTACTATACAAAGCACATTTGTAGCCACACTTCTAATGACGGCTACCCAATTCTTAACGATCCAAATAAGCATTACCATCAGAATGACAGATCTAGCCGATACATCATGCGAGCCATCAACGATCAGAAGTGATGGCAGCTGCTGCGCCTACGCACCACGTATCGATAAATTAATCATTTTTGGTCGAACCTAGAATCTTGTTTCCGATTATTTTCAAGACTCGACGCTTATTCTGACCTGCTGGGTTACCATGACGTTTAAAGTAAGATTGTTTTATTTTTATTCCATTGTGGGTAAGAGATGGCGCTAGACAACTTGTATAGCTCTGTCTCTTACCCACACTGAAATAAGAATGAAACAATCTTACTTTGAACGTCATGGTAACCTCCTTGGTGTTGCTGATCAATCTCGCGATCTCTGTCGGTCACTTGAATGCCCTTTTCGCACTCTGTCCTCCCAGCCTCTTCTGTTCCAGTATTAACTGAAGTTACTGTGAACACGTTCTAATACCTGGATGTGTAGTGTGTGGTACGATTATTATTTTTAATAAAACAACTAATGACATAGTTACGTTTGACCTACGAATAAAAAATTCTTAGTAATGCCACAAAAGTTATTCCTTTTGAGCAAGTGCGAAACATTTTCAATAGGCGTAAAATAAAACTTATTCACACGTTTCCGATTGGTAGATATTATTATTTATAACCCCTGATGAAAATTCAAAATTTTGATTAGAAAAATATAGATATCGATACTTACATTGAAAAGTCGATAATTTTTCGACAAAGATATCGATACTTACATTGAAAAGTCGATAATTTTTCGACAACTCTAGCGCTCCCTAGTAATACGTGCGTGATCAATCAACACGGCTTAAATCAACATCAGAAAAAATGCACCGCTCTGTGTCTTGGGATATTTGGACTAACTCGTAATTAACTTCATTGATGTGCTTTGCTTTATGATTATTTGTGGTTTTGTTTATTGTGATACCAAGTAATCCAATAACTTCTCCCGCTCTGGGTGGAGCGAACAGAGTGTAAGAGTTTTACTGACTAGAACCTACCCATGTTCCTTTAGTAACCGCTGGGAATACAGCAAAAGCTGCGATAACTTTTTCGAACAATCGACACAGGTGGTTTTTAGTAAGTAAAAGTATGACATTCCCTCTCGCCCACTCAGTGTGAAAGCAATTATTGATGATTAACTAACAAAAAATAATCACATGCACACGCCCACCGGGCAAAGGATTTTTTTTTTACTTACATCGGTAGGAAACCTGCAGGACTTTCTGAAGCTTGAACCTTCTCTAGTTAGTCATTGGTGTACCTATAATTTATACAATTTCTTTAAAGTATTACCAATATTTTATTCAAAGAGATAGTTACAGGCTTTCTCTAAGTGTGTCAGTTGACACCATTTTGGCTAACGGATAAATTTGATGGTTATCTCGCCTCGGTCACGCCATGACGGTTTTCTAAGCTTAATCACGGCTAATAGGGCCAAGACGCCACAATAGTGGGCGGAACACCTTCATTAAACGTACAAGTTGAGAGGTTCAAACATTCTAAAGTACAAAATAAATACCGAGTTGGCCCTGAAGATTCCTTGGGTCTTAACCAGGTTGCAGAGCAAATATAAGCGTTGTATGTGTTCACACACTCATCATGTCTGTGGGAATGCGTTGGTTTCAAGTGTGATCAAGTTGGCAGTAGTTTACCACGGTCTTCTTCATTTTGAATCGATGGTAAACTCCTTAAACTGTTTAGGCCCAGTTGGCTTTTTACTCGCCCTTTCTGCGCTCGGGCTGCGAATTGTTCGAAGGAGTTACCGTAGCCCTGGCAGGCATCGGCCTTAACAGGTCTCTACCATTTTGCTGACATCCAGGCGCGCGTGGAACACAACGCATCGTTGACCTGGGCTTGGTCCTTGCGGAACAGCCGTACGGTAGCTGCCCATGGAATAACATTCGCAAACCCATGCCTATCATATGGTGGCCGGTAGTCATCTTGCCACGCGCGACGCCGTAGACATCTCCGGCAAAGGGTGCCCCCCTTTGCCGGCGTGGCTAACTTAACTGCAGCATCGGTGGAACCCATTTACCATGGTGACATAGAGCGAGCTGGTGAAAACTGTCTTCGAATTATTGAAACCAGTACAGAGGTACTACCACGACCTCTTAACCCAATTCATTTGACGACTAATTAAACTATTAAGGGACTGTTAAAGGGATGGAGCTATAAGAGTGTATAACTACATCCCTCTTTCTGGCTCGCTGTTCCCCTTTGACATTTTTATGATTGCATCTTTTTATTTTATTCTATTTTTTGAACCGCCTGTACTGTCGCCGGTTAAGATTTTTATTTCAATGTCCTTTATTCCATCTTTCTGAAAATTGAAGTAAAGTGTCAACCCTAGTACAGATACCATCGCGTTTTAATAATCTTGTAGCGGCGCAAACGCACAAAAATGTTGATTGTCCGTTTTATTAACTCTTTTATTGGAGCTTTAGCTACAAAATTGAAATTTTATTACTAAACTTATTGCTTCATTTTAGAAAGACGTCAAAATATGTTCTTGATTAGATCATGTTCTTGGAATATTATCGGGCATGACATCGGGTGTGATTGACCGTATTCCTTGGTATCAAATCGGGCATGATGTTAAGTGTGACTGACCGTTTTCCTTACCTTACCTTATCTTTATCGTTTTTTCTTACTCTCCAGATTAGTTTTATTCACAAGAGTCAAACCAAAGGTGTATACCCCATTGGGTTAAGGGCCTTATTTCCCATAACCTGACAATAACGGAAAGGACTATTATTAATTAAGACGAATTTATTTTTAACTAGTTTATACACCCCTATTTTATGATTAGTACAAAAAAAATGGGGCTCTATCCGTACCCGTTATTAATCATATTTTTGTAGTCAAAAGTAAAAAAAAACGAAATACCAAAATTGTTCATGAAAATGTGTCATAATTGGTAAATTCATTATAGAATCAATCATTCCTAACAATTGCTACTAGAAAATACTACGCGCAGTATTTTTCCATTTTGATCGTCATTTATTAATACAATATTTCCAGAAATTGAGTGACATTTTGGAATATAAACAAACGCTAATAACTTTGCTGTTTATGAATACCTATTATTTATTGAGACTTAACTTAAATAATAACAAGACCTTTTCTAATAAGCCCTTTAAGTACTAACTAAAAATTAGTGGTATATCTTTCATTAAAATCAATTCTGCAATTTAACCGTGAAAGCGTAACAGAGATAGTTCATATTTATAACATTAGCACGGATTACTTTGACAAGTTTTTCACCTTGTTTTGATGAATTTTGTACGAGATGAGAGGATACTTTATTCTGCTTCGGGATTCTTTCAAAGAGTTTCTTAGACCGCAAACGGAAATTGATGGAACACAGGTAGGTTTTAGTCTGTAAAAGTCTGACACGTCTTCTCGCTTCACCTAGAGCTGGACAATCTATTTGATGATTTCTCACTTCAAAAAAGGATACTTTATCTCGGAAGTATACCGTTCACTTGAATTAATTTCAAAACCGCTGTCAGAAACTGAAAAATTATAAAAAAAACTCACGGCTCAAATCTAACTGCAACAGTGGCGCTTGTAGACCAACCAATTAATAAGCATTTACTTAAGCCATAAAATTGTCTGCCCACACCCCCAGGCATCGTACACAAGTTAATAATAATATTCAGCCTTAATTAGACATCCTACTTTCTCAGTCGCGTTCCAGCAATGGATTAATACTGAGTCTGGATCAAATGTAAATCATTGTTGGAGTGACAACCATTTCCTGCACTGAACGACAATGTCAGCGTGAAACGGAACTGTTGTGATGTTGGAGTATTATTAAACAAGCTGACATAGAAATATAAACGTTTTTTACACTTTTTTTTCAAACTTCCGTAATATTATCTAGTCTACTTTAATTATTTTTTATGTTTTCCATTTACCACCCGCCGCGCTGCCTCAGCTAATAGTGCAATATTAACAGAACTTGAAAAGGAAGATATTCATAATCCGGTTGTATTTTATAAGATATCGTTGAACAAGATACAAAAAAAAAAACATTTAGATGGCTTGAATACTTCCTCTTTTTTTGGAAGTCGGTTAAAAAATCGGTCCCAGAGTTTAAGTTAAGGCGCGGTTCAATTACATCGATTACAACAATATATTCATGTAAGAAAGGTTATGTTTAGGTCTGGTTTACAGAGTAGCATAAAGAACATAATAAACTACGTGCCTATAATGAGCAGCATTTAGTCCAACCTCCATACGTGGATGGTCAATGTCCTTTACCTGGTTCTAAATAGCAATAATAGGTACCCAAAACAAACGGTAGTATGCATTTTTTTTTCATTTTAAGCGAATACTTCTCATCCAAACAAAGTATTATTTCTTTATTTATTTGTGCAATAAAAAAAAAATTAAAAAAAAAATACAACCTTTTTTTTTTTAATTTGATATAAACCAGTGCTTGACTGCGATCCCACCTGATGGTAAGCAGTGATGCAATCATTGATGGTGAGGCGCACTAGTTTATTAAGAGCCTATTCACTCTAGCCTTGAAGGCACCTAAATTATAGTTGGACGGGAAGACCGCAGCAGGCAAATTGTTCCAGTCCTTTGATGTACGCGGTATAAACGACGAAGCGAAACGCTTAGTCCGGACCGTTGAAGTTTCAACAACTTAAGGGTGGATACTCGCCGTACGTCGGGTTGTCCGATGGTAGAAATGAGATGGCGGAATCAAGTCATGCAATTCCCGCGCACACTCTCCAAAATGCAACCTGTAGAATACCGATAGGCTGGCTACCCTGCGCCTGTGCTCGAGGCTTTGTAGTTTGGACTTAACCAAATCTGGATCCCCAATTAGCCTCTTCGCACGCCTTTCCACTGAGTCCAAAGCTGCTAGATGGCATTTTGCAGCACCAGCCCATATGTGACTGCAGTACTCCACACACGATCGGACCTGTGCTTTGTATAACATTAGAAGCTGTCCCGGTGTGAAGTACCGTCGGACCTTTGCAAGAACGCATAGTTTTCTAGCAGCTACCTTGGCTTTGGACTCAATGAACTGCCCAAAATTTAGGTCTGAGGAAATTTCAACTCCCAAGAGCTGAAGGCGGTCGGTGCACTCCAGGGATACATTCCGAAAAGCAGGAGCCAAGGTGAACGGGCTCCTTTTGGCGGTGAACAGACACGCTTGTGTTTTGGTGGCGTTGAATTTTACCAGATTGGTTTCGCCCCACTTGGAGACTGCCTGAAGTGAGACATTCGTACGCTCTACCATAGCCTCTCGTTCGGACCGGATTAGTTCCTTACTAGCCCGAGCACCTGGAAGGTATCTCTCTACAACTGTGCTATCATCTGCATACCCATATATACCGGGCATCAGCAGATCGTTAATATGCAGCAGAAAAAGAGTTGCAGAGAGAACTGACCCCTGAGGAACTCCGGCATTAGTGGTCATGGGCTCAGATGAGCATCCATCGACAACAACTCGGAGAGACCGTTCACTCAGGAAGTCTTTTACCCAGTTAATCAGACCAGGGGAAATGCCGTACGCTGGAAGCTTACTCAGAAGGCTGGCGTGCCATACCCTGTCGAAGGCCTTCGAGACGTTTAAGGAGACAGCAATCGCTTCTCCATTCTTCTCGAGGGCCTCGCCCCACATGTGAGTGGTATACACTAGTAGGTCCCCAGTAGACCGATTGTGGCGAAACCCGTACTGTCGGTCACTGAGGAGATCGTTACCTTCCAGGTATGCCATGAGGCGCGAGTTCAACGTAAAAAAAAAACACTGGAAAGTGCAAAATAACTTTAATTTCGGAAGTCGGTGTTTCTATAATAGTTTTGTCTCTTCGTTATTTAACACCGACTTCCGAAATTAAAGTTATTTTGCACTTTTCAGTTTTTTTTTTTTTACTTTGAAGTCGGTTGTATTTTTTTTTTAAGTTTTTTATTTTACACTTTTTAGTTATGGTACCACTACTAAAAAGTACCCCTCAGCCAAACTTAAATACCTTATAGCCAGAGTGCATCTCATGACAATTCTAATAATCCCAAACACGGATAAATTACATTAATTTATTACAGAGTTCCGGTGCCTAACTTCAGGCTTCATCGTCAGATCAGTTCGATATATTCCCTCTCTACTTTCAGTCAGTCATCGACTACACGTATAAACAAAGCAATTTTACTTGTTACGACGGTTCTGCTGTGATCCTATGAGGAGTTCTGTCCCATATCTTCGAAGATCATGATCAGATCATAACAATATTTCTATGGGACCAACTCGGAAGCATAACCTTTCAATAAAAAAAAAAATTCAAAGTCGGTCCACAATTGACCGAGAAATCGGTGAACATACATAAAAAAAAAAAAAACATACATTCAACCGAACATATAACCTCCTCCTTTTTGAAGTCGGTTAAAAAGAAGAGTAACAACTCAGCACGCACGTAGTCAATAAACCAGCCTTTAGCCCTAGTCCGTAAAAGTCTGACACTATGTCCCTCTCCACCCAAGAGGCGGAGCGGATGTCATAAGATGATTTTCCCAGCGAAAAAAAAAGCCCACCAAAATGTCTTCAATTATAATTATATACTAATAATAAAGCTCCATCGTTAGGGAATCCTCTACATGCAAGTTCCAATGTAGCGCTGCTAAGATGGATGCAGACTTATCTCCCACCTGCTGGATTTGATGAGCAGGGCCGGGTCAGCCGGCTGGTGTGCGTGGGCCTTTTGTCTAGGGTTGCTACGTGAAAGGATGACATTTATATCCCTATCTAGTTTTATAAAAACCATCAGCTGTCTCCACTTGGGTCGTATCTACTAACGAAATTAAGCCAAATAACTTTTTAAGTCAAATATGTCGAAGATTGCAGGCGTGGATCCTCCCCGAGTTATAAGCGATCTGATTTCTTCTCTTTAGGCTGCTCGAATAAATTATGGTTAGCTCTCATAACAGAATATCAGCCTAGGTGTCGAATTCCCTATCGGAGTTTGATACTGTTTCCTGATAGCTACAACCTAGGAGATCTGTAAATCAAGTGTGAATAGTTTACTTCTAGGCAAGCGTGCTCCATCATCATTTGGTCGACGATGGAGCATCGCTTATCATTAAGTGAGATAGTGCTCAAACACGAACCTATCAATAATAAAAAGAATAAAAACTTTTTACAAAAAAAAAAATAACCGACTTCACTAAAAAAAACACTAAAAGGATCAAAATAACTTTAATTTCGGAAGTCAGTGTTTCTCGGTATTGTTTGTTTCTTATTCCTGTTTAACACCGACTTCCGAAATTAAAGTTATTTTGATCCTTTTAGTGTTTTTTTTAGTGAAGTCGGTTATTTTTTTTTTTGTAAAAAGTTTTTATTTCACACTTTTTAGTTGCGATACACTTATAAACAGAGTGCCTATTTCTCATGACAATTCCAATTAACCCAAATACTGCTAGGTTACATTGTTTTATTATAAAGTTCCTGTGTCTACCTTCCTCCTTCCGGCTCCATCATCAGATCAGTTCGATAGTACCTTATAGCCAAAGAGCATCTCATGACAATTCTAATAAGCCCAAACACGGCTAGGATACATTGATTAATTACGGAGTTCCTGTGCCTACCTTCCGGCTCCATCATCAGATCAGTTCGATAGTACCTTATAGCCAAAGTGCATCTCATGACAATTCTAATAAGTCCAAACACGGCTAGGTTACATTGATTAATTACGGAGTTCCATTGCCTACCTTCCGGCTCCATCATCATCATCAGATCACTTCGATGATACCATTTTCAACGTAACTATTCAGAATCATTCATTTATTTGTATTGTCATAGTCGCTTAACTATATCTTCATTGTGATATCTATTTGAGTATGAAGTTCCGTTGACCATTTCTGGTCTTCTTCATCAGTTCCACTTCATCAAATGTTACTTTTTGACTGTAAATGCTTAAGTTCTTGATGAAAATACTAAAATTACCATAGGGTTGCCTATAATTTTTGAGGAGTTCCCTCGATTCCTCATGGATTCCATCATCAGAACTAGATTTCGAAAAAAATGGGACCAATCTGGAAGCATATCATATAAAGGGAAAAAAAAATTTTGCAAATCGGTCCATAAACGACGCAGTTCTGAGGTAACAAACATAAAAAAAAAAAAAAAAAAATACAACCGAATTGATAACCTCCTCCTTTTTTTTGAAGTCGGTTAAAAATTGATTTCCTTGTCCCTTGCGACTTTGGAACAGCTCAGCAACATTCGTGACTTTTGATCCATTCGCGAATGATTCTCAGCCAAAACATTTTTCCCCAGTCAACACCGCATTTCCCCGCTACTTCTGCCCGTCATTATCAGTTCAGTACCTATCACCTTACGTGCTGGAAAACGTGTACGAGGCAGGCAACCTTTCTTTGTAAGATAGTCTAAATGAGCTTATATCTAAGCGTATGTGCTTTAGTACTGATTGAACAGATGTAATTTTTCTCTGGGATTTTTTTTTTGGGATTGATCTGCTCCAGTACGCACTACAACTGTTGTCTTATTTTTTTTTTCTTCTCTTTCTTTTGTTTTATTTTCAATTGTGCTTTTTATTGTTTTTTTTTTTTTACAATTTGACATTATTTTTATTTTATTTTTTTTTCAATTAAATTTTGACATAAGTAAATATTTACTTTACTAAGTATTACATTTTGTAAACTATATAATTCCTTTTATTATTGTGAACGTGAGGACTATGTTGATTGCTTTTTTTTTTCCTTTTCAGTAATTTTAACGTATGTCTGGCTATTTAAGTATTTTCTGCGGCCTACCCAAATGTCCTTTCTTTGGTATTGTTCGTCAAGTCGTTGAGCTCCTTAGTAGTCCTGAGTTGAGCTTTGCGAATACTGACAAATGCTTGCACTGACTGGACAGGTCCACTCAAATCTGTATGGTTCTTTCTTGAAAAGACCATCTCAGACAAATAAATCTGCATGGTTCTCATGTGATTTGACCATTACATATAATTTACTATAAGGACTTTAAAAGAGACTTTGACCCCTGAGTTTATTTCGGTGTTTCTTCTCAGGGTAGTCAGCTAGGAAACACCGGCCTCATCTAGTTTAAAATTACAAAAAAAAATTTGACGTGTAAAAGTGTTTTATAAACCTATTTGCAGAATAAATATCATTTATCATCTGAAATACATTTTTCTTTACAAAATGTTTTTATACTAAATAAATGGTGACTATCACTGGTAGCCCTGGGTGGGTGCTCCCACGCAGCCCTGTAGGGTCTAGGCTACTCAGACTGCGCGGCCTCCGTCATAAAATATATCTATGACTTTAATGCATGCACCTCTCTCTTTATTCACCCACTTGACTCATTGGGTATAGTGCAGTCCGTAATAACCTTAATAACATTAAATTATAATTCACTAGGTTTTTACCGCAACTATGTTCCTGTGGCTTTTGTTACAATGGTTTTTCATGTAGGATAAAATAAGCCGCGGGAAATATGCGGTCTTCCCGTCTGATTATAATTTGGGTCTAAAGTGAATAATCCACTTCTCCATCAACCATTACTTTACCGCTTGCCATCAAGTGGGATCGTAGTCAAGCACTAATTTATATCAATTAAGAAAAAAAATAGGTCTGAACCTTGCAATAATTATTTTATTGATTTTTTCTTGAATCGTATCTAGTAATAACAAAAAAAAAACATTTTACAGAAACTCGTCATGTTAAAAAACGCGTTTATCGATACTAATATTATGAAAAGGGAAGATTTGTATTTGTTATTTTGAATGATGATTTTTGTTCGTAATTAATAAACTCGAAATTGATTGGCGTGTTGTTCTAGTGGTCCTGACTGATATGCCGAAGGCCGTGGGTACGATTCCTACTGAAGACAAATGTTTGTGTGATGAGCACAATCATTTGTTCTGTGTCTGGGTATAATTTATCTATAATATGTATATATTTAGAAATATATAAGTAAGTTTATCAGTTTTCTAGTACTCATAGCACAAGCCCTGCTTAGTTTGGGACTAGATGGCGTTGTGTGATAAGTTGTGGAATATGAAAAAAACTTTATCACTGAGTGACATAGGTTCTATACTTTCCACTTTCACACGGGAGAAGACACTGGCAAAAGGTAGTTTTAATATAATTTATTATATTCTTTATTGTACACCACATAAACAAAAATACAGGACAAACATAATTAAAAATAAGTGTACAATGGGCGGTCTTATCGCACAGGGCCATTAAGTAATTTCTATGTTAGGAAAAAACAATTAACTCTAAATAGTTTGCAGCAATATTTCAATAAAGTGCAAAAAATAAAAATAAAAACAGAATTACCTAATTATTATTTATTTTCACAAAATGAAATGTCGATAAATAATAAAAACGAAATATTTAAATTTTACGTAAAAGAAAATATTAACTGCGAGTGGGTTTAAAAAAATAATATTTAATTTAATATATTTATATTTAATTTAATATCTTAATATCCTATCCAACACTATCAAACGATTTCTTCCAGCACAAGTTATTAGTAATTAAAATACCTGTAGACTTAAATAAAATACGTAAAAATAAAGTAAAATACGTAAAAAATTCAGCTACAGTTCCTATTTATTAAAATATCGTGAAGTTTTATTGATGTTACAGTAAAATTATTAATGTTCTTAATCATAAGTTGATTGCGGCGCCCTAACTGGGACAATGTACTCATTAAGTGAAGCGTTTGTTAACTGTCTTTACATTTGTGCAATGTGAAAATCATCGGACCACTAGACGTACGGCGTTGCGTCATCGGTACATGGTGGACATCCCACCCATACGTACAAAGCGTTTTGGGAACACATTAATAATGCCTACAGCTAAGGAATGGAATTCCCTGCCGGAGTCTGTGTTTCCTGATAGCTACAACCTAGGGGTCTCTAAGTCAAGAGTGAATAGGTTACTTCTAGGCAAGCGTGCTCCATCGTCGACCACATCATCGCTTACCATCAGGTGAGATAGTGGTTAAACGCGAGCCTATCAATAATAATAAAAAAAAGGATAAATCTTCATCTTTGTCCGTCTCTGCTCCCATAATCTGGGGTCGGGTCTCCTCACAATTCTACGCCTAGATAGTCTGCCCTGGATTATAAATTTTGGCAATGGTCTCTCTCGATGTTAGACCACCAGGTTAATGGCGGGTGGCCTTTCCCTCGCTTTTGTTTGGGTATGTAAAAGCGAAATACCACTCACTGATTAATCACGAAATCTTAGAAACTATAACACCTACAAACTTAAAATTTGGCAGGTAGGTTCCTTATAGGGTGTAAATATCCTCTAAGAACGGATTTTACGAAATTCCTCCCCTAAGAGCGTAAAACGGGGGTTAGAAGATTGTATGGAGAAACCTATTTTCACGCGGGTGAAGACGCTGGCGGAAGCTAGTATTTCATAAAAATATTTATAATGCTAGATTTTATCGACAATGTGTGACATCCCTAGTCCTGCGCCTACGCAGTCTAGCGGTCTAGGCCAGTGAGTGCTGTCTTAATAATAAAAACTATGATTTACGTTCTCCGCGCTCATTCACCAACACTCGGTTCTTATCTTATCTCCAATGATTCCTTGTGAGGTAAGATGAATTCCTAGCATTGCTCTATTGTAGACATAACTGTGCTTTTGAAATACATACATTGTATATGATTATCTGGTTTGATACAGTTTTTTATCGTTTGTATAGTCCAATTATGGCTAGATTCTTGTATTGTTGGAACCTGTTTTGGACAACTGCCTTTTGGCCTACGGATTTGAAGATTTGATTTGATTTCTATTTGTAGTTTCATTCAAAATACATATAACTATAAGGTTTAAATATAATTTAATTTAAAATATATAGTTATTTATCGAACCCCTCCCAAACTGCTTCACCGAATTTTATAATACTTTTTATGTATAGTTAGTATTTCTAAATACATACATATTATAGAAAACTTACACCCTGACACAGAACAAATGATTGTGCTCACTACACAAACATTTGTCCTGGGTGGGAATCGAACCCACGACCTCCGGCATAGCAGTCAGGGCCACTGACCACTAGACTAACTAACAGGCCTGTCAAATAGGTAAACTTAAAGTTCTGAAAGAAAGCTCTCAGTATGTTGAAAACCATTAGTGGTAGTAAAGGTTTAATAGTCACGGCCAACTATCGACCAACCCAATTAAAAATTCCGTACTCCAATAAATCGTGGGTGTTCCATACGCCTTTCCCCTCAAGAAATACAAGTGTAATATCCTAACGTTACCATCCATAATACAAACCTATTGCATATAGAACCGTTGTGTGCTTGTCCAAACGTCCGTCCACCGGAACATATAATCCTCTACCAGCCATATTGCGACGCCCACGCGTATTGGAAATGATTTCCATTGAGAACGTTCATTCATAAACTTATAACTAGTGATCGTATTTATAGCCAGATATCTGGCTCACGCACGTCTCAAGTGGCTGCTTGTACTAATTTAAAAGTAAATGGTTAAAATACTGAATCAGCTAGAGGATATTTTATCAGAATAAATACACACAAACACACACAAATAAAAATATTTGTAGAGCCTACAGATAGATGACTATTTCTAGTCATGTCTGTGAACGCACAGCAGTAATCCCTAATGTGGGCTAACGTATTAAAAAGAAAAAAGGAATATTAGAAACAATAATCCTATACGGGTTCCGTTTTTACTTTTGTGGTACGGAACCCTAAAAAACTGGGCAAGTGCAAGTCGGACTCGCGCCTTGAGGGTTCCGTACAAACTTACCTATGTAAACAGTTCAATTTCCGAATGGAGTCGCGAAGATTTTTTCGAATCGCAATTATTTTTTAGTTGTGTCGTAACAACAAATTTACAGTTTTCAGATTTACATACCTACCTATAGCTGTGCTATAAGACCTTGCTTCATGCAAAATTTCAGAATTCTGGGTCCACAAGAAGTACCTTGTGAATTTTGATTTCTTCGAGAGTGTCGAAATATACGTTATTTGTGACATATACGGACATATCTTTTTTTTCGTTAACTTAGAAGTTTGATTTTTTCACAGCTTCAAGGGACCACAGATCTAAGTATATAGTTTTAATTTCAATTCGATACCTCCACGCGTTCCCGTGATAAAGGGTCTTGACAGACAGACAGACAGACAGACGTTTTTTCCTTTTGAGGTACGGAACCCTAAAAAATTACGACGAAAGTTAATCAGCTTAGTAACACAAGCCTATTTATCTCACAGTTTATTCATTTTACTCATCGCGTAATTTAATAGGTAACATAACACTACTAGACAATCTTTGAGCATGCTGCTGACCTTATAATGGGCTTGCAGGGTAATGACTCGTTGCGGCATTGTTCGAAAGAGTTACTGTGGTCTTGATATGCAAAGGGCACCTAAAGGAACACAGGTAGACTAACTCGTAAGTAAGTATGCATTACTCGTAAGCAGTGGTGGCCGCGGGTTCAAACCCAGCCAGGCGCATTACTTTGTGCAATTTATTTTATCACCACTGCTCTCAAAACGGTGAAGGAAAACATCGTGAGGAAACCGGCATGTCTTAGAACCAAAAATTCGAAAACATGTGACATTCACCAACCCGCACTGGGCTCGAGTGGTGGATTACGGCCCATTACATCTCCTAGAGAGAGGAAGCCTGAGTCCCTGCAGTGGGAACATTAAAAAAGGCTGATTATACTATTATGCTATGGATCAATTTGCAAGATTTGATTACAGACAAACAAACATCGGGACAGGTGAAACTAAATAAAAGCTTGTAAAAAAATATATACAACTAGCTCCTGTCAGCGGCTTCGCCCGCGTGAAAATAAATAGGTTTCTCCATACAAACTTTAGACCCCCGTTTCATCCCCATAGGGGGTGAATTTTGAAAAATATAATAATAATAATATTCCACAACTATCACACAACGCCGTCTAGTCCCAAGCTAAGCAGAGCTTGTGTTATGAGTACTAGACAACTGATAAACATACTTATATAGGGTGACTGGTAATTAGTGTACGATACTTAAACACGTGATTGTGCTCATGATAACCAACAACTTTTACTATGGGAACAAACCTGAAATCGCGAAAAAAAATCGGCTGTTCAGTACATTTATGTTTGCCTAATGTACTGAACAGCTGATATTTTTTTCGCGATTTGGGCTTTGCTCCCATAATAAAAATTGTTTGTTATCATGAGCACAATCACGTGTTTAAGTATCGTACACTAATTACCAGTCACCCTATATATTTCTAATTATATACATAATAAAGATAAATTACACCCAGACACAGAACAAATGATTGTGCTCGTCACACAAACATTTGTCCTGGGTGGGAATCGAACCCACGACCTCCGGCATAGCAGTCAGGGCCACTAAGCACTAGACCAACAGGCCAGTCAAAATCCTCTCTTAATGCTCGCCTACGTCACAAAAGGAAACCTTGTGCAAAGGATCATGACCAACGATGTATGGAAATCCGTCTTAAGTTGAAGCACAATAAATGTTTATTTAATATAGACTACGCTTTATATACTATTAAATAAAAGTGTTCATTTTCACACAAACACCCGAGTTTTAAAGTAATTAAACAAAAACGGAGATAACCTACAAATTATGTCTAACCAACTCGCAACTTATAAAATGACCACAGATCACTCATGTAGGTACAAAACAACATTGTTAGTTATCATCCGTCTGTCATCTGGCTTGACAGCTGCATCTGCGTGAGACGAAACACAAAATAAATATTATATTATCGGAACGATAAAATACATATAATATACAGTACGTTATGGTATTACTAATTACTTAGCTATTTAAGATATTGATATCATTTTTGTGATGTTTTTGTCTAAAGGTTCATACTTACGTACAAAGAGTATAGTAATATATAGCTTACGTAACTCGTACAAATGAAGAGAACGAAACGTCAATCTTGACTGGAAATGTACCTAGCAATCGTTAATTTACTGTTTATCTTAAAATCATAATTCCGGATACGAAAACAGAATTCCTGAAGTGAAAAGCTGTAAAAAAATAAGCAAATAATTTCTATATTAATTTGATTTTCGTTCACGCATCTTTGCTAGACTGCTTTTGGTCAATCTCCTTTCATGTTCCTAGTGCCCATAGTTTCGGCTGTGCGTTGATATGTCAGTCAGTCAGTTTCTCCTTTTATTTAGATAGATAACTTAAATCTATGGGTTATTGCACAAATACCGGACTTAAAATAAGATTTTTTTATCGATATTCCATTTGAGTACATCACTACTCAGGCCTAAAGTTACACGTAGGTATTTGTATTGACATCATCTGGCCATAATTAACTTGAGTTTTTTTTTTTATTTAACTTTTTATTGCACGCCTCTAATCGTTGGATTAGCACTTTTTATGGTCAATCAAAGTCTAACAGGGGTGCTCAACAATTTGTTCCTGGTTATCTATGACCACAGTTTACTACACACTAATAACATCACAATAATATAATAAAGGCACAAGTATATTTTATGTTTGAGGCGGGAAATCATACAATGATTTCTCCCTCTCTAGGGTGGAACAAGAGGGCGTGTCAGACTTTTACTGACTAAAACCCAAGTTGCCCTTTACGTTCCAGGGCTTCTTTTTCAAAAAATCCCGAAGCCCTTTCGGGTATCGACCCTGCTGGGCCCCTAAGGTTTTGCTGACATCTGTTTGAGGTGCGCGTGTAACAGGGCTAACCACAAACATTTTATACCAACCAACACTGGGATTACGGCCAATTCCCTCTTCTAAATCAGAGGCCTGAGTCCCAACAGAATCTAGTATAGTCAGCCTTATAATGTTCCCAACATTATAAAGCTGATTTTGGTATATTATATGTATTTATTTGTCACCGGAAAATTGCAAACGCCGTAAGATTGTAAAATATTGCGAGATATTGTAAACTATTTTTTGCTAAATATGACACGGTGAGTTCGGATGTGTTCGGATGTAGTTCCGTATGGTGTTCGGACGTTAAGAATAACACCATCCCATCTCTTCCCGAGGGTGTCGTAAGAGGCGACTAAGGGACATACCAGAGAATGGGCAGCAGCATCCTCTGTACATTACAACAACCAAACTGCGATCGCCAACCCGTCTGCCAAGCGTGGCGATTATGGCAACCCCCCCCAACATGAAAAACAGAATCAAAAAATGGCCCCTAGTGCCCGGCAGCCCGTCTACCCTTGACTCCGGTAGCGGTCAAGGCCACGACGAGGCAAGGGGTGCGAAGAATCTCCGGATGAGATTTGGCTACCCATCTATGAAACGACTCGACCTGGCAACTTTTAACACGCGTACACTGAGGACTGACGAGAAGATCACCGAACTGGAGGAGGAATTGAGCAGGTTGCGATGGAGTATTGTGGGATTGTCTGAAGTCCGAAGACAGGGGGAGGATACGATAATTCTCAAATCCGGTAACCTGCTCTATTTCCGGGAGGGTGACCAGCAGTCCCAGGGTGGTGTCGGGTTTATCGTCCACAAGTCCCTTGTGAACAATGTGGTGAGGATCGAGAGTGTGTCGACCAGGGTGGCGTACCTTATACTCAGAATATCATCAAGATATTCGCTGAAGGTCATACAGGTCTACGCCCCGACCTCGACACATCCCGACGACGAAGTAGAATCCATGTATGAGGATATATCAAGAGCCATGCATGGTTCTAAGACTCACTTCACCGTGGTCATGGGGGACTTTAACGCGAAACTGGGCAAACGAGACGGTGACGAGCTGCGAGTGGGGCAATTTGGATTTGGACGTCGGAATCACCGGGGACACATACTGGCTAGCTTTATGGAGAAGGAGGACCTCTATATGATGAATTCCTTCTTCAAAAAGCGTGAGCATAGAAGGTGGACCTGGCAAAGTCCTGACGGTGCAACTAGAAATGAGATTGACTTCATCCTGTCGACGAAAAAGCAAATATTCAATGATGTCTCTGTGATCAACGCGGTGAAAACTGGAAGTGATCACCGCGTCGTAAGAGGCACATTGAATATTAACATTAAGCTTGAAAGGTCTCGACTGATGAAGTCTACGCTCCGTCCAGCACAGATCCAGATCCAAAACCCCGAGAGCTTTCAGCTCGAACTCCACAATCGTTTCGAGTGCCTAGGAAGCTCCGTGGATGAATATAACGATGGGTTCGTGGAAACTGTCCATACGGTCGGGTCTAAGTTTTTCAAGACTCACCGTACAAATAAAAACAAGAAGCTCTCCGATCCGACCCTCGAGCTAATGAAGAAGAGGCGTGAGATGATTCTGCAGTCTTCAGACGATGCGTGCATATACCGGCAGCTCAATAGACAAATCTCGAAGTCCCTGAAACGTGACCTTCGCCGCTTTAATACCGCAAGGATTAAGGATGCGATTGAGCGGAATAAGGGCTCTAAAGTATTTGCACGAGATCTGTCTATTGGGCAAAGCCAGCTCACGAAACTGAAGACCGACGATGGCAGAGTCATATCCGCCAAATCGGAGCTTCTGGGAGAGATCGAGGCTTTTTATGGACAGTTATACACGTCTATCGCTAAACCCGCTGTAAATCTAGTGAACGACCCAAGAGCTAGATTGACTCGACACTATACCGAAGATATCCCGGACGTCAGCCTGTACGAGATTAGGATGGCTCTGAAGCAGCTGAAAAACAACAAGGCGTCGGGTGAGGACGGAATTACGGCCGAACTCCTGAAGGCGGGTGGAAAACCGGTCCTTAAGGCCCTTCAGAAGCTATTTGATTCCGTCATACTCGAGGGAAAAACGCCACAGGCGTGGAGCAGAGGCGTGGTGGTACTCTTCTTTAAGAAGGGCGATAATGCCCTGCTTAAGAATTATAGGCCCATCTCGCTTCTGAGCCATGTCTACAAGCTGTTTTCCAGAGTCATCACGAATCGTCTCGCGCGCAGGTTCGACGACTTCCAGCCTCCCGAACAAGCCGGATTTCGTAAAGGCTTCAGCACCGTGGACCACATACATACGCTGCGGCAGGTTATACAGAAGACTGAGGAGTATAATCAGCCTCTCTGCTTAGCGTTTGTGGACTACGAGAAAGCCTTTGATTCGATTGAAACTTGGGCTGTACTGCAGTCTCTCCAACGGTGCCAAATTGACTATCGGTATATCGAAGTGCTGAAGTGTTTGTACAAAAACGCCACTATGTCAGTCCGACTACAAGACCAGACCTCGAAACCTATCCTCTTGCAGCGGGGTGTGAGGCAGGGAGACGTTATTTCTCCGAAACTGTTCACGGCAGCAATGGAGGATGTCTTCAAGGTTTTGGAATGGAGAGGGCTAGGCATTAATGTCAATGGCGAGTACATCACTCACCTTCGGTTTGCCGACGACATAGTAGTCATGGCTGAGACTACGGAGGAGCTCAGTATAATGCTTGGTGACCTCAGTAGAGCTTCCGAAAGAGTGGGACTTAAAATGAACATGGACAAAACCAAAGTCATGGTAAACAGCCATGTAGCACCCACTCCTATCAAGGTCGGGGACTCTACACTCGAAGTTGTAGACGAATACGTTTACCTGGGACAGACGGTCCAGTTGGGAAGGTCTAACTTCGAGAAAGAGATCAATCGTCGAATCCGACTCGGCTGGGCAGCGTTCGGGAAGCTGCGCGGTGTCTTCTCGTCCAATATACCACAGTGTCTCAAGACGAAAGTCTATGACCAGTGCGTGTTGCCAGTGATGACATATGGCTCCGAAACGTGGTCGCTTACAATGGGCCTCATTAGAAGGCTTAAAGTCACCCAAAGGGCAATGGAGAGGGCTATGCTCGGAGTTTCCTTGCGTGATCGAATCAGGAATGAGGATATCCGCAGGAGAACCAAGGCTGCCGACATAGCACGAAGAATCGCCAAACTAAAGTGGCAATGGGCAGGGCACATTGCTCGCAGAACAGATGGCCGTTGGGGCCGAAAGGTTCTGGAATGGCGACCACGTACCGGAAGACGTAGCGTTGGAAGGCCTCCTACAAGGTGGACCGATGACTTGGTAACGATTGCGGGAGTCCGATGGATGCGAGACGCACAGGACCGTTCGTTGTGGCGACGCTTGGGGGAGGCCTATGTCCAGCAGTGGACGTCTTTCGGCTGAAATGATGATGATGATGATGATGATGAGTTCGGATGTGATTTGTCGTATACAAAACGATTTCTTCACAATATATCGAGCAATTATACTCTAATAAAGATTATAATCGCTCAATAAAGATTTATTACAATCACACGGACTCTGCAATTTTTCGGTGACATATACATTTTTAATTATTTTTTTTTAAAGATTTATCTTTAAGAAAAATGTTGACGATGTTTTTTCTATCACGAATTTGGTTTGAAAAAACATGTACCTAACGTTGACTCTCTCTGGTCTAGCGAACGCATTATAAGGAGATGGAGGTACATACCTCCTTGTAAGGATCGGCAGTTGACTTGCGATTTAAACGATTCAACCTTGATCTGTCAGAATGACGTGGCTCGTGTAATTTTAGCAATCGCTGGATTCCTATTGATAGATTTGGATGAATAATCGTTGTATGATTGATTTGGAGCTGTTTTATGTTATCTGTGCATGAATTATGGTTTTTGCTTAGAGAGAAAAAAGGTGCACAAGGATTTTCCTCATTATCTACCCCCCTAATATTTTAGATTTCCATACCCAAAAACTTGCCCAAAAAGTCCAAACCGTATAATCGATTTCTTTTTTTGTTTCTATCCACTTTGCTCGGGGTTGGAATAGTAAATTTTGATACAAGTGCAGAAACATTGTCATTGCGACCGAGGCGGAATTCGCACGAGCCGTAGGCGAGTGTGTTATAGAGCCGAAGGCTGCAGTGACAAATTTGCACGTGTATCAAACGACTTTTTTCAATACACTTGCGAAGAAATTAATAAACGGGGGTTAAAACCGGCGACTAGTGGGGGTCGACGCACGCCCAGCCTGATACGATACATGTAATAACATTGTGGCGGGGAAGAGCACGCGCACTTTTCTGCACTAGTGTGGAAAACAGTCTATTGCATGCCTAAAAGCGGTGGGATAAGAGCGGGTTTTCGAGTAAGTGTATTGAAAAATGATTTGAGGTAAGTAGTGTTTCAAAGGGAATTGAAGGCTATGAAGCCTGAACTTTTCCCAGCAGTGGGATAGATAGGTTAATTTAAAAAAAAAACAAAGTTAATGTTTGAAATGAGAACACAATGGATCTTGAAAAATAATCTTATCTGTTTTTTTATAAACCGATTATTATCATTACTTTTTGGTCAACCTAGTATGATGTTTGTAAGTAATTTTTATTTTTATTCAAGTAAATATCATTTGGTAAACAAAAAAGTTGAAAGCTAACCAAATCGCAGTCAAAAGTTATTTACCCAAGAATTTCCACAACACAGGAATGCAGGATAATTCGAAAGTCACTGCGGTTTTTCACTCAATAAAAGTCTGACAATCCCTCTCACTCCACCCAGAGCGGGAGAAATAATTTCTTCCCACTGCCTCCCAAAAAAAAGTTCCACAACACATATTTATGAGCCTTCTGCATCTTCGTATCTTTAAAGGCATGCTATATTATCGCTGCCGTTTCCATGGCAACGACTTGTGCGCTCGCGGCTACTTCCAAGTCTATGCATTCTTGTGAGTGAATGGCTGAATGGAACGCTTGTGAGTGAACGATAGCCCTCGTAAACAATTGTATTGGACTGTACTTATTATAACAAATACTGGAGTATTATTAGGGTTGTCTAACATATTACATAAGAAAGACCACCGAGATTTATGTATGTTCCCAAAATAATTAAATTGACTCGACTGGCCTGTTGGTTAGTGTCCCTGACTGCTATGCCGGAGATCGTGGGTTCGATTCCCACCCAGGACAAATGTTTGTGTGATGAGCACGATCATTTGTTCTGTGTCTGGGTGTAATTTATCTATAAAATGTATATATTTAGAAATATATAAGTATGTTTATCAGTTGTCTAGTACTCATAACACAAGCTCTGCTTAGCTTGGGACTAGCCGGCGTTGTGTGATAGTTGTGGAATATTATATTATAATTATATTAATTAAATGTCCTAGGGTAGATAATTTGTCCGCTTTGGAAACAGTCATGTATATAGTACAGTACATGGCTTTACATAACGAGAAATGCACTAGTTTGTGACATTCTTTATGTACTAGGCTTCGGTTGTGATTTTAAATAATATTAGTGCTCCCCCGCAGGTTTATCCGCGTCTTTGGTCTCTGTCTTTGGTCTTATATTCCTTATTCTACTTCTATAGGTCTAAATTCTCGATAAATAGGCTTTTTTTTGGGCGGGGCGGGAGGGCGTGTCAGACTTTTACTGACTAACCCACTCCTGTTCCTTCTTTGCTTTCGTTCCAGAGCCCTGGGGTTCACTTTCGCACAACCCATGGCCCCAGTTGGCTTCGACCACATGACCACAGAACAGATAATTTATCTGTTCTGTGGCTTCAACCCTGCTGGGCCCCTACGGTTTTGCTGACATCTCCTTGAGGCGTGCGTGGAACACTACGCGCCGTCGATGACTTGGGCTCGGTCCAGACGGTTACCGGAAGGTCGGACCGTGAGCTACCCATTACTCGCCGTTTTCGAAACTGGTTTCTAATAACTGGTCTCCAAAGTGGCCGAAGGGTATTTGTTCTGTGTCTGGGTGTAATTTATCTATAATATACGTATGAATTTAGAAGTATATAAGTATGTTTATCAGTTGTCTAGTACTCATAGCACAAGCTCTGCTTATTTTGGGACTAGATGGCGTTGTGTGATAGTTGTGGAATATTATTATAAGTAAAAAAAAAACCTGTGTACCAGAGCCAGCCCTAATCGCTGCTGCAGTAAACTCGGTCCAGAACCTGCATTGGTCTAAGTTATTCACGTTACAAAGTGTTCTAAGGATAATAGATATTGACTCTTGTAAGCCGCACTAAACTGTAAACTCTATTTACCTTCCTCTAATACGTGTCGTGGGTTTAGTTTATGGTTCTAAAGGCGAATAAATAATGTCAAGGTATAAAGCCTTTGCTTAAAGTGAATGGAGAAAAATTTAAAGTGTGTTAAGTGTCTCAACATTTTAGAGATGAATTATTTCCGTAGTGTTGCATTGTATACCTTTCAAGTATTACATAAGTATTAAATGAAACTGGGGGCGGGAAGGGTCTTTGCTTTCCTTATCTATATATATATATATATATATAAAGAAACTGACTGACTGACATATCAACGCACAGCCGAAAGTACTGGGACTAGGAGCGTGAAATTTTGCACAAGGCTTCCTTTTATGACGTAGGCGAGCACTAAGAAGGGATTTTCTAGAATTATAGATTTTCTAGAATCTTGTTGTACGCTGCACCGTTCGGGCGTCTTTATGTCAACACCGCCACCGGCCCACGCTGAAAACCAGCGCTGTGAGCTCATCGCATAATGCGTGAGGCCACAGCTTTATGCTGAGCGTTCGGCCGTTTTGCGCGGATGTGACGCATATCTTCCCTATTTAATTGATAATGTTTGTTAGCTAGTTTTAAGATTGCCTCATTTCGCGCGAATAAACAGTTTTTCTTTCTTTATTTCTATTTTAGGAAATTCAACTTTTAAGGGGGTCAAACGAGGTTTCAAAAATTTGTATGGAGAAATCTACTTTCATGCGAGGGCAGCTGCTTTCAGAAGCTAGTTCTGAATGTTCTGATAATATGGGATGGGGGGGGGGAGGGTTATATGGTGATTACGTCAGCAATTATTGTGAATTTATCTTTTCTGATTTTCTACAAATATTTGCGTAAGCATAGGAGATGGTTAGAGTGGGTGAAATGAGAGTTTTACTTACTTTTACTGGCAAGAGGGAGGGGTGGGTATAAAGATTGTTAAAATTTAGTATAAGTAATACTCACTTAAAAGATTTTTTTTATATTTTCTGCATTGTATAACACATGAACAAAGTGTTTTTATCAATATCAGACTCTAAGAAAGTGCTATAGACTTCTATAAAAGTGCTAAAGGACGCCATTCTTAGTTTTAACAAATCCTATAACGTATAATAATAAGTTAGAGTTTAATTACTTATTAGTATTTTATGCTAGATTGTAATCAATTATTAAGAAATTTTTTCTTAATAATAAAGGGGGAAAAAATCATCGTAAATGCCATAATAAAAGTCGTTCATATTTATAAAGTTCTTTCATCCCTGAAAGTTAGCCAATAAAACAAAAAATGACAATAATTGTTATATCAAATTAAAGTAACAGGTAAAACTTCACAGACGATGCCCGTGCCTCCTGTGAAGTTACGCTTGTTATTTTTATTTAAAATCGTCACTGCTGGACATAGGCCTCCCCCAAGTGACGCCACAATGAACGGTCCTGTGCGTGTCGCATCCATCAGACTCCCGCAACCGTTACCAAGTCATCGGTCCACCTTGTAGGAGGCCTTCCAACGCTACGTCTTCCGCACTACAATAATTACTTAAAAAAAAAACAATAAGAATCGCTAAAATTGAAAGTGACTTTAAATCTACGTAATGGATTGCGGTACACCTGAACTTATGGCCTCTCCTCGCAATACCAATCTATAATCGAATTGGTTGCCACAGTTCAATGACCGCACTAAAAATACTAAGATCTCAAATTACAGGCACTAATAACAGTTAGCTCTTAATTCAAACAATGCGAAGCTAAACAATGCTGCGCCTGCGCGCCCGGTGTGAAACACAAGTCGCGGACATGCGCAGAAGACCTAGTCTGAAAGAAATCTCTGTAAGATATACATACATATATGTAGGTAAATTGGAGTAAACACTAATAATAATAATACTCCACAACTTTCACACAACGCCATCTAGTCCCAAACTAAGCAGAGCTTGTGTTATGAGTACCTACTAGTTACGAAGCTCCTTTTCCACTCGCCTATCGTCAACATCGAGCATAGTTTAAAAGCTTGTTGCTTCATCTAACGCAATCCAACGCGATGTTTGATGAAGAGGCAATGCAAAAAAAGATAGATAACGCCTGAAAACTCTGTTGGCATTCGGTAATTCCGTGATTTACTCGAATATTTCACAATACTTGTTCCAGGAAATACGTGTTTTTTTAAACCCATAAAAGTTTCTGAAAAAAATTTTCGTCATTCAGAATCTTGACAAGATACTGTGTTTCCAAAATATCTAATGAAAAATGTGTAAAAACGTCATAATCGCGTAAGAGCGGTTGTATGAAAAACAGTGAAAATGTATGTGGAGTTGCATCCCCTTTACTGATAAACATACTTCTAAATATATCATTATACATAAATTACACCCAGACACAGAAAAATGATCGTGTTTTTCACACAAACATTTGTCCTGGGTGGGAATTATATTTCTATGGTGGGAATCAAACCCACGACCTCCGGCATAGCAGTCGGAGCTCTAACCACTAGACGAACGGGCCAGTCAAATAATTTACTTCACACTTGTTGATAGTGTGGTGGCTGTGAATAAAGAATTTGCATTAAAAAAAAATATTTGTTATGTAACTAGTTTAACAATAAATATACATTAGAGTACTGATGGTGAAAACAATATCAAAATTGGTAGGAAAATAAACGAGCTACAAAAATTTTAAACAAATACCTATATCTGTCTCTCTCGCAAAGAAACCGTTTCCTATGTCGGACTTCTCTTTAATAATAGCAGCTTTGGAGCTTTATAACTGTATTGTTGATGAAGATATTTTTGTTTTCATGTTGTTTACCAAAGCTAAAAAATATTTAACCTCTCTCTTTGCCTAGCCATATCCCATTTAATTTGGGGTCGGCCCTCCTCGTCATGTTTCGTCAGACTTTTGAAAATAAAAATAATATAGCAAAAAACTATGCACACATATTCCTTAATCATTAGCGACCAATAAGTTCTTGTTACGTACGAACATTGTGCCAAGTGTTGCAACTTTTTCGGTACTGAGGCTGACATAATGAAATTAATGAAATATAAAAAAAGTACCTTCAGAAAAAAACCACAGGAATCACGGTGGTTGTCAATTTGTTTCATATTACAGTGTTTTCTGATCCTGCCATGAAACAATGGAACTTTTGTACATTTCTATGATATGGTCAATATCGCTTCCGACCCGCCAGTCACGATTCAAGTTACTGCATTCCCGGACCTAATAGTGATGGGAATATTCACACCAAAATGTCACTAAAATAACCGTTGCATAATTAATAACTCAAAAAGAATAAACACTGCCTAGAACCCACAGTGTTCACGTACTACTAATGAAAAAATAATTAAGAAAGTACTATAAGAGCTCCATTAAATTACATCGACGAGAGCGACGAATCAATTTAAGTTTTTTTTTTGCTTATGGTACAAAAAGAAATACTAGCTGGGGCCAGCGGCTTCGCCCGCATGATAGTAAAAAAATATCCCAAGAGAACATACTTACTTCCAGGATAAAAATCCTATGTGCAGGATATATTCTAACCGTGTACCAAGTTTCATTGAAACTTGTTCAGCCGTTCGATCGTGAAGAAGTAACCAACAAAGACACACACACTCATTAATTTTCACCTTTATAATATTAGTTTGTTGTCATTTCCGGGCCGTTACTTTTGTTAATAACCTTAAGTTAAACTAAGGCCTCATCATTCAGCATCTAAGGTAGTGATCGTAGAATTTACCTATTCGTCTTTTCTCTCTCTTTTATTGCACCTACCTACTACTACTACTAGTTTGGTCACTACAATAATAATATATATGTATATATATATATATTATATTAAATATATATGTATGTGTATTTTAATTATATGTATAAGTACCTTTTTGTTTTACTCCTGTTTTTCGCATATAATTTTCTTTTTATGCACCTAACATATTGTCTCTTCACCACCCTAGGTTGGCTGGTAGAGAATGCCTCAGGCATTAAGTCCGCCTTTGTACACATAAATAAATAAATAAATATAATTTGTCTGATTAATGAAATATAACTTTGTAATAGTTACCTTAATAACATATTTAAAATCAGACATGTAAAAATAAGTAAAGTTTATTTACTTTTTGTGGAGCTTTAAAGCGTCTGACAGAAGTTTTTGTCCATGCAATGGAAAGTGTCTGACACTTATGATATTACTTTAGAATAATATTCTACAAAACATCTATAAAATTTAAGTTAAGTAACTCGTTATTTTTAGTTCCCTTTCTCACCTCGTACCTGCCAAAGTTCCCCAAGGGGGAGCTCCACAAGTACACAGGTATTCAAAGCACATGAGACGCTACTGAGAACCTAAGGTTTCATCCATGTGAAAATAAGTTATGTCTGACAGCTCTGGGATCTTAGTATATAAGGCATTAAGTCCGCCGCTGTACTTTTGTGCGTAAAGTGTTTAATAAATAAAAGCACGCGCCTAAGTTAGATGTATAGAGGAGTGAATATCTCACTTCTCCACCACGCCACGAGGCCCACGGACGGAGGACTAGTACTAAGCCATGGCAGCGGAAGTCACACCGCATCCTTAACGTCAGCTGGGTTGGTACCAGTACGAATCTGACAAACCCAAAAAGGTGCAATACAAAAAAACAGGCAACTCAAAAACTGACATAAGACGTCTTTTTTGATAAACAGTCAGTCAGTCATTTTGGTATTTTGTCGTAGCGTAACCGTGTAGTCTACATTATCATTGTTTTACATAAAAAGTTTTTTATCGATAGAATCCTGATGTGAAGACGTCCCAACACTATCCACTAGAGTTAGCTCTGCAAATAGTGTTAACACGCGATACTCGGTACACACTCCAGGCTTCATCATAACGATATAATATTATACGTCGAGGATACACGGTATACTCTCACGGTTAAGTCGCTTCTCCATAGCGAGATGGATGTATTGGACTGTTGGTGCAAGGAGAGGGCTGGCTATGTTAGCTGTGCGAGTTATTGTTACGTTAACGCAGTGGCAACGGTTACTGCATTTGGCTCTCTGATTGGTTAAGAACTTTTTTTTTGTAGGTGGGAAAATCATCTAATGACATCTCTTGCTCTTGGGCGGATCGAGAGGGTGTGTCAGACTTTTACTGACTAAAAATCCACTCCTGTTCCTTCGTTGCCTTTCATACCAGGGCCGAGTCTTCTTTTCAGAAGCAGACCATTGGCCCCAGTCGGCTTCGACCCTGCTAGGCCCCTACGGTTTGCTGACATCTCCTTGAGGCGCGCGTGGACCGTCGACGACTTGGGCTCGGTCCGGACGGTTACCGGACGGTCGGACAGCAAGCTACCCATTGCTTGCCACCCGCAAGCCCGCGCCTACGGTGGCCGGAAATCGGGATCGGGATCCCAGTGGCTGGGGCGTGAGAGCCGCGCCCTCGCGCGTGCACGTTCGGCCTCATCCTTTGCAGCATTACTGCTTCGCAGAAGGATGCAACCGCCTGCCACTCCTCCTCGCTTCGGAACATGGCCTGTACCAAGACCCGGCGCGAGAGATCGTTGCCGCCGATCTCCTCCACGAGGGCACGGCGGTGCTCTGCCAAGGCGGGGCACACCTCTACCGTGTGCTCCACCTTGTTGGTTAAGAGTTTGAAGCGGACCAATCGGAGCACCAAATGTCAAAAACGTGTCGATTGCGTTGACGAAAAACAAATTCGCACAAGGCACTCTGTCTGCAAGCTGAGCATTCATGCGTAATGTAGCAGTAGCGAGCAGTGGAAGCGAAGCTTGTCGTGCTTAGTTTAGCCGTGGGCTGCTACAGCGGTGCCTTGCCTGCCAGGGTTGCAGGTATTCAAAAGAGTTACCGCGGCCATGGGCAATGCAAAGAGCAACTGAAAGAATACGGGTGGCTTTCATTCAGTAAGTCTGACACTCCATCTCGCTCCGCTTTCGAGCGACAGAAGTTATTTCATGATTTCCCAACGTCAAAAAAAAAACAAAACCACCACAGTGCACCGTGCTCATCTCCTCGTGCATATCTGATAGAATTCGCTACGCATACTGGCACCGCTCAGCTTGACAAGCTTTCAAAGCTTCACCACACATCTCCGCACAGCTTTGGTGTAAACATTCCACATACTCGCACCGCTTAGCTCTTCTTTGGTGGAAAGTACTCTTATTCCTCACAGCAGGAACGCAATTTGAACGATATGTACTTCAGTATTCCGCCTACGGGCCTCTCTGCTTAGTGACCGGATTACTTCGGACCTATTGTTGACGACGTAGATGATAGATTGACGCATTCGACGTAGAAAGTGATAATGAGAGTCTGTGTGGAGACAGAATTATGTTTATAAAAAATATTGAGCCATTCTGATTGCTCTAGTTATTTTGACTGCGCCGCACTGACAATGTGGAAGGGTGTCGTATAAACCCACTCTTCGGTCCTATGTTTCCTGACTTTTAAAACATAATGTAAGTAATGAGTAAGGTTCTACTGTTTTATAATCGCGCTGATGGTTTCTGTAATGGAATGATAGATGTGTAACTTTTTTATAAATTCGGTGTTTTCTAGCAATCCAATTATTGTTTTATAATTTGGGTGTTAAACCCACTTCTTCTTCTTTGTTCCCTGCTTCCATTTTTTGGGATCGCGTCTCTTCATTTCCCTGTTCCAAGTGGCTTTGTCTTGGGTTGTCAGTTCTGGCAATTCGGCTCGCTTGAGGTCCCTCTCTATATTGAAATACCAGGTCGATGGCAGGCGGCCTCTACCTCTTATTGGTTTTAATACACCTTCCTGAACAGTGGTAGCCGATTGGTTACGGCCCCGACTTGTAGATTGCGGGTTCAAACCCAGCCAGGCGCATTACTTTTTATAATTTATTTCATCAACACTGCTCTCAAAACGGTAAAGGAAAACATTGTGAGGAAACCGGCATGTCCTAGAACCAAAAATTCGAAGACATGTGACATCCACCAAACCGCACTGGGCCCAAGTGGTGGATTACGGCCCATTCCCTCTCCTAGAGAGGAGGCCCGAGTCCCAACAGTGGGAACATCATAAGACCGACTATGCAGTGCTATACCTACCTGCCTGCTGTATCTGCGTATTCCAAAATAATCAGCATAAATATCGCTCCTTCTGCTGGGGAACAGGTTTCCTCTCTTTCAGAGATAAAATAGACCCAATTTGCTTAGACTATGTATAAAACCTGGAAGCTCGCGTAACTAATAATAATTGAATGTACTTCCAGTCGACCACTAAAGTCTACCTACCCAGAATCTCTGTCTTAGTATTCGACATTGCGTCTACCATAAAATTTACATAACTGTAGCAAAGTAAATAAATATGCAACAGCAAAATGATCGATATGCATAATATTTCCTCGGCCAATGGCTTTCGTTCGAACCATTTTGTTACAAAACAAGAAAATGACAGAAGTTGTAGTGACGCAGGAGAAATGCGCAAATGCAGAAGAGGTCGGTCAGTTGGAGTAGTCAACAAAAATCTATCCTACTTTAACATTAAAGTCCTTCTCTTCTTAACATATTATTTTTACTTAATTATCCGAGCCCCTTGTCACCACTTGACTGAAAAAAGTTGTTTACAGTTCCTGTCTTCCTTTAGCCTTGCTTAGGAGCACACGTCTCACGTAATATTAGTGAAACAAACCTTCCAGTATTTTAAAAAAAGATAGCATAAACATAATAGCATAATCAGCCTTTTAATGTTCCCACTGCTGGGATTCAGGCCTCCTCTCTCTAGGAGAGGGAATGGGCCGTAATCCACCACGCGGGCCCAGTGCGGATTGGTGAATGTTAAATGTCTTCGAATTTTTGGTCCTAGGACATGCCGGTTTCCTCACGATGTTTTCCTTCACCGTTTTGAGAGCAGTGGTGATGAAATAAATTACACAAAGTAATGCGCCTGGCTGGGTTTGAACCCGCGACCTACAACTCGTAAGTCGGGGCCGTTACCACTCGGTCACCGCTGCTCATAAAAAACGATAATAAATTGTTATTATTGATATCCTTAATAAAAACGGAGTTTCTTTTATGTGTCCACCCATTAATGACAATAACAACATGACAATAATATTAATCCTAAACTACAGATCTGTGTAAACTCAACAAAACGTGTGAGAACTCAACAAAATCGATGCTTTCCGTGACATCCTAAGAAAGTGTATGATGATGGTGGACAAGTTTATTCTATTATCCAAGTATCTGCCTAGGAAGATCGCTCGCTCCCTCAGCTCCTCAATTAAACTGAAGAGAGTATTTTTAAGCAAGCAATGAAACCAAATTTCTTCCTGGTTCTTCTGTTCAGATTGAAGTAATAATCTTTAAAGTTACCAGCGAATTTACTTCCGGCATACGCCTACGTTAGATTCGAAAGATGCTTTCAGGGATACCTAATCTAGCAAACCAGCAAAGTGCACCTTTAGGGCTGAAACTGTGTAAAGCGAACGCCAGCGCGGTCCCATACAAAAATGCTCCGAAGTGGGGACCCGCGTAGGCATCCGTCGCAGAGGGCTGAGCCCCGCACCCGTTTTGTTACGTAATATATATTAAGTTCTCCATCGACACGACTACATGCACACCGTTAAAGTTGAACTAGTGACACTACGTAGGTAAAAATCCAGTTTCCGTGGCGGGGGCCGTCCGCGTGAACACACGCGCTTTTTCACGCGACGGGTGCCCGTCACGGGGGTCCACTTCGCAGTTTCGGCCCTTATCGTTTGACTGCACAGGAATTGAAGAGTTTTAAAATTGGTCCACTATCGTTCCAGTGTTTCAGTTTCGATCGCTTGATTAATGTAAGCCTTTTGCCAACCACTTTATTAGCGTCTTTGTAGAGCAAACACAGAATAAATAACTCGCGATTTACGATTTTGAACTATGCTGTGCGCTTAGAGGGTTATTACTGGAGACCTTAAACTGGATATTGTTTGTTACAAGTAATTTTATGGCTTATTTTGCGTCCAGTGTTAGTATTAGGGTTTCGTACTTGATAATGAAATTATGGTACCTTGAATTTTTTGTATATTAAGGCCTACTGTCATGGACGCATAGCTTCAAAGACGCATATTCGTCGTTATACGCTTGGTCCTGCTCACAGCTTACATAGCATACGTAGGTATATATTATGTTAAATATATGTATGTTTATTTTATTTATACATTTGTACTCTTGTTTTTCTTAATAATCTTTTTTTTTTATTCACCTGCCATGTTTTCTCTTCACCACCCTTGGTTAACTACTAGAGAATGCCTAAGGCATTAAAACCGCCTCTGTACCTTTGTGATGCATGAAGTTTTAATAAATAAATAAATTCAAGACTATGAAACTGTCGACGAAGCGGCAAAGACACGACAGCACGACGTTGCCGCATCGTTGACAGAGTGTGAATCACGAATACGCGTCTATGAAGCTACGCGTCCGTGGATAGTGGGCCTAACTTACGCAATATAAGGTTCTCTTGTTGTCTTTCAAACATCCTGACTAGGCTGTTGATCTAGAGGTTATCTACTGCTATTCTGTTGGTCATGAGTTCGATTCCCACCCAAGACAAGTATTTGTTTGAAGAGCACAATCATTTGATTTGTGTCTGGGTGTAATTTTTCTATAATATGTAATTATATAATATAATTCGAAGACATGTGACATCCACCAACCCGCACTGGGCCCGCGTGGTGGATTACGGCCCATTCCCTCTCCTAGAGAGGAGGCCTGAGTCCCAACAGTGGGAACATTATAAGGCCAACTATGCTAATATGTATGTATTAAGAAGTATTTTTATCATTTATACATATAGTACTCATAGCACAAGCTCTGCTTAGTTTGGGACTAGATGGTGTTGTGGGTAATTATTATTATTTTATTATATATCCTGTAAATAACGTTATTGTGTGACTGATTAGGATAGCACGTAAGATATGAAAGATCTAAATCTATATCCGTTTGCACATATTAATGACCCCTTTTTTTGAGGTGGTAAATCATCAAATAACTTCTCTCGCTCTAGGTAGAGCGAGAGGGCGTGTCAGACTTTAACTGACTAAGTCCCTTACTAATCCCGCAGCAATAGCAGGATTGTATAACGACCTCAAAATTACGTGTAGATAATTAAAAGCGTGCTATTAGATATGCAGACAGGAGTCAAAAGTGCAATTGCACTCTACCGATGCTGAAGTCTCTAAAAATTCTTGGTAGAAGAGGCTCACCAGTTCACGACTGATTTAATTTGTAGCATAGAATCTGACTAAAGTATTGAATATAGTAGTTTTAGACCATTGACTTCTTTATTATTATTAGGCCTCCCTCCTTTCTTTCCAACGATCACGGTTACTCGCTTTCTCATTCCGATTCTCAAGGTCGTCCTGCCATCTCCTTCGGAGTCTGCCGCGGTCACGTGTCGCTGTGTCTGGGCACCAATCCTGTGTTTTACGGTTTTATCATTCATGCGGCAGACATGTCCTGCCCAGTCCCATTTAAGTTGGGCAGCTTTTTGAGCCACATCAATAATTTTTGCGATAGAAGTTTTACTAGAAATAAATTTTAGACAGTTTAGCATTGGTAGAGTGCAACTGCACTTTTAACCCCATTTTTTGTAGGTGGGAAAACATCCAATGACATCCCATCGCTCTTGGTTGGGCGAGAGGGCATGTCAGACTTTTACTGATTAAAAACCCACTCCTGTTCGTTCTTTGCCTTCGTCCCAGGACCGAGTTTTCCTTTCAGAATCAAACCCTTGGCCCCAGTAGGCTTCGGCCCTGCTGGGCCACTACGGTTTGCTGACATCTTGAGGCGCGCGTGGAACAGTATGCGCCGTTGACGAGTTGGCCTTGATCCGGACGGTTACCGGACGGTCGGACGGCGAGCTATCCATTGCTCGCCTTCCGCAAGCCCGCGTCTACGGTGGCCGGAATTCGGGGCCAAAAAAAGTTGGGGCGTGAGGGCCGCTCCCTCGCGCGTGCGGCCGCCTCCTTTGCTAACATTACTGCTTCGCAGAAGGAGACGACTGCTGCCACTCCTCCTTGCTTTGGACCATGGCCTGTACCAAGGCCCGGCGCGAGAGATCGTTGTCGCCGATCTCCCCCATGAGGACACGGCGGTGTTCTGCCCAAGCGGGGCACACATCTACCGTGTACTCCACCGTGTCCTGCGGGCGGTCCACACAGTGGTGACACCCGGGCGTTACTTCCGCACGAATCCGGTGCAGGAACTTCCTGAACCCCTGACTGCACCTACATATAAAAAAAAATACCAATTCAACACTTACCTACTCAGTTCGTGTAGTAGTTAACGTTCAGAAAATCGAATGCAGCCTTGTATAAGTTAATTCAAATAAACGGCTCCAGTGGTAATAATATACACAGTTCCTTCTTTAAATGTTTTTAAGTTGGAAAGTACCCAATCTATTGGTCAGCAACCACATCCTAAGTCACAAAAGCGAAAAGTACGCGAACACTATCAGGCATCAACGTAATCAGTTCGATAGTGAGGCTGGAGGAACTGGTTGCGCCACTTACGGATATCACTGCGGACACGCAAACTTAAGGGGATCGGCAGGACGTTAGCTCCAACGCCATGTAAACATACGATTACGGAACTGATTAGGAGAAATTCTAGCTGAGATTTTATTAGAGTATCGTAGTCACGGATATCGATCGTAGTAGTGTTCTTTGCTCGTGACTTTCAAAGTCTTTACACTGACGAATGTAGTGTAAAACGATTCTGAGAGCGAATATATAAACAAGATTCTGGGGTCCTTATTTTTTTGAAGTAGTAAATCATCAAATGACTTCTCTCGCTCTAGGGTGGAGTGAGAGGATGTGTCAGACTTTCACTGACTAAAGCCCGCTATGTCTGTCAGTTGCCATTTGCGTTCCAGGGCTATAGATAAGAGCAAAACAGGACTTATCACTGGAAAAATGTCGTTTAAAAATAAAAAATCTTTTGTAGAAAATATCCGTGATTTCTAAATTATATATATTCACACAACGCCGTCTAGTACCAAGCTAAGCAAAACTTGTGTTATGAGTACTAGACAACTGATAAACATACTTAAATATTTCTAAATACATACATATTATAGATACAGAACAAATGATCGTGCTCATTACACAAACATTTGTCCTGGGTGGGAATCGGACCCACGGCCTCCGGCATAGCAGTCAGGGCCACTAACCACTAGACCAACAGGCCAGTCAAAAGTTTTAAAAACAGATTGGAGAAAACAGTCACAGGAAGATTTTACTTTGTATATTTATTTCATACTCGTTCTGTGGTCTGAGTTATGAATATTCATGTGGATGGATGGAGAGGGAGAGGGAAGCCAAAGAAAAGATGGATGGATTGTGGTAGGACTGGTATGAGAGAAAAGAAACTTAGTGATAGCATGACGGTTGATAAGGCAGAATGGAAGAAAAAAACGTGTTGCGCCGATCCTAAGGGTGTTTTTAATATTGTGCGGATTTCATCAATGCAAAAAACGCGTCCCGCATGCGTATTCCACGAATTAAAATAAATACTTGTATGAAATTGACATTTGCGGGGGTTACGCGTGCGGGTCAATACCGCATGCGTGATCAAAACTGCACGATATTAAAAACACCCTTAGTAACATGGTTCAAGGGCAGGAAGATGGCGATGAAGATAATGACTCTTTCTGTGGTCTATGCAATTATTGATAGACAAAGAGGAATGTAACAATTACTATAAATATGTAGTAAAGCTGAAAACCCAATTCTAGCCATATACAAGCCTTTGCTCAAAACCACACTAAAACAACTTAAGTGCTTATACCTAGACTACCTAGTTAACCTAGATTGAGCTAATTAACAGCTGTGAGCTAAACAGCGTACCGTTGGAACCTAGTTCTAGTGACCCTAAGGTTTAAGTAAATGTGTGTAGTTAAATATTGTGCTCAGGCCCCGTTTCGCTGGGAAGATACCTACTTAGTGTAAAAGCGTGATAAATGTTACACGAACATTGTTTATTATGAGCAGGGTTTCTACATACGAAACTAGTTTTTACCCGTAGCTCCACTCCCGTGCTTTAAAATTACTTAGCATAAGCATAATCAGCCTTTTAGTGTTCCCACTGCTGGGACTCAGGCCTCCTCTCTAGGAGAGGGAATGGGCCGTAATCCACCACGCGGGCCCAGTGCGGGTTGGTGGATAAAAAAATTAGCTAAGATGTAATTATTCTATACAATTTTTTTTTTTGACGGTGCGCTTGTCTTCCGAATACAATTTTAGTGTTTTCAAATTTAGAGTGTATAGGCTCTTAACATTCACTCTACTAGTGCGCTTCACCATCAATGATTGCATCACTGCTTACCATCAGGTGGGATCGTAATCAAGCACTAGTTATAATTAAAAAAAAACTTTTAATATGTAATCAATTTCCACTCGCGTCTTTTATTGAGGCGCTACCACTATAAGTTTAATCGATACAGGAAATAAACATTCGCCAGCCTATAAAACCAAATCGATTACTTTGGAACGTCAAACAGCTATAAAATAAACATCAAATGGTCTGGACTCGACTTCTGATCCACACTAAAATGTATAGATAAATATTATTTGTGTGCTAGAGATGGACACTTAGGGCGGAATTCACCAATAAAACTAGTCGCGTTTTAACGTTTGGCTCGCATAATCGCGTTTAGCCGCTGTCACTAGTGTCACTTGTCTGTATTTTTCTTTTGTTGTATTTTTACAAGTGACACTACTGACAGCGGCTAAACGCGATTATGCGAGCCAAACGTTAAAACGTGATTAGTTTTATTGGTGAATTCTGCCCTTTGTTTATAACTGTTCCCCGCGGTTTCATCCGCGATTATTTTTTTTAGTTACTGCTTGCTGCTGTTTTATTAGTTACTGCCCCGTTCCTATTTATTTATTTAAATTTCATGTACAGTAGTAGTACTCGTACATAGGCGGACTTAAGGCATTCTCTACCGGTCGACCTTTGGGTTAAGACAACACTGACGTATTCCATCTATTCCTATTCTATTTTATTCTGACCAGGGGGGCAATTGGCTAACTTTTTAATAACAGTTGACAACTAGCATTCGTTGCACACTAAACTTAGTTGTCAACTGACAATTTCATAAAATTGGTATTACGTATCACACAAGTGACTAACAAACTACGGTGGAAATGTGGTGAATTATAAAAATTTACGCTTAAAAATTGCCTATTGTGCCCACTCTAAAATTTTATCGACTATTATGCAGCTTCAAAAGCTTACACAATCGCAATTTTAAAAGTATCGATACAATAATATCTGTCAAAACGTGTTACGGTGGCTATCAAAGGCACCAGTGGCTAATGACGTCACTGCAGTTGGTCACTGAAGATAAGCAATACGAAACTAGCTGTTTGACAGTTCAATGATGCACATTGTTAACAAGTGATCATCACTTGAACTGTAAACAGAGTTACGCAATAGCCCCGCTGTTATCCTATTGATCGGAGCGTGATGTTATATAGCCTCAGCGATAAATGGGGTATCCAATACTAAATTTTGTTTTCATTTCAAACCAGTAAGTTCCTAAGGTTAGCGCGTTCACACAATCAAACTCTTTACTATACAAGCAACTCGTCCCAGCTTCAAATGGGTCTTACAAATCTTTGAAATTCTTGGCTTTTGTCCATCATAATGTTTCTGTCTGTCTGTTCGTGTAAACCGTATGAAAATCCGCTCAGTAGTCTTTAAGTTTAACGCGAACATACAGACAGACGAAGACTTTATTTTATAATAGATATTAGATATGTAAAAAAAAAATATTTATTATATTAAGTTTGAACCAACAATGCTATTTACAACTATGGTTTATGGCAAAATAAAAGTTTTCGATGAACTCTGGCACCCTATGTAAGATTTAACTTGTGTTTAGGGTGCCAGCGTCCTCGCCTATCATTTGAACATAACATAACATTAATCGTAAGACGAGCACAGTATATTTATAATGTTAATAAAAGATTTCTTTGTCTCTATTATGACGTCACCACTGAGCTGCACTAGAGGTAGAGGTAAGGCCTTGCAACTGTTCTGTTCGTATTTAAAAAATATAAAAATGTTTGTAGAAATTGTCAGAATTCAAAATGGCTACAAAAAGTCTCATAGATCACGAATCGTAAACTTGACCTCGGGAGTCCCACAGGGGTCTATACTTGGACCTATTCTATTTATTATATTTATAAATGATTTGATTAATTATATAAATTCAATTTTATCTGACTTTAAAATAGTATTTTTGCTGATAACACAAATGTCATAGTAGCAGATATTGACAACTAAACTGACTAATTTAACTACTCTTGCCAAGATTATGTTATTTAGAACCACAGCCCGTAATAAGGAAAATTTAGATATAACTTTGAACAATTAGAAAATTTTAAGGTGTGTCTACCGACCTTTAAATTTGGTTATGTCTTTAAAGATATGAAATAAGGCCTCAAATGTATCACTATATTTTGTAGTCTATATTTGAGATATATAAATATTATGTTTATCATATGCATATTTCAAAGCATGTTTATTATGTTTTAGTATGAGTGTATGACTAGTGTGGGAATTGAATATTCATAAAATAGTTTTACGATTATTTTACAACTTGTAAAAATTACTAAACTCTTATGATAAGAGCGTCTTAAAAGTGCTTTTGGTATCCGTTAGGAACGTCAAGATTTTATGTTTATTGCAATCGTTTTGTTCCGTTTTACATTTTTTATTACTGTATTATAATAAATTACGTATAAGTTGAGCTCGATTCTGTAAATCGTCATATTATTTACATTAGGAAAAGCTTGGTGATTTTTTATCAAAGTGTTTGTTACCTAATCGGTTTGACGTATTTTGTTAAACATCATTTGTTATGCTTAAACATAATTATTAAGGTATAAGTTTATAGGAAGTATTGTAAAGATCCTCTTTAATCGGTACCTCTTTATATAAATGGTAACTAATGGTACGTTATAAATAAGACAGTCACTAATTCGGGTTTAATAAAAATGTCTGACTTGATTAATTTGCTGCCAAATACTGGGAAGACATTAGAATGTGTTACATCTGTATTGTAATGGAAAACAAAGTAAGTATTCTGCAAAAAAAAACTAAACATGACACTAGTTAACCGTGGAAAGCGAAAATGAATTAAAGTTTAAAAACACTTTTTTAAAAACAATCTTTTAAGAACAAAATAAAGGTTTCTATTAAAACTTTTACTATTAACGTATAACGTCATTACACAATTTATAATATATTATATCATATACAAAGATATTTAGAAAGAAAGAAAGAAAGAAAACATTTATTTGAGACTCGCACAGGACAAACAACAATAAAATAAAAAGTAACTACTTAATCTATAAATACTTAACTTAAAAATAATAGAAAAAACAATATTAAAAAATAAAAAACCTGTGCGAGGCCAAAAAGGCTCCTATCTCAGCATAATTATGCTGCGATATTAAACTAAAAAGAAATATTTAAGGAGTATTTAATGTCTTTGATCATATAAAAGCTTGTCGCAAGCTTTAGTACTCGTATTTACTTAGTTTTAAAACATTTAAATCAATCAGATCGTTATTTAATTTACTAGTTTATTTATACCGGTAAGTCTCGCGACATGAAGGAGTAAAAAACCGGACAAATGTGAGTGGGACTCATGTACGAAGGGTTTCTTACCGTCCGTGGCTAAAAACGAGCATAAAATCATATTTGTTGTATGAGAGCCCCCTTAAATATTTATTTTATTGTGTGTTTTTAGTATTTGTTAAAAAAAAAATACATCATCTGTCAAAATTTCAACTGTGTAACTATCACGGTTCATGAGATACAGCCTGGTGACAGACGGACAGTAAAGTCTTAGTAATAGGGTCCCGTTTTACCCTTTGAGTTCCTTTTGAACCCTAAAACTTATATACAAAGTTACGAGTTACGACTTTCAAACATGAGTGTGATTTCGGTGTTTATGCCAATGGTGATATTTTTAGCTAGTGGAAGCTAAGGCTGAAGATTCGTTTGGCATTACCAGTCAATGATGCAATGCTGAAGAGCAGTGGTGGCCGAGTAGTAATGGCCCCGACTTACGGAGTTGTAGGTCGCGGGTTCAAACCCAGCCAGGCGCATTACTTTGTGTAATTTATTTCATCACCACTGCTCTCAAAACGGTGAAGGAAAACATCGTGAGGAAACCGGCATGTCCTAGAACCAAAAATTCGAAGACATGTGACATCCACCAACCCGCACTGGGCCCGCGTGGTGGATTACGGCCCATTCCTTCTCCTAGAGAGGAGGCCTGAGTCCCAACAGTGGGAACATTATAAGGCCGACTATGCTATACTATGACTATGATGCAATGCCTACAATCCTACATTGTAAGAAGTATCAAGCTTATTGTGCTAGTTGACCGATGACCACATTGACCACTCCTTACATTTCCCACATAAGTCATTTAACTGTAGACATTCAACATGACGAAATTTTATGAATGTGCCAAATGTCAGATGGGCTAACATTTCTTAACTAGGTAAATTGCAAAGGTTGCACATAATGCGTAAATTGCATGTAGGCTTTCAAGGTGACCATCAGAAAAGATGGTTAAGTCGATCTATTCCATTTTAATACCAACAACATAAACCACTGGTATTTGTTTGGACTCATATTTAAATTTTATTTTGATTAGTTTTGATTGAGCTGACTGTACCAAATTCAAGTTGTTATATTCTTTCGGAAACGAAAATAAATATGATTTCATAAAAATACAAGTGGTATTCGTTTTTGGTATTAGAACGGAATAAATCCTCAAGTCAATTAGATGCTCTATTCATCAATCTCCTGTCCCTGTTCTTATTAGATTCGGTTTGGCACACCATGTTTTTTTACTCGACTGCACTAAAAGGAGGGTTATGTTTTTCGAGTATGTTTTTATATTTCTTAGGCATGCCCTAGAGCTACGCAAATACTCCATATGTATAGTGGCATCAATGCCGTCACATAGAAACTAAAAGACAAAATCGCGGTTTCAAAATTTTCCTCGAACAGTTCGAAAAATAACTATCAGGCAGTTCCCGGACCAGACACAACCCATCTGATCGGAGGATCCTCCCTTTTCAATAATTTGCGGGACATTAGGTACACCCTGTTCCGCATACATGCTAAGTACATGCTTCTAACTACACGTTTATTACTGAAAAACTTCCTATTTCCAAATGTGTGGAGTATATTTCCACATCGATGCGCTCATTGCCGAAGGTACCAACTAACACAAGATATTAACAACCTTTAATTATCCATTTCAATCTAATAAGGTTGAGAGAAGCCGCGGCCGCAAGTTAGTAATTAGCCAACAGATGCATTCCTTAATGGTTATCTAGGTTTATGTTTGTTCTCTATATTAGGATGTTTTGTAATATCTGATTCCCATGTCTTCCACCTGTTCATGTTATTTTTAAATTGCACGTTCAAAGCGTAGATCTGTATGGAGAAGAACGTGCAAGAAACTCTATGGACACTCTTTTAAATCATATGAGTTACATGTCTTGGTTACATATTTCTTGTCGCTTCTAATATGTGAGCACAATTTAGATAAGTAATAATAATAATAATAAATTAAAATAGAAATTGAATTAAGCAACCTCAACTGACGGCACCCGTTCACGAACATGACGAGAGCATCAGCCCCACCTACCTCATTTGTTATAAAGAATGTGCCAAAGAAATAGACATAGAAACGTAGGTACTCTCGAAAAACATTAAATTCCTTCTGGGGCAGTCGAAACAGGAACTAATAGGTAAGTACCTACCTTAATATAAGTACCTACCTAAGTAGGCATTTGAATCCAAAGCAATTATATTTAACCTGACTGGGAAGCAACGTAAGTCATTAAATCCTAACAGTAATAGACACCTCATTTACCTACTTTCTCGTTAACGACACTACCGAAAACTAATGTCAGACACTTATCTTTATGAGAAACCTGATTCCATTAGTGTCTGACACCGCAATCCCAGTCTACACAAGTACAGTTAAGGGTTACAGTACCTTCAACATCTGGGCGGAGTTAAATGCACACATATTTGTACAGCCGCCGCCTGCGCCCGCATAGAGCTCCGCTGTCCTTTAATACCATTTTCTTTGCAAAATATAATCTGTATAAATTTTGAAGAACATTTAACAACCATTTTTTTTTTTTTTTGTGTAAACATTATGTCTAAAGATCAAATCCATTTGAAAGGAGTAGGGAAAACAAGCGAAAAAAGATCATGTTGTCAAAAAATTTTCTTTGGCAAAAGTATTAGTCATACGAAAAAATCATATGTTGATAATGTTATATATAAATCTATACATATAATAAATCTGTAGAAATTTTTAGTTGTGCGTGCATCACGTTAAATGCACGAAATTGACATAGATAACTTTTATTCATTAAAATTGTGTGTAACTTGAAATACTACTTAGGCTTGGTTTCATCGCAATCGGTTGACTATATCGAAAGATATACTACATTCATTGACTGTTAGGTGGTACGAAGTTCGCCGGGTCGACTAGTCTATCATTTTTTTTTTTTTTCAAATGTATTATCCCAACCGTTATCGAGGCTTCAGAAAGTAACTGTTTTATGGCACTAAAGGGGAGCAAGGGCCTTAAGCTAGACAAGTTTGTTAGGAATTTGAGTGCGATTTATATAAATTGTTTAATTGCTAACACGATTTACTTAATTTACGATGGATGTTCTTGAGAATGGCTGGATAAATCTTTGGCCAAAGCTAATTGTTGGAAAGTGGTCGTTACCAGAGATTGTAGATCTAATCTTAAAGACTGTCGCAGCCTGTTATGGACTTTATTTGAGATAATCGGGTGCTTACTGTCTTTATATAGTCAATGTATGGGATGTTTAGTGGTGATAGGAAATATTTCTGGTTATTGTTAATGCCATGAGCAGTGGTGATGGTGGCCCGGTGATAACGGCCCAGACTTACGAGTTTCAGGTCGCGGGTTCAATCCCAGCCAGGCGCTTTACTTTGTGTAATTTATTTCATCACCACTGCTCTCAAAACGGTGAAGGAAAACATCGTGAGAAAACCGATATGTCCTAGAACCAAAAATTCGAAGACATGTGGCATGCACCAACCCGCACTGGGCCCGCGTGGTAGATTACGGCCCATTCCCTCTCCTAGAGAGGAGGCCTGAGTCCCAGCAGTGGGAAAATTAAAAGGCTGATTATGCTAAGCTATGTTAATGCCATACGTACGCGTCCAGATCTTCCCGCAACCTATTTTTAGGCCGGCCTCGACGGTGCTTTCCTTCTGCAGGAACCCACTGCGCTTGCCCAACGGTCTCTGTACATGCGGCTGACGTGACTCGTCCAATTCCATTTGAGCCTGTCAGCCTTTTTGCCCACATCTATTTTTGAATAGGTAATTTTTAAGGTTCTGTACCTCGGAAGGTAAAAAACGGAACCCTTATAGGATCACTTTGTGGTCCGTCTGTCTGTCTGTCTGTCTGTCAAGACCCTTTATCTCGGGAACGCATGGAGGTATCGAGTTAAAATTAAAACCAATATACTCAGGTCTGCGGTCCCTTAAAGCTGTGAAAAAATCAAACTTGTAAGTTTACGAAAAAAAAAAGATACGGCCGTTGATGTTGCAAAAAACGTATATTTTGACACTCTCAAGGGAATCTAAATTAATAGGGTACTTCCCGTTGACCTAGAATTTGAAATTTGGCAGGAAGCAAGTTCTCATAGCGAGAAGATCACCGAACTGGAGGAGGAATTGAGCAGGTTGCAATGGAGTATTGTGGGATTGTCTGAAGTCCGAAGACAGGGGGAGGATACGATAATTCTCAAATCCGGTAACCTGCTCTATTTCCGGGAGGGTGACCAGCAGTCCCAGGGTGGTGTCGGGTTTATCGTCCACAAGTCCCTTGTGAACAATGTGGTGAAGATCGAGAGTGTGTCGACCAGGGTGGCGTACCTTATCCTCAGAATATCATCAAGATATTCGCTGAAGGTCATACAGGTCTACGCCCCGACCTCGACACATCCCGACGACGAAGTAGAGTCCATGTATGAGGATATATCAAGAGCCATGCATGGTTCTAAGACTCACTTCACCGTAGTCATGGGGGACTTTAACGCGAAACTGGGCAAACGAGACGGTGACGAGCTGCGAGTGGGGCAATTTGGATTTGGACGTCGGAATCACCGGGTACTAGCTGGCTAGCTTTATGGAGAAGGAGGGCCTCTATATGATGAATTCCTTCTTCAGAAAGCGTGAGCATAGAAGGTGGACCTGGCAAAGTCCTGACGGTGCAACTAGAAATGAGATTGACTTCATCCTGTCGACGAAAAAGCAAATATTCAATGATGTCTCTGTGATCAACGCGGTGAAAACTGGAAGTGATCACCGCGTCGTAAGAGGCACATTGAATATTAACATTAAGCTTGAAAGGTCTCGACTGATGAAGTCTACGCTCCGTCCAGCACAGATCCAGATCCAAAACCCCGAGAGCTTTCAGCTCGAACTCCACAATCGTTTCGAGTGCCTAGGAAGCTCCGTGGATGAATATAACGATGGGTTCGTGGAAACTGTCCATACGGTCGGGTCTATGTTTTTCAAGACTCACCGTACAAATAAGAATAAGAAGCTCTCCGATCCGACCCTCGAGCTAATGAAGAAGAGGCGTGAGATGATTCTGCAGTCTTCAGACGATGCGTGCATATACCGGCAGCTCAATAGACACATCTCGAAGTCCCTGAAACGCGACCTTCGCCGCTTTAATACCGCAAGGATTAAGGATGCGATTGAGCGGAATAAGGGCTCTAAAGTATTTGCACGAGATCTGTCTATTGGGCAAAGCCAGCTCACGAAACTGAAGACCGACGATGGCAGAGTCATATCCGCCAAATCGGAGCTTCTGGGAGAGATCGAGGCTTTCTATGGACAGTTATACACGTCTATCGCTAAACCCGCTGTAAATCTAGTAAACGACCCAAGAGCTAGATTGACTCGACACTATACCGAAGATATCCCGGACGTCAGCCTGTACGAGATTAGGATGGCTCTGAAGCAGCTAAAAAATAACAAGGCGTCGGGTGAGGACGGAATTACGGCCGAACTCCTGAAGGCGGGTGGAAAACCGGTCCTTAAGGCCCTTCAGAAGCTATTTGATTCCGTCATACTCGAGGGAAAAACGCCACAGGCGTGGAGCAGAGGCGTGGTGGTACTCTTCTTTAAGAAGGGCGATAATGCCCTGCTTAAGAATTATAGGCCCATCTCGCTTCTGAGCCATGTCTACAAGCTGTTTTCCAGAGTCATCACGAATCGTCTCGCGCGCAGGTTCGACGACTTCCAGCCTCCCGAACAAGCCGGATTTCGAAAAGGCTTCAGCACCGTGGACCACATACATACGCTGCGGCAGGTTATACAGAAGACTGAGGAGTATAATCAGCCTCTCTGCTTAGCGTTTGTGGACTACGAGAAAGCCTTTGATTCGATTGAAACTTGGGCTGTACTGCAGTCTCTCCAACGGTGCCAAATTGACTATCGGTATATCGAAGTGCTGAAGTGTTTGTACAAAAACGCCACTATGTCAGTCCGACTACAAGACCAGACCTCGAAACCTATCCTCTTGCAGCGGGGTGTGAGGCAGGGAGACGTTATTTCTCCGAAACTGTTCACGGCAGCAATGGAGGATGTCTTCAAGGTTTTGGAATGGAGAGGGCTAGGCATTAATGTCAATGGCGAGTACATCACTCACCTTCGGTTTGCCGACGACATAGTAGTCATGGCTGAGACTACGGAGGAGCTCAGTACAATGATTGGTGACCTCAGTAGAGCTTCCGAGAGAGTGGGGCTTAAAATGAACATGGACAAAACCAAAGTCATGGTAAACAGCCATGTAGCACCCACTCCTATCAAGGTCGGGGACTCTACACTCGAAGTTGTAGACGACTACGTTTACCTGGGACAGACGGTCCAGTTGGGAAGGTCTAACTTCGAGAAAGAGATCAATCGTCGAATCCGACTCGGCTGGGCAGCGTTCGGGAAGCTGCGCGGTATCTTCTCGTCCAATATACCACAGTGTCTCAAGACGAAAGTCTATGACCAGTGCGTGTTGCCAGTGATGACATATGGCTCCGAAACGTGGTCGCTTACAATGGGCCTCATTAGAAGGCTTAAAGTCACCCAAAGGGCAATGGAGAGGGCTATGCTCGGAGTTTCCTTGCCTGATCGAATCAGGAATGAGGATATCCGCAGGAGAACCAAGGTTGCCGACATAGCACGAAGAATCGCCAAACTAAAGTGGCAATGGGCAGGGCACATTGCTCGCAGAACAGATGGCCGTTGGGGCCGAAAGGTTCTGGAATGGCGACCACGTACCGGAAGACGTAGCGTTGGAAGGCCTCCTACAAGGTGGACCGATGACTTGGTAACGGTTGCGGGAGTCCGATGGATGCGAGACGCACAAGACCGTTCGCTGTGGCGACGCTTGGGGGAGGCCTATGTCCAGCAGTGGACGTCTTTCGGCTGAAATGATGATGATGATGATGAAGTTCTCATAGCACAAGTATAGGAAAAAATCTGAAACTGTAAATTTGTAGACTGATTTTGATGTTTGAGACTCGATTCGGAAATTAAACTGTTTTCATAGGTAAGTTTGTACGGAACTCTCAGTGCGCGAGTCCGACTCGCACTGGCCCGGTTTATTTTTATTAGTACAAATACTTAAAGGGCTTATTAGAAAAGGTCATGTTATTATTTAAGGGTCTCAATAAATAATATTCATAAACAGCAATGTTATTATCGTTAGTTTATATCCCAACTAGCTTCTGCCAGCGGCTTCGCCCGCGTAAAAGTAGGTTAATCTCCATACAAACTTTGAACCCCCGTTTCGTTCCTTTAGAGGGTGAATTTTGGGAAATCCTCTCTTAGTGCTCGCCTACGTCATAAAAGAAAACATTGTGCAAAATTTCACGCTCCTAGTTCCAGTAGTTTCGGCTGTGCGTTGATATGTCAGTCAGTCAGTTTCTCCTTTTATATATATAGATTTATGAAAATATTGTACAGGCTATTGATTATGAATGAATAAATGACGATCTAAATGGAAAAACACTGCGCATAGTATTTTCTAGTAGCAATTGTTATGTAGGTATGATTGATTCAATTATGAATTAACTAATTATGACAAGTTTTTGTGGACAATTATGAGATTTTTTTTTACTTTTGACTACAAAAATATGATCAGTACCTAACGGGTACGGATAGAGCTCAATTTTTTTGTACTAATTAAAAATAGGGGTATATGTGTACTATATTATGTCACAATCAAAACCGTTACTTGGTCAAAACCACTTTCCGCTGCAAGAATTGCAAGAATAACTTCTCGTGATCTTAGCGTCAGACTTTTACTAACTAAAACCTGCCCGTGTTCCTTCAGTTGCCCTTTGCGTTCCAGAACCGCAGTGTCTCTTTCGAACAATCCTGGTTCTTTAAACTAAGCTAACCCAATTACTCTTCAACGCAACAGATCTTCCCTCGTTCCATTGTAGACTCATCCACCGAATTCCTAAAGCAAAATGAAACAAACAAATTAAAAAAGAATCTTGTTCGTGAGAAAAAGACACGCACCATAATTACTATTTATTATGAATTAGTTCTCGTATTCAAGTATTAGATTTGGATTAGCCAGTGATTGGCCGAATTGATTGGATTCTTTATGTTGGCATTATTGAGCTTCCGGTAACTAACGACAATTGCCTGTCAAATATGCCTATCAGCATTTCAATCATCGAAACATGAATCGATAATATTCCAATAACTTTGAAAACCGTGGGAACACGACCTTATAAGCATATGCAACCAATTTTAACACCTAAAGCTTGACACATAAAGTTTTAATTTGTGTATGTTCCGTCTAACAGTTGGTTTGGTTCCGTACACCTGCATTTTGTCACAACTATTGTTTTACCGTTGTTAACAATAACAATCTATTCAATGTCTGCGTCTCGAATTTCTGTACAATGTGCTATAAATACATACTAAACTGATTCATGGAATTGGGAGTGTAAAATACACTCCACGCTCCATACTGGACGTTCATCAGGCGAAGGACACCACAACGACAGGTCCTGTGCGTCTCGCATCCACCCGACTCCCTCGACTCTAACTAGATCATGGGTCCGCCTTGCGGGAGGTCTTCCAACGCTACGTCTTCTGGTATGCGGTCGCTACTCCAGAACCTTTCGGCTCCACCGACCATCTATTCTGCGAGCGTGCCCTACCCACTGCCACTTAAGTTTGGGGATTCCTCGGCTTATGTCGGTTACCTCGGTTCTCCTGCATGAATATTTTCATTTCTGATTCGTACAAGTAAGTTAGGAGTTTCTTTATTTTATCGAAACGAAAATAAATTGCTGTAAATTCTATAACACAGGGAACCGCCATTACCCTACATCTTTGTTGATCCTATAAGGCTAATCGTTGATAGGCGTTATCTTAATAATATTGTTTACAACGAGCCGTAATATCGCAGCTCTTAGTGCTCTCCTGCCGACTGCCGACCACTCCATGTTAATCGCACTGGTTATCACACAAGTTTGCTCGAACAAATTGGTTTGTGGTATATGGAGAAATCGTTTGTCCATCTGGTAGTTGAAAAATATTAAAGTTTTCTCCTTAGGAGCGTCCAACCCGAAATACATTTCCGAACAACCGCTCTTACGTGATTATAATAATAAACACTTTATTTCAGACCATAGTGTCCAATTTGTTAGTAACAATGTTCTTATAGACTAGTGTTAGTAATACTTAAAACTACCCACAGCAAAACATGTAAAAAAAAAACAATCACTATTGTACCATTCCATGACAAATGGCGGAACAATGATTGATGTAGCCACAGTCCAGCCGACTAGCGATCATGCTAAGGATGCTGTTGGCGCTGCCCCGCACTCTACGCACCAGGGATGCGCATCTTTTACGCATCGTAGTGTAAAAGCAGTAGACGCGATGTTCAGCAAACATCCCTGATGCACTACAGAATCGCCGCAGCCCCATCAGCATCCTGAACGCATTATTAAATTGGACTCGGAGGACACTGTAAGACTTTTGGGTATAATCGGCCCACAGGCTGCACGTATAGAATGAAGTACAATAAGACCTAAAAAGTGTAATTTTGACATCTGTCGAACAACATACAAACCTGCGAGCTATCATGTTCTGATAGCACTGCCAGCGCCCTCCGTTCCCTCTCAATGTCATCATTGTCCTTGAGGTCAGAGGTCAGCAAATGTCCTAGGTACTTAACTTTCGACACCCTACGCAAAGCTGTACCATTAAGCGTAATATTGGGATACACGTGTTAGCTAATGTGTTAACTTTAGAGAAAGATTGCATAAGAAACTTATTTAGTGTACCTAGATATAGTGTAGCGGGAAGGTTTTAAATAAAACGACCAAGACGGGTAACACACCCTCTATACTTTTGCCTTGACAGCACACAATCATTACAAATATCATAAATCAATACCATTTAAAATAATAATAATTATATAGTAGCACTTACTCTGAGATGTTGCTTACCCCGAAAACCGGAATGGAATGTGTCAGGACAGCGCAGCGCGTTATTTTATAACCTCTGTCAACTGTCATACCACTGAGCTGTCAAATCGCATAACGTTCCAGTTGTCAGTGCAAAATAAATACATTTTAATGTTGCTAATACAGAAAACAATCATAATGTATGTAACTAATCATAAAAATCGCTAACAGTCGGCCATCCGTATTACAAATACGACCTCGTATGTGAAAGAATAAAGAAATTGGTGTTATACACAAAATAATGAGACAAGAAAAAAAGAATAACAGCAATAAAGCAAACAGATATCTATTACAGTAGCGAATAAAACTTTAGATTATTCATACACTGGTTGCTCTACCTAGGAACGAGACTAAACATAATTATCAATTTACCAATTACTATTTAGACACAATTGATTGTAAGCAATTGTGTGTACATGATTTTACTTTGTTGCTCAATAAATATATATTATTATTATTATTCTTACAAATCATTATCTTATTCTTTATACAGTCATTCAAAAACAGGTCTCTAAAATGTCCTGCCTCTACTGATTCAAAGATTCAAAGCATTTTATTTCAAATAAACAATTTACAGGCACTTTTGAAATGTCAAGAAGTCAAGTTACAAATCTGTTACTTATTTCTTGTCGCTATCATGTAATGACAAACGTACAGGCCTCTCAAATATCCTGCCTCTAATGAAAAACAAACAGGCTCCTCGAATGTCCTGCCTCTAATGGAAAACAAACAGGCCCCTCAAATATCCTGTCTCTAATGAAAAACAAACAGGCCTCTCAAATGTCCTGCCTCTAATATAAACAGACAGGTCTCTCAAATGTCCTGCCTGTAATGAAAAACAATTATTAGTTAATAAACAATTGCCTGATAAAGCCAATTAGTTTATCCTGAACAGGCCCCTCAATGGTTCTGAACAGGCCCCTCAATGGTCCTGAACAGGCCTCTCAATGGTCCTGAACAGGCCTCTCAATGGTCCTGAACAGGCCTCTCAATGGTCCTGAACAGATCCCTCAATGGTCCTGAACAGATCCCTCAATGGTCCGATTGCATTCACACATAGAAAGCCACTGTATCCCTGAGTGACCTAGGCTATATTAATATGTACGCGGGCGATGCCGCGGGCAAAAGCTAGGAGGCAAATGTAATAAATGTCAGACTATCTGTCAACAGGCAATCCATATAATATTAATTTACCTAATTTTAATTTCAATAAGTGTCAATACTATTAACTGTCCTCTTTAGTTGCATTTAGATTATTCCTAATAAAAAGTATTACTGGTCTGCTCATTTACTTTATAAGTAAGCTCAGAACGCAGGTCATGGTAACAACGATTCATAAGTTGGTAGATATGTTTGCTACGGTCATTTAACAGTGATCCAAAACCGGTCCCTAATCCATCTGAACACACCCCGAGTTGTCCTTAGGTACTCAATAGATTTACATACGTGTGGTATGGTAATACCTCCAGGGTGTAGCCCTGGCAAGGCACGTGTGGTGGTGTGGTAGTACCTCCAGGGTGTAGCCCTGGCAAGGCACGCGTGATGGTGTGGTAGTACCTCCAGGGTGTAGCCCTGGCAAGGCACGCGTGGTGGTGTGGTAGTACCTCCAGGGTGTAGCCCTGGTAGGGCACATGTGGTGGTGTGGTAGTACCTCCAGAGTGTAGCCCTGGCAAGGCACGTGTGGTGGTGTGGTAGTACCTCCAGAGTGTAGCCCTGGCAAGGCACGTGTGGTGGTGTGGTAGTACCTCCAGAGTGTAGCCCTGGCAAGGCACGTGTGGTGGTGTGGTAGTACCTCCAGAGTGTAGCCCTGGCAAGGCACGTGTGGTGGTGTGGTAGTACCTCCAGAGTGTAGCCCTGGCAAGGCACGTGTGGTGGTGTGGTAGTACCTCCAGAGTGTAGCCCTGGCAAGGCACGTGTGGTGGTGTGGTAGTACCTCCAGGGTGTAGCCCTGGCAAAGCACGTGTGGTGGTGTGGTAGTACCTCCAGGGTGTAGCCCTGGCAAGGCACGTGTGGGTGGTGTGGTAGTACCTCCAGAGTGTAGCCCCGGGCAAGGCACGTGTGGTGGTGTCAGAAGAAACTCATATTGAATAAGGTAGTACAACAAAAGCGATAAGCCTGAATATTTTAAAGTTCACCATTTTAAAGTACACATCACTATGCCCGCTTAGATAGGTACTATTTTATCAACAACATTGTAACGGTGCCTACATACGTAGGTACTTTCAAAGCAAAAGTAGAAGATGCAGTTTAGGAAAAAAAATCGCTTGTGGGCGGGATAAACGAATGCATTTAAATAAACGACTCGTTTATCCCACTTCTGAATTGTTAGCTAATGTGTTAACTTTAGAGAAAGATTGCATAAGAAACTTATTTAGTGTACCTAGATATAGTGTAGCGGGAAGGTTTTAAATAAAACGACCAAGACGGGTAACACACCCTCTATACTTTTGCCTTGACAGCACACAATCATTACAAATATCATAAATCAATACCATTTAAAATAATAATAATTATATAGTAGCACTTACTCTGAGATGTTGCTTACCCCGAAAACCGGAATGGAATGTGTCAGGACAGCGCAGCGCGTTATTTTATAACCTCTGTCAACTGTCATACCACTGAGCTGTCAAATCGCATAACGTTCCAGTTGTCAGTGCAAAATAAATACATTTTAATGTTGCTAATACAGAAAACAATCATAATGTATGTAACTAATCATAAAAATCGCTAACACACGTCACCTGTACTGTTTCCTCTGGCCTCAAAGACCATGACTTCACTTTGTATGATCATGATTATGACAATATTACACATCTTTCTATAGATATTTTGAAAACACAGATATCTTGTGGATAATATCTATGGTTTCTATTGAAATACTTACTAAACATATGCAAGTTTCTATTGAAAACAAAATATAAATTTGTGTAAAAATAATCCAGTAATAAAGACCTCGGAAAATCTGCTATTTTGCGTGAACTTTGACCCTTTACAATATACTAATAAATTAAAAAAGTAAAGAAAGTATATTTTTAAAATCCTTGCACATTTAATGGAGATTCTGAATGCATAACACATTTTCAAAATCGGACAAGTGAAACCACAAACAATCCCTACCTTGATAAAAGCATATTTACAACTCGTATTACCATTAACGTTTATAACGAGACAAATTAACATCGTTTTGTATTTTAATATCCCCGACCAATAAACGTGAAGCTGTCAGTTGTCAGGTGCATTAGCGAATTGGGGCCGAATTATGAAGCGTCTCAGTACTAGCTCGTGCCAGCGACTTTGCCCGTGTGAAAAGGCGTTTGTGCACTCAACTCGTGGTCGAGATATTATTTTTAAGGAGAATATTTAGGTCTGTTATAAAGATAGGTAAAAAAAAAACTGGGCAAGTCCGAGTCGGACTCGCGCACTGAGGGTTCCGTTCAAACTTATATGTGAATAGTTCAATTCCCGAATGGACTCTCGAAGATTTTTCGAATCGCACAAAAAGTTTTTTTTTTTGTAACGCAACAACAAATTTTCTGTTTTCAGATTTATTTCTATATCTATACTAAATGTATAGCCTTGCTTTATGCCAAATTTCAGGATTCTGAGTCAACGTGGTACCCTATTATATAGAATGTCGAATTGCAACTTTTTTATTTATTATTATTATTTTATTTTATAATTTATGTACACACATATATATGAGAGAAGAAACATTATTGTAAAAATTGTACAAAGGTACTGCTTATTTCTAAAAGAAATTTCTTCCAGCAGACCTGCGAAAGAAGAAATTATAATTTCTCCTTTCGCAGATTTTTTTTTTTGGGATTTTTTAATTTTTTGCGACATAAACGGCCGTGTCTTTTTTTTTCGTAAACTTAGAAGCTTGATTTTTTCACAGCTTCAAGGGGTCGTAGATCTTAGTGTATGGTTTTAATTTCAACTCGATACCTCCACGCGTTTCTGAGATAAAGGGTCTTGACAGACAGACAGACAGACGGACGGACAAGAAAGTGATCCTATAAGGGTTCCTTTTTTTTCCTTTTGAGTTACGGAACCCTACAAATACAAATACGAGTGCAGAATATTGCACAGACGATCTAAGTCGAAACTTATTCCTTCGGGATCATTTCCCACGAGATAATTTTCGACTTTATACAGACACGTGGAATTTAAGAACAGGACTCTCCTTTTTTGGGGTAAATTATTAGTTTTTATAAGCATAACACATCTGAGCTATCTGTTAGTGGAAGGCCCATGAAAATCTTCCAGAAAAAGAGATGGCGCTATCGAACTTTAGCTCTGTCACTCTCTCGCATTCGAATTATGACAGCAATAACACGTCATATCCCCACCTGATCTGGGATCGAATCGGAACGCGTGTCACGCGTGGGAGTTTGTTGAACAAGTTAATGCTTGTTAAATACTTGGGTTTGTTACCGGATGAAAGGAATGAGACTTGTTAAATGTCAGCTCGAAATATAATGCAAATTATGATTATGTAGGAGCTTTAAATACGACTTAGTGATGTTTGTTTGTAATAGAAACGGATTTGGACTTGGTTTATTACTCTTAGTAAGAGCTAAAAAACCTGGTGGAAAACTAACTATAGGTACTATAATTTGTTTCATAGAATATACTTTTTCTTCTACACTAATATTATAAAGAGGTAAAGTTTGTTCTTTTTAATTTATCTCTGAAAGTACTGGTCCAATTGCTAATATTTTTTCACCGAGAGAAAGCTGCTTTATTCCTGAGTGACATATGCTATATTTTATGTACGCGGGTGAAGCTGCGGGCAAAAGCTAGTGTTAAATAAAAAGGAGAAGAAGAAGCTAGTACACGGTTCCAATTAATAAGGACTAATTCAGGAAAAGTCCCTGTACTCTTTTAACGTTTACTATAAAAAAATCCTACTTATTCAAAACGTGTTTTTTTTTTAATATATTTGATGTCAAAATTTATATTATATTTTCATATTTGATTGTTACAGGTTGCAACTGTTCGTCGATCGGTTCTGAGAGCAATGTATGCGACATCCGAACTGGGCAGTGCCGTTGCAAGCAACACGTTACGGGCCGAGCTTGCGACACATGTGAGGTAATGTATCAGTAATGTACTAGCTATCTGCTCTTGTTTTGGACAGTCGTAAATCTTGGTTGTCGATCCCGAGGCTGTCTCTTTAGTCTGGCATATAAATAAACCGTGTGAACGCTATTGCTACGCGATCGCGTATCCAGCAGCCTCTTGTCGGCTTATTGCTTGTCGGCGATTATATTGGCCAGGGGCGCCGACTTTTAGGAAACCTCATGGGTGCTCATGCTCATTTGATGGACTCGAAAAAGTGGCGAAGTGTGAGAAGAGAAATGCACACTGATCGATGACAAATAAATAAATGTCCTACTTACATACTGCGTACATAATGAATGCGTTTGATAAAAATATAAAATGACCATTATATAAAAATTAAACTAGTTTTTATTATCAAGAAGTATTATACCTACGTAACCTAAAAGGCGATTACTGATCTGTTACTTGATGTCTATTCTCAGGGGTGCTCAGCACCCACTATTTATTTCCCACGGAGTCGTCGCCCCTGATATTGGCCACTCTGAACTTAGTGTTCCAAACTATTGCACATACTCGAAAAAATACGTATCCTTTCTAAGGTCTTAGGTCTGTAGCCTTAAGGGTTACAGAACTGTGCGAATAAAGATCAATATGACAACAGCGCTGATTCAATCAAAATCAGGTTACTAGCCATCAGCTCTATCCACAATCCCTTCCGAACAAACGCAGTTAGGATTCCATGCAAACAATTTACATCCATTCGTACCGCATTGATATTCAAATGGCACCGTGCTGGAAATGTCCCCGTGACATTTCTTGGCAATAAACGAAACAGACCGAGGAAACAGACCGGAATTTATAAAGTGCCACTGTTTGGAAAAGCAGAGATGTATTAGTTTGAACAAGGTGATGGAAACTTAAGAATATTTTTTTCTCACTACTCGAAAATCCGCTCTTATACCTATCGCTTTTAGGCACGCAATTTGCTTTATTCACACTAGTGTGGAAAAGGGCGCGAGCTCGTCCCCGCCACAATTTATTACATTTATCGTATTAGACACGAGTCGCGCGTCAACCCCCATTTATTTATATCTTTGTAAGTGTATTGAAAAACGTTGTTTGATACACGTGTACATTTGTCACTGCAGCACTCGGCACCATAATACCAATTCCGCCTCGGTCGCAATGACAAATTTTCTCAATTTGTATCAAAATGTACGTCCCGTAAAAGATAGTGCATCTGTGTTTAAGCACACACACTTTTTTAGGGTTCCGTACCTAGTTCTACAGAAACGGAATCCTTATAAGATTACTTTCTTGTCATCTGTCCGTCTGGAGCGGGAACGGGTGGAGGTATAAATCTGAAATTAATTTCAAATACTCAAGTCTGCTATCCCAGGCAGCAGTGATAAAATCAAACTTCTAAGTTAACCCAATCTAAAGCTAAGGTCGTTTATGCTCCTTTCCAGCGTATATTTAGACACTCGTTAGGTAATCAAATAAAAAAGCAAAAGATCTCCATATATTGGTGAGCGCCACCCATCTTCAATAAGATAGACATTGTTGCTATCCCCGAAACTAAACTGAAATGGCTCTGTATGCCTTTACACCGGTACCTAAAATGGCATAGTAGTTGTTCTTCCCAGAACAAACTATTACACAAGCAGTTCTACTGCTATTAAACTACTGGATTTAATTGCTAGAATATTGTGGTATCGTTCGGTTATCAAATGAGAGAAACTGACGGAATAATGAAGCTGAGTTTAAAGTTTTAAACGCTGCGCTGCCACTTAAGCTATGCTGCCCAGGAGCGGATCTGAACTATCCTTCTACAGTGCGCATAGTTTTAGATCAAAATGACTAAGGCAAGTATTAAGTAAGCGTACTATTGGGGATGTTTGTGTATCTGATATTTATGAGATAACAGGGTGTCTTTGTCATCGAAACACAAACGAATACCACGGATCCAGTACATGATTCTGGACCCCCCAGTGGTGGAATTTTTTGTCGGCTTTTTCCAATTTTTTTTTTAAATCTGTACTTTTTTAATTTATACTGTGTAAAATCGTTATTCTAACCAACCCCGATGATAATTTAGTAAAAAAAAAATAATAATTAAAAATTAATTTATTAAAAAGTCATTCGGGGTAGATAAAATCGTTATGCTAATCAACCCCGATGACATTTTTAATTTTAAAAATAATTCATTCATTTTTTTCACTAAAAATGTTAGAATAACGATTTTATATTAGTTTTAATTTAAAAAAAAAACACAAAAATTAAAAAAAAAACCGACGAAAAATACCACCACTGGGGGGTCAAGAATCATATACTGGATCCATCATCATCATCATTTTAGCCGAAAGACGTCCACTGTTGGACATAGGCCTCCCCCAAATGTCGCCACAATGACCGGTCCTGTGCGTTTCGCATCCATCGGATTCCCGCGACCCTCACCAGGTCATCGGGTGGGCACGCCACAATTATGGCGGTAAGTCCCTTCTTTGAGGCGTGGTTGGAAAGACCTCACGGCGTCCTCACCTTCCGCATGACGCAGGTTCTCACCGAACACGGGAAGTTCGGGAAGTTCCTGCACCGGATTCGTGCGGAAGCGACGCCCGGGTGTCGCCACTGTGTGGACCGCCCGGAGGACACGGTGGAGCACACGGTGGAGGTGTGCCCCGCTTGGGAAGAGCAACGCCGTGTCCTCGTGGGGGCGATCGGCGGCGGCGATCTCTCTTGCCGGGCCTTGGTACAGGCCATGGTCCGGAGCGAGGAGGAGTGGCAGGCGGTCGCCTCCTTCTGCGAAGCAGTAATGCTAGCAAAGGAGGCGGCCGATTGCGTGAGGCAACGGCAACGGTCCTCACGCCCCAACCGCCGCCGGGATTCCGATCCCGATTTCCGGTCACCGTAGGCGCGGGCTTGCGGACGGCGGGCAATGGGTGGCCCGCCGTCCGACCGTCCGGTAACCATCCGGACCGAGCCCAAGTCGTCGACGGCGCGTATTGTTCCGCGCGCGCCTCAGGGAGATGTCAGCAATCGTAGGGGCCCAGCAGGGTCGAAGCCTACTGGGGCCATGGGTAGTGTGAAAACGAAACCGGGGCCCTGGGACGAAGGCAACGAAGGAACAGGAGTGGGTTTTTAGTCAGTAAAAGTCTGACACTATCTCTCGCTCCGCCCAAGAGCGGGATTTGTCATAAGATGATTTTCCCACCTATAAAAAAAAAAAACCATGTCATCGGTCCACCTTGTGGGAGGCCTTCCAACGCTGCGTCTTCCGGTACGTGGTCGCCATTCCAGAACCTTTCGTCCCCATCGACCATCCGTTCTGCGAGCAATGTGCCCTATCCACTGCCACTTAAGTTTGGCGATTCTTATGGATCACTGGATCCATATGGTACACGATTACGTCTACGTCTACATCTAAGCCACGGAGTATAGAAGAAAACTATGGACATAACTATATTATGCGCGTACATCGAAGGACTGGACAACAATTTACCTGCTGCGGTCTTCCCGTCCAACTATAATTTAGGTGCCTTCAAGGCTAGAGTGAATAGGCTCTTAATAAACTAGTGCGCCTCACCATCAATGATTGCATCACTGCTTACCATCAGGTGGGATCGCAGTCAAGCACTGGTTTATATCAATTAAAAAAAAAAACTCTTTTATTAACATGCGAAGTACTCATTAATTTATTCATTGAAACTGTATAAAGGCGACCTTAATGTCGTTAATGCATTTAGTATAGTATGAAGTCTGAAATAAACTTATTAATATTATCTATCCGCAAAGTCTATGCCACTTAATAATGCGGAAATTTATTGCATCATTTTAGTCCTAATCCAGCCCTGTCAGCCATAATACCAATAATTGGTGTCACTCGTATCGGAATTGTACCGCCCGGTCTCAATTAAATGTCAATAGGACATGGTAAGTATTCGCGAATGTGGGCCACAGCCGGCCGATATCTCAAGCACATAATGGCCGAGGATTGTGGAAGACAGATGTTTGGGTCTGGCTTCAAACTTCAAAGGAAATGCTAAATAAAATGGCGGAACATTGGGCTGAATGGGCGTTATTGGCGCTTGGCAACAGTTTCGGCTTGTGCAATATTGTGTCAATCATGAATGGTATGAGGGGGATTTTAGCAAATGTTTCACTGGATTATTAGTTTGTTTGCCTAGAATGATATAAAATCACACAAACAGTACCCAAGTTCTGCGGCGAGAATGTTTTATTTTATTTTGGGAAATCCACTATCTCTGTATTTTTCAGTTCACCAAAAATTATTTTACAAATTTTTACTTGATATGATTGGCATGAACATGATTTGTCATTAATTGACAAGCCTGTTGGTCTAGTGGTTAGTGGCCCTGATCGGATCAGACACAGCATCCATCTGGTAAGAGGATCCTCCCTTTCCAACGGAGAAAAAAGATTTGAATATGGCTTTGAATTGAGAATTTATCCGAATTTGAAATGTACTGAATTTGGTCGATTCTTGAATATCTAAAGCATAATCAGCCTAATAATGTTTCCAATGCTGAAATCCAGACCTCTCTAAGAAAAATAATGGGCCGTAGTCCACGCTGGCCCTGCGCGGATTGGTGGACGTCACATCATCACATGTCTTCGAATGTAATGACTGACATTCTGGTCTAGTGGTTAGTGGCCCTGACTGCTATGCCGGAGGTCGTGGGTTCGATTCCCACCCAGGACAAATGTTTGTGTGATGAGCACGATCATTTGTTCTGTGTCTGGGTGTCATTTATCTATTTAAGTATGTATTTAGAAATATATAAGTATGTTTATCAGTTGTCTAGTACTCATAACACAAGCTCTGCTTAGCTTGGGACTAGACGGCGTTGTGTGATAGTTGTGGAATATTATTATTATTATTTTGAAAGAACGTTGATTATTGCTTAGCTCTTTGGCTAGTTTTTAGCTACATTAACGGGCCAAGCCAAGTCAATGCAGCGTGTGTGTAGTTAGTGTAGAGGGGATGTTATGAGGAGAAATTTCATTTTCCTCTATCTGCATGAACTTTTTCACTATTCTGCAGGTGTTCAAAATTGCAGCTTTTTGGAGTGATATATAGATTGAATCTTTCAGGTCTATTAATTTGAAGCTATTGTGAAGATGATTGGGATTATTATTATTTCTTCATTATACAACAATAAAATTTCCAAATTACAACGAGTCATTTGAAAAAATGGTTAAGTTAGATTGAAACTGTGACCCCCTATTCCCAAAAACGACTATTACCTATTATTATTAGAACCAACTAAATTTTAAATGTATAAATTATTAAATATCATCCGAAACATTTGTAAAGGGAAGTATTTGCCAAATAAATATTTGTAAGGCGAATATTTATAAAGTAAAACATTTGGGAATTAATTGTTTGTGAAATAAATAGTTTACTATGAAATATTGGTTGTTAACTAATAATTTGGCAATGGAGTTTTAGTGAAACATTAGTGAACCGTATTAGACACCACTGTACCTTTGGCTATATTTTTACCTTTATTTAGAGCCTTTTAAACTAAGTTATAATGGCGTTAGTGAGTAGGTACAGTTATGTAAATAAAATTAACCTTGATTTCACTTGCAATCGTACAGGTCAATTTTAATCTTCCAATTTACATATTTGTCGTAGTTAAATAACTTTATTAGAACCATGCAAACGATATTATCGAATGGAAAGTAGAATTTATAACGTTTTAAATGTCAAACAAAATATAATGACGTCTTTAAATTAGGTGTCTATACCGCACTTAAATATTAAACCAGAGGATTTCAAATTTAAGTGCGGAAATGAAACACTTCTTGGAATTGGCTGCAAAATAGGATACAGAGGAATTCTTTCGTCTTGATCTTAGGCATTGTTCACACCAAACGTATTGTCCGCCGCCGACTGTGAGTATGCTCACTGTCAGCCCCAGTGAGAACGTGGACTCAGTCTGCAGTATGCATTCTCACCAAGCCGACAATTATACGCTATATAATATATAGATATAGGCTTGCTACGCCTAGTAGGTACCTACAATAATCGGCCACCGAGAGTCAGCGACAACGCACTACGTACAATGCGTTCCAAATAAGAATAGGATCGACGCCATGTTGTGACGTCACGTCATACTGTCAAATCGCAAGAAATTGGGCAAAATTGAATTGAAGAACTCAGAGATGAGCAAAATTGAAGAACTGGATTCTGATTAAACTATTTTCGTTCACAGTTCGTAAATAAATTAAATTTTAAAATTTTCTTGTTTTGCTCACCATAATAATTCTTCGATTTGACAGTATGACGTGACGTCACTACCTGTCAATCGATCCTATTTTTATTTGGAACGCATTGTAATAGCGTATAGTCGGTTCGGTGTGAACGAGAAGTTAATATAAATGGAGAAGTGTTAGACTGCGTAACGTGCGCTCACAGTCAGCGGCCGACAATACATACGTTTGGTCTGAACAGTGCCTTAGTGAAGTTTATGTAGGTATGTGTGTAGAAAACAAAAGTACTTAGGTATACTTAAATCACCTGCCCCTTTTTTGTTTGGAATATCAAATAACTTCTCTTCTTAAATATAAAAAAAAACGTTCATCTACGTTAAAAGAATATAAGAAAGGTAGGTACTCGTAAGTTATCTTTCACCGCATTTCTTACTCGAAACAAAGAAATATAGAAAAAAACTATTGACAAGCCTTAGCTTTGCTCGAGTACTAATTATTCTTTGCGTTTTAGGCCCGCGATAAGTCTTTCTCTCTTTTGAACACATACCTTCACCGTTTAATTTCTTTTTATTAGTAAAAACCGCATCAAAATCGGTTGCGTGGTCTATGAGGAGTAAACAGATAAACAGACAGACACGGGGGGCATCTTTGTATTTGTTTTCTATTTAGAAACTAACTTCTGCCGGCAGCTTCGCCCACGTAAAAGTAAGTTACTCCTTATATAAACTTAAAACCCCCTTTTCATCCCCTTAGGGGGTGAATTTTGGAATATCCTTTCTTGTTCTTTGGATACATTATAAAAGGAACCTCATTGCAAAATCTCAGTGTTCTAGGTCCAAGGATTTGTGCTGGGCGTTAATGAATCAGTGAGTCAGGACTTTACCTTCTAGACACCACTATTTTTTAAATAGTACAAAAAAAAAATGGGTCTCTATCCGTAGGTACCCGTTACTGATCATATTTATGTAAGCATAAGCATAATCAGCCTTTTAATGTTCCCACTGCTGGGACTCGGGCCTCCTCTTTAGAAGAGGGAATGGGCTGTTATCCACGACGCGGGCCCAGTGCGGGTTGGTAGATGTCACATGTCTTCGATTTTTTTGGTTCTAGGACATGCCGGTTTCCTCACGATGTTTTCCTTCACCGTTTTGAGAGCAGTAGTGATGAAATAAATTACGCAAAGTAATGCGCCTGGCTGGGTTTGAACCCGCGATTTACAACTCGTAAGTCGGGGCCGATACCATTCGGCCACCACTGCTCCATATTTGTGTAGTCGAAAGTAAAAAAAAAACTAAATCTCAAAATTGTCCACGAAAATGTGTCATAATTGGTAAATTCATAATTGAATCAATCTTTCATAACAATTGCTACTAGAAAATACTACGCGCAGTATTTTTCCATTTTGATCGCCATTCATTCATTCATAATCAATAGCCTGTACATAAATTGAGTGACATTTTGGGATATAAACAAACGTAAATAACTTTGCGTAATTCATAAACAATGAATGTTATTTATTGAGACTACTGAAATAATAACAAGACCTTTTCTAATAAGCCCTTTAAGTATTTGTACTAATTAAAAATTAGTGGTGTAGGTATATAGACAGATATATTAAGAACTACCCATCTGTCAAACATTTTACTGACTACCCCACTTTATCGGGATCGGCTTCCAGTCAAAGCGGATAAAGATAAATTCCAGTAATTTACATAAGATGGACATATTATTATTTGCATTAACATTCGTCAAGACAGACATGGGTGCAACCAAAACTGTCATAGAAATATTTCATCTATTTTAACGCGCCCATTTGACCCATTATTCCATTAAATACGAAGTAAATGGCAAAACATTATCGTCTTTCATGTCAATCAGTACACCGATTGTATCTCGTAGGGTTAGGCGCAGCATTACAAATTATGTCGAACGTTAACCGACGATCAACACTAATCCCGGCTTAAGTCGGCTAATCGCCGGTTTACTTACACTTACATTTATGTTGTTCTAAAGGTGATCGCTTACTAAACGTATTCGCGCATTTTTTGCTAGCCATTACTTTCCTAAAGATAGGCAAAGGCCTCCCCCACAGAAATCTTAATAATAAGGCAATAGAAATGCTATCTACTGTCTTTTATTTAATACTGGGACGCGTGTCGCCGGTTCGCAGAGCTACCAACACATAGACAAACAATAAATACACACTATCGCCTACACATGCATTTTGCATTGTAGCAACAAAAATTAAACTTTTAGCGAAGACATTACGCAATATTTTCTAAAACGCATGGCCTCAGGAGGCGCGGCCCCTGTGACCAATAATAAACGTGTGCGAAAAGCAGAGAATGATATCGCACGCTCACTTACACTTAGCGCACTTGTGTTCTACGAGACACATGCGCGGCGACAAGGTCACGTGTCTTTGCGACTTCTATTGCCTTATTATTAAGATTTCTGGGGCCGTCCTATTAGTAAGATCAACGGAACCTCTTTTTGGGCCGTTTTCGATGGGCAGCGCTTTCCATCTGCAGGAACCCAATACGTGGAGACTTGCCCAGCGGAAACTGTGCAGGCGGCAGACGTGATCCACCCAATCCCATTAGAGGCTGGCAGCCTCATTATTATTTAACGTTACTACAAAAATTAAGGAGCTAATTAGTTTGTTTATATTTTAAATCATGCATAAGTCTTCAGCAAGATGATATGGCTAGAAAGAAGGTTACTTCTGAGATGTCAAAAGAAGATGAAAATGAGCATGGCAGTTAAGAGTTTATCATGCTCGCTCAAATGTCTCACTGATGGTGGCGCGTGTGTTGGATCATTCGGTTTCCTTCAAAATGGTTGAGCTGAGTGGTGCTAATATTCGCGTCATGTCCGTGAACGGGCGATGTCAGTTGCGACTGGTCATCTCTTAGCTGCCAGTTGCTATTTTAATATCTATATTTAGTTTTTATTTTTACTTTATTGACATTGTTCTCACATGACAACGACAATAAACATGTAACAGAGATATTTGTAATTGTAAAACATGATTGAAAAGAGTGTCCATGGAGTTTCTTGCACATTCTTCTCCATAGAGATCTACGCTTTGAAATGTGCAATTAGCATCATTTTTTCTGACTGACTGACTTCTTGACATTTCAAAAGTGCCTGTAAGTGGTTTATTTGAAATAAATGCTTTTGAATCTTTGAATCTTTGAAAAAAGAGAAGAAGAGATGGAAAAGATGGCATGTTACGCCAACCAAACCTTTTTTTAAACGACTTCAAAAAGGAGGAGGTTCTATGTTCAGCTAAATGTATTTTTATTATTTTTAAATGCTTTGCCCCACACTAGGAATTACTTCTGTATCGTGGATTCGTTCACAAGCATGTGAACTCACATACAGAAGACAATCAGGCCCAAAACACTTATCTATAGGCCATACACGAATTTGTTCCTTGCGGGAATCGAATACGTGACACGCAACGCAGCAGTCTATCGCTAACCACTACGCCAACCGCCTTGGTGTAAAAAGTGCTGAAGAATAGTGGTGCATTTTTTCTCTATATGTATACACGTATGTCATGACATGGGCAGGGCACATTGCTCGCAGAACAGATGGTCGATGGGGACGAAAAGTTCTGGAATGGCGACCACGTACCGGAAGACGCAGCGTTGGAAGGCCTCCCACAAGGTGGACCGAGGACCTGGTGAGGGTCGCGGGAATCCGATGGATGCGAGACGCACAGGACCGGTCATTGTGGCGACATTTGGGGGAGGCCTATGTCCAACAGTGGACGTCTTTCGGCTGAAATGATGATGAGGTCATGATACTCATGATTTACTTTCCTTTACGCGTTTGGTTAACGTTCGTTGCGCGTCCGCGATGCGATGGTATCATGCGCCGGCGCATTCTTGTGCGTGAATGGGAACTTGTGCAGTAAAGCGAAGTGAGCGCCGGCGCCGACAGCACTTTATTGTGTTCGGTTTAACGATCGACCGATTGATGATTTTTTGAGTAATGCATTTTTTTTTTAAATTATGTAACGTTAAAATATATTAGTTGTTTATTTCAATAAAAATAACAAGTATTTTAAAGAGAGAGCAGTGGTGGCTCAGTGTAACGGCTGGTTTACGAGTTGTAAGGTCGCGGGTTCAAACCCAGTCAGGCGCATTTTTTTTTATTTAGCCTATACTTTTTCACTGCTGGGTCTTTGCCTCCCCAAACTTGACAACAACAACAAAAACGGGGAAGGAATGCATCGAGCAACCAAAATCTATATAATATAAAAGCGAAATACCACTCACTGATTAATCACGAAATCACAGAAACTATAACACCTACAAACTTAAAATTTGCCAGGTAGGTTCCTTATAACTTATAAGGTGTAGACATCCGCTAAGAACGGGTTTTACGAAACTCCACCCCTAAGGGGGAAAACGGGGGTTGGAAGTTTGTATGGAAAAACCGACTTTCACGCGGGCGAAGCCGCTGGCAGAATCTAGTATAGGTAATATAATATTCACACAACGCCGTCTAGTGCCAAGCTAAGCAGAGCTTGTGTTATGAGTACTAGACAACTGATAAATATACATATTATTTATTTAAAACTTTATGCACTAAACATTGTACAAAGGCGGACTTAATGCCTTAGGCATTTTCTAACAGTCTACCTTAGGGTGGTGCAGAGACATAACATGGCAGGTGCAACTTAATAGAAGACTGACAGAGAGGAAACAAGAACAATAATAAATAAACACTTAGATACATACATACAAATAAAGAATGATATTGAGAAAAAATATTATACATAAATTACAACCAGTCACAGAACAAATGATTGTGCCCATTACACAAACATTGGTCCTGGGTGGGAATCGAACCCACGACCTCCGGCATAGCAGTCAGGGCCACTAACCACTAGACCTGAATGTCAGTCAATACATTCGAAGACTTGTGATGATGTGACGTCCACCAATCCGCGCAGGTCCCGCGTGGACTACGGCCCATTCTTTTTCTTAGAGAGGAGGCCTGGATTTCAGCATTGGAAACATTATTAGGCTGATTATGCTTTACATACTTATTCAAGATTCGACCAAATTCAGTACATTTCAAATTCGGATAGAAGTTACAATTCAAATCAGTATTCAAATCTTTTTTCTCCGTTGGAAAGGGAGGATCCTCTTACCAGATGGGTGCTGTGTCTGATCCGGGCAACTACCCGATAGTTGATATCTGGCAGTTGTATAAGATGTCGCTACAAGTCTATAACTGATATTATACAGGGTGTCTTTAACATCGACGCACAGACGAATACCACGGATCCAGTACATGATTCTGGACCCCTCAGTGGTGGAATTGTTCGTCGATTTTTTCCTAATAAAAAAAAAATCTTTACGTTTTTTAATTTAAACTGTATAAAATCGTTATTCTAACATTTTTAGTGAAAAAAATGAATGCATTAGTTTTAAAATTAAAAATGTCATCGGGGTTGATTTTATCTACCCCGATGATGACGACTTTTTAATGAATTATTTTTTATTTTATTTTTTGTTTCATTTTTACTAAAAATATCATCGGGGTTGGTTAGAATAACAATTTTACACAGTTTAAATTAAAAAAAAAAACGTTTTTTTTTTAATTAGGAAAAAAACGACGAAAAATTCCACCACTGGGGGTCCAGAATCATGTGCTGGATCCATGGTATTCGTTAGTGCGTCGATCTCAAGGACACCGCGTATAGGTGCAATTTTGTATGTATGAATGTGTGTGTTTATTACTCCTTTACACTCATACGGTTGAATCATGCTCAGGTTGACGACAGAGAGGTCGGGAAGGATCCCCTTAATTAAACCCAATATTATATTCGCTGGAATTGAAAGAATAATTATTCCATTTTCAGTGTCCGCCGGTCCTTATATAAGATAGTTGTACCGTGGCAATGTGCCAATGGGACATTAAATTGATGGATTAAATTAAACAGACGCACAGATTTCAAGATGCGATCAATTTTAGATTATAAATCGAGGTTAGGGGGCTACGTTTAATGTCTCTCGAATTGGAAATGAAAACATTTACATGATTAATGAAGATTTAGAAATAAATGATGAAATAATAAAATAAAATATTGTGTGTTTGGGCAAAACACACGATATTTTATCTATTTCAGGATTCAGGATTTAAATACTAAGTCGAGGGCTTAAAAAACAGTCATAAATAAAGAAGGTTTTTATTAGACGATATATTATTACACTGAAGTGTCATTAGATTATGTATCAACATCATGTAACATACTTATTAAATGCATATCCTGAAAGTAGTTTTTTTTTAGGTGGGAAATCATCTAATGAGTTCTAGAGTGATCTAGAGCGGAGCGCGAAGGCATGTCAGACTTATAATGACTAAAACCCCTATGGGTTACCCCGGGTTTCCCTTTTGGAAGCCAACCTATGGTCACAGTAAGCTTCGGCCCTGCTGGGCCCCTACGGTTTTGCTGACATCTCTTTGAGGCGCGTGGAACACTACGCGCCGTCGACGACTCGGGCTCAGTCTGGACGGTTACCGGACGGCTGGACGGAGAGCTACCCATTGCTCGTCGTCCGCAAGCCCAATCCAGAAAGCAGTACCTATGTTAAGAATCGGCTACTAAATCGATTTAAGCCATTATTATCACCATTTAAAAAAAGAAATCCTCCCTCGAAATCCTAACCAAAATCCTATTTCTTCTCCAGGAAGGCTACTGGGGCCTGCAGCTGGGCGGCTGCCGGCGATGCGCGTGCGGTCCCGGCGCGTCGGCATGCGACCCTGCCACCGGTGCCTGCGCCTGCGCCGACGGAGTCGGTGGCGCGCATTGCGACACCTGCCTGCCTGGGTACTACGGGTTTGGACCAGCTGGATGTTTACGTGAGTTCATTTGTACCTGTATGACACTAAAGCCGAAGCGATCTAACTGTTTATTGTGGTAACCTTTGCTAAAGAACTTCTCAATACTAAAAAAATTTATCGCAGATGAGTTGCTCTCTCAGAGAAAATGAGGCCGGAATGTGTTGAAAAATAAAATGAATTTTGACCAGGTCGTTGGTCCGTCTTGTGGGAGGCCTTCCAACACAGGTGGCCTTCTTCAATGGATGCGAGACGCACAGGACCGGTCATTGTGGCGACGCTTGGGGGAGGCCTATGTCCAGCAGTGGACGTCTTTCGGCTGAAATGATGATGATTAATGACGCATTAAAAGAGCCTCTTGGGTTCCTGGGCAGTCAAATCTACTTCTACCATTGTTAAAATGAATCCCAATAAAAAAGTTCCATTTGATTGTAATTGTGTTGTTCCAGCATGTCCGGAGTGCCAGGATGGCAAGGTGTGCTCCCCGCATAGCGGCCGCTGTGTCTGCCCAGGCGGTTCCATGGGCGCCGGGTGTCGGCAGTGCGCGCGCGGCTACTGGGGCGTGGGGAACTCCTGCAGGCCTTGCAGCTGTGGGGCTGGAGCTGTTTCTAGTGAGTGTAACGCCACCATCGTTATATTTTTTAACGAAAAACATTCGCAGCCCGCAGAGGCAACTATAATACCTGAGTCTGTGTTTCCTGGTGGCTACAACCCGGGAATCTTTAAGTAAAGAGTGATTAGGTTACTTCTAGGTAAGTGCGCTCCATCGTCGACCGCATCGTCGCTTTCCATCAGTTGAGATAGCGGTCAAGCGCGAACCTATCGATAATAAAAAAAAACCTACTCCTTTTTTCTGTTTTATAATAGACAGAGTTGAACAGACTATTTCTTATTCTGTGACAGTAGGTACACTTAAAATTCTCCAGTTATGTTAAGCGAACGTGAAGTTCTTTTCCCATAAGTGGGAAGGAATCCAGGCGAGCTGCTAATGGAAATGTTGGACTGGATGACCCTGAACTACACATTTCCAAAATAAAGACCACGAGCACGGGAAAACCGTGTTTTAAGAAAGAAATATTTGTACCGGGATAAAAAGTACTTATCCTGTGTATCCAGGACATGATCTACCCGTATACCAAGTTTCATCGAATTCCGTTTTGACATTCGAGCGTAAAAAAGTTACAAACTTACACACACATTTACAAACTTTCGTCTTTATACTCGTAATATTAGTGTGTTAACATAATGCTACCTTCACTTCAAATGATTCAAATTTAAAAGACTGATTTTTTTCAGTTTTGTTACTAACTAAATAATTTTATTTTCAGACATATGCGATCCTCACACTGGGCAATGCAAGTGCCGCTCCGGTTGGGAGGGTAGCACCTGCGAACAGTGTGCGAGCGGGCACTACGGGCCCAAGTGCCGCCCGTGCCAATGTCACGCTGCCGGCACGAGGGACTGTGCTGACGGCCTGTGCCACTGTGACGAGTGGGGACGGTGTCCTTGTAAGGTGAGCTAAACTGGTAGATAGCCTATCTGCATTATCAGTAAAAGTGCCGACCGTCAACCGTGCCAGTGTCACGCTGCTGGCACGAGGGACTGCACCACTGTGACAAGTGGGGATGTTGTCCTTGTTAGGAAAGCTAAACTGGCAGATTGCCTATCTATATTATAAATAAAAGTTCCGACTGTGCCAGTGCTACGTCGCCGGCACGAGGGACTGTGCCGACGGCCTGTGCCACGACGAGTGGGGACGGTACCCTTGTAAAGTGAGCTAAGCTGGTAGATAGTTTATCTGAATTATCAGTAAAAGTGTCGACTGTGCCTGTGCCACGTCGCCAGCACGATGGAATGTGACATTGTGACGTGTGGGGACGTTGTCCTTGTAAGGTAAGATGAACTGATAGAATTAAGTCCATCTATTATTATAAGTACATATGTACAGGTGTCAGCCGTTTCAGTGTCACGCTGTTGACACTAGGGACTGTGCTGATGGCCTATGCCACTATGACGGGACGGTGTCCATGTAAGGTCAGCTAAACTGATAGATAGCCTATTCATATTAGATCTAATTATTATTTCATACCATTTTGTTCCAGTTTATTAAGGCCGCACTTATTGTTAACTTGCACGTTATTATTCTAAATAAACAATATTATAGATGATCAAACGAACTTACCTGTGATGTTCGATCATTATTATACGTAGCTTCGTTCGAAGACATATTATGTATAACCATGCAGCTTCCCGCATTCACTAGGCGAACCAATCGCAGCTTTTCAGAGCCTAAAAGCAAAAACAAAACGCACCGTATCCGAGCGAGTATCTGTCAGTAACGTCAAATGTCATTCTTTCAGAGTTAGAGATAAATCTTAAGTTTTGCTGGGTAGGGTAGGGAGGGTTCCCTATGTCTTCGAACGAAGCTACGTATAATAATGATCGAACATCACAGGTAAGTTCGTTTGATCATCTATTATACTGCAAGCTTCGTTCGAAGACATATTATGTATAACCATGCAGATGTTAAGAGTCAACTTAAAGCAAAATTAAGATTTTTAATATCAAACAAATATATTTCAGGAACCAAAATCTCTTAGGCACTTATTAGGCTCTTAATATAATGGTAATATGAGACAATCAGTCTTTTTGTCATACTTATACATTTTATATTATATAAGTATATATGTCTATATTTTTTATAATTATTTTAAACATATTAAGGCATTTATAAGCAAATATTTTGTTCAGCATTAAGCACAGCATGAGCAAATTCAGATGAATTGTTGGAAATAGGTATATTATAAAATTTTGCAAAAGTTGAAGAACTGTTTGTTCAGCCGTTTGCCTAATTACATCTAATGATGCCCCTAGCTTTAGCAGTCGACATGGATGCATGTCTTGTACTATGCCCTGAAAAAACGCTAATATCTATGCCACACATAGAGAAAGTATATATCTAAATATATTTTATTATTATTATGGTTTTTTAGGGAATTTTTCTCAGGCTAGTACCTGGTGTTCTTTTAGAATCTCACGGGATTATCCATCTACTAATGGTAGACGAAGAAATTGGCTTGTGTGGGTTATTCAAAGAAAGTATTAAATGAGTATTATCAACCCTAATACTCTTGAGTGTATCTAATGTAATAAAATAAAGTAGTGTAAGGGCAGATTTCAGGTTTTGCCGTGCATTTTCGTTACAGAAAATGGCTCTATTTTTGTATGTTACTAAAAACAATAAAAATAATAAAATAAAAACTAAAATAAAGGTAAATAAGAGGTTCGGTCCGCTGCAACCAGAACCAGATGTTTTTATAGTGTCTAGGATAGAAATGTTTACACCGGTTTCATTAACTATAATATTGGGTATTTTTATAAATGATAAATCTGTGCTACTTGGGCTCTGCTAAGTGCAAACAAATTCACTAACTTTTTAGACAATTTGATTTTTATAGAAACCTTAACATAATCTCTAGATGTGATCATTACCACCAATTTATGAGTCTATTAATTTATTAATTGGTATAGACTGTGTGAATAAGTGAGATCCTATAAGTAACATTGAATTGAGGCATTATTTGGAAGGTAACCTAATGTAACCTCTATGGCTGATGGAAGAACATCATGTCAATATTCTGGAAATTAGTGTAAGGAGGTGTGTAAGATGACACTCTTTAAAAGAGGAATGCAATAGTTTTTTATTGAGTAGGTACCTATAAAGACTAACAGCTTGAAAAAACTAACATTGTTTTCAATGGTGGACAAGCTTGTGAAGGTCAATATGACATCACCTTTTCATTTTGATTTTTGTAGCCTCCCCAATATTGGGCTAAATGGAGGAAAGAACACATAAAAGAAATAAATTATCATGTCCAAGGGCAGTAAAAAACATCTAATTAAATGTATTTTGAATCTGGTTTCCAGGAAACACAGGCATCACATTTATGCATTACTTGTAGAAGGGAAAAGATCAATCAGTTTGACCAAACTGAGACACAATATACCTACTAAAATGTAGAGATATTCTGTTCCCACTCTATGTTAGATGTATGAGATTGTTAACTGGTCTCTTTGTTGTCTTTTGAATCCATATATGAAGCAAATAGACAAATCTAATTATTTTCACACCATTGCTCCATATTTCTGGCTATATTATTTAATTGTTGATACCGTATTCCTCCCATTCGGTTTAAATAAGATACAGCAAACTATTATCAAACTCACACAAAATGTGTAAGTGCTCATGTTTAACAAAATAGTATTTTTAAAGGTAAAAAATGTGAAGCAGTTCTAAATAATTTATGTGATAATTATAATTTTTTATCCTTTTTCCAGAACCCATAGACTTCTATTATCACTACAATTGCGCCCCCCCCCAGTTCTTGTTGCATCATTGTAGGTCTAGTTTGATGATTGGATGAATTTTTATTTTGAATCTTAGTTGCCTTTACTTATAACTAAGTATTTATGTTCTAATTTTAGTATAGAGCCAACCAACAACAAATGTTGTTGCAACAAAATAATGCAACAGTTGATGTACATATTAAGTGAGTAATCTCTCATAAGCTAAGAAACTTGTTTCTGTAAATATTTTTAAGGGATTTACAGAAACAACATTTTTTGTATGTGACATCAGTCATTGTATAAGTGTCATATATAAAATCTAAATAATTAACATGATTGGGATGGCGTATTTTGTAAAAAGGAGTAATTGTTCCTTGAATATTTTTCAACCTTTTATTATATAATAGTAGGCTAGTATGAATAGTGTAGTGTGTATAGTAGTAGACTATATAGTCTGAACCAATACACAAAAGGTCATCAAGATGATGTACATACTGTTTGTGAACTTTTGATCATAGATATACATGTAACTACCACTATCAAAAATGCATAATGTGCAAAACAAATCCCATATGGGACAGCAATAGACTCTTTTTAAATGATCATAATGAAATAATAGGTATCTCCTGTGATCTGGATTCAATTTTTGCCATAAGATCTCCTGGGTACACTAGAGCCACCGCAGTGATCTTACATCTTATAAATTTGGATGTGTGAATCAATTTGTTCAGGGGTTTAAAGGTTTCAATAAACCTCCCTTCTCCATCCCTGTTGGGAAACCAAAAAATATCTTGGATATAAGTTGATTCCCACACGGTTTCCATGGGGAATTTGTGCTCAATGGCAATAAATTATGAATGGTTTTATACATAAATATGCATTCATCTTGGCCCCTGATCTTGAAGATCCTGATTGATCACTTGTAAAACCATTTTGTTTTGAACCGTTGAATTTTGGTTGATAAGTTATGGAAGAAAAAATGCACTTACCGAACATCCACTGATGTGCTTCAAAATTGGGGCATTACCACAAATCCTCTATCAACGAGGTAGGGAATGGGCTAATCTGTAAGCCTGACTAACCTCTAGTTTCAACCATGAGCCTGTGGTGGAACTTTTTGTGTTCTAGCATACACTGGATGTGTTGCGAGAATTGCTTGGTTATAGTTTAATATGAGGACTGCAGTTACTTTCGTCCAGGCCTAGGTATTATTCTTTGCTGGTTGTACCAAGATGGACCATTCCCGTTTCCCTGACGGGTTACAGTTGAAGATTAGGCTGGCTTCATAATAAGCTTGCCGCTTCTGTGGCATGTCTTTAGGACTTTAAATGTTCTCTGTTGCAGTATTCCCATGCAGGTAGTCGTCTCTATCAACATCTTTGACAATATCTTTGTTTATGTGAAGTGCAAATCTATTAAAACTCTTCCAGTATCAATCAACTGGGAAAATTAGTTTCAGCCTATTTATGCCATCATTGCTGAGAAGCTTAGATAGGGTCTAGTGATTCCCAATCCCAACTGATTCTGTTCTGATTTAATCTTTTTGTATCAGTATATTCTTGTATTATCAATGAATTACTGACTGAGGCAATAATCTCTATATTATTTTAAACAGTTATTACACACATTTTTATCTAGTTTTTGTTCATATTCCTTGAGTATTTCCAAAAATGGTATTCTAGATGTGGGTTAAGTCATTCATTAAGTCAGGCCATTAAATCATTTGGTTTGGTAGATATAAATACTGTAATACTCTGAATACTTCAGGAAATATAGTAACTGGTTCAACGACTAGCTCAGATGCTAGTTCAGGAAATGTTATATACTCAAGTCTGTAACAGTTGGGGTTGTGCCTGTTGGAGCCGATGATGATACAACAGATATCTAGTTTAATGTCCATTTCTTGAGGATCATCCTAAATACAAGGTCTAAAAACCTAAAAATATTGACCCTGTTATGGTACCAAAGTGTACCTAGGCAAAGCCTTTCTGATTTTATCAAAAGGTAATGACCATTGTGCATTCATCTCGTAAACACCACGAGTAAGCGGATCACGTCAATGCATCTCGTACATCACCCGTGTCCATGTACCAAAAGGTAAAGATCATCGTGTGTTCTAGAGATGGGTCGTACTAGGCAAATCTTGGACTAGGTGCACCTAGTCCAAGTCCGTACAAATACTCGATCCAAATACCTGTTCCACCTAGTCCACCTAGTCCATGAAATACGCATACTTTATAGATGCTTAGTCTTTGCGTAACAACGATACGTGTAGTACGTACGTTCTTCCAACTAAACTTACGAATGGATGTTTAAGTTTTATATGCTTTGTAAGATTTGATACGGAACTTTTAAAACTCAATTGTATTTTGCAAATTTTACACTCAGCCATTTGTTGGCCTTTATCCGTAAAATGATCCCAAGCGACACTATTTGCTTTGGGAGCCATTTTTCAAAACAATAAACACATTAATTAATGTCTTATTAAAAATAGATCTAAGTTCTTTAACAATATATTAAAACTTCGTTACGAAAACCGTTCACTAAATAAGTCCGATAGAAGTTAGCGACGTCGAGTAGGTATCATACGTCAATCGAGATCACATTCGCACGAGTCCGTACTTGATACTCGACTGCATCATAAAGTCTTCATTCGCATCGAGTATTGTCAAAGTATCTATTCTACCTATTCTATAAAGTCTGCCTAGTGCCTAGTCCCGACTAGTCTCGATCTCGAGTATTGACAGACAAGGATGGAAAGACTGCGGAATAGTGTAGTTAAAAAAGGACAGAATATATTCTTCCACAACACGGTGCGCGTCGCGTAACTTTTATGCCATTGAAATATGGTTCAAATTCAAACGACTGGCACACGTATGATCTATGTAAATACGAGTGCGCATCGCGTTACTTTTATGCCTTTTGAATTAAGGTTCAAATTCAAGTGACTGACTCACGAATGATTTTGGCAAACATGGATGAGCTAGGACTATGCTGCTATCTCGCTTCACCACGTCCCGACGACGCGGTGAAGCGAGATAGCAGCATAGTCCAGTACAGTCGGTACTTCGATTCGCGCGGGCCGCGGGTGCCGTGCACTGCGTAGGCACAATGAGACTAGGTGGATCAAGTATTTTAAAAGTTAGAATAGGTGCAGCCTAGTCTCGTTAAATACCTAATCCCTGGATCTGTTCTAGTATATACGCTTCATCTCTAGTGTGTTCATCTCGTAAACACCACGAGTCAGCGGATCGCGCCAATGTATCTCGTACATCACTCGCGTCCATAGGTACAATATTCAAAATCCATTTCACTTGCACTGTAGATATAATGTACTATAGATAACTTTCCTGACGAAGCTTTTCAGGTTACCCCAAAGGTGTGGGGAAAAAAACAACCACGTATGTTTATCTCGTAAACATCCCGAGTCAGCTGAACGCGTCAATGCATCACGTGCACAACCCGCGTCAATAGGTATATCCATATTTCGAAACCCATTTGATTTACAGTCTTACACTGTTTAATGTACCATGGCAAAGCCTTTAAAGTTATGGAACAAGGAAACAAGCTCGTGTGTTCATCTCGTAAACACCCCGAGAAGTTTGATCGTGTCAATGCATACAATTATTTGGGTTAAGTACGTGAAACTCTTACTTCACTGAATAATCTAATAGATAAATCTATTACTTCACCTGGAATCAAAGAATTAAATAGAGATAGGACAGGTGACGTACTATGTTATCGTCGTTTCATCCTTTTTTCAAACTTTTCATCATATGAAGATAGTATTTCATATCTTTTCGTTCTGGCATACTTCATTACAAATTATACAAGCACTATGCTCTTATTTAATTACTTAAATTGGTAAAAAAGCAAATAAAACACAACGTAAAACGTATTGGTTGCCGCGCAAACGTATGGAGTGACATTTGACGTTACTGACAGATACTCGCTCGGATACGGTGCGTTTTGTTTTTGCTTTTAGGCTCTGAAAAGCTGCGATTGGTTCGCCTAGTGAATGCGGGAAGCTGCATGGTTATACATAATATGTCTTCGAACGAAGCTTGCAGTATAATAAGACAGTAAATGTTCCGACCGTGCCGTTGCTTTGCCGGCGGCGGCACGAAAGACTGTACCGTAACGAGTGGGGACGTTATCTTAATCTATTATTATGAGTAGGTACCTACATGTGTCGACCGTTTCAGTGTCACGCTGCCATCATGAGGGAGTGTGCTAATGTGATGATTGGGGAGGTGCTCTTTTATGGTTTTTTGATAGGATTTTGTGTCTATATACAAAAGTAACTGTATAAAAATAATTCATCCGTTTTTTCCCAGGAAAATGTAGTTGGTGAGAAATGCGACAGCTGCTTGAAGGGCACGTTTGGCTTGTCAGTCGACAACCCGTCGGGCTGCACGGCGTGCTTCTGCTTCGGGCGCGTGTCGCAGTGCACGCAGGCCGCGCTCGCACGAGGCGCCGTGCACGTCGCCGCACCGCTGCACGTCACGCTGCAGAGAGGACATCAGGATGTTATCACTACTGTGAGACCAATCACAAAACCTTCTAGTTTAAACTGACGCAAAAATTGACATATAAAAGTGTTTTTTTTTTTAATTTTTTTGCAAAATAAATATCATTTATCTCGTACAGCTGCAGGCAATGGTCCTCATCCTGACGAGGCCCATTGCCTACGATAAGTGGCTTAGAGTCACTCAAAGAGCAATGGAAAGGGCTAGGTATGCTCGGAGTTTCCTTGCGTGTTCGCATCAGGAATGAAGATATCCGCAGGAGAACCAATGTTACATTGCTCGCAGAACAGATGGTCGATGGGGACGAAAGGTTCTGGAGTGACGACCACGTACTGGAAAACGCAGCGTTAGAAGGCATCCTCAAGTCGGACCGATGGCCTGGTGATGCCTGCAGGAATCCGATGGATACGGGACGCACAGGACCGTTTATTAGGGTGACACTTGGGGGAGACCTATTTCCAATAGTGGAGATCTTTCGGCTGAAACGATGATGATGATGATGATGACGTATCGTAGAGCACGCAGCGTGCGCTCACGCTAGCTGTGTTTTATATCAGTAAGACTATGGCGGCATTTTCAGGTTACATATTTCCATATTGAGTTCCCTTCAAAATAGTTGAGCTGAGTGGGGCTGATGCACGCGTCATGCTCGTGAACGGGTGCCGTCAGTTGAGACTGGTCATCTCTTAGCTGCTATGCCAGTGGCTTAATTCAATTTCTATGTTTTTAATTAGTTTTTATTCTTACTTATCTACATTGTGCTCACATATTAGAAGCGACAAGAAATATGTAACCAAGATTTATGTAACTCATAATATGATTTAAAAGAGTGAGTTTCTTGCACGTTCTTCTCCATAGAGATCTACGCTTTCGAACGTGCAATTTAGCTTCACTATTTTTTACTGACCGACATTTTGACAATTCAAAAGTGCCTGTAATTGGTCTATTTGAAATAAACGTTTCTGATTTCTAAGAAACATATCATAATAAGATTCCACCTTGTTCAGTACCTTGCGGTCTTTACGTCAAGAGTGAATATGCTACCTCTAGGCAAGCGTGCTCTATCGTCGCTTTCCATCAGTTGAGATAGTGACCAAGCGCGAGCCTCTCAATAATAAAAAAAACTGGGCAAGTGCGAGTCGGACTCGCGCACTGAGGGTTTCGTACAAACTTACCTATAAAAAAAAAAAAAACATACATTCAACCGAACATATAACCTCGTCCTTTTTGAAGTAGGTTAAAAACAGTTCAATTCCCAAATTGAGTTACCAAGATTTACGAGATCGATATAGAGATACGAGAATCACAAAAAAGTTTTCTTGTGACGTAACTACAATTTTTTCCTATAAGTACTTGTGCTATGAGACCTTGCTTCATGCCAAATTTCAGGATTCTAGGTCAACAGGAAGTACCCTATGAATTTTGATTCCCTTGAGAGTGTCGAAACATACGTTTTTTGCGACATAAACGGCCGTATCTATTTTTTCCGTTAACTCAGAGATTTGATTTTTTCACAGTTTCAAGGGAGCGCAAACTTGAGTATATTGAGGTTTTAATTTTAACTCGATACCTCCACGCGAGATAAAGGTTCTTGACAGACAGACAGACTGACAGGCAGACGGACAACAAAGTAATCCTATAAGGGTTCCGTTTTTTCCTTTTGAGATACGGAACCCTAAAAAATAAAAGTACCTACAAGAAACCTGTAAATGAACTGCTTAGTCTTTTCCAGTCTAAACGGATGCCAATATCTATCTATATATATGTCGGCGCAGGATGCCGATCATCATTGAAGCTCTGTCCAGAGACTATGTCTTGTGGGCGATGGCTGGGTAACGAGCAATAAACAAACTATTTTAGATCACACAACTGATTTATTATGAGGCAAGCTTTAGGTATTCACTTTACACAACGAGCAGTGAGACAGTCTCCGACACTTAGACGTTGTACGCACGACTGCCGACAGAGGAATGAGCCACGGACCTCTGCGGTCGGCCCTTTTATCTACTCGGTTCGTGCAAACGTCAGCGCGGATTCTGTCAAAGTGATATGTGTCACTTTTCACTTAGCTCGTTCATTCGTTCTCAAGCTTCCGTACTATTGACTTCACCGACACGGCCATCCTGCGGAACACACGTCCCTGTGTGTTAGTCATCACGTCACCTCAGCTGGAAGATATCCATTGACGAGACGTCCCAACAAGACATCCGTCGCTGTGTTCATCACCACCAGTTCACCACCTCAGCCCGAAGACGGTCCACTGACGAGACTTCCAAACAAGGCGTCGGTCTCTGTGTGTTGATCTGAAACAAAATACATCTAGCAGTATCATATAGCTCGGTCACTCCTGACAAACATCAGGAACTACTCTCGCACCGTGAGTGCGCTCCCAAACATGTAAACTCTCACACACACTAGACATCCTGATCATGAGTGACTATGTATAATGAAATTCCCAATCCAACCATAAATCCAAATCGTTTACGCACCAACGCAAACGTGGTCAACTCGCTGCAGGCGTCGCACCAACGACTCCTCTCGTTTACGCACCAACGTAAACGAGGATAACTCACTAAAGGCGTCGCTACAACGACTCATCTCGTTTACGCACCAACGTAAACGAGGATAACTCACTACAGGCGTCGCTACAACGACTCATCTCGTTTACGCACCAACGTAAACGAGGATAACCCACTACAGGCGTCGCTACAACGACTCATCTCGTTTACGCACCAACGTAAACGAGGATAACTTACTAATTGCGTCGCTACAACGACTCATCTCGTTTACGCACCAACGTAAACGAGGATAACTCACTAATTGCGTCGCTACAACGACTCATCTCGTTTACGCACCAACGTAAACGAGGATAACTCACCAATCGTTCCTTAATTCTAAAGCAGCAGTGATTAAATAGTGCCATGATCACTTTCCCCACCTACTTCCTATACATCTAATTCAACCGGAACCTCATGTTTTATTATCCCTCTCTCTGTAGGCCATAACAACGTCTACCCCCTGCGGGAATCGAACCCGCAACGCGCAGCGCAGCAGTCAATCGCTCAACCACTGCGCCAACCGTAAATTATGAAGGTTCAACAAAACTCGAGATGTATCGAAACTCTAAATTTCTATTAACTAACCTACTAATTCTCACTACTGTTCATAGTACTGCTAAGTTCAATTAAAGAAAATAAATTAACATCAAAATTTCTATATCGTTTCAATATCAAAATCAATAATCAAAAAATTCAAAGCATAACCGTGAATTAATTATCATGGTAACTTCTCCACCAAATCAATCAAACTAATCCAATACACTAATCATTAATCACTGCACGTGATCTTTGGCTACTAATAGCCCAGTAACCTCTAGTCACTCAACCATTCCTGCATCCCTCCAGGATTTCCAAGCCTCTCACGACTTAATGGTTTCCCACATTACGTCCCAGGTTTGATCGCAATACCGCGTACTCACGGACTACTGTGACCACTAGATACCGATTTCTATTAAGCTACGGCTACAAATCAAACCTGGTATAGTCCGATCATCATGTAAACTTAATAATCTCATTATCTCTACCACTTTGCTCTACCCCAATTTTATCAGTTATGCGCTGATTTTCTTTCTCTCTCTATTACTTCAAATTAATCTTTAAATGGATCTTACTCGGTTTACTTGCTCTGCTCGTATATGAAAAAGTCTCTTATCAAAAATTTATCAACTTCCGCCTTCGTCAGGTTAAACTTACACTTTTCATAGGTTGCTACGCACTCTCTATATGGCGTAACGCATCATTTCTCACGGTACTAAAATTTAACTCTGAGTCTACATCGTCTTTTGTTATCAACGGTAGAGAAAACGCAGCCTTGTTAATTAACAGTGCTAAGGAACCACCTGCCTTCGTCGTTTGGTTTAGCGTTCGTAACTGAACAATTAATCACGAGTTAGACTTCGCCTAGTGAACCCTACCACAAACGGTTTTTCTTCTAAGGTAAGTAGTATCTCGGTTAGGCACATTGTTATTTAGTTCACAGTAATCTTTGCTCATTATATCTGACCGGTCAAGTTTTTAGGTCAAAAGAGCTAACAAACACCGAATTACTCGGTCGAATAATATTTGCCAGCAACAATCATCTACCCGCTCACGCATTATTAATTTTTCCGCGCTAGACCGCTATGGTCATCTTTATACAGTCAAATACGAGTCAATCAAACGGATAAGTTTACTTTTTACAACACGCGTTTGTAGCATACCGACACACGTCACACGTCAGTGTCAATATCGTCAAAATTATCTATGGAGGAATTATCACTGTCATAAAAAAATCGAAACGGTATCTACTGGATTTAATGAGGGTAGTTGTAATTACAATTGTTTACGTCGTGAACTTTAGCAATTTTTACTATTTGAACTGAACCCCTGCAACAATATTTCACGGCCAAAATATCACTTCGCAAATAGATCTGAACACACTGAACTGACCCTTCAATGTAACAATACTGTGTTTACGTTTGCCGTGAAATAGTGATGACAGACTTTAAAGTGAAAGAGAGACAACACTCAGCACCAGAATTAAAATGGAATGTGAATACCTGACCTTGTTCCTGGTGTAGGATCGACAACACCCGTCAGTCAACCTCTCGCTCGCTACGTGATGCCTTGGCATCACCGTCACCGCTGTGTCACTTTCATCAGGACACTGGAAGGAGATGTGACCTTGTTCTCCACATTTGCAGCATACGATGTGGCTGACCATGGGATTGAGTCTTGAAGCTTGAATATCACGTTATTCTGTCGGTTTCCTACTGTTTCTTGCTTATGAAAACACAGCCTGCTTCGTCCAATTTTTCCACAGTGGAAACATTTGACAGGTGACGTTTGAGGATGTCTTCATACGTTTTGTGTCAAATATTTTCTGATCTGGTAGGGCACTTGACACTCATCTGAGGCATGCACACACACACGTACTGCACTTTGCATTTTACACTTCAGGTAACTAAAAGTTTGTAATTCTTGCTGTAATCACTGGTGACTTCGGATTATCAGCAAAGCACGTATCGGAAAATGGTACATCGTGAACATGCATTTGCGTCGGTCTTGTCCCGGTCACAATCTGGGTAGTACACGGTGATTTAGTCAGTTCCTATTTCTTTCTGGGGAAACAATGTCATCATGGTCCAACATTCGTTGCTCAGGATTAGGGAAAAACCCCAGAAAAAACCTAATCAGACCAAAACTGATAATGACATTGATTAACGGAACTTTGAATCTTATTCGGTCCAGTGCTTCATTCCAGGTCTTCACTTTCTAATTTTTCATTTCAAATAATGACCGCTACTTGTCTTGGCTCTTGCTATTTTCTTCGTGACCGGCGTTACGTAACCTTCGTGCTGCTCTTGTTTATTTGCTCGGAATCCCACTTCTGATGTCGGCGCAGGATGCCGATCATCATTGAAGCTCTGTCCAGAGACTATGTCTTGTGGGCGATGGCTGGGTAACGAGCAATAAACAAACTATTTTAGATCACACAACTGATTTATTATGAGGCAAGCTTTAGGTATTCACTTTACACAACGAGCAGTGAGACAGTCTCCGACACTTAGACGTTGTACGCACGACTGCCGACAGAGGAATGAGCCACGGACCTCTGCGGTCGGCCCTTTTATCTACTCGGTTCGTGCAAACGTCAGCGCGGATTCTGTCAAAGTGATATGTGTCACTTTTCACTTAGCTCGTTCATTCGTTCTCAAGCTTCCGTACTATTGACTTCACCGACATATATAAAAGAAAGTCGTGTTAGTTACACTATTTATAACTCAAGAACGGCTGAACCGATTTGGCTGAAAGTTGGTGGGGAGGTAGCTTAGAACCAGGAGACGGACATAGGAGACTTTTTTTTTTGAGTAGGGTAGTGTAGGGTGGAGTAGGATAGAGTTGGGTAGAGAAGGATATAGTAGTCAGTTGACGGGAGCGAAGCCGCGGGCAAAAGCTAGTTTTATATAAAGCGACGGCCTATCTGACCTCCACAACCCAATAATTAGATAACACGATGCTCCTTGGTAAGAGTGGTGTCAGATTTCCTAGCTTCAAATGAACCATTACGACTGTCAAATATCTATAAATGACAGCCGGGACCAATGGCTTCACGTACTTTCTGAGGAACGGAGGAATCTCGGCATGTGAAGATGATCACCCATCCAAAGAACGACCTCGACTAGCATTGCTTAACCTTGAAGATCGACGCATTCGACGGTTATGATTTGAACTACGAGGTCCTCACTCCGCAACCTCTAAATTGAGGTGTGAGGCCGTCTGGTAATTGTACGGACCGAGCCAGAGTCGCGCGCACGCACGCTTCAAAGAGATGTCAAAGCCGTAGGAGCTCAGCAGGGCCAAAGCCTACTGGGGCTATGGATTGTCTGAAAGGAAACCTCGGGGACCTGAAACGCAAGGCAAAAAGGAACTTAAGAGTGGTTTTTAGTCAGTAAAAATCTGACACGCCCTCACGCTTCGCCCTAAAGGGCGAGAAGTCATTGGATGATTTCCCACCTAAAAAGAAAATCTTCTAAATAGATACAAAATCAAAACATGTTTTTTTTTATCTTTATTCCCAGATGGACCAGGACTCCCTACTAGCCATACACACGCACACTCCAGACGCGACCATCACGCTCCCCTGGCCCCCCGTCCCCGTCTACGTGGAGCTGGACAAGCGCTTCGTGGGGGACCGCGTGACGTCATACGGGGGGTCACTGCGGTTCAAGGTGGAGGAGGAGGGGGGCACGGAGCTCAGTAGAGAGGTGCTGGCGCGGTTCCCGCTCGTGAGGTTATATACGAAGAGTATTGTGTTGGAGTATTTTGAGGTTAGTACTTGATCTTTTTTTTATTATCTGTGTCAAAAAGTAACTTTATTCAAAATCGCAAACGGAATAGTACATTTTGATACAAGTGCAGAAAGTTTGTCATTGCGACCGAGGCGGGACTCGCACGAGCCGTAGGCGAGGGTGTTATGGAGCCGAGGGCTGCAATGACAAATTTGCACGTGTGTCAAACGACTTTTTTCAATACACTTACGAAGAAATGAATAAACGGGGGTTAACCGGCGACTCGTGGGGGTCGACGCGCGCCCAGCCTGATGCGATACATGTAATAACATTGTGGCGGAGGAGAGCACGCGCACTTTTTTGCACTAGTGCGGAAAACGGTCTATTGCGTGCCTAAAAGCGGTGGGATAAGAGCGAGTTTTCAAGTAAGTGTATTAAAAAGAGTTTTTCAAATCCGTTCAATATTACCTATGTAAATTAGAAACCTTTCAAATCTAATGGAAGGGGAAAATGTCAAGTAACTGAATAAGAATGCACACAGTGAAATGTGACGTCACCGCTCCATTAGGTTACGTGTATACTGATACAAGAGATAGCGAGGTGTTCCCACCAAGCCCCCACTCTTCCTTATTCCAGTATTTGAAATGCTAATTGCTGCTTAATAAGCAATTTTGCTGCTGTTTCCAGAAAAAGATTTCTTTTTAGTGTAATTTGTGGTTTAGTATAGAATATTACACAAAAATAAACACAAGCAAATCGTAATGTTATCCCATCCTATTCAGAGCAATAGGATGGTTTCCGAATTTAGAAATTAGAATTAAGAACGTGTCAAACTCTTCTTACTATCGACGTTAACGTCGCGCCAACGCTCGTAAAACGCCAGTAGAATAGCGGCCTCAATACTATGTTTTGTCAGACTTTCAGGCTAAAGTAGAATTTAAAAATGTGTGCTTCTTCAGATTTTTAATTCAAAAGTTTTGCTTTGACTGATCGTGCTTACTTTGTCTACTAACGAATTAAAGGTAGCGTTTTACAAGATTATAAACCTTAATTTTAAGAAATAAGGTTCATATTCGTATGAAAGCACATTCTGTGAATCTTATCCTAGAGTTGCAGTACAAAAACGCCTCATGCACATGGAATGACGATGTATTTTATAATCTTATACCTGCTGCTGTTACAAATGTCTTGGTATGGTCATGTAAAGAGGAGAGATGAAACGCATGTTACTAAAAGAGTTATGAGTATACATGTGGATGGGTGGAGAGGGAGAGAGAGGCCAAAGAAAAGATGGATGGATTGTGTGAACGAGTGGTGTGAACGACGATATGAAAGAAAAGGAAGTTAGTGATAACATGACGGTTGACAGGATAGAATGGAAGAAAAAAATATGTTGCACCGACCCCAAATAAGATGGGACAAGGGCAGGAAGATGTTGATGACCTGCTGCTGTTACAGGGTTCAAAGTAGTGTCTGCAATTCCCAACAATTTTATAAGTTTTGCTTCTAATATTTCTGTTAATTCCTTAAATCTTTGTTCAGCACGCTCCAGTAATAAACGGAACGCACGCAGTCCGTTTCCACGAGTCACTGTGGATGGTGCGCGGGCGCGGCGTGGCGTCACGATCCGCGCTGATGTTGGCGCTACGTCGGCTGGATAAGATCCTCATCCGTCTCACCACCCGCGCTCCAACATATCAGGAACACGTGCATGCTTTGTAAGTACAACCTAAATTATGCTTTGGAACTCCTCCCACACTTGACTGTTGGGCACACCATAATCATGGCAATAAGTCTCTACAAAGAGGAGACTTGAGAGGAGGGTGACTGGAGAGGCGTCACGTGGGAATTTCTAAAAAAGAAACCCGTGGTCCTAGAACGCAATGGGCAACTGAAGGACTCAGGTGTAGTTTTAGACAGAAAAAATTCTGACCCGCTCCACCCTAGAGCTAGAGAAGCCATTGAATGATTTCCCTTGAAAATTTTTCATTGAAATCATATCAGTCGAGCCGAGTTAAATTTTCCTTTGTACAAATATTTTTAACCTGTACTTAAATACTTTTATGCGTTCACTAATGATTTAAACTCTCTCAATTTTAGGCTGCTGAACGTGTCCCTGGACACCGCCATCCCCGGTCTGAGTCGGTCGGAGCCGGCGCTGGGCGTGGAGCTGTGCGCGTGTCCCAGAGGCTACTCCGCCAGCTCCTGTCACAAGCCGGCTGCTGGCTTCTGGATGCCACCGCCCAGGTATTTTATAACTCCTCCATTTTTTAGGGTTCCGTACCTCAAAAGGAAAAAACGGAGCCCTTATAGGATCACTTGATTGATTGATTGATCAGTTGTCCGTCTGTCTGTCTGTCTGTCAAGACCCTTTATCTCGGGAACGCGTAGAGGTATCGAGTTAAAATTAAAACCATATATACTCAGGTCTGCGGTCCCTAGAAGCAGTGAAAAAATCAAACATCTGAGTTAACGAAAAAAAAAGTTACGGCAGTTTATGTCGCAAAAAACCTGTATTTCTACACTCTCAAGGGAATCAAAATTCATACCTAGGGTACTTCCCGTTGACCTAGAATCCTGAAATTTGGTATGAAGCAAGGTCTCATAGCACAAGTATAGGAAAAAATCTGAAAACTTTAAATTTGTAGTTACGTCATAAAAAAAAAACTTTTTTGTTATTCAGAAAAATCTTCGTAACTCAATTCGGGAATTGAACTGTTTTCATAGGTAAGTTTGTACGGAACCCTCAGTGTGCGAGTCCGACTCGCATTTGCCCGGTTTTTTTTATAAACAGGGCCTTTTTAGGTAGGTAATTGACTTCATAGACAATTCGTTTTATTGGGCCGTGTTGCTTATTGTATTTATTGAGCTTCTGTCAACGACTTTGGCGGCGTAAAAGTAGAACATTATTCCAAGAGAAGAATTACCGGGATATAAAATTGTAGGATCATATGGGCTACTCCAGGACATGATCTACAACAATAGTTTTAGTATATGCGAAACCCGAAACACGTGTCTGGGATTTTTATGTAAAGAATCTATGTACAAGATTTCATAACTGTACGATGAAAAATCACGAAGTTATAAGCTTGTTATGTTACCTGGTTGGCCGCACAAATACACGATCATCGAACCACCCAGGCGACTGAGGGGTTGTTTTACTCCCGCATAGGTCTAATGTCCGCAATAACCTGCCGTGACCTGTGTTGTACTTAGTGTCGGTGGTGTCCAACTTGTGACTTTTTTGTAATATTTTTAGAAAAAAATATCACATGGTGTAAACATTATTGTAATCGATTCAGTTACTGATTCTGAACAAACTATATTCAGGTTTCGCATATACATAATAAAAATAATGTTGTATAGGTGCTGTAAATTTCGACCAAAGTCATGCAGCCATTTACATACACACGAATATATACATACAAAGAATTCACATACATAATGATAGTTTCGTAACGGCACCTTGTCTAGATTTCAAGAGTCTCGCCTATTGACATGGCATTTCAGGAGGTCTTTTCTTTCATGATAATAGGGGTGATCTTACATTAAGTATAATGATTTCTCAGGGTTCTGATGACGGCGGTGTCAGGCACTATCGTCATCAATTTGGAGGGCGAGGCGCAGCCCTGTGTGTGTAACGGCAGAGCAACGGAGTGCCATCCGGATACTGGGGAATGCTTGGTGAGTTTCTGCTTAATATAGTAACAGTGTACTGGATAATACAGTGGGGTACAAACATTTGAAGACAAATAACGAGAAAATGGAGAATTAAATATCTATACATATAATAAAACAGTAAAATTATTTTGCGATGGTATTAGTTGGCGCAAAAACTACTGAACCGATCCTGTTCAAATTTTGCATACATAATCCTTATAGGTCAGGGCAACTTAAAGGCTATAAATTATCACGCTATTTGCTATAGGGGGTCAGCAATTATCCAAAATGTCGATGTTGAACGACATTTGCCACGAGTTCGATCCTCAGCTACAGTTAAAAATTTTGTCATTATTTTATCTTCTTTTTTGTAATAAAATAACTTTTACCATTTTTTCAAAATAAAATTGACATTTCTATTCGATATCTTCTAAATATTTTGTAAAAACTAATCAAAACACATAATAAAATCAAAGCGGCGAGTAAAATCACGTACTAAAATGTTGTAAATATGGCACCACACACAATTCAGATACTCGCAACGCCATCTAAAGACTGAAAGTAGCAATAATGATGACAATGATAGTTGAACTTCATATTTGATAGATGGCATTGTGTATTTTACGTAATTTTCTGAGTGGCGGAAGAATGACCATCGCCCAAGTTTGCAGACAGTTTTATTGTTTAAAATTGGACGAAAACCGTTATGGTTAAACTGGAGTTAGACGGAGGTATTTTTAATCCTACTGCATTTTTTTTCCCGTGGTTGTAACAAGCTAATTGACCGTGATTATTCAAGGGATAAGTCGGGGCCGTTACCACTCGGCCACCACTGCTCTATCCCTTGATTATTCAAGGGATAGAGCAGTGGTGGCCGAGTGGTAACGGCCCCGCCTTACCGAGTTGTAGCTCGCGGGTTCAAACCTGGCTGGGTTTGGTCTGGGCGCATTACTTTGTGTATTTTATTTCATCACCACTGCTCTCAAAACGGTGAAGGAAAATATCGTGAGGAAACCGGCATGTCCTAGAACCAAAAATTCGAAGATATGTGACATCCACCAACCCGCACTGGGCCCGCGTGGTGGATAACGGCCCATTCCCTCTCCTAGAGAGGAGGCCTGAGTCCCAGCAGTGGGAACATTATAAGGCCGACTGTGACTATGATTCAAGGGATACCAACCAAAGGCGATAAAAGTAAATACTTATATGTATTTAATTATTGACTTTAAAATAACACGGTAAATTTTCGGAAGGGGTAGCAATATGGCACCTTGCGTTGGAAGGCCCCCAGGTGGACCGATGACCTGGTGAGAGTCGCGAGAATCCGATGGATGTGAGACGCACAGGACCGGTAATTATGGTGACACTTGGGGAGGCCTATGTCTAACAGTGGACGTCTTTCGGCTGAAATGATAATGATAATGATGGCACCTTTATTTTTCTTTTTTTAAGGGTGGAAGTCATTCACTTTTCCTACTCTGGTTGGAGCGGGAAGGCGTGTCAAACTTTTACTGACTAAAACCACACCTGTGTCCTTCAGTTGCCCTTTGCGACATCTATTTGAGGAGAGCGTGGATCACTACGCGCTGTTGACGACTGGGCTCGGTCCGGTCAATTACCGGACGGCCAGACAGCTGTGGACGGCCCATTGCTGAATGTCCGCAAGTCCGCGTCTACCGTGGCTGGTCGTCGGGGTCGGAATCTCGGCTCGGCGTGAGGACGTTCGTTCCCTCACGCGTGCGGCCTCCTCCTTCGCTAGCATTACGGTTTTGCAGAAGGAGGCAACCGCCTGCTATTCGGGTTTGCCATTTCGATTGCCTTGCAGGGCACACCTCTGTGTGCTCCACTGTGTCCTCCGGGATGATGGCACCTTGCGGCCTAATAATGGTGTGTTTTGTTATATAAAACGGGGTCGAAAGGTTTGCGTTCCTAATCACAGTTCGACAACGTATGATGTATCTCAGATTCCTTGCAGCCTTACGTTGACATCCGTACGTTACCTCCTTCCTTGCAGTGAGTGGTGACCAACACTGGAACAACCCTCTGAGGGAGGCCAGTCTCAGGGATAACACTAATTGGCTGCTACATTTGTTTACCGGAACTTCATTGTTTTATGGATACACAAGCTCAGTAGGACTGTTGAGGATGTTTCACGCGGTTTCTGTTTCGGATTCGGTTGGAAGTACCCTGATATTACCATTTTGCGAATCGCCCGGAGGACCCGTTGTAGCATGCGGTGGAGGTCTATCCTGCTTGGGTGAACCGCCGTGTCTTCATAGAAGCAATCGGCGTCAGTGACCTCTCGGTTTGGCCATCAATATGCGAGTTCGATTGGACGGGGATACACGCGTTCAAGATTTCACCGAAATTCATTCATAAGTTGGAGACTCTTCATAGGGTAGTTCCCACTATGGAATAACATTTGTCTGATATACGAGGACGTCAGTGAAATACACACCAAAAAATCCTAGGTAAATGAACAAGTAATTTTTACGCCCCAAATGATCAAGCTGCAACAATCAATTCAAGCATGCTCTCGCAAATTCTTCATAAGTACTGTTGTGGAGGAAGATAGTTGATGATGATGGTAATTTTTGGATTCACTGGCTTTTTGGCTTTGCACTATCAGTGCACGTTATCCAGCTGAAGGTCGGTGTCCCGATTTTGCTCCTTCGTTTACCTCTACCAAAGCTGTCTGACGGCTTAAACTCTTCAGTGAAACAATTTGAGGCGAAAATTTTACAGGAGGTAATTCTTTCGAACAATCTCGCAGCCTTAGCAGACATTGGCCCTATAGGCCCCTATCCATTTGCTGACATCTCTATGAGTCGCGCGTAGATTACTGCGCGCCGTCGATTCAGGATTTCTTTGACCAGATGACCGGACGGCTCCACCGCAATCGCTCTGCGGCTTTCAACACCTGGAGTATCACTTCCCTCATCATCCCTCATAGTTTCAGCCACCTTCTTCGATCGTAGTGCTTCACTGAGGGAGGCTACTGGTTGGCATTTTGTCCACTAATTGCCTTCATGAGGACACGGCGGCGCCAGCGCTCCTACCAAGTGGGACTGACTTACCATCGTAAGCTCCATCGTATTCTCCGGGCGATCCGCACCGCGATTGTGACGTGCTCACTGTGACAATGTTGTTTTACCAGAACATAAACCAAAAACATACATAAACTAGTGCCTTTTCCCTTGGGGTAGGCAGAAATGCCAACTGCTACGACCCTTACATACTCTTTCTATTCATTGACGTTCATACATCTGGATCTGGACGAGTACATAACATGTATCCTGAAGGTAATTTGCGTTTTTACCTTTAACCGTTTTATGTGAAAGTACAATAAATAATCACGATGCTTTCAGAATGAATTGCAAGCACAGAATGATTGTACAGTTTTACGAACTTAACGCAGACGAAGTCGCGGGCAACAGCTAGTAACTCATATTATTCTTTCATCAGAACTGCACCCACGGCACCGGCGGCCCCCGCTGCGCGTCGTGCGCGGCCGGCTACTACGGCGCGCCAGCAGCGCCCGGCGGCTGCCAGGCCTGCCCCTGCCCCGAGCGCGCCAGGAACTTCGCTGACGCCTGCGTCATAGAAGACGGGAAGGTCCAGTGTCTGTGCAAATCTGGTAAGTAATTTGCCTGCTGCGGTCTTCCCGTCCAACTATAATTTAGGTGCCTTCAAGGCTAGAGTGAATAGGCTCTTAATAAACTAGTGCGCCTCACCATCAATGATTGCATCACTGCTTACCATCAGGTGGGATCGCAGTCAAGCACTGGTTTATATCAATTAAAAAAAAAAAAAAGGAGATGCGAGAGGTACCACTCCTTGCTGAACAGTCTGGTGGTTGCCAGGTTTGTGGGTGCCCCAGGCGCGCTAGGAACTCCGCTGATGCTTTCATGATATACGAGGAAAGTGCAGGGTTGGTGCAAACTTGGGGAGGTACTAGGGCTCGCCAGTGAAGCCTGGGGGCCAGGCCTGCTCGTGCCCCAAGGGCGTCAGGAACTTCATCGAAATGACATATCTGCTGAATGTACTGTACAGAAGTAACTAACCTAACATAGAGGCCTAAGTTCCAGCAGTTGAAACAAAATATTTATTACGGTAAAGTGAGTTTACTTTGGCCCTGAGGTATAACTTTGACCCGAACTTATTAACTTATGAAAACACAGTTTCTCATGTTCCTATTGATTAACAAGCTGGTGCCAAAGTTATACCCCAGGGCCAAAGTTACCCCACTTTACTTGGTACTTGCTTTTTACGTCTACGAGCGTAAGGCTGATTATGTGGTTGTTCTTGGTCGCAGGTTACGCAGGTCCCGAGTGCTCGTCGTGCGCGGCGGGGTGGCGGCGCGCCGGCGGGGAGGGGGGCGCGTGCGTGGCGTGCGCGTGCGACCCCGCGGGGAGCGCGTCTGCCCACTGCGACGACAGGGGGCGCTGCCGCTGTCGGGACTTCGCCACCGGTCTACGCTGCAACCAGTGCCGAGCTAGTCGCACGTACATGGATGACGATGGCTGTAGACGTGAGTTCAACTAATTTGGATTTAAGATTGTCAAATGTCATACACCATAAAGTCGTAGTAAATCGTTAGTTGCACACAAAAAAAAAAAATTAGAGACCCATTTGACAAATAAAGCGTGTTTAGTTGAAAAAGTGGCACCTGCAGGTATAGCGTATTTTTCTAAACTCAATAGGTTCAATACCAGGATGAAAATGTTGATCCCTCAAAAATCCAATGTTGTAATTTAAGTTTTCAACTAAATCGAGTGCTTTTCGCTGTTCCTCATAGTTCCGGATTAAGCCATCTACACTTAATTCACAACCACACACAGTACCACACACACACACACATTTAGTACTTGGACAACAGATCAAGTGTTCCAAGTTACCGTATGATTATCGAAAGTCGCCATTTCTTATCATTGCCCAATATATTTGGTATGTAGGTATGTATTTATGTATCTATTATATTGTATATGTATGTATCTGTGTATCTATTGTGATATATTGTAATTAATGTTGGTGCTTATTGTCAAACTTATGACAGCCCCATATCATGTTCTGACAATGACTGTCCATTCGTGGTTGCCTGGAAGAGATCACGGAATGCAATAAGGCCGCCCATTGTATGTGTTTTAGATATAAGTTTTTCTTTGTTATGTTTCTTTATGTACCTACTATAAAGTATATAATAAATAACATTCAAATATCTCTTTGTCTTTCCAGCATGCGACAACTGCACACAAACACTCCTAGACTCCGTCGAGCAACTAACCGCAAATCTACGAACTAAAGCAGATCCGACGGAACTCAAACGAATACCAAAACCTTTCGCCGCTGTTCGCGAGTTCTCTCACAACGCAACCACACTAAGAACTAATCTCAACGAACTAAAGAATAACCTAGTAAATTCCCAAAACGTAGAAGAATTGATAAGTAACTTAGAAAGTACGGAACATAGAGTTTTTACAGACGCAAATAGTTTAAAATCTGAGGCGGTGAGACGGGAAAAAGAGGCCGATTACTTGAGTTTGGAAAGTATGAGTGCTTTGGAAGAAGTGCTCAAAGTGAGGAGGAAAGTGAGCGAGCAAGTTGCGGCGTTGGATGAGTTTGCTCGCGGGGAGAAGCATTTGAGCGCTCATAGGGCTCTTAAGGAAGCGAAGCACCTGCTCAGGCAGATTAAGGATATGAAGCTCAGTGACTATGTGACGTCCGCCAATGATGTATTTGATTCAGTGAGTGTTTCCCAATTTTGTATTTTTTCAGCACAACGTATTTCATTTGGTGAAGGTTCAAAGCATTTATTTCAAATAAACCATTCATAGGCACTTTTGAATGATCAAGAAGTTAGTCAGTTCGAAAAATTATGCTTATTACACATTCCTAAGCGTAGATCTCTATGGAGAAGAATGTGCAAGAAACTCCATGAACACTCTTCTAAATCATATTATGAGTTACTTATAATATTGATTAAATACATATTTCTTGTCGCTTCTATTATGTGAGACAATGATTATATATATATACATATATATATATATATATATTGAATAGTTTTTTTTATAAAAAAAAAACTTTATGCCGGGTAAATGACATCCATATGGGTTAGTAAACAATTAAGAAAAAATTTAAACCTATGTTTGTAATCTTACTATCTATCTATTTATTTTAAAACAAGGTGGTTGTTCATGATGCATCTGTGAACAACATCAACTAACAGAGGAGAATTTTATTGTACCTCCCCGCTATGGTCTTCAGGATGGAGGATTTATCCTCCTTGTTTTCTCTCTCTCTCTCTCACTCTCTTTGAAATCTCTTATTCTTCCTCTAATTTTCATATTAATATATGTCCCATACAATCTCCTTTTCCAGGCACATCTCCAATCCACATCCGTCCAAGAGCGCAACTACCGTCTTCAAGACGCCTACCGACGCCTGGCCGCCCTGCGCACCACACTCAACTCCTGGGAGGAAAAGGCGGCTGACCTGCAGAAGTTGGCGGAGACCGTGTGGAAGGCTGATGACACGGTTACCGCGCTGAAGGACAGGGTCAAACCGCGGTTGGCGGCTGTCAGGGATATTGGACTGAGGTGTCGGCTTGTGTTGGAAGTAAGTAGAAAGAAATACCAAAAAATATCTCAGGATTTTAGCGTTGTTAAGAAGATCTAGGACCAGCTCCAGTAGCATTCACTGGTTGCCGTTGCTGGTGCGGCAGTAGGATGAGCTTCACTAACCCTTTAGTTGATAATATAATAATAATATATAATAATAATAATATTCCACAACTATCACACAACGCCGTCTAGTCCCAAGCTAAGCAGAAGTTGTTTTTAACTAGTGGATCACTGCTGTCTTTTTAATTATTGTTATTATTTAAAGCTAGGTTCGCTGAGTTCGGCAACTCAAAAAAAAGCATGTTCAAAAATAACTTAAAATATTGGTACTAAAAAAATAAACTAGAAGCTTTTTATTTAAATAAAATAAAAAAATGGCAAAGTTCAAACTGTATTTTTTTAAGTTTCTTCTATACTTTATGGACACATACAATAAATATATATACTAAGTTTATGTTCAGAGCACACATCTTTGTGCTTTATGAATATATCGACCTTTATCAAGAAGTTTGCTCTTTTTGCAGGAAGGGGTACCTTCTTTCCTAATTAAACAGTACTAGATTATGTGACTAGGGGATAAAGCAGTATCTAGCTAATTCCGAACGAAACGAAGGTTGCTAAGATTTAATCCCGAACTCAGTGAGGGATCTATATATTTAACTCCCGAGCACTGCGAGAGAGTCAATATAGAAACCTGAGTGAAGTAAGGAATTCAAAATGACCAAGAAAAATATGGATAAAGCCGTATTTTTCTTGGTCCCCATGATACTCAATTTTGTACACCTTCTGTGAGAAATAGAGAAATACAAGTATTCAAAAATTGCCAACTAAGTATGTTTTACATGTGTGTAGTGTGTAAATGTTATAACTTAGGAAACCACTTTATCCACCCAGGACATAACAACCCTCTCAGCCAACAACATAACCGACGACATCCGCTCGTCGATCCTGCAAGGTCAGACCCTCAGCATCAAGTTCCCCGCTCTGTCCTCTGAGCTGGCTGTCCTGACATTAGCTGCGGAGGAGAAGGAGGGCATCCTCTACAATCTCACACCGGTATATAGGCAGAAGTATTTGGAGGCTGTGGAGAAACATGTCGCTGAGTTGGGGGTCAAAGCCAAAGAGTATAAAAGGTAAGATAAGTCGGTCGAAATAATTTGTGATGACAATAGCCAAGCCTATAGAAAGGCAAGCGTGATGGAGCTTGTAGTCGGTTCTACAGTCGGCGAGATCTGTCTCTGCCAGCAGTAGAGGGTTACGCTGGCAGAGCCAGGAAACTGGAGAGACGTTGCCTCCTTCTGTGAAACCATGATGATACAGAAAGAGGCCGCCGAGTGGGACCGTGACAGGGCCGATCCCACTCTGAGAAAAAGGCATCGGAGAAGCAAGCGCTTCGATGCCTAACACGCCGTATAGTCTCCTCAGGGATGTGCCCTAAGAGACGTTGCACAGAGGGGCATCCGGCATTTATAACAGAACTCTAAACGGAAGATTACAGCGAGGAGCGAGGGGGTGGGGGAGGGCGTAGACGACTGGACACATTGGAAAAAGCGCGGGGGGGGGGGGGGTACACAAACGAGTCACAACGAGTTTTTTTATTATTATATTTTTTGGTTCATTCTGCGCATCACCGCGCCTCGTGACGTGATTCCGACGTAATCCTTCTGTTGTTTTAAAAAAATAAAATTGTGCTTTTTCTTCATAGTATTAATACTTCCGCTTCCGTTAAGACACCTCCGTTACATCACTAGTGGTGACCATCAGAGAACATCACATACCAACGTTCCCTCGAAACTGATAGTTTACTTAGTCCTCACCTCGTGACTTTTATAAACTTTTTCAGCTAAAAAACTAGATCAAATATCAATTTCTGTTTTCTCTGCTAGTTTATTTGCAGGCAGTCGAGCAGCAGCTTCGCTAGGAGTGTCAGCCGCTCAAGCCTGGGCCCACGTAGCCACGCAAGTTAAGGAAGCTGCAGCTGCAGCTGACGCAGCGTCTAAGGCTGCAGCGGCTGCCACGTCACTGGCACAGGGGAACGTGCCCATGGCGACTAGTGCTGCTAAGGGGAAGGCTACTTCAGAGGATTTGAAGAGACGAGGAGCTGCTGTGTTGGCGAAAGCTGATGGTACGAACATTTACATAAAACACTTTTATTAATCATCACGTGCTGGATAGCAATATTTTCCAAGGAGTCTCTTTCTAACCTCCACTACTCAGTTGTTGAATGGTTACCATACCTGTTGGTCAGACTGCTTGTCAAAATTGAGTGCTTGACTCAGTTTTTTATTATTTATATTAAAAAAAACCACTATCTCTCTTTTTTTTATTTATTTTAATTTAGGGTTTTATTGTTCCTTGTAGGACATATCAAACCCATTGTACTAAACAATATCTACTTACATTATTCCTTAACATTAACTTAATAAATATATTTTTCTATTGGCTACTGAGGGAGTCGGTGTTGAGGCTGTGGCAGTAGCAAATAAAACTTTTTCGCCATTTCCGATACAGGATCAGCTAAAACGCGCTGAATGACTCCTACATCCATCCTATTAATATTAAACTTTCTCAACACCGATTCCCTCTCCACCTCGTTCCGAACACACTCCATGAGCAAATGTTGCACGTCCTCAATTTTACCACAAGTTGTGCAATTTGGAGAGTCTATCTTATCCATTAGGTGTGCAAACTTTGCTGACGGGTAGTGGCCAGACCGAATTCTAAAACCACTATCTCACCTGATAGTAAGTGATGATATGGCCGACGATAGAGCATGCTTGCCTAGAAATAACCTATTCACTCTTGACTTAAAGACCCCTAAGGTTGTAGCTATCAAGAAACACAGACTCCGGCAGGGAATTCCACTCTTTAGTTGTATGCTTTGTAGGTATGGATTCGAAGGCTCGTATTTTATGAGACACGAGTGGTTTCGGTTTGAAATGGATGTGCAACCGATATTGTAAGCGCTGCCTAACTTAGATCGATAGACCCTTACACGGTCATCGTCTACGATCGTTTCCGATCGGGTTGAATCGTCTACGTATGACACGTAGACAATTCAACGTGATCGCTAACGCAAAGCGATGCCGTGCGAATGGAACAAACAATTCATACTCTATTGCGGTTGCCTACGTGACCAACAGCACGTAGGTGCGGTGCGGCGACGAGCGAGGCGGTCACGATCAGTTTGTTAGGTATAGGAGGCTACCCATACCAGTTTAAAACCATAACCTCATTTACAGAGCTACGCAACCAACTGGAACACCTGCGTCGCGACGCCGACGTCGTCAGCGTGATGCTGCGCGGGCTCGGCTGGCAGGAGAGGGAGCTCAGCGGCCGCCCGCGGGCCAACGTGCAGCCTGCACTACAAGTGGCCAACGAGCAGGCAAGTTTTGTACCTAGTAGTGTGTTACTTAACTATGACGCAGGTGGTGTAGTGCCTACGGTTGGCAAGAGAGGAAAGTCAACAGGCACCCGCGGGCCAACGTGTAGCTCCCACTACAAAAAAGGTGGAGGTAGTGTAGCGAAATCTGTCACCACAAAGAGTAATCGGGCAGTTCCCGGACCAGACACAACACGACTCTGTTTGGAGGGATCCTATGACTGTCTTTTCTTTTTCACTTTTTACTATTTTTGTATATTGGTCGGCTGTATTAAAAAAAAAAAAAAAAAAATTTTATAACCCATTTTCTTTTCGACTATTTTGCACATTTTGACGTATAATTAAATTAATCAATGAACAGGCCGACAGGGTGTTTGCAAGCACCAGAGTGCTATACGACGAGGCCAGTGAGCTGCGGAGGAGAGTGAGGTACCATCTGAGGAGACAGCTCACCGAGTTGCAGAGACATGGAGATACGGCGCTAGGAGCTGCTCAAGAGCATGGTGAGTTGCTTATAGTTTTTTTCAACATCACCTGCTCGCAAATGTCAAGTTATAGGTATATCATGTAAACCTAAAGTAAAGCAAGTCACTAAAGCACGGTAATATTATCTATACAGTATTGTAACTCGGCCGTATCTTTGAAATAAATGCCTACAGCCGCGCGGTACGTAAACATGCGATAGGGCTGCCCGCACTATGGCTGCCCGCCTCCAGCTGTTGATCCCCGCACGAACGCCGGCGTTCACACGCCATTGTCTTACTATTGTGTCTCTAATTACGCACTCAAAAGTTTAATTACATTTGCCTACTTTGTGTTTCCATTTAGTTTTGTGATTGTAAATATACTTCTTTTATATAAACAAATAATACACAAATACTTTGTGAATTGAATAGGCAGTTTTCAATATTTGCGACCGAAAAATATTTGCGCCTCGACTGAGACGTACCTACGAAATGCTTAATTATTAAATTTTAAAGTACAAACATCCGCATTCTAAAGCTTAATAAAAATTGTTTTGGGAAACATGGACAAGGTGAAGAAAAAGGAATACCTATCTTTTACTTGGTTATAGATACCTGCAGCTACTTTACAATTTATGTTTGGTTTTAAATGAAGAATTCATGCAACCAAAAACAGCACAATATATCCTACTCGTCATACTAAATATGTAAATATGTACTTGAACTTATTTTTATTGAAAAAATCGCGCGGCACAGACGCGACTGTCTGCATCCCGAGCGCACCTCGAGATCGAGGCGCGTAGGTATAGCTCGCGTTTCGGCCGTTTGTATGAAGTTGGAATACTGTATAGATAATACTAGCTTCTGCCCGCGGCTTCGCTCTCGTGAACGCAGGTTTCTCCATACAAACTTTGGACCCCGCTTCACCCCTTAGGGAGTGAATTTTGGAAAATCCTCTCTTAGTGCTCGCCTACGTCATAAAAGGAAACCTTGTGCAAAATTTCACGCTCCTAATCCCAGTAGTTTCGGCTGTGCGTTGATATGTCAGTCAGTCAGTTTCCCCTTTTATATATATAGATTACCGTGCTAAATCCCTAGGTTGTTGCTGGGCAATAATATTCTATTAGATTTCATTACTACCCCCTGTGCAATAATGTGATTTGAATTAGGAACCGATTTTGTAGCAAATTAAAAAAAAAATAGACTCATTTAAAATACTTAGATGTTATAATGACACCAAAATAATTAGGCAAGTTTACTTTGCTCTATATCAGTCAGTAGGTATTGACTTACTGCATTACCTCATGGGTAAAACTTTATTACTACCGATTGAAAGAGCCCAAAGAGCGATTGTCAAGGTGTCTACTTGCCGCCCTTTTCTTTTTCCCACTAACCTGCTCTATAAAACTTGTGAAGTACTAACAGTCCGACCATTATTCATATTGAGCGTTGTACTAAAACAACACACAGCCCTCCGTTACAGCACTGAGTTTACTAAAAAGAAACGGAAAGATATAGTTTGTCCCACAAAAAGTACAAAAGATTTTGAAAAACTTAAACAAGTGTCTCTCACTCATTACGAGTGAATACCCAGACAACATTTTAAGAAGCAATTTATATTGTAAAACTCTAAACTAAAACACTTTGCAACAATAACAGTTTAACAACTGTAGATTTTTTAATGTCTGTGTTTCATCCCCAGTATCTCAAATCCGCGGCAACACCGTCCGCGGTGCTGAGACCGCAGACGCACTGGCTGCTGCAGCTGCAGCACGCGCTCGCCAGCATGCGGCCGCCGCAACCACGCTCAGCCCCGCACTCGCCGCGCTACGGGACAAGGTCACCCGCGCCAGGCATGCTGCTGACTCGGTTAGTATACAGCGGACGCACTAGCCGCGCTCGCCAGCATGCGGCCGCCGCAACCACGCTCAGCCCCGCACTCGCCGCGCTACGGGACAAGGTCACCCGCGCCAGGCATGCTGCTGACTCGGTTAGTATACAGCGGACGCACTAGCCGCGCTCGCCAGCATGCGGCCGCCGCAACCACGCTCAGCCCCGCACTCGCCGCGCTACGGGACAAGGTCACCCGCGCCAGGCATGCTGCTGACTCGGTTAGTATACAGCGGACGCACTAGCCGCGCTCGCCAGCATGCGGCCGCCGCAACCACGCTCAGCCCCGCACTCGCCGCGCTACGGGACAAGGTCACCCGCGCCAGGCATGCTGCTGACTCGGTTAGTATACAGCGGACGCACTAGCCGCGCTCGCCAGCATGCGGCCGCCGCAACCACGCTCAGCCCCGCACTCGCCGCGCTACGGGACAAGGTCACCCGCGCCAGGCATGCTGCTGACTCGGTTAGTATACAGCGGACGCACTAGCCGCGCTCGCCAGCATGCGGCCGCCGCAACCACGCTCAGCCCCGCACTCTGAAACGAAACTAAAACGTCACCATTATAGTCGGCCTAGTTTAATCCTGATTATATATTTAGGGGGGCAATATCAGTAGTCCATAAGTTTTACTGTCCAGTCCAGTGTTACAACAGTCAAAGATCTACCAAAGCAAGATTTAGTCTGTATTTTTCAGTATTTCTTCCTATCCACCACAGATATCAGTCTCGCTAACATCAGCTGCGGATGCAGGCGTGGGCTGCGTGCGAGCGTACGCGGTGTCGGGCGCCTCTCCCGCCGTATCGCGCGTGGCACTCGCGCTGTCCTTCGACACAAAGCTCAGAGACGGGCCGTTGTTATACCTCATGGATGACACACAGGTCAGTTGGAGGCAATTAAAAGGGTTTGTTGAGAAGAATACAAAAAGTCTTGAACTTCGACGCCGAGTTACTAGCCTGTCGGTTTTCTATCGTTTACGTTTCAGATAGTGTGCTTTGGAATTGCAAAATTTAATTCCGCCAAGTCCGTTCCATCATCGGACCACTAGACGTACGTCGTTGCGCTACCGGTACACACCATCCACCCATACGTACACAGCGTTTAGGGACTACGTTAATTGTGCGTACAGCTAAGGAGTAGAATTCCCTGCCGGAGTCTGTGTTTCCTGATAGCTACAACCTAAGGGTCTTTAAGTCAAGTGTAAACAAGTTATTTCTAGGCAAACGTACTCCATCGTCGGCCACATCATCGCTTGCCATCAGCGGAGATAGTGGTCAAATGTGACCATAATCAGAATAAAAAAAATAACTACGTTGCAATAAACCCAATATGGGTGAACCTTTTTTTAAAAACTTGTTTTAAAAATTACTATTTTTTTACTTTATCTTGTTTTATAGGAAACAGAAAGTTATATGAAGCTTTCGGTGGCGAACAGTAAACTACGTCTAGCGTGGAACCTGGGGAGCGGGGAGGGGCTCATCGTGCATCCCGAGGTCCTGCAGCCCACACACGATGATGCTGATCATACTTCGTACAGGATCGAGATTGAACGGTGAGTTGATATTAAAATATAGGTACATGATAATTCTCTGCTTCTACGCTGGCAGAAGCTATTGGGCTATATTTTATTGGTAAGATACTATGACTATTCCTACAAGTCATATTATTATACAACATATAGTTTGTTCAGAATCAGTAACTGAATCGATTACAATAATTTTTACACCATGTTATATTTTTTCCAAAAATATTTAAAAAACGTCACAAGTTGGACACCACCGACACTAAGTACAACACAGGTCACGGCAGGTTATAGCAGACATTAGACACTAGCGCACAGCTGGATGTGGGAGTAAAACAACCCCTCAGTCGCCCGGGTGGCTCGGTGATCGTGTATTTGTGCGGCCAACCAAGCAACATAACCAGCTTACAACTTCGTGATTTTTAATCGTACAGTTATGAAATTTTGTACACAGATTCTTTACATAAAAAAAAACTAGACACGAATTTCGGGTTACGCATATGCTAAAACTAATATTGTATACAATACATTAAAGTCAAAAATAATTAATAATACATTACATCATAATGGGAGGACGTATTACGTCGACGGCACGCGGGCAAAGCCGCTGTCATAAGCTAGTGTATTGCAATTTTCTCATCGGGTTACTTGTTTTATTGTTTTATTAGCTTCTGCCAGCGGCTTCGCCCGTGGATAATAAGTTTTCTCCATACAAACTTTGGACCCCCGTTTCATCCCCTTTGGGAGTGAATTTTGGAAAATCCTCTCTTAAGCACTAAGAGAGGATTTTCCAAAATTACGCATAAAAGGAAACCTTGTGTAAAATTTCACGATCCCAGTCTTAGTAGTTTCGGCTGTGCGTTGATATGTCAATCAGTCAGTTTTTCATAATTGTGAATAGTGTATGTGGTGTCGTTAAAACCTCATCATCACTATATTGATCGCTTTACGAGTCGCGAGACTAAGCGGACGTGTGTTCTGTTATTGATTATAATGAAATAAACAATTACGAGAAATAAATATAAATATTGCTCCGTCAGCATAAAATTAAAGTGTGTCGCGTGTGATTTGTAACCGACTTACATAAACAAGATGAACTAGATAGATCTTTTTGTACAATAAATAAAGTGTTTTCGGTAATATGTCCAACCCCGGAGCGAGCCCGTTTGGTCGTAGCCAATTACTACGGCGAAGTCCTCCACCGACGCCTACCCAACCAGTACCCCCTAGCGACCCAAACCCACCAGCACCCACGGAGAATGAATTGCCGAGTGAAGTCATCAGCACGCAGGAGATACAGAAGTGGATAGGATCCATAGATGCAATCCTGAGTGAAGTTTGCACTATTGTCGCGGATGGGAAAATGATCTCGGACCAGAAGCTTCGTGTCTCCGCTCTTTGCCGTAAAGTCTCAAGTGGGACGGCTCAGATGGCCGTCTTATACCAATCATTGAAGACAAAAACTATCCAGGCCCATACTACAATCCAGCACCTTCAGGTTCAGCAGAATGTTGTGAACACTCTCCAGCAGTTCAGAGAGGTCGTAGAAACCAAACTGAATTCATCAGAAAATTCGTCCTATGCTAGCATGGTTAAGAAAGGTACCGACGTCGTCCGTCCTGCAAATTGGAGATCAGTCGCCATCTATCCCAGCGATAAAACCCAAACAAGTGAGGACACCAAGTCTCTTGTCCAAAAGATCATCTCCCCAGAACAACTTAAGCTTCACGTTCGTGGCCTAAAAAAAGTGAAAAATGGGGGCGTTTTGATTAGCACCGAAAACAAAGGCGATATTGATAAACTCAAGAACTCGGAAAAACTGGTATCATCAGGCCTTAAAATAGAAGAACCTTCCAAACGCCGACCTAGGATTGCTATCATTGGTGTCCCCGTTGCTCTTACTGAAAAGGAGGTATTTGACTGTATTTACGAGCAGAACCTATCAGACAAGTTGCCGAATATAACTCGCGAGTCGTTCCTAGAGTGCATCAAATTGAGCCATAAATCGGGTAAGAGAGACCTTCCAACTTGTAACTACATCCTGGAACTACCTGCTAGCATAAGAAAGGTTATCATCAACCAAAGCAGAATTTTTATCAATTGGACATCATGCCCGGTGAGAGATTTCACTATAGTCACCAGGTGCTTCAATTGCCAGCAGTTCGGACACGCAGCCAAGTTCTGCCGAGAAACCAGTCCTACCTGCAACCACTGTGGAGAGAGCGGACACTCCTTCAAGGAATGTAGCAGCAAATCTTCTCCCCCTCTATGCGCAACGTGTAAACGCTTCAAGAGGAAATGTGACCATCCAACTGGTGATGTAAGTTGCCCGGCCCGCAAACATGCAGAAATGAATTACATAAACTCAATAGACTATGAAGGCGCCTAAGAGCGTCACCTAATACTTAGTTAGTTAGCAGATAAACAGGTAGCTTATATTTATTTACTTTTTAGTTTATTTTTTAATTGTCATGACAAATCAGCTAATTTGCGACCTAGATAGTTTTTCTGTGTCGGAGTCCAAAGTCTGCAATGTTGAGGATTGTAAACACCTTCTTCCTTCTGGTGACAAAACACTAACCCTACTCACACAGAATATTCGCAGCATAAGTCGAAACATGAACGGTTTTGAAGTACTGTTACAGGATCTTGACGTAAGCTGTGATATTATTGTTTTAACAGAGTGTTGGCTGTCAAAACAGATGGTTAACTTACCATCTCTTGACGGTTATTATTCCTACAGAAGTGACATAAACATAAACCAGAACGATGGTGTAGTAGTTTATATCAAAAATAATTTAAGAACTGTAAGAGAAGAACCAGTATCCCTGGATAGTAATTGTTTAATAATTAAAGTAATTCCCGATACGGTAGTCATGGCTATTTATAGGCCTCCTTCTCAAAACATAGATGGATTTTTAGAGTCACTCGACAGAAACTTAAAAAACATAGCATCTTTTAAAAATATAATACTTTTGGGCGATATTAACATTAACATTGCTTCCGGGAAAATAGATAGTAAAGTACATAATTATCTGAATATATGCTCATTTCATGGACTTCTACCAGCACACTACCACCCCACGCATCGGAGCGGCTCATGCTTAGACCACATCATTCTAAAATCAAACAATCCATCCAAAACATTGGTTACTAATTCTACGCTTACTGATCATCAGGCTGTTTTACTAACATTACAAATAAGTTCACCTAGAAAAAACTGCATGCGTAGCTACACTAAAGTCAATATGTCAATTCTTGAAAATGACATACGCGGTATTGATCTTGACCCTGTTTATAATTCAGACGATGCAAATAGTTCGTTACATTATTTCATAAATTCGTTACAATCTGCGATACAGAAAAACACGTTTACTATGAAAATGCCTAGAAAGTATAGTTGCATTAAACCCTGGATCACCCCTGGTCTCGTTCGTTGTATAAGGCATAGAGACAGACTTCACCTAAAATTAAAATTAGCTCCTGATAACGAAGTGCTTTCTATAACTTATAAAAGGTATCGGAACTTCTGTAATAATCTTTTGAAAAAACTAAAAAATCAGTACGATAAAAACGAATTACAGAAGGCCGGGAAAAATAGTAAACTAGTGTGGAAGTTTGTAAAATCTCATACATTTCGATCAAAAAAACCCGAACCCCCGTTTGATATATTACTGTCAGGTATAAACCCAACAGAAGCAATAAATAAAGCAAACAACTTTTTTGTTAACGTTGGTAAAAACTTAGCTGAAAAAACACTCAACTCTAATATCATTTCCCAACACAACTCTACCACGACATCCTCCACATTAAAATCTTTTGTATTATTAGATACAGACGTTAACGAAGTAGTCAGAATTATAAGCGGGCTTAAGGATGTCTGTGCCACTGGGTGGGATAACATACCTAATAATATTCTTAAAACATTTAAATACCTACTTGCCCCTCCTCTAACCCACATCTTCCAACTTTGCTTATCTAAAGGTATATTTCCAAAACTACTTAAAAAGGCTGTGGTCACACCTGTATTCAAATCTGGAGATAAAACCAGTGTGAATAACTACAGACCCATCTCAGTGTTAACAGGCCTCTCTAAAGTTTTAGAAAAAATTATTAACAGTAGATTAATAAAATATCTAGAAGAAAACAGACTACTATCAGATAGTCAATTTGGTTTTAGGGCTAAGAGATCAACTAGCCAAGCAGTACACAATTTGACTAACTATATTACTACTAACCTGGATAATGGTATGCACACAATTGGGATCTTTCTAGACCTTGCCAAGGCCTTCGACACAATTTCTTGTTCTTTACTTTTGCACAAGCTTGAATCACTTGGGATAAGAGGTAAACAACTTTTACTATTTTCAGACTATCTCAGTGATCGTCATCAATGTGTAAAAATTGGTGAATATACCAGTTCTGATCTTAGAAATAGCTGTTTTGGCATTCCGCAAGGTAGCATTTTGGGGCCCACATTATTTTTAATCTACATAAATGAACTATGCAGCCTGTCGCTCCAAAATGGTGTTATAATGTCATATGCGGATGACACTGCTCTATTGTTTTCAGGTAAGTCAAAAGTTGAGGTGTATGAATACGCTCAAAATGGTTTTGACATTGTTACTAAGTGGCTCCAGAAAAATCTCCTAACATTAAACGCAGATAAAACAAATTACATTTCATTTACAATGAAAAATGCTAACATACCGCTTAATAACCTAAACATTCACGCACATATTAACTGCACGTATGCTGACACTGCATGCTCTTGCCCGACTTTAGCCAAAGCTGACAATTTAAAATATCTAGGTGTCACGATTGACTCAAATCTGAATTTCCGTAAACATATCGAGTTACTGTGTACGAGAGTGCGCAAATTAATATATGTTTTTAAAAATTTACGTAACATAGCCGATTACAATTTAATTAAACAGGTCTATTTAGCTTTGTGTCAATCCATCCTTACATATTGCATAACTTCTTGGGGTGGTGCGGCCAAAACAATTTTACTCCCGTTAGAGCGTGCTCAAAGAGCAATTCTCAAGGTTGCTACCTTTCGCCCTTTTAGATTTCCTTCGCACCAGCTCTACATAGCATGCAATGTGCTGACAGTGCGGCAATTATTTATCTTAAACATAGTACTACACCAGCATGCGGCACTTCCTTTTGACCCTCTACCTTATGACAAGAGAAGGAAGGACTTGGTTTGCATAAAGCCTCAAACCAGACATGCCTTTACTAAGCGTTTTTACGTATTCTTAGGACCATTTCTATATAATAGGCTTAACAAAGTACTAAGTTTCTATAGTGTAAGGTATAAAAAATGTAGTAAGAATTTGTCAGAATATTTAGTGAAACTCAATTACACAGACACAGAACAACTTCTAGAAATTTTGGCATAATGTTATCTGATCTCCTCGTTTGTGTTTATTTTTGTATAATTTCATAGACATAATTTTAAGTATTAATGTACTATAAGCTTATTTTCATAATTGTTTATTATAATAGAATATAATTTATTAAAATAGATTTACTGTAACTTTAAATTTTACTGTCGCAATGAAACTGGACTGTAAAGTGATGGCCTGAAACACAGGTTTAAATTAACCTAGATCGGGCAGTCCACTATCAAACATTGCTATTCCGAACCACGATTAATTGCACCTTCAATAATATTTTAGTTTTAGTATATTTTTAGGCACTATAATTGTATGGGAAACCTTGTTACTGTTGGCTTAATGTTAATTTTTTGTAAACGTTAATTGAATAAATTTTATTTATTATTATTTTATTATTATTATTATTGATGACTAAAATAAATCTATCCTTTTCTCTATCTAGTCGGTTTCACACTCTATCTCTCATTATCTTTCCCATTATGCCGCCAAGAAACATCATCCAATGGAGCATAAAAGATTTCTTGCATTTTTTTCAATTTAATTTACTTTTATACTCGTAATGTTCTGACTGTTTTAAAGAAAAATTTCTTCATGACTAACTTGTGTGTCTAAACTAATGTTACCAATACTACAATCACCCCAGGATATGGAACACAGCGCGCCTAGTAGTAGAGCGTGCAGGCGGGTCCGCCGTGTCGGCCAGCAACTCGAGCTTGGGCGGCGCGGGCAGCCTGCACGCGGCGCAGCTGTGGCTGGGCTGGCCGCGCCACGACAGCGGCCTGCCCGCTTGCGTGCACGCGCTCTACAGTGACGACAGGACGATAGGACTGTGGAACTTCGTGCATCAGCCTAAGGAGGCACAGTGTACTGGTTGTACGCAGAGGTATGTGATGTCAGACATTACAATTGCTATAGGATAGTACGGGTGACAGCTGTCGGATTCATACAATGTACCTAAATGTAATGTACAGTCACCCATTAAAAGTGCTTAGATACCTTAACGCCTATTTTCCCTTGCACGTTAGAGTTCAAGTTTTCGAAAATTAAACTAGATGGCGTTGGTTTCTTCACAGCTAAGTGGCGAGCAAAGGCAATCTCACAAAGTATAAACTTGACTTTTAGTTTAACAAATAATAGACACATGCGTCATCATTGTCGTCAACAACTGATTGTAGTTCATAATTTCATCGTTCAAATTAGAGTCACGTTGACCTAGCGGTTTAGCATGTGCAGATAGATGCGTAAATCAATGAGCCATGAGTTCAAATCTCACGTAGTACTCACACTTTTTGTAAGTCTTTTTGTAAGTAACAAAAGAATTTGGAAGGAATATTAAATCAAAGCTGTGGATATTTATTTGTAATATAATATTCAAGTGGGTAGTTACTCAGCAAAATGAAAAAAATGCAGGTAAACAGTTGACAAAAGGCACTATTAAAAAATAATATGTTTATTTCTTACAATTTCTTAATCAAATTTAACAAATACCGTTTATTAATCACCGAATAAGATTATAATATTATATATAATTTCTTATTGAGGCCATAGCTTAAGTATTCGTTTCCAAAATTGGAAAGAGGTTTGAAGCTTATGTAACCTTAACAAAAACAAACAAAATACCAGATAATTTTATCACAAAGGTCAAAAGGATTAAAAATGTAGGCTAAAAACTATAAAATTGCACAACAACACATCAAGTGTTCATAACTTTTTTAAGTTGTTTTAAATACGGATATTAAGTTAAACACACATAACAAGGTCTCCAGTTAATACAGAAAATAAGTATATATATAGCATAGTGGTTCGTCGACCGACGGCCGTTTTCTTCGTACTCCCTTATCATGGTTTGATGCTGCAACATGTTTATTAGTTTTAGTCTGCCAGCTCTTTGATGGTGTTTCAAAGAACCCTCTTCTTCAAATCATCATATCCATAGAACAACTGTTTTTCTCTGCAACAATAAAACAGAAATATATAATATCCAATAATGATTATTATTTAGGAGTTTTTTGTTTAAAAGCGTTAAAAAAAACTACTTACGTTTACACCGGTCTCTCTGGTTACTTCTGACAAGTTTTTGCCTTGATTATGCATAGCAATTATTTGAGTTCTTTTTACTAAATCTATATAACAATGCATATTTACTCATTTTCGTAAAATAAGTAGACAATACACCTGGTTAAAAATAAAATTGAACGAAAGGCGCTGGAACGATATAATCGAAATTAACTTAGCGAACAACCAATTGAGCTTAGTCATAACTCTTTGGTCTAAGTATTATTTATACTACCTACTAGTTATTTTTTATAAGTAAATCCATATTCAACCTCAAGTTCTCAAGTTTGAAAACTAACACATAGATAATCAAATATTTATAAATTGATACTTATTCAATTTTAATATCTTCATCTCTTTAAAAGAAATTATAAATTATTTCAATGTTTGAAGAAACAAAAAGAAAGTACAAAAATAAGCATTAATCATTTGAAGCACAGCGGCGCCATCTATTAACAGTATAATGTAATGTTGTCGATAGCAACATTTCAATCAGGTTTTACGCTAGATGGCGTCATTTCTCGCTTCACACGATTTTATTTCTGTACTTCCTATGCACTTTTGCAGCAGACTTTACCTATCCTTTTCTCACATCTTAAAGATACATATTTTCGTCCTTTTTTTTTTGACGTGGGAAATCATCCAAATGACTTCTCGCGCTCTGGGTTGAGCGGGAGGGGGCGTGTCAGACTTTTACTGACTAAAACCACACCTGTATCCTTCAATTACCCTTTGCGTTCTAGGACTACGGGTTTCCCTTTCAGAAATTATCCGCGGTCCTAGCTAGCGGGCATCGGCCCTGCTGGGCCCCTACGATTTGCTGACATCTCTTTGAGGAGCGCGAGGATCACTACGCGCTGTTGATGACTGGGCTCGGTCCGGTTCATTACCGAACAGCCGGACGGTGAGCTAGCTACCCACTGCTCGACGTCCGCAAGCCCGCGTCTACCGTAGCTGGTAGTCGGGGTCGGAATTACGGCGGCTAGGGCGTGAGGACTTTCGTTCCCTCGCGCGGGCAGCCTCCTTCACTAGCATTACTGCTTCGCAGAAGGAGGCGACCGCCTGCCATTCCTCCTCGCTCCGGACCATAGCTCGAACCAGGGCCCGACGCGAAAGGTCGCTACCGCCAATTGCCTCCATGAGGACACGGCGGAGCTCCGCCCAAGCGGGGCATACCTCCACCGTATGCTCCACCGTGTCCTCTGGGTGGTCCACACAATGATGACACCCGGGCGTTGCTTCCGCCTGAATCCGATGCAGGAACCTCCCGAACTTGCCATGTCCGGTGAGGACCTGCGTCATGCGGTAGGTGAGGATGCCGTGTTGCCGCTCCAGCCACTCCTCAAATTTTCGTCCTGCTGTCATCCTACCCATGCTGTGTAAAACAGTAGTAGACAAAAAAAAATTTAAAAAGAAATATTCTTCAGGATAAATACTAGATAGATAGTGATTTCAAAACATAAATACAGCTAATTATAGTATGATAGAAAAAAATCATGCCTTTAAAAATTACTTTTATTGATTAAAAACCGGACTAATATACATGCAATCATTCTTAATATTGGTCAGATTATTCTAATAGCAAAGTTTTAGCTACCGTTATAGTGTTTTAATTTTATAATTACATCTCTTTCTTTCGTATGTAGTCTGAGAGTGACCACGCTTTGGGTGCTGCAATCCTCTTAATCTTCCCTTTCAGGGGACAAATAATAAACACACAAGCTACTCAAACTCTTACGAACTCTCTCACTCAAACAACACACGATAAATCAAAGCCGAAATAGCTGTCATAAATGAAAGAAGAAAGAAAGAAAGAAAATGAATTTATTTTGTCACAACGCAAGGCACACAAACAATATAATATTTATGTAAACACGAAACCATACAAAAGAGAACAAAAAAAATAAAATTATAATGTAGATATACAATTGTGCGCCTCACGGCTGCGCCAAAATAGGTCCAGTTCAGCATGATTGCCAGACAACTAATGCCTGACGCTGGTTTTCAACTGAACCTGAGGTTGTGATGTAACGGACGCGAAACAGTTTTGTAGTGTAATATTATAGCGGTGATGCGTAGGTACTTAAATAATATAATACATCATAATAGAATGTTGATAATTAGAGAATAAATAGTCATAAGATAATTGTATGTGTTTGTATATAGTGTGATGTGAAACAAATAAGTAATAGACAAATGATACAAAAGAGAAAAAAAAAACAATAATAATATAGATAACAAGAAAAAAGTAAACAAATGTGGGTAAGTCTCAAACGAGTTTGGATGCAATCACTCACACCAACCACACTAGCGCATTGTATGCAGCCGTGCGTGAAGGAGCGATTATTAATGAACAGTATCTCATTTGTTTATTAATTCCTGTTGCGAGTTGCGTTGAAGGTGATTGATATATTGGATGAGGAACTCGAATAGGCCGAGTGTGAGCAGCTCTCATCACTATGTAATAGTAACTAATTAATTTTCCTGGCGTATAACACTAGATGACAACACTAAACACCAAAAATACCCTCAACCAAGGCAGGTACACGGGTACATTATATAATTGAGGTATTTTGCACCACCATATCCAGCTTTCGTTGCGCATCGATCAGATACTGTCGTAAGCGTCTTCTAAATGTGCTTATTGTGTTGATCGCTCTGATAGGCGGTGGGATATTATTCCAAATTTTGGAAACCGCATAACGAAAGCTGCCCCTAAAAGCAGCTGTACCGTGAGACTGGGTTGAAAGTTGTTGTGAGCATTGTCTTCTTCCACATTCCCGCCGGCTCGTAAGCCAACTCAACTTGTTGAATAAGTAGTCTGGTTTCTGGTATTTAACTACACCGAACAGAAGGCAAGCTAAGTGCAGTTTGCGTCTAGATTTCATTTTCAGCGTAAAGTGTTTATTTAGATAAGGTGTTACATGGGTTCTGCGAGGAATGTTGTAACAAAACCGAGCGCAAGCATTTTGTACCCTTTGGATGAGCCGATCTGTACGAGCTAACAGGCGCGGGCCATATACCGTGTCTGCGTAGTTCAACCTAGAAAGAACTAGAGTTTCCACCAGCTGCTTTCGTAATGCTTCGGACAAGTACGGTCGTATCTTGTATAAAACCTTCAGGCGATAGAAACAATTTCGAACTGAGTCTGCCACATGTTTCTCAAAACGCAGGTCCTTATCCATGACTAGACCTAAATTCCTCGCCTCATATACTCGCTCGATCTGCTCGCCCATTAGCTTTAAGTCAAATGTTAAAGGCAGCCTAACAAGCTGTTGTCGTGAACCAAACACCAAATATTTGGTTTTAGTAGGGTTCAACGACAGACCGTTCTCCTCAGACCAGGTGGCAATTCTCTGAAGGTCATCGTTAAGATCCCTAATGGCATCATCGTACTCGTCTGGTCGGAAGGATATATAAACCTGAACATCATCGGCGTATATATGATATTTGCATTTAAGGAGACACTTAATAATATCTGCACAGTACAATATAAAAATAATCGGCCCAAGGATGGAGCCCTGCGGGACTCCTCTCTCTACAGCAATGAGTGCCGACCTTAGAGTAGTACCGTCACCCATACGCAAATTGACAAGCTGTTGTCTATCTGTGAGGTAACTGTGGAACCACTGTAAGGCGGCAGCGTCAAAACCATAATAATTTAACTTAGATAATAATAACGGAATATTTATTGCGTCAAATGCCCGGGAAAAGTCTAACAAGACGAGCAATGAGCACATTCCCTGATCCTGGGCAGCTAATATATTATCAGTGACGTCCAGTAAAGCAGTAGACGTACTGCGCTGCCTTCGGAACCCAGATTGCAAGTCAGGTAGAATCTTATTTTGTTCTAGAAATTGCGTTAGTTGTTGGCAGACGACTTTTTCCAATACTTTTGATAAGCACGGTAAAATGCTTATAGGACGTAGATCTTTCAATTCAGTTGGATTTTGATTTTTAGGCAACGGCCTAACTGATGCAATTTTCCATTGATCGGGAAATGTTGATGTCACTATAGAGCAGTTAATTATTTCCGTTATAACGTTTAAAGTGTGCGGCAGAGTCATGCTAATCATGTCCAAAGTAATGCCATCGTGGCCCTCGGCGTTACTTTTAAGATTAGTGATAATTCTTGAGATATCGCTCGGTTCTACTGGGGTGAGAGCAAAAATAGCTTCACCATGTCTATTTTTGTCATAAAACGCTATCAGTGATGTGCTGGCCACAGGATTACCAGGAACTATCAAGAAGTTGTTATTTATCAAGTCAGGATTTGTAAAGTGCGACGGAAGTTCTTGTATAGGTTTGAGGGGCGACAAAGTGGATTTTAGGTTTTTCCATAGCAGTTTAGGATTTTTTATTTTATTGTTTATGTTTTGTTTGAAGTACGCAACTTTTTCCCTATGCAATGAACTAACCACTAAGCGCTTTAGCTCCTTATAATATTTTATTTTTGACTCTGCTTTTGTTTTCCTACAAGCACTTAATGCGTCATCACGTAAACGCATCATGAGTTTTATTGTGTCGGTAATCCACGGGTATGACTTTTCCCTAATAGTGCATGACTTAACCGGGGCATGAGCATCAAACAGGGCGATCATATGAGTGTTAAAGATATGAACCATGTCAGTAACACTGTCTAGTGTAGGAATATACTCTAAACCCAAAAATGATAAATCTTCGTTAAAATTTTTAGTACACACATTTTTAAGAGGCCGGAATTGTACCAAGTATGGTTTTAATTTATCACGTTTAATGTGGAATTCTCCTATTACAATAGAATGGCCATTAAGAGATCCAAGCGACTCCACAGACACATATCTGGCTCTCATGTCTGTGCACAGAAGGTCGATGAGAGTTTCACTTGATGATGTGAAGTGTGTGGGAGTAGTTACCAACTGTATAAGGCTGAGACAATTGAGAAATTCCTTGATTTTATTACTTTTTATCCCGCTTGTGTCCAGCAAATTAACATTGAAGTCGCCGAGCAGTATGTAGTGGTCGCAGTCTCCCAGTGAACTGATAGACTCCGTTATGGCGTCCAGGAATAAAACCAGATCAAGCCAAGGCGGTCGGTAGGCCGTTCCTACAGCTATTTTTTTGCCGTTTAATGTCAGTGTTAGCCACATCTGCTCAATCGATTCGAACCTGGGATCGAGGGCCATAGTACAAGTACGCGCGTTCAGTCCCCGCCGCAAGAAAAAGCCAACCCCGCCACCGCGACCCGAGCGCACACTTGCCGGCCGCGGCGTGTGACGTAGTCGATAGCCCGGCACCACGGGTGCGCGCCCTCCTTCCCCTGGACGCAACCAAGTTTCGTTGATGGCCAACACGTCAAAGCAATGTCTGTCCAGAGCTCCAATCAAGTCATCCTGACCCGTACCCAATGATCCAGCATTAAAAAAACCAACTTTAAAAAACTTTTCTCCCTTATTGGTCATTGCAATGATAAGAAGCAAATCGTGTACATTTAATAGTTTTATAAAATAGTATTAATTCGCGTATTTGAATAATTGTAAATATCATATAATTAGAGTGAACAATTAAGAGAACAAAAAAAAACGAGCTCATGTATATAAGTATCCCATTTGTAAATAGTGTAATAATATTTAAGTGTAAATAAATATGTGTAATATTATAAAACTTGCTTACGCGTACGTCACTAAGGAGCGCCGTGAGACAAACACCTACTGATAAAAAACAATGCAGACAATAGCGATATTTGTATAAACACACCCACAATAAAAAACAGCAACTTACTAGCAAAAAGGTTACTAAAACAACATCTACAGAATAAACAATCAACAGCATAATCCTATAAAGTATTTTGTATATAACTCGATATTTGTTTATAACATAGAAAAATAAAATATATATACACACACACAATAAAAGCATCCAACTAACTAATAAATAGGTTACAAGTACAAAATTCACAGAAGGAACAAATAATAAGTAAAAAGTGTTTTATAACGCATTAGCAAGTAGTTCAAACTAGTCCCTACCCAAAAATCCTGCCAATGTCGGCTTCACATCTGACGCGTTCGGCCCTTATGTTATCTTCCCTGCGTGCGAAAATCTTACCATCCCTAGTCCACACATACTTCCACTTATGTTGACTTCCCGCCTGACGGGCGTTATAAAATAACTGGCGGTTTGTCCGTGTAAGTCGCTCGTTCAAATAAATACGGTGCGCCGGCCCATTCATATCAAGGTCATTAGAAGTTATTCCGCGCCGCACTCGAGCCGCCTGTAGTAGTGCGTCGCGAGTAACTCGCCTTGCGAATCGCACAGATATATTTCGTGGCCGTTGTGCAATGGGGTCGGCAGAGATGGAGCTATTGGGAAGTACATGATTGCGGCGCGTGGATCCGACTCGCTCAACGAGAACGACGTCCCTCTCGTCGATGATGACACCGAGCTTTGCCCCGAGAACCTTAACTAAGTGCAGGGCGCTCTCATCCCTGCTTTCAGGAATACCCGAAACCTCGATGTCGTTGAGCAGCAGCTCCTGATCGCGGTCGTTCAATTGGCACCTCAGCTCGTCGATGGTATTCTCTAGCAGACCCCTGTCCGGCAGGACTTTTTGCTCCAGCCTTTGCTCAAGGGAGCCCACTCGCACTTCTAAGTGGTCCATGCGCTGGTCTGAAGCTTTAAGGGAGTCTTTGAGCTAAGCCATTTCTGTGCGCAACTGTAGGAACTCTTGATGCATCAGGCGGAACTCCTTACGCAGCTCCTCTTTAAACAGCCGCAGCTCGTTCGCCAAGTCAGGAGAAAAATTTATGGTGGAGTCCAGCGCCGCCGCCGTGCATGTGCTGGTGTCCATGAGCTCTTCAGCGCTCATGTGCTCCTCTACTTGGGCGGCCCTTGTCCGAACTGGTGTGTCCGCCTTGTTGTCTCTGACCTGATTTTTGTCACACTCGGGGCAGCGCCAAGTCGGTTTAATAAAACCCGTGGTCGGAAGGCATACGCAAGCGCGATGATAAAAGCAGTTACAGTGGTTGCATTTAGCGGCATCTATCGGCGATAAGAATTTCGCGCAACCACCACACTTTGCTGCAGGCATGTTGTGTTGTTCGCTTTACGTCGTTTACCTAAACAATCCAGCTATTGATCTGCACAGTTGTTCTGCGCAATCTCGATAGATGGCGCTATATAAAATAATGAGCGTTATGGGGCCTATCTATGGTATAATAACACCATATAACTGTCACTGGGGCAAACAGAACAAGCCGCACACTCTCTGGTGACACTTTACGTCTAGTTTTTTAATAAGTTCACTTATATGTTTCGATATTTTGAATGTTTAGGGTAGATTTTTCCACTTGTGTTAAGTTTTAAGTTTCGAACATCAATTAACTTTAATACACTGCACTTGTACGCCAGATAACGATTTGTGTGGTGAAATACTTTATGCTAAAACTTTATGTATTAAAACTGTTCGTATAAGATGGTTTATTTTATTTAAATCCCCAATCACAACAACAAGGAGTACTGACCAACTAGACGTCCGTGACGTCACCTAAATCTAAACCCAACAGCCATTAACTACTCATTTAGTCCTCATATTTGTTCTCCGGTCCGATGAGAAAATCACCGAACTTGAGGAAGAATATTGAGTAGGTTACAATGGAGTATTGTGGGATTATCCGAAGTCCGAAGACGGGGAGGACACGATAATACTAAAATCTGGTAACCTGCTCTATTTTTGGGAGGTTGACCAGCAGTCCCAGGGTGGTGTCGGGTTTATCGTCCACAAGTCCCTTGTGAACAATGTGGTGAAGATCGAGAGTGTGTCGACCAGGGCGGCGTACCTTATACTCAGAATATCATCAAGATATTCACTGAAGGTCATACAGGTTTATGAAAGTCTATGACTAGGGCGTGTTGCTAGTGATGACATATGGCTCCGAAACGAGGTCGCTCACAATGGGCCGCATTAGAAGGCTTAAAATCAACCAAAGGGCAATGGAAACGGCTATGCTCGGAGTTTCCTTGCGTGATCGAATCAGGAATGAAGATATCCACAGGAGAACCAAGGTTGCCGAGCACGAGCACGGAGAATCGCCAAACTTAAGTAGTAATGGACAAGGCACATTGCTCGCAGAACAGATGGCCGTTGGTGAAACCGTGAAAGGTTCTGGAGTGGCGACCAAGTAGGTACCGGAAGACGCAGCGTTGGAAGGCCTCCTATAAGGTGAACCGATGACATAGTAAGGACTGCGTCACACAGGACCGTTCATTGTGGCGACACTTGGGGAGGCATATGTCCAACAGTGGACGTCTTTCGACTGATCTTTCGATGATTTGTTTTCAGATGGTACAGCGGCCGAGGCGCTGAACCGTCCATGGTATGGTTCAACGGCGCAGGCTATGTGGAACTCAAGCGCTCTCGAGCCAGACCAGCAGACCGGAGACAGTTCAGCGTGGCTTTCACCTTCCGCACCAGGGACGAGAACGCGCTGCTCTTCATGGCACTGGATACTGCTAATGTTAGTACTAGAACTTTGGTATTTTAATAATAGCTAGCCTATCCACATAAATTCTTCGGTTAGGTCTGTCAAGTGTGAACAATCGCATACAGCAAGAGATTTTTTTTCATCACTGAGGAACAGCCAGGACCAATGGTTTTTTTTTTGGCACGAGTAGGATAACTTCATGGACGCCCAAACTGGCCCACAAGAAAGGCAGTCTGGGCAGTGCCAGACTCTTACCGGCTAAAACCACACTCCTGCCTTTACCAGTGTTCTCGGACATCATCAGAGGCCTTGGTATTCTCTGTTGTTATTTGGGAGGCTACTCGGAAAGGAGAGAATTTATTTCACACAATAGAGTTATGGGCAATGCTCGTTATTTGCGCTATGATTTTATTTTTCATTTTGTTACTTATACTTTTGTAATGAATTCATTTATTATTAAATTACTCTATTTGATTATTTCTACATTGGACCAACGCTTTACGCGCGCGTGTTTGGCTTAACGTGCGGAACGTAATGCAACGAGTGGAACTCCCTGCCCGAGTCTGTGTTTACTGATATCTACAACCTAGGGGTCTTTAGGTCAAGAGTGAATAGGTTACTGGTAGGCAAACGTGCTCCATCGTCGAGTACATCATTGCTTACTATTAGATCAGTGGTCAAACGTGAGCCTATCTATAATTAAAAACAGAAAAAGTGCCCCGGAGGAATAATTAAGGTAATCCACGAATCGACCTCTACAACCGTTGGTTATTCTCGAAGATCGAATTTAAATTTATTATATTATTATTATTATCTCTTTATTTATTTTCTATACATATTTTATATATTTTTAAATATTTCATAAAAACACATATAAAAAAAAACATTTAAAAATATAAAAAATAGTAGTCCGCCGGTGTCGGGAGCAGGGTCCAAGCTACCGGTGGTTAGGGCTCCAGAGACAGGAACCTCCTCACAATCCGAGCCGTATCAAGGAGTACTGCCTTCTGTATCAGGCCCTTGATCCAACCGCGTAACGACAGCTTCGACAGATGGTCGTCGAAGCTTTTGGCTATAAGGCCATTGGCAGTCACAACAATCGGCACAATGACAGCCGAGTCCACATTCCACATGTCGACAACCTCGTGTGCTAAGTCGAGATATTTGATTTGTTTTTCTTTCTCAGCTTTCACGAGATTCTCGTCATGCGGGATGGTGACATCGACTATCATTGCGCGGCGCGCTAATCGGTCTATCACCACTATATCCGGCTTATTGGCTACAATAGTCCGGTCAGTAATGATAGACCGATCCCAGTACAACGTGACATGGTCATTTTCGAGAACTGGGTCGGGCACATACCTGTAATACGGTACCTCTGAATACACTAAGTTGTATTTCAAAGCAAGTTGCTGATGAATAATCCTGGCCACTTGGTTATGCCTGTGCAAGTACTCGCCGTTAGCCAGACGAGAACAACCAGAAATAATATGTCTGATAGACTCACCCGGACGATGGCATGCCCGACACACGTCAACCGTCCCGTCCTTCATTATATATCTCCGGTAGTTATTCGTCAAGATGACTTCGTCCATAATTGCACAGATAAAACCTTCAGTTTCCCCGAAGAGGTTGCTGAAACGTAGCCAGGCCACGGACGCTGCAAAATCTACATCAGACTCATGAAGAGCCCGATAAAAGCGCCCGTGGAGCTCCTTACTTTTCCATACTTCCTTGCGGTCATCAGTTGTAAGTACAACAGGTTTGCGCCAGTTCTCTTTAGCCATGGACAGCGGGGTGAGTCCCTTGTCCACTGCGACCACATCGCGGTGCATACCCACATCGGTTTTATGAAAGTATTCTCTGAGGCTGCACACCTCGCGGTTGTGCAGGGTCTTCGTGTTTAAAAAACCTCGACCTCCACACTTCCGCGGGATGTACAGTCTCATTACAGACGACCGTGGGTGATGCATCCGGTTTGCGGTCAACAGTGTACGGACCCGCCTATCCAGAGCCTCTAACTCGGTCTGAGTCCATTTGAGTATGCCGAAAGAGTACATTAAGACCGGCATGACCCAACCATTGAAGGCGCGCACCTTATTTCCACCTGACAGAAGGCTATTTAATACCTTCTTCAGGCGGCCAAAGAAGCGCTCCTTCAACGATTGCTTCATGTCAGCAACGTTAATGCCTAACGCTTCCGACATACCCAAATACTTGTAGGTTTCGGTCGAGGAGAGAGATCTAAGGTGTATGGAATCTGAGAGTTGAATCCCCTCAGATTCCATAATCTCCCCTCGTTTTACATGCATGACTGCACATTTATCCACACCAAATTCCATCCTGATGGCACTACTAAAAGTTTCAGTTACCTTCAGTAGTTCCATCAGTCGTAACTTGTTTGGGGCAATGAGTTTCAGATCATCCATGTAAAGAAGGTGAGATAGAACCTGACCATCTCTTCTCAACCTATAGCCCAAGCCTGATTCCTCTAGCAGTGTGCTTAGAGGATTCAGGGCTAAGCAGAACCAAAGTGGACTCAGACTGTCGCCCTGGAATATTCCCCGTTTAATCCATATAGGCTCATCGTCCCTCCGGATTGATCGACATCCTGGATAGCGAAGGACTGTGTTCCATTGCCCCATACATGACTCAAGGAAGGTGCGTAGAGTTGCATCTATTTTATACAACTCCAACACCCTCATGAGCCAAGTATGTGGCACAGAGTCATAGGCCTTCTTATAATCTATCCAGCATGTCGACAAATCCTTGCGGGATCGACGAACCTGTTGGCTTATGGTCATGTCGATGAGGAGTAGCTCCTTAGTACCGCGAGACCCGTTCCTACATCCATTCTGAGAGGCAGACATAATTGAGTTATTATCAATGTGTTGGTTAATTTTCGTTCTCAGAATGGATGTAAGAAGTTTATAGACCGTCGACAAGCATGTTATCGGTCTATAATTCTTGGGTTCCGCAGTACTACCTGTCTTGTGGAGCAGATGGGTAACGCCAGTTGTTAGAAACTGAGGTAGCGACCCAGACTCTAAGGATGACTGGAATTTAGATGCCAAGAGCGCGTGTGAGCTGTTATACCATTTTAGCCAGAAGTTTTGCAGTCCGTCCGGTCCTGGAGACTTCCAATTCGGTAACGGACGGACTGCTCTGGCTACATCTGTTGGGCTAATGATTACCTTTTCCATTTCTGGTATAGCTTCGCACACGCGTTCGACTTCACGCATCCAACCATCCTCAGTGTGACAGACGGGCACCGACCAAATATTGCGCCAGAAAGCATTCGTGGCGACAGCATCTGGGCGGGTCACGTCGGTCACATTTTGTTCAGGTCGCTCCCAAGCTCTGTATACCCATCTCTCATCGCTCTGGAACATGCGATTCTGCGAGTACCGGTCGACTCGCCGCTTATACCGTCGAATACGGTTGGCCCATGCACAAACTTTCTGCTTCAGGAAGTCGATCCGCTCCGTGACACGAGATAAGTATTCTGGAGGGCTGATTCCAGTCCCCGAAAACGCTCGCCTCACGTAGCGCATCACACGTGGTCGTGTATTGCCCTCCCTGAAGCAGTATAGTTTACCAATGAGCGCTCTGGCCCCATCAATACGCTTCTCAATCCTACATTGCCAGGCAGGTGCGACAGACTTTGGTCGAGTAGCTCCGTCACAACTTGGTAGTTTTACGTTGGCTAAACGACATGCCGCAATAGCCCCGCAATAGAGGATCGAGTGCGTATCAGCGAGGTTTACGCTGCTCTCGAACACATTCTCAAGCAGCGAGTCCAGAGCACACACTAGCGCCCTATTTTTTTTGTGCATAGGTAACCGGGGAAGACGAGGTCTAAGATCGATCGGAGTCGATCTGTACTCGCGGAGTGCATCCTCCAGTGCGCTCCTCAGTCGATCGTTGCACTGGCTACTTACTGTGACAACCCTATCATCTGCTTCATCATCAACATGATTAGACTGCGGTAGAATTCCATCTGTAGCCCGTGGTGCCGCAGTCTGTGTTTGTATTGGAGTCGAGATGATACGGTTGCTCAGTACCTCTGAGCGCAGCCTATCAAGTGCGGCGTTATCCAATCTGTGATTTCGTTGGATAAGCCGCACCTGATCCGATAATCGTTGGGTCGTGACGTTGACGGTTGGTTCCAGTACCTGAAACAGAGACAGCATCCTAACACGGTACGCAGTGAGGTTAGTTCCCCCCTCTGTAGACCCGTAATATGCGCGCATGACGTTCTCATTCATAGACTGAGTCCATCTCATGCGCTGCACACAACCACCGGCAGCGGGGACCCGGCTCGGGGCCGGTTGGCCCCTAGATCCCAAGCTCCTCGGTGGCCGGCCTCTCCCCGGCCGACGTACAGGTGTTGGCGACGTCGGCGGGGAAAAATACTCGTGCTCGACGCAACTGCAGCCGCCGGTGACACTGGTGATTCGAGGTCCGGCGGCGGCGAGGCGGAGCTGAGCGGCGAGCCCGGGGGTGGATGGCGTGCGCGTCGGGCAGCTGCTCTAGTTAACATATTAACCCATTTCTTTCAATTCATTCCATTTCTGAGATTTCTTGTTGATTGTTAAGACGTCGTCAATGACAGACGTCATTCGGTTTTTTTTTCTTCTATTTTATTTATTTATATGGTTATGGTGCGGATTTCTCTTGGTTTTCTTATTGTATTTTATTAGGCTTCTTTTGTGGTAAATTGTATCACAGTTTACAGGTAAAAAGTACGGGTTTATTTAAAATGGAATAGAAAAAAATATGACTTATGTTGCTAGAGTGTTGCCAGGTTATTATTATTATTATTAAACTGTTTGACCGCAATAGTCATGTATACATGACAAAGCAAAATATGTCCATTACGCCACAGTCACGACTACATGCATGCTTTGCTTTTTTGACATGCTGACCAAAAGTTTAAACTCCTTACTAAAGGTCAAACAGTTCGGCTAACGTACAGCTTAGTGACTACGAATTTTGAGGGCGATCATTACCTGACCACGTACCTGAAGACGCAACGTTGGAAGGCCTCCCACAAGCTGGACTGATAACCTATGGTGCGGGTCGCGGGAATTCGATGGATGCGAGATGCACAGGACTGGTCGTTATGGCGACACTTGGAGGTGGCCTATGTCCAATAGAGGACGTCTTGCGGCTGCAATGATGATGATGAAGTTATTACCTTAACTGTTGCTGACCTTTGTCTCCCCAGAACCGTTCGGTGTCGGTGTCCCTGCGGGAGTGCCGGGTGGTGTTCGTGGTGGAGTACGGAGGTGCGCGGCTGGAGATCACGGCGGCGGGCCGCCACTGCGCCGGCCGCCCCGCGCACGTGCAGGCCATCCGCGTCTTCGCCAGCAACAAGCTGGAGAAAGGTAATGTGCGCTGGACTATAGGGCGCTGGGACCTTGGGGAGAAATTTTTAAAATGGGCAGAATTGTTTTATTTCTTTACACTGTAGCTAAATAACGTCCCCTTGATCCTTTGTTTTTTCTATAATATGATTCCAAAAAATCTTGTACCTCAACGGTTTTCAAGCCATTTTTTTACCTAAATTATTCTAGTTGGTTTGATTGGTTTCTGAATTCAGAATGATTCTGCGATAAATATTCAGCGATGTTAGTCTCCTAAATAGTACCCTTATTAAAAGGAATTAAGATCGCGATAAATCCAACTCTGTAGCACTTTTAAAACTTTGACTAATTCAGAGCAGGTATCCAATTGTAAGAACTGACCATACACCTGTAACAAGCAATAAATGAATTTGAATTGAATTTGAATTCAATTAAGGTAATTCAAAAGTGCCTGTAAATGGTTTATTTGAAAAAAATACTTTGACATTGACCAGTTAAGTGCCTTTAATATCCCCTTTGTTTGTCTTAAAAAAACTCTTGTCTGAAGTACTATTGGCGCAATAATGCTAATGTGTCTATGACCTTCTTTAAGTATTATCTTGACTCTTATTGTCATATCTTATTTAGCCCGAAAAACAGTAGTGTTTGTGGTCGGGTGTATGTATTGAGTGTATTGAGGAGGTCCTGTGGCAGGCAGCCTGCGCGTGAACGGCGAGGAGACGCTGGGGTCGCCCGCGCCGCCCGTGCAGGCCGCGGCCGCGCTGCCCGACCTGGCGCGCGCGCCCTACTGGCTGGCGGGGGCCCCGCCCGGACACGCGCTGCTGGGGCCCCCGCTGCTGGGCTGCGTGGGCGCCGTCACCGTGGACCGCGCGGGGTACGATCTGCTGGATGCGCCCACGAGGCATGGTCTGGAACCGCGGTGTGGGGAGAGGGTAAGGAATTACAATTCTTTTCTTACGTTCTCTACTAAAATCAAATCTAAAGGAACGAATTCTCTCTGTCCTGAAATTCACAAGGATGGTTCCTGTCTTGCTCAGCAATCTTTGCGCTCTAGTATCGAGACCTTGCTACTGCGATAGTAATGTTGGTTTTCTAAATTGACGTTCACCAGGTGGCAGTACTGAGTCGTCAGGTCCAGGCACCTGTCAAAACGCTTATGCTATTGAAATTAGTTAAATTGACATCAACGTCATGAATACGTTTTTAAAAGTAGAAGACCTCGGCTAAGTGGCGCCAACTTCTAGTGTGAATTTTCTTGAAAACCTTCATTGTCGTTCTTTGTTGTTATGCAGAAATGTTTAGGATTCAATCCAATATAATAATATACTGATAAACTGTATTTTTACTAGAGGCTCTGGGTTAGATTCCCAGTCCGCGCCACGTGTTATTGGGTTATCCAGCAATTTAGTTCTCTATAACAGAGCTTGTATAGTTCTGTTTATTTTATTAGCTTTAGTTTATTTATCTTAACCACGTCTTCCACCCACAGACGCTCCGCTCAGCCATCCTGAAAGGCACAGGCTACATCGAGCTCCCATCTCCTCTCATCCGTCGCAAGGCATCATTAGGTCTGTCGTTCCGCGCGCGCGAAGCAGATGGACTGTTGCTGTACCGCGCACCTTCTGCGGGCGCTGACAATGAAGTTAATGTCGACGATGGAAACAAGCATTACTTGGCACTAGTCTTGATTGCAGGTTTGTACTTTGTGTGTAGGGAAAAAAGTTTATTTTACAATGCTAAATAATAATAATAATAAATACATAAAAAACAGGGCAAGTGCGAGTCGGACTCGCACACTGAGGGTTCCGTACAAACTTACCTATGAAAACAGTTCGATTCCCGAATTGAGTTACGAAGATTTTTCCGAATTGCAAAAAAAGTTTTTTTTTTTTGTGACGTAACTACAAAACAGTTTTCAGATTTTTTCCTATACTTGTACTATAAGACCTTGATTCATACCAAATTTCAGGATTCTAGGTCAACGGGAAGTACCCAGTAGTTTTTTTATTTTTTCACAACTTCAAGGGGCCGCAGACCTGAGTATATGGTATTAATTTCAACTCGATACCTCCACGTGTTCTCGAGATAAAGGGTTTTGACAGACAGACTAAAAACAAAGTGATCCTATAAGGGTTCTGTTTTTTTCCTTTTAAGGTACTGTACCCTAAAAATAATAATATCAATTTATTTCGGACTGAAATCCATATAGTAGTTAGTAACAATATTCTTAAGATTATGTTAGTAGGCTAAAATAAAAGCTTGATTTCTTTATTATAGCTGATGCCCGCGACTATGTCCGGGCCAGACTTGTAACATAGCACAATGCCATTTGGTCACAGTTTCAAGAAGTTTTTTTTTGTGCGGAACCCTAATCCTTTTTCTACAATAAAAGTATTCTAGTTACTCCTTTTAACAACAGCTTCTACCAGTAAAAGTGCTGTCAAAAGCGGTTCAGCTGTTTTGGAGATTAGCCTGAATAAACAGATAGACCGATGGATAAACGATTTTAAAACTTGCATTTTTGTTATAAGTTTCGAATATATACTTAAGCATAGTATCTCATCCGACGGTAAGCGATAATATGGTTGACGGTGGATCTTGCTTGTTTAGAAGTAACCTATTCACTCTTGACTCAAAGACCCCCAGGTTGCAAGTGTTGCAACCATCAGAAAGCAGACTCTTATTCAATAGGACTTAAATATTTATACATAAGTACATCTCAATGTTACCTATCCTATTCAATGTAATGTTACCTGTCCAAGGTTACAATGCGTTCCAAATAAGAATAGGATCGATTGCCATGTTGTGACGTCACGTCACTGTCAAATCGCAAGAAACTGGGCAAAATTGAAGAACTCAGAGATGAGCTAAATTGAAGAACTGGATTCTGATTAAACTATTTTCGTTCACAGTTCGTAAATAAATTGAATTTTAAAAATTTCTTGTTTTGCTCACAACAACAATTCTTCGATTTGACAGTATGACGTGACGTCACAACATGGCAACCGATCCTATTCTTATTTGGAACGCATTGTAAGTGGCAGTGGGCAGGGCACTTTGCTCGCAGAACAGATGGATTTCGGCCGATGGGAACGAAAGATTCTGGAATGACGACCACGTACCGGAATACGCAGCGTTGGAAGGCCTCCTACAAGGTGGACCGATGCCCTGGTGAGTGTCGCAGGAATCCGATGGATGCGAGACGCACAGGACCGGTCTTTATGGCGACACTTGGGGGAGTCAGTGAGACAGTGGACGTCCTTCGGCTAAAATGATGATTATGACACCTCAATACATCCCTTCAGGGAATAAAGTTGTGCCACTTTTTTAAATGTGTTGTTATATGTTCTACAGGAGAGCTAGAAGTAGTGGCAGAGGCAGGTAAGGGCGAGGTGCGACTGCGCACCAACGGCACCAGGTTCGATGACGGGAGACTGCACACTGTCCGGATTATTAGGATGCATAAACAGGTTACTACTTACAATTATTTATTTATAATTACCTACCTTTTTTTTCCAGTGGGAAAATCATCCAATGACACCCTCGCTCTTGGGCGAAGCGAGAGATAGTGTCAGGCTTTTATTGACTATAAACCCACTCCTGTTCCTTCGTTGCCTTTCATGCCAGGGCCGAGTCTTCCTTTCAGAATCAGACCCTCGGCCCCATTAGGCTTCGACCCTGCTAGGCCTCTACGGTTGCTGACATCACCTTGAGGCGCGCCTGGAACACTACGCGCCGTCGACGACTTGGGCTCGGTCCGGACGGTTACCGGACGGCGAGCCACCCATTGCTCGCCGTCCGCAAGCCCGCGCCTACGGTGGCAGCCTCCTCCTTTGCTAGCATTACTGCTTCGCAGAAGGAGTCGACCGCCTCCCACTCCTCCTCTTTATACTTACAACGTAAGCTGTTGATCCCCGCATTAACGCCGGCGTTCACGCGCCATTGTCTTTCTATTGTGTCTCTAATTACGCACTCAAAAGGTTAAGTGGCTTCAAATGAAAATAACATTATAGGTATCGCCTGCTTAGTTAATATTACTGAAAAGGCAAAATAAGGCATTCTCTCTCTGAACGCTGCTTTGGTGTCTCGTTGAAGAAAATGCCCGATTACACTGAGCAAGGGAAGACTTCTTTTCTCAACCATTACTAACTCACTGCTGGGCAATGGCCTCCCCAAGTCCTTCCAGACATTCTTCTCCCGCGACGTCTCGAACCAATCTCGCAGCTTTTTTTGCCCACGTCAATTATGCCCATTTTGGAGCGCAGCGCGTTGTTCCGTTTTCAGTTTTGTTCTTTTTTTCCCAAAATGCTGCGTTCCATAGCTCTCTGGCAAACCCGAAGACAAAACTTTTACAATTAGATGAGTGGCCAGGTCTGAGCTTATAGAATGATTTATTATAAAATAAAATAAATCAAGGGCAAACAATTCGTATACCTACACGTTTGAGATTTCTTTTTTCGTAAATTTTATCTACTATTATTTATGTAAGATTGTCACCGTACGCCTTAGGGATGCTGAATGATATTAAGAAAAACTATGTAATTCACTTGATACATGTATTGAGTCCATGACTTTGAATAATAATGATAAATGAGGTGTTACCATGAGGCGATCCGAACTTGATGTAAGCATAATCAGCCTTTTTAATGTTCCCACTGCTCGGACTCAGGCCTCCTCTCTCTATGAGAGGGAATGGGCCGTAATCCACCAAGCGGGCCCAGTGCGGGTTGGTGGATGTCATATGTTTTCGAATTTTTGGTTCTGGGACATGCCAGTTTCCTCACGATGTTTTCCTTTACCGTTTTGAGAGCAGAGGTGATGAAATAAATTACACAAAGTAATGCGCCTGGCTCGGTTTGAACCCGCGACCTACAAGTCGTAAGTCGGGGCCGTTACCACTCGGCCAACACTGCTCTCTACTCGAACTTGATGTAAAATGTGTGTAAATTAATTACAATTCAATTGTGATGAGACTAATCTGCATTTATGCAATGTGCGGTTGAACCGTACCACTTATCTGTTACAAAGGTTTCCTGTAAACTAAAATAGATTCACACAACTATCACACAACGCCGTCTAGTCCCAAGCTAAGCAGAGCTTGTGTTATGAGTACTAGACAACTGATAAACATACTTATAAATTTCTAAATACATAGGTACATATTATAGATACATTACGCCCAGATACAGAACAAATGTTCGTGCTCATCACACAAATATTTGTCCTGGGTGGGAAATAAACCCAGGCCACGTCCGGCATAGCAGTCAGGGCCACTAACCACTAGACCACCAGGCTAGTCAAAAAAATTACGATACATAAAACTCCATTCATGAATGAATTCCTCTCCTTCCAGCTAGAGCTATGGGTCGACGACGAGCACTACGGCAGCGTGCCCCTGGCGGGCGCGGCCTACCCCTTGCGGCCGAGCGGCCTGCTGCTGGGCGGCGCGCGGGACCTCATGCACGCGCCCGTGCCGCTCACCTCCTTCAAGGGAACCTTGGCTGACCTCATCGTGGATGCACAGTGAGTTCATTTGTTTATGGTGGGTCTGCGCTAGAGGAGCCGAGCACGAGCCGAGCTCAAATTTGTGTAGTGTCGCTCGTGCTCGGCTCCTCGACTAGTCGGTCCACATTACACGAATTTGAACCCTACACGAGTAGACCCGGCGTTAGAATTCATAAAAATTTCAAAACGTTTTGTTAGTCTGTGGTCATTAATGAGACTGCTGAACACATCTTTCAGCAGTCTCTCTAATGTCCTGAGTTAAGATTCCTAAGACAAATAATGTTCTTTTTTTTTTGTAACTCTGATATTCTTCAATTATGTCATGGTATCTCTGTTTTCTAGGCTGGTGGGTCTAGAGACAGCGATAGCGTGGAGCGGCGCCCAGCTCGGCAGAGCGGACGGGCCCGCGCCGCACGCGCCGCGCACCGAGCCCCGCGCGCTGCAGGCGCAGCCTGATGCTGCTGGCTGTACCAAGGTATGCACTAGTGATATCGTGGAGCGGCACCCAGCTCGGCAGAGCGGACGGGCCCGCGCCGCACGCGCCGCGCACCGAGCCGCGCGCGCTGCAGGCGCAGCCTGATGCTGCTGGCTGTACCAAGGTATGCACTAGTGATATCGTGGAGGGGCACCCAGCTCGGCAGAGCGGACGGGCCCGCGCCGCACGCGCCGCGCACCGAGCCGCGCGCGCTGCAGGCGCAGCCTGATGCTGCTGGCTGTACCAAGGTATGCACTAGTGATATCGTGGAGCGGCACCCAGCTCGGCAGAGCGGACGGGCCCGCGCCGCACGCGCCGCGCACCGAGCCGCGCGCGCTGCAGGCGCAGCCTGATGCTGCTGGCTGTACCAAGGTATGCACTAGTGATATTGTGGAACGGCGCCCAGCTCGGCAGAGCGGACGGGCCCGCGCCGCACGCGCCGCGCACCGAGCCGCGCGCGCTTCAGGCGCAGCCTGATGCTGCTGGCTGTACCAAGGTATGCACTAGTGATATCGTGGAGCGGCACCCAGCTCGGCAGAGCGGACGGGCCCGCGCCGCACGCGCCGCGCACCGAGCCGCGCGCGCTGCAGGCGCAGCCTGATGCTGCTGGCTGTACCAAGGTATGCACTAGAGACAGCGATATCGTGGAGCGGCGCCCAGCTCGGCAGAGCGGACGGGCCTGCGCCGCACGCGCCGCGCACCGAGCCGCGCGCGCTGCAGGCGCAGCCTGATGCTGCTGGCTGTACCAAGGTATGCACTAGAGATAGCGATATCGTGGAGCGGCGCCCAGCTCGGCAGAGCGGACGGGCCCGCGCCGCACGCGCCGCGCACCGAGCCGCGCGCGCTGCAGGCGCAGCCTGATGCTGCTGGCTGTACCAAGGTATGCACTAGTGATATCGTGGAGCGGCACCCAGCTCGGCAGAGCGGACGGGCCCGCGCCGCACGCGCCGCGCACCGAGCCGCGCGCTCTGCAGGCGCAGCCTGATGCTGCTGGCTGTACCAAGGTATGCACTAGTGATATCGTGGAGCGGCACCCAGCTCGGCAGAGCGGACGGGCCCGCGCCGCACGCGCCGCGCACCGAGCCGCGCGCGCTGCAGGCGCAGCCTGATGCTGCTGGCTGTACCAAGGTATGCACTAGTGATATCGTGGAGCGGCACCCAGCTCGGCAGAGCGGACGGGCCCGCGCCGCACGCGCCGCGCACCGAGCCGCGCGCGCTGCAGGCGCAGCCTGATGCTGCTGGCTGTACCAAGGTATGCACTAGTGATATCGTGGAGCGGCGCCCAGCTCGGCAGAGCGGACGGGCCCGCGCCGCACGCGCCGCGCACCGAGCCGCGCGCGCTTCAGGCGCAGCCTGATGCTGCTGGCTGTACCAAGGTATGCACTAGTGATATCGTGGAGCGGCACCCAGCTCGGCAGAGCGGACGGGCCCGCGCCGCACGCGCCGCGCACCGAGCCGCGCGCGCTGCAGGCGCAGCCTGATGCTGCTGGCTGTACCAAGGTATGCACTAGAGACAGCGATATCGTGGAGCGGCGCCCAGCTCGGCAGAGCGGACGGGCCTGCGCCGCACGCGCCGCGCACCGAGCCGCGCGCGCTGCAGGCGCAGCCTGATGCTGCTGGCTGTACCAAGGTATGCACTAGAGATAGCGATATCGTGGAGCGGCGCCCAGCTCGGCAGAGCGGACGGGCCCGCGCCGCACGCGCCGCGCACCGAGCCGCGCGCGCTGCAGGCGCAGCCTGATGCTGCTGGCTGTACCAAGGTATGCACTAGTGATATCGTGGAGCGGCACCCAGCTCGGCAGAGCGGACGGGCCCGCGCCGCACGCGCCGCGCACCGAGCCGCGCGCTCTGCAGGCGCAGCCTGATGCTGCTGGCTGTACCAAGGTATGCACTAGTGATATCGTGGAGCGGCACCCAGCTCGGCAGAGCGGACGGGCCCGCGCCGCACGCGCCGCGCACCGAGCCACGCGCGCTGCAGGCGCAGCCTGATGCTGCTGGCTGTACCAAGGTATGCACTAGAGATAGCGATATCGTGGAGCGGCGCCCAGCTCGGCAGAGCGGACGGGCCCGCGCCGCACGCGCCGCGCACCGAGCCGCGCGCGCTGCAGGCGCAGCCTGATGCTGCTGGCTGTACCAAGGTATGCACTAGAGACAGCGATATCGTGGAGCGGCGCCCAGCTCGGCAGAGCGGACGGGCCTGCGCCGCACGCGCCGCGCACCGAGCCGCGCGCGCTGCAGGCGCAGCCTGATGCTGCTGGCTGTACCAAGGTATGCACTAGAGATAGCGATATCGTGGAGCGGCGCCCAGCTCGGCAGAGCGGACGGGCCCGCGCCGCACGCGCCGCGCACCGAGCCGCGCGCGCTGCAGGCGCAGCCTGATGCTGCTGGCTGTACCAAGGTATGCACTCGTGATATCGTGGAGCGGCACCCAGCTCGGCAGAGCGGACGGGCCCGCGCCGCACGCGCCGCGCACCGAGCCGCACGCGCTGCAGGCGCAGCCTGATGCTGCTGGCTGTACCAAGGTATGCACTAGTGATATCGTGGACCGGCACCCAGCTCGGCAGAGCGGACGGGCCCGCGCCGCACGCGCCGCGCACCGAGCCGCGCGCGCTGCAGGCGCAGCCTGATGCTGCTGGCTGTACCAAGGTATGCACTAGTGATATCGTGGAGCGGCACCCAGCTCGGCAGAGCGGACGGGCCCGCGCCGCACGCGCCGCGCACCGAGCCGCGCGCGCTGCAGGCGCAGCCTGATGCTGCTGGCTGTACCAAGGTATGCACTAGAGATAGCGATATCGTGGAGCGGCGCCCAGCTCGGCAGAGCGGACGGGCCCGCGCCGCACGCGCCGCGCACCGAGCCGCGCGCGCTGCAGGCGCAGCCTGATGCTGCTGGCTGTACCAAGGTATGCACTAGAGACAGCGATATCGTGGAGCGGCGCCCAGCTCGGCAGAGCGGACGGGCCCGCGCCGCACGCGCCGCGCACCGATCCGCGCGCGCTGCAGGCGCAGCCTGATGCTGCTGGCTGTACCAAGGTATGCACTAGTGATATCGTGGAGCGGCACCCAGCTCGGCAGAGCGGACGGGCCCGCGCCGCACGCGCCGCGCACCGAGCCGCGCGCGCTGCAGGCGCAGCCTGATGCTGCTGGCTGTACCAAGGTATGCACTAGTGATATTGTGGAGCGGCGCCCAGCTCGGCAGAGCGGACGGGCCCGCGCCGCACGCGCCGCGCACCGAGCCGCGCGCGCTTCAGGCGCAGCCTGATGCTGCTGGCTGTACCAAGGTATGCACTAGTGATATCGTGGAGCGGCACCCAGCTCGGCAGAGCGGACGGGCCCGCGCCGCACGCGCCGCGCACCGAGCCGCGCGCGCTGCAGGCGCAGCCTGATGCTGCTGGCTGTACCAAGGTATGCACTAGAGACAGCGATATCGTGGAGCGGCGCCCAGCTCGGCAGAGCGGACGGGCCCGCGCCGCACGCGCCGCGCTCCGAGCCGCGCGCGCTGCAGGCGCAGCCTGATGCTGCTGGCTGTACCAAGGTATGCACTAGAGATAGCGATATCGTGGAGCGGCGCCCAGCTCGGCAGAGCGGACGGGCCCGCGCCGCACGCGCCGCGCACCGATCCGCGCGCGCTGCAGGCGCAGCCTGATGCTGCTGGCTGTACCAAGGTATGCACTAGTGATATCGTGGAGCGGCACCCAGCTCGGCAGAGCGGACGGGCCCGCGCCGCACGCGCCGCGCACCGAGCCGCGCGCGCTGCAGGCGCAGCCTGATGCTGCTGGCTGTACCAAGGTATGCACTAGTGATATTGTGGAGCGGCGCCCAGCTCGGCAGAGCGGACGGGCCCGCGCCGCACGCGCCGCGCACCGAGCCGCGCGCGCTTCAGGCGCAGCCTGATGCTGCTGGCTGTACCAAGGTATGCACTAGTGATATCGTGGAGCGGCACCCAGCTCGGCAGAGCGGACGGGCCCGCGCCGCACGCGCCGCGCACCGAGCCGCGCGCGCTGCAGGCGCAGCCTGATGCTGCTGGCTGTACCAAGGTATGCACTAGAGACAGCGATATCGTGGAGCGGCGCCCAGCTCGGCAGAGCGGACGGGCCTGCGCCGCACGCGCCGCGCACCGAGCCGCGCGCGCTGCAGGCGCAGCCTGATGCTGCTGGCTGTACCAAGGTATGCACTAGAGATAGCGATATCGTGGAGCGGCGCCCAGCTCGGCAGAGCGGACGGGCCCGCGCCGCACGCGCCGCGCACCGAGCCGCGCGCGCTGCAGGCGCAGCCTGATGCTGCTGGCTGTACCAAGGTATGCACTAGTGATATCGTGGAGCGGCACCCAGCTCGGCAGAGCGGACGGGCCCGCGCCGCACGCGCCGCGCACCGAGCCGCGCGCTCTGCAGGCGCAGCCTGATGCTGCTGGCTGTACCAAGGTATGCACTAGTGATATCGTGGAGCGGCACCCAGCTCGGCAGAGCGGACGGGCCCGCGCCGCACGCGCCGCGCACCGAGCCGCGCGCGCTGCAGGCGCAGCCTGATGCTGCTGGCTGTACCAAGGTATGCACTAGTGATATCGTGGAGCGGCACCCAGCTCGGCAGAGCGGACGGGCCCGCGCCGCACGCGCCGCGCACCGAGCCGCGCGCGCTGCAGGCGCAGCCTGATGCTGCTGGCTGTACCAAGGTATGCACTAGTGATATCGTGGAGCGGCGCCCAGCTCGGCAGAGCGGACGGGCCCGCGCCGCACGCGCCGCGCACCGAGCCGCGCGCGCTTCAGGCGCAGCCTGATGCTGCTGGCTGTACCAAGGTATGCACTAGTGATATCGTGGAGCGGCACCCAGCTCGGCAGAGCGGACGGGCCCGCGCCGCACGCGCCGCGCACCGAGCCGCGCGCGCTGCAGGCGCAGCCTGATGCTGCTGGCTGTACCAAGGTATGCACTAGAGACAGCGATATCGTGGAGCGGCGCCCAGCTCGGCAGAGCGGACGGGCCTGCGCCGCACGCGCCGCGCACCGAGCCGCGCGCGCTGCAGGCGCAGCCTGATGCTGCTGGCTGTACCAAGGTATGCACTAGAGATAGCGATATCGTGGAGCGGCGCCCAGCTCGGCAGAGCGGACGGGCCCGCGCCGCACGCGCCGCGCACCGAGCCGCGCGCGCTGCAGGCGCAGCCTGATGCTGCTGGCTGTACCAAGGTATGCACTAGTGATATCGTGGAGCGGCACCCAGCTCGGCAGAGCGGACGGGCCCGCGCCGCACGCGCCGCGCACCGAGCCGCGCGCTCTGCAGGCGCAGCCTGATGCTGCTGGCTGTACCAAGGTATGCACTAGTGATATCGTGGAGCGGCACCCAGCTCGGCAGAGCGGACGGGCCCGCGCCGCACGCGCCGCGCACCGAGCCACGCGCGCTGCAGGCGCAGCCTGATGCTGCTGGCTGTACCAAGGTATGCACTAGAGATAGCGATATCGTGGAGCGGCGCCCAGCTCGGCAGAGCGGACGGGCCCGCGCCGCACGCGCCGCGCACCGAGCCGCGCGCGCTGCAGGCGCAGCCTGATGCTGCTGGCTGTACCAAGGTATGCACTAGAGACAGCGATATCGTGGAGCGGCGCCCAGCTCGGCAGAGCGGACGGGCCTGCGCCGCACGCGCCGCGCACCGAGCCGCGCGCGCTGCAGGCGCAGCCTGATGCTGCTGGCTGTACCAAGGTATGCACTAGTGATATCGTGGACCGGCACCCAGCTCGGCAGAGCGGACGGGCCCGCGCCGCACGCGCCGCGCACCGAGCCGCGCGCGCTGCAGGCGCAGCCTGATGCTGCTGGCTGTACCAAGGTATGCACTAGTGATATCGTGGAGCGGCACCCAGCTCGGCAGAGCGGACGGGCCCGCGCCGCACGCGCCGCGCACCGAGCCGCGCGCGCTGCAGGCGCAGCCTGATGCTGCTGGCTGTACCAAGGTATGCACTAGAGATAGCGATATCGTGGAGCGGCGCCCAGCTCGGCAGAGCGGACGGGCCCGCGCCGCACGCGCCGCGCACCGAGCCGCGCGCGCTGCAGGCGCAGCCTGATGCTGCTGGCTGTACCAAGGTATGCACTAGAGACAGCGATATCGTGGAGCGGCGCCCAGCTCGGCAGAGCGGACGGGCCCGCGCCGCACGCGCCGCGCTCCGAGCCGCGCGCGCTGCAGGCGCAGCCTGATGCTGCTGGCTGTACCAAGGTATGCACTAGAGATAGCGATATCGTGGAGCGGCGCCCAGCTCGGCAGAGCGGACGGGCCCGCGCCGCACGCGCCGCGCACCGATCCGCGCGCGCTGCAGGCGCAGCCTGATGCTGCTGGCTGTACCAAGGTATGCACTAGTGATATCGTGGAGCGGCACCCAGCTCGGCAGAGCGGACGGGCCCGCGCCGCACGCGCCGCGCACCGAGCCGCGCGCGCTGCAGGCGCAGCCTGATGCTGCTGGCTGTACCAAGGTATGCACTAGAGACAGCGATATCGTGGAGCGGCGCCCAGCTCGGCAGAGCGGACGGGCCTGCGCCGCACGCGCCGCGCACCGAGCCGCGCGCGCTGCAGGCGCAGCCTGATGCTGCTGGCTGTACCAAGGTATGCACTAGAGATAGCGATATCGTGGAGCGGCGCCCAGCTCGGCAGAGCGGACGGGCCCGCGCCGCACGCGCCGCGCACCGCGCCGCGCGCGCTGCAGGCGCAGCCTGATGCTGCTGGCTGTACCGAGGTATGCACTAGTGATATCGTGGAGCGGCACCCAGCTCGGCAGAGCGGACGGGCCCGCGCCGCACGCGCCGCGCACCGAGCCGCGCGCGCTGCAGGCGCAGCCTGATGCTGCTGGCTGTACCAAGGTATGCACTAGTGATATCGTGGACCGGCACCCAGCTCGGCAGAGCGGACGGGCCCGCGCCGCACGCGCCGCGCACCGAGCCGCGCGCGCTGCAGGCGCAGCCTGATGCTGCTGGCTGTACCAAGGTATGCACTAGTGATATCGTGGAGCGGCACCCAGCTCGGCAGAGCGGACGGGCCCGCGCCGCACGCGCCGCGCACCGAGCCGCGCGCGCTGCAGGCGCAGCCTGATGCTGCTGGCTGTACCAAGGTATGCACTAGTGATATCGTGGAGCGGCACCCAGCTCGGCAGAGCGGACGGGCCTGCGCCGCACGCGCCGCGCACCGAGCCGCGCGCGCTGCAGGCGCAGCCTGATGCTGCTGGCTGTACCAAGGTATGCACTAGAGATAGCGATATCGTGGAGCGGCGCCCAGCTCGGCAGAGCGGACGGGCCCGCGCCGCACGCGCCGCGCACCGAGCCGCGCGCGCTGCAGGCGCAGCCTGATGCTGCTGGCTGTACCAAGGTATGCACTAGTGATATCGTGGAGCGGCACCCAGCTCGGCAGAGCGGACGGGCCCGCGCCGCACGCGCCGCGCACCGAGCCGCGCGCGCTGCAGGCGCAGCCTGATGCTGCTGGCTGTACCAAGGTATGCACTAGTGATATCGTGGAGCGGCACCCAGCTCGGCAGAGCGGACGGGCCCGCGCCGCACGCGCCGCGCACCGAGCCGCGCGCGCTGCAGGCGCAGCCTGATGCTGCTGGCTGTACCAAGGTATGCACTAGAGATAGCGATATCGTGGAGCGGCGCCCAGCTCGGCAGAGCGGACGGGCCCGCGCCGCACGCGCCGCGCACCGATCCGCGCGCGCTACAGGCGCAGCCTGATGCTGCTGGCTGTACCAAGGTATGCACTAGTGATATCGTGGAGCGGCACCCAGCTCGGCAGAGCGGACGGGCCCGCGCCGCACGCGCCGCGCACCGAGCCGCGCGCGCTGCAGGCGCAGCCTGATGCTGCTGGCTGTACCAAGGTATGCATTAGAGATAGCGATATCGTGGAGCGGCGCCCAGCTCGGCAGAGCGGACGGGCCCGCGCTGCACGCGCCGCGCACCGAGCCGCGCGCGCTGCAGGCGCAGCCTGATGCTGCTGGCTGTACCAAGGTATGCACTAGTGATATCGTGGAGCGGCACCCAGCTCGGCAGAGCGGACGGGCCCGCGCCGCACGCGCCGCGCACCGAGCCGCGCGCGCTGCAGGCGCAGCCTGATGCTGCTGGCTGTACCAAGGTATGCACTAGAGATAGCGATATCGTGGAGCGGCGCCCAGCTCGGCAGAGCGGACGGGCCCGCGCCGCACGCGCCGCGCACCGAGCCGCGCGCGCTGCAGGCGCAGCCTGATGCTGCTGGCTGTACCAAGGTATGCACTAGTGATATCGTGGAGCGGCACCCAGCTCGGCAGAGCGGACGGGCCCGCGCCGCACGCGCCGCGCACCGAGCCGCGCGCGCTGCAGGCGCAGCCTGATGCTGCTGGCTGTACCAAGGTATGCACTAGAGATAGCGATATCGTGGAGCGGCGCCCAGCTCGGCAGAGCGGACGGGCCCGCGCCGCACGCGCCGCGCACCGAGCCGCGCGCGCTGCAGGCGCAGCCTGATGCTGCTGGCTGTACCAAGGTATGCACTAGTGATATCGTGGAGCGGCACCCAGCTCGGCAGAGCGGACGGGCCCGCGCCGCACGCGCCGCGCACCGAGCCGCGCGCGCTGCAGGCGCAGCCTGATGCTGCTGGCTGTACCAAGGTATGCACTAGAGATAGCGATATCGTGGAGCGGCGCCCAGCTCGGCAGAGCGGACGGGCCCGCGCCGCACGCGCCGCGCACCGAGCCGCGCGCGCTGCAGGCGCAGCCTGATGCTGCTGGCTGTACCAAGGTATGCACTAGTGATATCGTGGAGCGGCACCCAGCTCGGCAGAGCGGACGGGCCCGCGCCGCACGCGCCGCGCACCGAGCCGCGCGCGCTGCAGGCGCAGCCTGATGCTGCTGGCTGTACCAAGGTATGCACTAGAGATAGCGATATCGTGGAGCGGCGCCCAGCTCGGCAGAGCGGACGGGCCCGCGCCGCACGCGCCGCGCACCGAGCCGCGCGCGCTGCAGGCGCAGCCTGATGCTGCTGGCTGTACCAAGGTATGCACTAGTGATATCGTGGAGCGGCACCCAGCTCGGCAGAGCGGACGGGCCCGCGCCGCACGCGCCGCGCACCGAGCCGCGCGCGCTGCAGGCGCAGCCTGATGCTGCTGGCTGTACCAAGGTATGCACTAGCGATATCGTGGAGCGGCGCCCAGCTCGGCAGAGCGGACGGGCTCGCGCCGCACGCGCCGCGCACCGAGCCGCGCGCGCTGCAGGCGCAGCCTGATGCTGCTGGCTGTACCAAGGTATGCACTAGAGATAGCGATATCGTGGAGCGGCGCCCAGCTCGGCAGAGCGGACGGGCCCGCGCCGCACGCGCCGCGCACCGAGCCGCGCGCGCTGCAGGCGCAGCCTGATGCTGCTGGCTGTACCAAGGTATGTACTAGAGATAGCGATATCGTGGAGCGGCGCTCAGCTCAGCAGAGCCGACGGGTCCCCTTTGTGAGGGTGATGAGTGTGTAACGAGCAATAAAGAAATTATTCCAGATCAAGCAATTAGTTTTTATGATGTAGGCTTTAGGTATTCAATTCACAACGAGCGGTGAAACAGTTTCTAGACCAGTGTCTTCCACGCGGCTGCCGACAGAGAAAAGGGGGTACTATTGCGAACCGCCTTCTAGACTCTGTTAAGTGGTGACTTCCGATACCGCTGTCGTTTCGTTGTCAAGCTAGCCTAACTCTCTTACTATTGACTTCACTGACATATTTATATATGTATGTTTATTATATCCAAACTTTTAAAAGCAGTCTAATTTGGCTCTAAATAATTTGAGAACTTGTCGATCAAGATTAGTGTTAATCTAAAAGGCGATTCATTTTTCTGCAGAGTCCATCACTAATGTTTCACAATTATGTTCTCAGACATCATCATACACAGTGGAAGCGGGCGCGGTGAAGTTCGGCGACAGCGCGCACAGCCACGCCACGCTCAAGCTCAACCGACGCGCCAAGGAACTCACGCTGTCACTGCAGATACGAACTTATGCGCAAGATGGACTTATTCTATTGGCTCCGGTAAATTGAACTTTCCGACGGTTCTTTAATTCTTAGTGGCCATAGACTCTATTTATACTGCCATCAACACGTTAAAAAGAACTGTAGGAACCGTCTATGCTTACTTCTCAAGGTTACACTAGTCGATACTTTTTCCATAAAAATTTCGGGGGGGTATTACTGCACAGTTTGACATTGTACATACAAAAAAAAACATGATGTCGTTTTGTCTTATTGTTCATTTTGTCTGTGCGGAAACAGAAAAACAAAAAATATGCCTTTAAAAAGTTATGTGCCAACAAAGTTTCTGTTTTTTTGATGATTTTAACGCAACTTTAGATGTAAAAAAAGTAACAAAAATCGTATAAAATCTCCGAAACGAAGTTGGTACCGACAAAGCTTAATTACCGAAGAGTTCTACAATTTATTTGTAATTGATTTATGCTATGATTTTTCTATAAAACTCGATTTTCCAAAGCACTACCTACTCCCAATTTTTTGCGCACCTTCTTATTTCGTCTCAGTTCGGAACGGTGTTTGGTGTGTGTGCAAATAATACGTTGTGTATATAGATTAGCGTCTAACTGCTTATACTTGATACTATCGCTGTCGGACACGATGTCAGATGAGGCAGCGCACTTTTAGGCCTCACCCATCAGCGAGTTCGAGCCCGCGACTAGTTCAACCCTAATGATAAAACCAACTGAAAGGACTAGTATTAACATAAGGGCCATCCACGTCAACAACGTACTATCTACCAAAAAAAATATTGAAGAACCTGGGTTCTACTACGGAATCGTCACACTTAAGTGGCAGTGGGCAGGGCACATTGCTCTCAGACAAAAATCAATCGAATCGACGGGGACAAAAGTTCTAGAGTGGCGACCTTGTACCGGAAGACACAGCGTTGAAAGGCCTCGGAGATAATGCAAGCCTATAATTTCATGGGCATTCATAAACATTAAGGCTTTCAACTAGTTTTTGGTAAAATAGGCTACAAATTACATTAAATAACTAATATATTGATTTCCTTCCCCAGGGTTCCAAAGCCAAGCCGAAACATTTCATGGCTTTGATGTTGCGAGAAGGTAAACTCCGGCTTGTGATGCGCGGGCGCAAGCGAAAGGAACTGACCCTCGCGCCAGTCGTCAGCGATGGTAGTTGGAGACAGGTTAGTGCAGAGAATATTAATAGACTACTGAAGAACACTATTAAATCTCTACCCAGAGCTGAGGAGTAGGTATTCCATAATTATTTCCAGGTTTAGCGGTGGTGACATATTTTATTCTACGTCAATTTATTTATTTAATCGTAGGAGAAACAACAGCTTTAACAAATGGATAACAATAGTATATGAGACATTGAGCCAATTACATGTTCTCACAGAAAAAGTAATAGAAAACTTAGAATCACTCAACAAACACGATAAAAAAAAAGAATATTATTAATTAGAAAATTATGTATCACTTAGGTACCTAAGTACATTAGCACAATGCACTTTAAAAAAAGTCAGCATTCAGCTGAGTGCATGCAGAATAATTTTTAGTGGTTAATGGGTCAATTGAAAACTCTTTACAAAGAAAATTAAAGTCTTTACTCGCTCGCACCATGTATGATGTTCATTTGTAGTTAGAAGAGGAAGAAGGAATGGAGATAAGCGGCAATTTGTGTGGCATGTTTTGGAAAACACTTTCCTTCAATAATATTACTTTAGGAATTGAATTATTTTATGGAAGAGTTCCGCATGATCTTGGTCTTTGACGACTTTTAGGTTGTGCAATAATGTGTTTGCTAAAATGTATGCATTACTTTGGAACACTTCTCAGTCCAATAGACTCGTGGTTCAAATGTGCATTCAGTTGAATGAATGCACAGTTCAGTCTTAGTAGGTACCCTTTGAACTTTATTTTGTGTTCGGAATAGAGTGATTTCAGATGGGCATAGTCCAAGTGTTGCTATAAATGTGTCCCTCCCCCTTAGGTGTCAGTGCGCGTGTCCCGCGGGCGCGTGCAGCTGGCGGGCGGCGGCGCGGCGGCGGCTGCGCGCGCGCCGCCCGCCGCCCGCGCCGCGCGCCTGCTGGTGGGGGGGCTGCCCGCTGCGCCGCCGCACACCAGCCTGCCTAATGCGGTGAGATATACCTACTATTTATGATGATGACTCCATTGTCATCATGATTCATGATGGTGAAATAATGGTATCTACTTGTTTGATCTTTCTTTAAGCTAACCACGAGTTTAAATGGGAGCAAAGTTACGTGTTTTTAATACGTTGCGTTTATATTTTAACAGGCGCAAGAGCTTTTATGACTTTAAATAGTGAAATAAGCAATTGATAAGCAATTTTTGGCTCATGAATATTTCAACAATTCCACATAGTTACAACTGTAGGTACAGAGATTGTCCAGCCATTCTGATATCAGAATGGATGGTCAACTTTAAATGTTTTAAACCTTTTAACTTAGGAAACAAGCAATTCTCTCATCGTGGTAAGCAAATAGAAGCAATATAAGTAATTTTTAGGCACTATTTCAAAACTAAGTACTTCGACTATTGATCGGCCATTCTGACGTTCACTTTCTTTGTAATTTTTTTTTTTCAAATTTCGTGATGTTTCACTATTGTAATGTTCAGATAACGCGACTACCCGGTTTCCGCGGCTGCATCCGACGCGTGACAGTGAACGGTCGCGCGGAGGACTTGGTGCGGGATGCGCAGGCGCACCACGGCGTCGGACAATGTTTCCCCAATGTTGAAAAAGCTGCGTACTTCGGAGGTAAGTCATGTCTACCAACTTATCATGATCTCACACAACTGCTGGGTTTGACGTTTCTCACCTAGCTGACGCAAACTCGTCGTTGTGGTCAGTGGCGTAGCAAAGCGACCAACGGCAAAAAAAAAACTGGGGCCCCTTTTTTACTTGGGAAATTATCAAATAACTTTTCCAGCTCTGGGTTTAGCGGGAGGCAGTGTCAGATTTTTACTGGCTTGGCATGGTATATCTACTTACGACATAACTTGCGGATCGTGGGCGCATATTTAACACAGCGTGATTTTTTGTCTATATGCAATATTTTAGTCGCAACACTACTTTAATCATGGAACGAATTTCCATGATTAAAGTAGTGTTGTGCAAACTATTTTATTTACATTTCGAAGGTGGGAGAATTTTAAAATTTTCGTCAGTCCACTTCTTCATAGGTTTCTCCATTCAGGTGCCATTTTATTAGATTCTTACTTACTTAAATAGTCTTAGAGAGACCCTTGCCAGTAAAGTAAAAATATTCTAAGCACTTTAGGAAAATCACATTAATTCAAAAGCGTGCCTGATGTATTATGTGTCTTTCCAATTTTTTAATTCTATTGGAGATCAAATTATATCCACTCTAAACAAAGCTATTTTGCTGAGGATGAAGGAGATCCTTTACGAGCACATTTTATGCAACAACACTATCATTACTTAGGTACATTTTTCTTTAAAAAAAAACTCGCTCCACCACACAAGGAATAACTTGTGATTGCGTTCAAAAACATGTAAACTCACATATACAAGACACCAAGAGCCACTTATCTATATGCCATACAAATATTTGTCCCGTACGGGAATCGAACCCACGACACACAGCACAGCAGTCAATCGATCAACCACTGCGCCATCACTTTGGATGTCGATAAACCTCCATCTAACATTTCCATTTAAAACAGTAACGTTACATAATATAGTCAAACTTTCGTATGCTTTAAATCACTCCTTAACAAAATTGTTGTAGGAGATGCACACGCGACGTGGTCTAGTTCCTGGCTGATGACGTCAGACGGCTCGGAGGCCTCAACGGAGCTGCGGCTGCAGTTCAGGACCAGCGAGTCCAACGGAGTGCTGCTGGCGGCCGCCGGCCTGCTGCTCGAGGTTAAAGATGGCGCTGTAAGTGGGACTTAACTTTATACCCTTTAACCACTTGCGTCGGATTGGTCCCACGAATGTTTTCGTGTCCTATTCGCCAGGGTCGTGTGTTTGCGACTGGGTACTCCATTTCGTTTAGCTCTTTAATCCCTATAGGTGACAAAAGAGCTGACGAAATGCGAGTATTTGGTCGTGGATAGGCGGTTAAAAAGTTTATACGTGTCGGCCTAGTTTTAAGTGTTGTACAAGTTGGCTTCGCTGAACACAACACGCCATGTTTTCCTCTTCCAGGTGGTCCTATCCCGGCTAACATCGGGCTCGGAGCGCGCACGCATATCGTCCCGCGGCTCGGGCGGCTCGCTGTGCGACAACTCGTGGCACCAGGTGCGCGCGCGCCTGCACCCGCGCGCGCTGGCGCTGCAGCTGGACCAGGGCGACGTGCTGCGCGACGCGCCGCCCACTGCGCTCTTGGAGACCAGCACGCAGGAACTGCCCACGCCGCTCTATATTGGGGGACTACCTGGTAGGTACTCAGTCTACTGTACAAGAGGCAAGATTTCTTCGAATGAAGTTCAGTGGCTGTTTTAATTATTTACAAATTGATTTCTAGATGTAAAATTAGTGTAGTATTGTATTTCAAGTGTCTGCGCAACTGGAGAGTGTGCCATTATTGAAACAGGCGCGATCTTAGTAAAATGGAGCTGAGAATTTTATTATAGTTTTGACTACCTCAGCGAAATTTCTCGAGACGTTTGATTTGATACATTTGCTGCCAAATACTACAAAAACATTAGAATGTGTACGTACATCGATATTGTAATGGTAAATAAATTTATAACGAAGGCATGACTTAAAGGACTTGGTATGCAAGCCAAAAACATTAACAAAAAAAATCTACTGTACAACATTATACAGCTGCGCGCTAAATATTTTTTTCACAATGAAATCCAACCAACTATTTATTTTCAGAAGGTGTAATGGAGACCACAGACGGTGGTAAAAACTTCAACGGCTGCATCCGCGAAGTCACAGTGGGCGGACAGAAACGAGACTGGACAGAAATGGAGTCGCTACACAATGTCCTGCTCGACTCCTGTCCCATACCGCAGTAAACTGTATACAGCACTAAATAAGGTTCAAATTACAATGTTACCGATGGCGGTACTCATTGATTGTTGAAGTGCCATGTTTAAACTAAAAAGGACTGTATTGTACAAGACAGAGGGTATAATATAGCATGAAAAATACATGACATGAACTTCAAATACAAATTAAATATACTGAATTTAGAGTATATTTGTTGTGAATATTTGGCAGCGATGAGTCTTTGTTTCTTTTTGGATATTAGCCAATGTTTCAGCATTAATAACAATTATACTTATGGCTGCCATCTATTTTGAATACATCCTGCAACGTGCCTTATAATTATAGTCTAAGTTTTACCAAATAGTGCCATTATATTGTATGCAGTAAATAAGATGTCAAAGGCTGATTAATATTGGTGTGTATTTCCCATAGAATTCAATATTGAAAATAATATAGGGCTGTCGTTTTATTCGCGCACACGACCGCTCCCGAAGATAGCCGAACGCGTGGCAAGTTTGCTCTAGTTTAGTCGGACCTGTATCAGGCCTTGTGTCGTCCGTCGTGCCCTTACAGTCCCATTGAATGGTATTCCTACTTTTAATTTTAAAAAATCCGTTGTTTCAAAACCTGTACAACTTAATTTAGATTGTCGTTCCCTTGACCGCGAGGCTCATAAGAGGCTATGTACATAAATAATATTGTAAGTTAGTACATCACTGTAGCGACCAATATTCGTTGTAAATAGAGTACTTAATTAACCACCAGTATTCTTAAAATAATTGTACATACTTTAGTTTATTTTCTTTACTTTGTTGTACGTCAAAGTTCGTAGCAGACGCGGTCATGAAACATGCAAGCGAGATGACCCGCAAAGGTGTCCAACAAAATGGACGCTCACTACCCATATTTTACATCGAAATAGTTATAGAAAGTTGCTCCCAGTTGCTACTAATCGTTAGATCTAATTGCTACCCGCATTTTTTTTAAATAAACTACCTACTATTTAAGGTGACGGCCATTATGACATCAGGATGGCTGGCAGCTTTGAACAGTATGCACCTGTTTTGAATTTGATTTTAAATTTGCTCATTTCATTCTACAGGCATTTGCCAAATTGTAAATTGATAATAACTTTTTATCTATAAAAGCTGTGAGGTCCAAAACGATGTTTAAGATAGTAGCAAAAACTAGTTAAAAAAAACTCGATTCATTTGCGCAGTTTGTTCTCAATGGACGGTTACCAGGTACCAGCCATCCTGATTTCAGAATGGCCCGTCTCCTTAAATAGTAGTTTATTTAAAAAATAGTCGGAGGTATTAATTATCTACCGATTCGAAGCAACTAGGTAGCAATTTTCTATAACTATTTCAATGTAAAATATGGGTAGGTAGTGACTGTCCATTCTGATGGTCACTTGGAAAGTAGGTATCCGCAGTTTTGTGAACACGACTGCCAGTCTTGGCATTAGTATAGTTATCATAGATTTGATCGTACTACTGACAGTTCCTTTTTACTCTGTCATAATAATAATCGACAGAATCACGAAAATTTGCACCTGTAATACAAGTTTTTGTCTTCAATATAAAGGATGCATTTAAATATAGTCATTAGGATAGAGAACGATGAAACCAGTGTTTGTAATTTACGGAGGCGTGTTTTGCCTTTCTATGTTCAATTCGGATGCTGTTCGGCCACAAATGTTGGGTTTCCTTCATGTGGTTGGTGAGGGAGAGTAAATGAAACTTATGACACCATAAATAAAGTCTATATTTATCTGTTACCACAATCAAGTACACAAATTGAAGTCACGGCACACTGCATCGCTAGCATTATTGCTTCATACACAACGAGTACGGTTTTGGAGGGTATACAAAAAAGCAAGGAACTGTTGTTGGCAATTGAACACGGATAGGGAAATACGCGCTCAGTTATTATAATTTGTTGATGCAGTGTAAGGACCTATGAAATGTTAAGGTTTAATAGCTCTGAATGCATTTAATTATTGTTCCATTTCGACCACAGGTTAAATTACTTTTTAAAATATTTCAAGAGCACATAAATGTTCAAGCATTAGTTTTGTAAATAAATAAATAGGGGTCAGCTTTAATAGTTAAAAGAGCGATTCTTTGTCACAAATATAATTTATTTTATAAACAAGTGTTCAGTAGATGTAATTTGTACATAAATAGTTTGGTCGATGTAAATAATAAACGTATTTATTGTAACTGCTTTTCAGAGGAAGAAATCATAAATAAAACTCGACTGTGGCAATAAAAAACATTTATTTTATTTTTTTCGAATCGTACATCAATCGGCACGACTTACGAAAAAATGAATATTTGATACTAAACTGAGATGATGTTTAGTTTTAGTATTAAAGTCACATTTTTAGTAAGTTGTGATTTATCTGCTATACGGCTAACTTTATAAATGGAGGAGGAATCAAGTATATACGTTAAATGTTAAAAATTATAAGTCGTTTAAGAGAACCGTATAGTAGATTTATCCGGAATGAAATCCCGACAACACCCCATCGCTTTCCATCACCTAGCGAATTATCTGCAGTCGATTATTATCGAGAAACACGACATGAACTTAACATAAAAGTCGACGTGTTATAATTTTATTCGACTGCAAATAACATAGCCACAATACTGGGCAATTCATTGCCATTTACAATATTATAATTTTATACTCTGGCGACACAGAAATAATGAAATGTCGATATATATCTATGGTTGCTGGTGTTGCCAACGTTACTTAGATCTTTCTTCAGTCTCAAATATTAATATTGTACTTGTTCGGATGGTGAAATTTAACTTTTTGGCATGGCAACACTTGTGACCATAGATCTACATAAATACAGCAATGACATTGACCAGCTTATAATTGTTACACTTAAAATAGTCTGAATACTAAATTCTAATAAAAGAAAGACACTGCATTCATTTTATTATAGACTAACTATACCTAAACGGATTTTTTATTATAACATTTTCGGATATTATGGACATTTTGACAATAAATTGACTCCAATATACAAATTAATGTTTAGTTATACTTGCATATAACTAAAATGATAATAAAATCTTTGGACTAAACAAAGCACATAAAAATATAAAAATGTCTAAAAAACGGAAATAATCAAACAATATTGCGAAATTTTGACAAACAAAAATATACTATTCTACCCTCCGACGTTTTAGAATTACTACTACATCACATTTTTATAATGTTACTGTATCTATTTATTGGATTTTTTGAGTTATTTTTACACTATTATGGCCGAAACTAAAATGGCTTAAAAACGAATTATTATTTTTAAAACAAAATTAAATAATTTTTAGTAAAAACTTATGTCATGATCAGTTCGCGAATTATCCATGGAAAAGGGAACTATTATTGGAAACAAATGTTTTTTTTTTAAATATATTTTCAAATAAAATGTGAATCAAATAAATATGGAATTATCAGTATTTTGTATAATTTTGAGCAAATTTAACTTTACACCATCTGCCCGCTAAAACTAAATGATTTTTAAATACTTTTTTTAACAGAGCCTATATTTGAAATATATCCAGCTATTACCAGTCAATGTGGAAAGAGACATTGAGATTAAAAACAAAAAAAAATAATAAAAGGAATACGTATTTTACCAATAACATTCACACATTGGCCAATCAGTCCGTGAAAACTGTTGAATTTTATTTACTCAAATATAGAACTAAAGCCCTTCTTATTACGGACGATAATAGTTTGTTGCATGACTTTAGTAATAATGATTCAAGGACAATACAATTACAATGGGGGGTAGGCTGAGAAGCGGACTTTAGCCACGTTGTGAGGGTGCGGGTAAATGCGATGCAAACAATGTTTAACTGTTTTCTATATTTTCATATATTGACTACTATCGCCGATTCTCTGGGCAGCTGACACCTGGAACGTCAAAATTACGTACATTAGACGTGGTGGAGGGAAGGAGTTACTGCAGCCCCGGAACGGAAAGGGCTAAAGAATGAACACAAGTGGAGTTTAGTAAGTAACCATGTAGTTTCTTGTTGGTGCTTCTTTAAAGAAAACGACCAATTAGAACCGTGCACTAGCTTCTGACGCTATATAAGTGCCCAATGTAGGCCTATGTGAAATAAATACATATTGCTTTTTTTTTAAAGTTTGACACTCCCTTTCGCTTCACCCAGAGCGTGAGGAGTTACTCGATGATTTCCCGTTTGCCAAAAATTAATAAAGACAAACTACTACAACACACTACTTACACACAACACACGTTACTTACGAACGTACGACCGGGGCCGGGTCGGGTCGTACGTTACTTAATTAAACATTACAATTTTATGAAAATTTAGTAATTAAATCCAGCCTTTTTACTCTTACAGCTTATTTTTAAAAGCGTTTAACTGGTTCACTTGCACTGCAGAAAAGTGTGAATGTGGGAGCTTTGCGAGATACAATCTTAGATAGAAAGAGTGCATCCATTGCAGCTGTCCTCTATATTATAAATCCAGTGACTCCCTCGAGCGCCGATTGTAAATACGTCTGCACAACTTGAATGACCTTGAAAAACGCTTAATTATCTTACTGTACACACGTTTGTAAAGTAGTGTACTACAAGTTGCAGTCAACTTTGAGAGGTGACCAGCAGCTAGAGTTGTCAACGTTTTTTTTACGAAAAATAAAGTATTTTTTCTGAGAAGAATATTAAACAATATTTTAGAAAAATTAACAGCATTTTATTTGTTTAATGTTTTAAATACATATTTTTTAGAGCTTCTCGCACAACTTATTAATTTACAGTCTTTTTGTAACTGTAAAAATTAGAATAAATTAAGAGCTCATGCGATTCGTTCTGAAACTCTATTATATGCCCAGCGCGCAGCCTACTACGATGTAGTACTAGATACTCACAGGTCAGTTTACATGGAGAGGTAGCCCCTGGCGGCGGAGCGTCTGCGGCCGACGAGGTAGGCGACCAGCACCACCACCACCAGGCCGCCCAGCGCGCAGCCTACTACGATGTAGTACTAGATACTCACAGGTCAGTTTACATGGAGAGGTAGCCCCTGGCGGTGGAGCGTCTGCGGCCGACGAGGTAGGCGACCAGCACCACCACCACCAGGCCGCCCAGCGCGCAGCCTACTACGATGTAGTACTAGATACTCACAGGTCAGTTTACATGGAGAGGTAGCCCCTGGCAGCGGAGCGTCTGCGGCCGACGAGGTAGGCGACCAGCACCACCACCACCAGGCCGCCCAGCGCGCAGCCTACCGCGATGGGCACCGCGTCGGGAACATCACCACCGCCGCACTCGCGAGCTGCAACATAACATACAAGGCATTAGCAACATCATTTCATCTAAAACACGTAGGGGACATAGGTTTAAGGGAGACATTGAGCGACTTGGGGGTCTTAACTTGACTGGCCTGTTGGTCTAGTGGTTAGTGGCCCTGACAGCTATGCCGGAGGTCGTGGGTTCGATTCCCACCCAGGACAAATGTTTGTGTGATGAACACGATCATTTCAATCAATAATTCTGCATTTTTACTGTTGTTCTAAAACGAGGGGATTTCGCGCTGATAACTGAAATACTGGCTTTACCTAGTTCAGTTACAGATGCTTAATTCATTTGTTAGTCACTAAATATATTGCCAAATGAAATGTAATATAGTACTAAGTTTTTTTTGAGAATAAATATTATTATTATTATTATTTGTTCTGTGTCTGGATGTAGTTAGTGATAGCATGACCGTTGACAGGATAGAATGGAAGAAAAAAACATGTTGTGCCGACCCCAAATAAGATGGGACAAGGGCAGGAAGATGATGATGTCTGGATGTAATTTATCATAATAACATGTATGTATTTAGAAATATATAAGTATGTTAATCAGTTATCTAGTATTCATAACACAAGCTCTGCTTAGTTTGAGACTAGACGGCGTTGTGTGATAGTTGTGGAATATTATTATATTATTACCATGACGTTTTAAAAGGATAATCGTACGAGCGAGAAAGAAGAATGGAGCTATTTAATCCTTGTACCCCGTTTTATCTTAAAGAACGCTTTCAGTTTCTCAGTGACACACATAGTAGGTCCTTGAGATCATCGGAAAACCTAAAATTAAGTATTCGCACGCATTCCACTTCCTTCGTTGACAAATCTTTCACAATTCAAGCAGCTCGTTTGTGGAATGCGTTACCCTTAGAAGCGAGGCGTGCCCAAACGCTACCAACGTTTAAAAAATGGTAAAATCGTGAAAGGTAATGCTCCTTGCATTACCTTTCACTTTGATTTTTTTCTTCTCCTGACTCAATTATATATTTGTTATTTATTAGTATATTATTTGGTATTCAAGGTTATTTGTTTTAACGTGCCCACACTGTGCACGCACCTTTACAGCAAAGATAGGCTATATTAGTCACATCAGAGCAAATGATCGCAACCCATAGTTGCACTAAATCAGAAACCAGTCACCGTAATCGAAATCGGCTAGGGAGTATATTTATATATATTTGGTATTGTATGTATGCATGGGTACACTACATAAATACGAAAAACTTTATTCCGATAGTCACAAATACGAATGTCAAAATACCGATTTTCATAATTCCGAATGGTTCAAAATTCCGAATATAACAACTCCGACTTATCATTACTCCTATTTTTATGATTCCTAAATTTCAATTTTCCTAACTTTTATAATTACTATTCTCAAAATACCGAGTTTCAATAGATCGAATAACGAAAAGTCCGACTTAATGATAATTCGAAACATCAAAAATACGAATTCCGATTATTAAAATACCGATTAATAAAATTCCGAAAAAAAAAACGCCTCATAAAACTGTATAGCAAGACAAATAAACACATAAATGCTCGTCAGAGGTCGTAGTATGAGGGAGTAGAATTAAAAAACTAATGACAGATGCGTTTTGCAGCATGCAGGGGATTTATTGCAGCATGCAAGCAGGCATGCAGCGTACAAGCAGACATGCAGCATGCAAGCAAGCATGCGACATGCAAGCAGGCATGAAACATGCAAGCAAGCATGCAACATGCAAGCAAGCATGCAACATGCAAGCAGGCATGCAGCATGAAAGCAGGCATGCAGCATGCAAGCAGGCATGCAAAATGCAGCAAGCATTGTTTCTGTCACGGCTCCGGCGCGGCGGGTCTTCAAACCACCTGCTCCTCAGCTCGCGGGCTGCCCTACCCCTCCGCGCCAACGCGGGTTTAAATTACACTCTAGGGGTAGAGCAAACAAGACTGCGTGAAGTCGGTTTTGCAGCGATTCGTTTCTGACACTAAATTTTGTAGCACAACATGTTGACTTTTAGTTTATTCGAAGTATTGAAAATCGGAATATCGTTTTTCGGACCGAGAACCCTTCGAGCATTTGATTCTTCGAACGTATGAAAATCGGAAAACTAACAAATCGCATTCACGACTTTCGGTAAAATAAATTTCGTGATTTTTAATAATAGACATTATAATTTTTAGGTATTATGAAATTCGGACTTGAAAATCGGAATATCGAAATTCGGAATAAAATATTTCGGAGTATTTGGGTGTTCCCATGTATGCATGTATTTGTGTAATTTTCGCACAGGTCCTGTACCCAGTATAGACTCCAGCTCTCACAAAGGACTGACTGTTATAAAATAATTATTAGTTATTATCAACCTTTGTACGTTTATGAGAGAAATAAATATATTATTATAATTAATTATATCTTATTGGTATTATTTCTAATGTTTGTACACTGACAGCCCTAAATCTATCTCCTTCCGTTCAGTCCATCCAAAGGTTTTCTGTAAAAATTGTCCATTGCAATAAGACCGCCCATTATACACTTATTTTTAATAATGTTTGTCCTGTATTTTTTGTTTATGCCATGTACAATAAAGAATATAATAAATAAATATACACCCTTGTTACATAGGGTGTATAGGTCCTTCTAATAGTTCAGTTTAAATCACAATGGATAGCATTATGAGTTCGTAGTGTTTTTGTTATTCTTGTTTCCAGCAGATTCCTGCCACTTTTACGTTAGCACATTCAATCTGAGATAAATAAGACGTGGGTCTCTAAAAAGGTGCTAAAACGATTAAGTCAAGATCAAGGGGCAAGCAAAATTATGGAGGCGATCGGCGGCGACGAGCTCTCGTGTCCGGCCCTGGTTAAGGCCACGGTACTGAGCAAGGGGGAATGAGAAGTAGTCACCTTCTTGTGCCAAACAGTCATGCGAGCGCAGGAAGTGGCTGAAAAACAACGAGAGGAAGAGGACGTCCTCATGCCCTAGCCACCGTCGCAGGAGACACCGAAGGCTGGACGGCGAGCATCCACGGCCAGCCGTCCAGTGAGAACCAAGCCCGAATCTACGGCGTGTTGTGTTCCACGCGCGCCTCAAAGAGATGTCAACAAAGTAGACGGGGCACGCTAAAGCCTGCTGGGGTTAATTGCGGGACTGTTCGAAAGAGTTACCGAGGCTAACTGAAGGAACATGGGTGGGTTTTAGTCAGTAATAATCTGAAAATCCCTCTCGCTCTACCCAGAGCATGAGAAGTTAACTAACCTCAACTAACCTCAAAAGAAAGGGGAAGCCAAAAGCACTAGAGATCAGTGAAGAATCAGAAATACACGTGTTTCAATTTTCATGCCAATGTCAGCCCTATGCAAAAGAACACAAAGTTGACTATCGTTTTCGTCGCTAAACCGACACTGCGATTTTCAGCGCTGACCCTGAATGTCACATACTACGATTATACTACGTCTGATAGATTATCAGGGTTTAGCGTCCGCTTAAAATGGCTGCTATCTGGAACGGGCTGCGTAAATTGTGTTTGTAAACGCACATCACGATATCGGAAAAAAAAGAATGTTATTACATTTCGCTTCGTCGTTTATACCGCGTACATCGAAGGCACAGTATAAATATATGGAACAGTACGGAAACTACCTACAAATGTTCGAAACGGCTCACTCACACAAACATACGCATCGACGAGACTCCTCTAAGCGGCATTCGCTACTGACAGGACCGCGAGTCTCGTCGATGCGTATGTTTGTGTGAGTGTGCCGTTTTTACTATGCGAACAAACCTGAAATCGCGAAAAAAAATCAGCTGTTCAGTACATTTATGTTTGCCAAATGTACTGAACAGCTGATATTTTTTTCGCGATTTCGGCTATGCTCCCATAATAAAAATTGTTTGTTATCATGAGCACAATCATGTGTTTAAGTATCGTACACTAATTGCCAGTCACCCTATATTTGTTACATCTGAGAATAGGACGCACTATTTTGTACTCCCACCTGCCCCCACACCTTACTTTTTCTTTGATAATTTATTATGGTTGAACAACGTTTGTCAAGTCAGCTAATATTTATATATTACTAGCATTTGCTCACCACTTCGTCCGCATGAACGTCGGTTATAGCGGACGCGAAGTCAAAGCCAGATAAACTGTCTTTTCTTGGGGTTCAAGCTCACTCCGTAAACACCAAATTTCATCAAAATCGGTTCAGTAGTTTAACCGTGAAAGCATGACAGACAGTCCTTCGCCGTTTTGAGAGCAGAGATGATGAAATAAATTACACAAGTTTATGTGCCTTCGTAGTTTTGACTCGCTCGAGGCCATTAGACCACCTGCAAAAACTTGGTTTTCTAAAATTAGTAATACTTTTTTTTTTTATTAATGATAGACTCGCGTTTGACCACCATCTCACCTGATGGTAAGCGATGATGTGGTCGACGATGGAGCACGCTTGCCTAGAAGTAGCCTATTCACTCTTGACTTAAAGATCCCTAAGTTGTAGCTATCTGGAAACACAGACTCCGGCAAGGAATTCCACTGCTTGGCTGTACGCATAATAAATGTGTTCTTAAAACGTTTTGTGCGTATGGGTGGGATGTCCACCATGTACCGGTGGCGCAACGCCGTACGTCTAGTGGTCCGATGATGGAACGGACTTGGCGGAATTAGATTGTGCAATTCCAGTGCACACTCCCCGAAATGTTATCGATAGAAAACCGACAGGCTAGCAACTTACTGGTCGGAAGGATGTTATAATGGGAGCACACAGCAACATGGCTCTTTGCAAGGCAATATTATTAACAATACAGATCAAGTTGTTTATCACTGCTGACTCATAATTATAAATAAACAGGATATTTATTTCAATTGAATTTTTCGATAATATTTAAAATTCTCGTCCCACTTTAATTTAAGAAATAAAAATACTATCGCATGAGATTGGTAACTGTAACTGTGAAAACCACATCATAGTGAGAAACAAAACATACTCTTAATACAGCCGGTGTGTGTGATATGGTTTTTTTTATATATAATAATATTCCACAACAGCTATCATACAACGCCACTAGATGGCGTTGTATGATAGCAAGCTAAGCTGAGCTTGTGTTATGAGTACTTAGACAACTGATAAACATATTTATATATTTCTAAATACATACACATTATGGATAAATTACACCCAGACACAGAACAAATGATCGTGCTCATCACACAAACATTTGTCCTGGGTGGGAATTGAACCCACGACCTCCGGCATAGCAGTCGGGGCCACTAACCACTAGACCAACAGGCCAGTCAAAAAGTAATGCGCCTGGCTGGGTTTGAAACCGCCACCTACAACTCGTAAGTCGGGGCCGTTACCACACGTCCACCACTGCTCCATCCATTTAACAGTTCAATTTAGGTCGTCAATTAGATAGCGTTAACAGCTTGTGATGGGGCCTATGGTAGCATTCTGTAATTTCTGCCTCACCCCACGATAAAAAGGCGTGATTATATGTATGTAAAATGAAAACCAGTAGGTACAGCAATCGTCACAAACATATTCCCGTTGTTATCAGTTCGCTGAGTACACGTTATCAGGACCTTATCAGGCGTCTGGCAGCGTGTGCGCCGCAGCTATCGATGCGCTTTTTATACACAACCAATTGTTTACTTTTTTTTAAAACCTTGGGCTTATTTTATGTTTTATTAACAGGTTATGGGACAGGGCAGTGGTGGCCGAGTGGTAACGGCCCCGACTTACAAGTTGTAGGTTGCGGGTTCAAACCCAGCCAGGCGCATTACTTTGTGTAATTTATTTCATCACCACTGCTCTCAAAACGGTGAAGGAAAACATCGTGAGGAAACCGGCATGTCCTAGAACCATAAATTCGAAGACATGTGACATCCACCAACACGCACTGGGCCCGCGTGCTGGATTACGGCCCATTCCCTCTCCTAGAGAGGAAGCCTGAGTCCCAGCAGTGGGAACATTATAAGGCCGACTAAGCTAAGCTAAGCTAACAGGTTATGTTGAGTTTTATACTAATAATAATGGACCTCTAAGACTAAGAAGTAATTTTTATAATAATATATCTTCTGTGTACATAAATTATAAAATAAATAAAAAAGAAAAGAAAACAAGCCAGAAGAGTGTCGATGTGCCGCAGCCTCTCTCTGGTCTAAATTAGCCAGCTAATTTGACGCCTAGGCCATTCATGGAACGAACGAATGAATGACATCCAATGAATGCCTAGGCCAATAATTAATTAAACTAAAATCACTCAACGTTTGAAAGCTAGAAAAAATGTTCTGAATTATCGTATACTTAGTGATAGTTTTAACCGGGTAGTACATCCCCTTGAAAAAATTTCTAACTTAAACGTGGGCAAAACCACTTGCAGAATCTGTTTTTGAATTGTTTTTAGAGTCGGCAGTCCAAAAACTAGCCTTCTGTCCCAAGCTGCTACATCACACTTACCAGCACTAAATTCGGTGCCATTCGTGGTGCGGTACGCCTCCTCTTGCAACCTGGACACGGTGAGCATGGCCGCTCTGCTGCCTGATGCTGTCATGTTCAGCTGAGTAGAGGCCTTGCAGCGGTACGAGGTGGCCAGGGGAGTCTGCCACTCCTCACCATGGTACAGCTCCATCGGGTTCTTGGACGCTAGAATGGAAAAGGAGATCTTTAGTGGTTTGGATTCAGGATTGATATAATTTAAGGAGAAGGAAGATGGTGATGAATCAAGAATTCGATCTATGACGTCACATAAGAACTAATCATGCATCATCGCACAATTAAAGTTCTCCGCGCGATTTGAACATATAGAACAGCTCGAAATCATCTATTGGGCAGTTGCTCACCAGACATAACACCCGTCTGGTCGGAGGCCTCCCTTTTCAACGGAGGTTTGCGGGACTTTACTGTCTCCGGTTAGAGTAAGGCCAACTGTCCAGAGACGCGTCACTAGACATGGACTCTGACACGACGAAGCGGCAACGTCTTGACGGCACGACGTTGAAGCTGTGTCGACAGATTTTCATAGTTTTATAAGTAAGCTGTGAGCAGGCGTACACCAAGCATTTAATGACGAATACGCGTTTATGAAGCTACGCGTCCATAGACAGGCCTTACCAGCCTTCGGGATCTGTCCTCGAGGACGATTTTTTGAGTCCATTTTCAGATCATTTTAGGAAAAAAAAAAACAATAATAATTTCTGGCCCTTTAAATATTTTTTATGGTAACCCTAGTCCCGATTGAGACACAGCACTTATTTAGGAAATCTTAAAATAAACACGTGAATAAAATCGTTTTAATTCGGTTTTACATAAGAAACGTTGATAAGATTTACAATTATTTCTCATGCTTAATTAGCGCGTAATTACAAATTTCTGCGTTGCCAATTATGACGAGAGTAGGGGTCAATTAGGGTCAACTTACATTAAATGAATGCTGTACGCAAAATGATTAAAGTGATAGTTGTTATACAGATATCACATTAAAGCTAGAAGTGAACTACATTAGACCGACGCACACGTTGACTACGCCTGATTTGTACGTAGAACGACGTCGCGTGGCGTGGATCTAGCGTAGCTCTACAAGTCTTGTTACCGTTTAAAATGATTGGAGACAGACGCGCCCAGATCGGCGTACGTGATTCACGTGTGCGCATTGTAGTTCTACCTTTAGATGCGAAGACTTTAAATAATAGGTCTTCACCTATGAAATTGCCTTCCGACGTCCGTACCTCAAAAGGAAAAAACGGAACCCTTATAGGATCACTTTGTTGTCCATCCGTCTGTCCGTCAAGACCCTTTATCTCGGGATCGCGTGGAGGTATCGAGTTGAAATTAAAACCATATAGTCAAGCAAGGGTCCCTAACGTACATTTAATATAAAGTTTATTTAAACTTATAATTCCTGTCAATCCAAAGGATAATAAATAACACTTCAAAGCAACCCGTTTTAAAAAACGGCAATATAAGGTAAAAACGTATTATTAAAATGCTAAACCGTATAACTAAACTGGCGACCATGTTTCGTGTAAGATAATTTAGCATTATCTCACCATTACATGTTTACTTTATGTACCTTAACAAGAGACTGATCTCTGGGTTTGATTTGGTGTTTCTTATCAGAGTAATCTGTTAGGTTAGAAGCCTCTTCTATTTTAAATTGACGTGTAATAGTGTTATTTACAAAGAACTAAGTGATATCATTTCCATACAATTGAATATTTTCTCAATTTTCTTTAAAAAAAATCCGTTACAAAACTTTAAAAATAAAGACAAATTAAATCGGTAGTTTTTCTGAAGTTATAGCATAACCAATGGAAATTGGGAATATTTTTTATGTAATAGAGATAGATTTGCAAAACAAATATAAGTAACCATTATTGCTTACTATTAGATGATATAATAGTCAAGTGCGAGCCTATCAATAGTGAAAAAAAAAGAAACAAAATGATGATTAACATTTTTATGAAACAACGCCATTTGTAGTCTAAGAGTTCTTTACAGTATTCTCATGATCATTTAGCCGAAAGACGTCCACTGTTGGACATAGGCCACACCCAAGTGTCTCCACAACGAACGGTCCTGTGCGTCTCGTACCCACCAGATTCCCGCGACCCTCACTAGGTCATCGGTTTACATTGACCTACTGTAATCTGGGTGCTATTCATATAAAAGAAGTAAATTAATATAATATAGGTAAGTACTCACAGTCGTTGACGAAGTTCTCAGGGCTAAGCGAGATGTTCAGGCTCTTCAGTCCATAGTTCTTGGTGGTCTCGTTCCTGTGGTAAACCAGGGTCATGTTGTTGGGCTGGACGGTGTTGTTGCTGAGCCAGCTGATCTGGATCCACTGGTTAGCTTCAGAGCAGTTGCCGCCGGAAACTGTCGCGTTGGCGGGCACGTTGAGAACCAAGTTCCATAAGGATGTGGCTGTGGGCAGAGGAGATTTTTATAGAAGAGATTCTAACTGAGTGGGTTGTAGGTTTTATAGAAGAGCTTGTAACTGAGTGACATACATAAACATAAAACATGACGCAAATATAAATATAAACTATACATATAAAAGAACGTCGTGTTAGTTACACTATTTATAACTCAAGAACGGCTGAACCGATTTGGCTGAAAATTGGTGAGGAGGTAGCTTAGAAAACGGACATAGGATACTTTTTATCGAGTAGGGTAGGGTAGAGTTGGGTAGAGTAGAATATAGTAGTCAGTTGACATTTAATAATAATAAAAAAAAAAACTAAAAAAAACTGTTTAAAAAGATGGATATTATTAGTTTTTCAAAACTACCCTCAAAAGATGGTTTAGGGGTGTCAGATTCTATAAAAGAATCATATTTCTCGAGTTAATAAACTTGGAAATTTACACGAGTAACTGCCTGAATAATAGAAAAAGCGTTGATTCGTTTTATTAAAACTATCTCCATATGGGGGTCAGGGCTACGATCTTCTAAGTTTGTTAGAATTAACCATAAAGCAAAGGCCGCCTAAGTTAAACGCGGTAATATTAAATTTAACTGGAAAGATTGATTTACATATTCGGTTTGATTAAAAATCTACCTTCAACAGGACAAAAGGGCGTAAGTTAGGTGGCTGTGGTTTTTTCATTCGCCATTTCCTATGTAAAAGAAATTACGAAGTTCAGAATTTCAAAGATATCTAACACCCGAACGAAGCTGGGGCGGATCGCTAGTCATACCTAATTGTAGACAAATGTTTATGATAATCGGTTTAGTGAATTAAATTGCACCGTAACACCATGAAATACTTTCAAGTTTGTTTTATCTATATATATAAAAATGAGTCCCTATTTCCCTTGGTCACTCCATCATGGGTGAACGGCTGGACCGATTTCACTAATTCTTTTTTGTTGTTTTTGTTATTGTCAGGAAAAGGATCTTATGAAAGAAAAAATTAAAAAAATAGTAGGGTAGAGTAGGGTGGAGACGGTGGAGTAGGGTAGAGTTGGGTAGAGCAGAATAGTCAGTTGACGGGAGCGAAGCCGCGGGCAAAATCTAGTAATATATACTTCTTAGTTTTAGTCGAAATTCAGACAATGAATATTGCACATAATATTTTTACAAAAAAAAAGGTTCTATTACACAACACCTAATTAGTCATAAAATTACCAATTAAATAAATATCCAACTCGTAGATGATTCATACATATTTCGCAATCATTTTAATCACAAAGGAATATAGAATTACGAACATTATTCATATTATTTTGTATATTATTATAAACGTATTGTTGAACTTTACATTGTGAGTGCCGAGTGCTATTATTTACAAAGATGTCGGTGGAGGGCTCATTACAAATATTTAGCAAGTCTCTCTCTCCCTATATATTATTGTTTTTTGTAGAAACGATTTGCAAGGGTAAAGAAGGGGTGACCAGACGGTTGCAAACTAGCGTTCCAACCAAGGTGACCTTGGTTTATGTGTTTGGTTTGTGTTGCGGCTACATGGATGTAAACCACGCGCCAACACGTTCTTCTTCTTCTCTTCTCAGTCGGTACACTCTTGCCAGAGTGGTCGTGGTCATCACTGTGAATCACAATGAGTGATCATCTTGGTAACACGGCGCCCCAACACGTTCGGAGGTTGGGAAAACGCGCTTCCCAACCAAGAGCGTTGAAGGTCATGGATTACAACTGCTGTCTACACGGATTGAAACTAGCAAGGTCACCTTGGTTGGGACGTTGGTTTGCAACCGTCTGGTCACCCCTTAAGCAATTCCTGGGCTGCGGTAATGTTTGTAAGAGTGATCGTGACCCCAGAACAACTGAAGGACACAGTGGTGGGTCAATAAAATTCTGACATGCCCTCTCACTCCACCCGAGAGCGATGGCGATTACAATTATGACTTAAATAGCAACTTGCTTGGCTTGTCTACCATCGAGGATCTACTGTCTCATCGTCACAAATGCGACTGCTAAGCGTGAGGTCATAGGTTTGATACTTGAGTGGGGTAAAAAGCGTCATTTAGACCCGGAAAATCCTCGGCTCCAGGCCGCAAAGACTAAAACTACTAAGTTTAACCTTTTAACCACTCTCGCGTATATTCCGACAGGGTCGCACACCCACGACCAAATACTCGCATCTCTTCAGCTCTTCTGTCACCTATGGGGATTGAAGAGCTAAACGAGATGGAATACCCAGCCGCAAACACACGACCCTGGCGAATAGGACGCGAAAACACTAGACGAACCAATCCGACGCAAGTGGTTAAGGGTTTAAAAAACACAATTCTCCTTCAACATGCATAGTGCATCTTAAAACTGGTATCAGAGCGAACCTTCGCGTGCCGCCGACCTCATCGGCTGCACGGCAGATTATAAATATATTATGTAGTTCGATCGGGCTGTGACCTCTGACAACAGTGCCAGCTTAGAACAAGCCTGTATTGTACTCTCTATTACTGACAATATTCTATTGTAAATGACCTACTTGATAAGCATTGTTTATTTTTTCAATAAGTCAATAGCCGTTTTTTTTTTCAGTTTTTCGATAAGACTAATTATTTTTGTTCATTATAATAATGCTCCCGACCGAATTTCGATCAATCTCGATAGAAATTAGTCGCCCCGACTTACGAGTTGTACGTCCCGGGTTCGAACCCAGCGAGGCGCATTACTTTGTGTAAATTATTTCATCACCATTGCTCTCAAAAAGGTGAAGGAAAACATCTTGAGGGAACCCGGCATGTCCTAGAACCAAAAAATTCGAAGACATGTGACATGTGCATTCACCAACCCGCACTGGGCCCGCGTAGTCCTCTCCTAGAGAGGAGGCCTGAGTCCCAGCAGTGGGAACATTAAAAGGCTGATTATGCTATATGCTTTAGAGGTATGTGGAACGGGGTGTAAAGTACCTACTGCAAACCTCCGTTGAAAAGGAAAGATCCTCCGACCAGACGGGTGTTATGTCTGGTCTAAGCAACTACCCGATAGTTGATTACGGGCTGTTGTATATATAATATGTTCTAATCGCGCCGAGAACTGTAATGCAGGATTTTGAATTTTAGTTTCTCCGTGGCTTCATAGATGTCGCTACTATACTCGCTTAGGTGTAATGACTGAAGTTGTTGTCGTGCCTACAAATAGATTTACGACACAATCAATAAAAAATAACAACACCTACAATCCTTCGAATTCACCGAACATTCAACAGTTGAGGAAAATAGGTTATTTGACTGGTTTTTTTATTATTTACATTTTCTTTTTTTAACAGACATCAAAAAAAGTTTTCGTTGTATTTTTTTATGATTTTTACCTCTGAACTCCTACATTTATGAATACATTCTATTTTTACTTATGATATATGCTTCCAGATTCGTTCCGATTTTCAGTGTTTTTTTTTGTGTAAAAAGTTTATTTTTATTTTTTATTATTTTCTTTTTTTTAAGTTTAGCTAATCGGCCACTACCAACTAACACAAAAACGTTCATTTATGTAATGCATTTGATTGCACATCAAATTTATTTCAACCGTTCAAGTGATGCACTTTGTGAACATTGCGAAGCGTTCATCTTTTGTTTGTGTCAAAATAACTCACTTTCACGATTACACTGTTTTGACGACTTCCGTAACTGAGGATCACGCTAACACCACATAACACGCAATCATAAATATTATATTGTCCAATCAAATGTATTTGTGATTCTGTATCTATCTATGAAACCGCGCACCGGAAAACGCAGCGTTAGAAGGCCTCCCACAAGGTGGACCGACGACCTGGTGAGAGTCGCGGGAGTGCGGTGGATGCGAGACGCACAGGATCGGTCGTTGTGGAGACGCTTGGGGGAGGCCTATGTCCAACAGTGGACGTCTTTCGGCTGAAATGATGATGATGATGATCTATCAATGGCAGTAGTTCTGAAATATCTTTTTAGGGATCCGTACGTAGTTTAAAAACGGAACCCTATTGATAAGAGTCCGCTGTCCGTCTGTCTGTCAACAGACTGTATCTAATGAACAGTGATATCTTGATAGTAGATATATTTCTGTTACCGTTATAACAACAAATACAACAAAAAAACAAAACAAAATAAATATTTAAGTGGGGCTCCCATACAACAAACGTGATTTTTTTGCCATTTTTTGCTACGGACGGTAGGTAGGTATATGTATTGAACCCTTCGTGTGCGAGTCCGACTCGCACTTGGCCTTTTTTTATATAAAGGTTGACAGGTAGAGAATGCCTTGTTGCATTAAGTCCACCTCCGTACCACTACTGTACATAAACTTTAAATAAATAAATAAATAGACAGAAAAGCAAGGTCTTATTTTTGCAAGAGAACTATAGACTAATTCTAGTCAAGAACAATTCTGACAAGACGCATAAAAAGTTTACGAAAAACAACGTTTGATTGTCTTCCTCCTTTCCCTGCTCGTGAAAGAGCTAATGACGTCAAAAGGATAAGCAGAAATAACGTCCGACATTCGCTTATGCAATAACCAATTCGTCGAACCTAGCGATGTACTGAGCAGGTGTTGCGGGGCTTCTAAGCCGTCTTTATAATGATATTTCCATACCCCATTCAAGTAGACAACACAAGGCCTTAATCGTGTGCCTGTCTCCGAAAATTTAAATTAATTGTGTAAAGTAAAAAAGCGTAATCAGCTTTATAATGTTCCCACTGCTGGAGACAAGGACAATGGACCGTAATCCACCACGCGTGCCCAGTGCAGGTTGACGGAAACCCTAAAACCTGTCGGTTTCCTCGCTATATTTTCGTTAATTGTTTTGAGAGTATGATGATGCAATACGAAGTAAATGCCTGTCGTGGGTTCAAACCCAGTAACATATTCGCAAGTCGGGGCCGCTCCTACTAGGCTATCACTGCTCCACAATTACTCGTGTAACTGTAACATAACATAATGCCATGCCTGTACCCCGAAGGAATAGGCAGGCAGCAGCATTTTATGGGAACCCCACGATACTACTCTCAACGGTGGTTCCCAACATTTCTCTCTACCATTCCTTCATGTGTGTTGGAGTACAGCTATCCAGGACACAATCAGTAGCCGTCCTGGGTTTAGGAGGAGGCAGCCTCTGTATGTTTCTAAGAAAATTTTACGACGACCTCAAGGTCACAGCCGTTGATCTTGACGCCGCAAAGATGCAATGGCATCTTTTGAAAACCAGTATTAACAGAGGCGACCACCATTAATGAGCCGAGTGTTTTAGGCCTATATTTAATAGGCCTACTTTTTAGACAACCGTTTTTCGCCCATTTTAAGTATCATATCGTACCCTTATTGCAAAAACCAAAAATCTGCCATTATTACCCAAATTAAAATTAAATCCATTCATCCATTCGTCTCAAGATGAATCTACAGGTAAAACCGGTTATTAGCTAGACACTTATTTACAAAGATAGCTTCGGCAAAAAGTAAATAACCTAAAATTTTTATTGAATATAACATGATGTAATAATACAAAAATGTTGGTGCATTTAGTTGATTTTTGCATTAGGGGTACGCAGGGTTGGGGCAGTATTTGAATTACTTGTAATTAAAATACGTAATTGAAATACAAATACGTATTTGGTATTTGTAAGTATTTCAATTACTTCCTTAAAATGTAATTTGTAATTCGTATTTCAAATACCTGACGGCAAAGTATTTTGTAATTAGTATTTCAAATACTTGAGGCTTCAAAATACATTTTAACATTAAAATACATTTAACCTTCATTTAGCGATCGTGAGTGTGAGTTTGTTTTCTTTAGCAGGTTTTATTCACTCTCCAACAAGAGGCTGTTTATCTGACAGTACATTTAAAAATCTAGTGTTCATGAAAGGAAACTCTGGTTTTACTGATTGATTAATCTTTTTTTCCTCTACTTCAGCCCATGCTGGTCTAGATTGCTTATTTTGTAATATATAATTTGTATTTCAATTAAAAATAGCTAAAATACTATATTTTGTATTTTATATTTCAAATACCTTACTTACTTAAAAGATATTTTGTATTTTAATTACTTGCGATACTGTATTTTGTAATTTGTATTTCAATTAAAGCAAAGCATGTATTTTGCCCAGCCCTGGGGGTACGATATTACAGGGCATCGCTGCAGATCAAAAAGGAAAATTTGCGGGATGACTTAAATGTTTTCCTTATGAATTGGAAAGATCGCTCAGAGCCGGGAACAATGGAAGTAATGGAGGGAAGCCATTACCCAGCAGTGTGATAGGTATAGGCTAACCATGTATAGTAAAATAATTTATTAGTAATATTATAGGGTCACCTATTGCACTGACTGGACAGGTCCAATCAAATCTGTGTGGTTCTTTCCTCAAACCACACTCAAACGACCATCTGAGACACCATTCATTCATTACATGTTTACTGTACGGAAGTTTGCAAAATAAATATCATTTATTAAACTCCGAAACCGTTCTGCTACTGAGAAATTCCCAAAAAACCTTAAAACGTCTGATCTAAACCAGGGAACCCAGATCCAAACGCTCAGCGCTAGACTTCGTTCTCAAGGCAATTATTTATAAACCTTTCTTAAGTGAGATAGCCTAGTTTTTGAACACCGCGCTAGTTTTTGTTTTTTATCTAGAACACCGAACAGTCACCGGCAGCGTGGCTGACGCCGTGATAGTGCGCTTATTTTATTTCATTTTTCCTTGTTATGAGAGTTTGTTTTGTGACTCATAACCAGAAATGCTTTTTTGTATATTGTTTTATTCTTGTTAATATATAATAATACCAGCTATTATCCGCAACTTCGTTCGCGTGGATATATGATGATTACTCTCTGGTAGTAAAAGTTCCGTCAAAATCTGTTGATCCATTTCGGAGATATGCCCCCCCCCCCCCGACCCCGCCTCCAGGAACTAAATCTCGTTCCCGCGGGAAAATGAAAAGTAGCCCGAGTTACTCCTTGTAACATCAGCTATCCGGCAGTGAAAGTCCCTTCAAAAAGCAGACCGACAAACTAAAATTTCGCATGTTGGTTATAGGTACTTATCGAATAGTAAAAAAAAATATTTATATGAAATCGATGATATTTATAGAACTGTTTTGAGATTCTCTTTATATCTATAATTTTAATTTATCTGTCGTTTATTTGACGCTCTACCATGCTCCTTTCAATATCTTGATTAAATCAATCGACATTTATCAAAAAAGTCAGATAGTACTTTATAGAAATCTAAATAGGTCCTAATTGTTTTAATCTACTCGTATATCTATTTTATATAATTATATAAAAGGAGAAATGGACTGACTGACGCACAGCCGAAATTACTGGGACTAGGATTGTGAATTTTTTCATCAGATTTCCTCTTAAGACGTAGGTGTGCACTAAGAGAGGTTTTTTCCAAAATTTACCCCCAAAGGGGATAAAACGGGGGACCAACGTTTGTAAAGAAACACTTACGCGAGCGAAGCTACTGACTGAAACTAGTTTTTCATAATTTTATTTGATTTTGCTACGACATAACTAGTGGAGAACCGCGTTCTAGGAAACGGAAACCACAAATGATTAGAACTCAGGAACTCACAAATATAAAGTTGAATACCTAATAGTCTTAGGGCTATATTTCACCGGGACACCATGGCGGCGCGACCAGTCGCCGCTACCAACAAAATGTATACAGCTCTATAGTGTTACTCACTTAGTGTCCGTGTGGTTACGCAACCAATTTGGCGGCGCGACCAGCTCGCACGCGTGCACTTAAGGTCCATTTTGATACTGTCTTAGTGTGGTGTAGCGTCTCTGGTGTCTAGTTTGGTAGCTTACGGACACCATGGTGGCGCAACCTGTCGCGCCGCCGTGGTGTCCCGGTGAAATATAGCGCTTAGTGATAATTGAATAATTTTTAGTCGAATCATTGTAAATCCGAGACACGGAAAGAAAGACGGATAACAAACTACAATAGAATTAGAGACCAAGGGCTTATTATGACTTGTTAAAATATCAGTCGTGCGAGCGGGACAGAGGGTAAGGGTGTTTTTAATATCGTGCGGATTTTATCACGCGGGGCTGCTGCCCGATATCGCGCCCCACATCCCGCGTGCGTATTCCACGCATTAGAATAAATACTTGTATGAAAAGGACATTTGCGGGGGCTACGCATGCGAGCTAAACAAGTATACACCCTATATAGCTCCATCTCTTTAACAGTTCAGTTTAGGTCGTGAAATGGATCGAGTTAAGAGCTCGTGGTAGCTCTGCTAATCGAATGACGAATTTAGACGGCGGAACTCTTATGCCCCGTTTACACGTGGGCCCAGCCTCGGCCAAACGCTATCCCTAGCCATAAACGTGGCATAATGCCTCGTTTACATGTGGGCACAGCCTCAGCCAATCGTCATTGTTTAAACGGGGTTTCCCCGTTTACACAATGGCTAGGGATAGCGATTGAACGGGGCATTAGACTTTACCGCGAGGTCGAGGGTTCGCAGTTCGCAACCAAACAAATGTTATCAGTGCTGTTGTTATGGCGTATCTGTCGATAATTTAGCCACTGCTGAGATTCAAATCAAGTAGATTGGACCGTAATTATACACCACGCGAGACCGCGTAGCGCGGTTTGGTGGATGTCACACGTCTTCGAATTTTTAGTTCATGCCTTCACCGTTTTTCTCTCATTTTTTTCCTGCGTTTTTTTGTAAGTGCAGTGGTGATGGAAATTACAAAACTTGAAGCATCTGCCTAGTAGCAAAAAGGAACTGAAGGGACCCATGCAGTGCCAATGTCTGTTAGGGCAGCGGGCCATGAAATCGCAAAGGTAACTGAAAGAACACAGGTGGATTTAAATCAATAACATCCAGAGCCGGGAAGTTACTTGATGATTTCCCACCTCAAAAAAATAAAGCTTCTGCCTGGGTTACCCTTGCGAGTTAAGCCTTGCTGGGTTGCCCGTTGCCACTGGAATTTCATTGTAAATGCAGTTGGATATCCTGCCCTTTTTATCACAAGACTAATAGATAACATGGCCGCCGACAATGTTGGCGTATTAAACAGCAATTGTGCGGACACATTGTTATAATATATCTGTATAAATTAATAAAAAGTTTGTAAAAACATATCCTATTCAACAGTAGCTGGCTTGTAATACTTGCTGTCTACCTACCGTATAACATACAGTTCAGCTACACGCACTTAGCAGCACACATGTGTGGCCGCATTTACTTTGACATAGTTTGCAAATAGCCACCGTTCAAATAGGTACAGAAGTCTCAATTATTTCTATTTTTATTTATTCAAGCTTCATGCAAAACAAACGTACAAAGGCGGACTTAATGCCTTAGGCATTTTAACTCACACACACACCACACACGCACACTCACTCTCTCTCACTCACAGTCACTTGATTTAAATAATATGCGCGTGCACCGTACACGTCATATAAGTCTAACTCCATTATTATTGAATACTAGTGATCCCCTACGGCGTTGCTCGGGTGCCGATTATTGCTCTTTCTATTAGTGAAAATCATGTCAAAATCCGTTGCGTGGTGTAGGAGGAATTAGCGGATAAACAGACAGACGCGGGAAACTTTCTACAATAATATTACAAAGAGGTTGTTTTTTTTTGTTTGTAGGAGGTAATCTCTGAAAGTTTTGGTCCGATTGCTAAAATTTTTCAACAATAGAAAGCTGCTTTATTCCTGAATGTACGCGGGCGAAGTTGTAGTTGAAAAGCTAGTCTAGTAGTTTAACCGCAGCCCTAATACGCATCGGTTACACGAGGAATATCTTGTCCATCATACACCTGTGTGAACTGGACTTTCTGCACCGTTCTTGCAGCATGGCATATACAGTACGTTACTTAGAGCCGTAATGAGTCATGTACCTGAATCACCGCGCACTAATGCGGCGACATATTTACTTCACACTCTTTTTACACAGAAACGAACATCTAGTGAGTGTATAGAAACCTGTTATTTGATACTCTGCGTTTATTTGAGATTAGAGTTGTTTGTATTGTCTTTGCTTTGTTTAATTTGGAATTTTCTGGGCTTAAATTTTGAATTCACTTTTTCTATTTGTTGTTTTTGTTTTGTTGTATTTTTTGATTTTTGTCTTTGGTTGTGTTGTTTTGTTGTTTTTCTATTTTGTTGTTTGTTGTGTACTTTTTGTGTAATTGTCATAATAAGAGTTTACGGACAGTTCGAACTCAAACTGTCAACAACTTAGTAGTCAGTGGGGGGAGGGGAGAAGAGGGTCCATTTTCACTCGCCTATCGTCAACATCGAGCATGGTTTAAAAGCTTGTTACTTTATCTAACGCAACCCAACGCGATTGGGCACGCACAATTATGGCGGTAAGTCCCTTCTTTGAGGCGTGGTTGGAAAGACCTCACGGCGTCCTCACCTTCCGCATGACGCAGGTTCTCACCGAACACGGGAAGTTCGGGAAGTTCCTGCACCGGATTCGTGCGGAAGCGACGCCCGGGTGTCACCACTGTGTGGACCGCCCGGAGGACACGGTGGAGCATACGGTGGAAGTGTGCCCCGCTTGGGAAGAGCAACGCCGTGTCCTCGTGGGGGCGATCGGCGGCGGCGATCTCTCGCGCCGGGCCGAGGAGTGGCAGGCGGTCGCCTCCTTCTGCGAAGCAGTAATGCTAGCAAAAGAGGCGGCCGATCGCGTGAGGCAACGGCAACGGTCCTCACGCCCCAACCGCCGCCGCCGATTTGTCATAAGATGATTTTCCCACATATAAAAAAAAAAAAAAACCCAACGCGATGTTTGACGAAAAGGCAACGCGTAAAAACAGAGATAACGCCTGAAAACTCTGTTAGCATTCGGTAATTCCGTGATTTATTGAACAAAATTGTCGTCATTCAGAATCTTGATTAAATTTGCAAGGCTTCTATTGTTATACTTTTTTAATTTTTGAGTAAATTATGAAGTGTCAAAGTTCATGCAAAATAACATTTTCAGAGGTCTTTACGGGATTAGTTTTACACAAATTTATAAATCGATTTCAATAGAAGCCTAGATAATATCCACAAGATACTGTGTTTCCAAAATATCTAATGAAAAATGTGTAATAACGTTATAATCACGTAAGAGCGGGTGTAAGAGGGTGTATGAAAAACAGTGAAAATGTATGTCGAGTTGGATGCCCTTATAAACACCAGATCTTCGGTTAATTGTTAACAAATAAATGTGTTTATAATAATAGCAGTGATTTTTTTACAAGCTTTGATACCCATTAAATGCACACTACGCAATATTACGTAGCTGGTAATGACTGCAGATGCCGACTACGTATTATTACGTAGGTCTTCACTACAGACTGAGGTAAGCAACCTGGATAAGATAAATAATAGTGATGCCTACCCACGCAATATTACGTACCACGGTATCCTTCTATAATTTGGTCTCCGTGATGCCAACTACGAAGTATTACGTAGCAGGCCATTTGTATGGTGGCCACTGAAGGAAAAAAATCGGCATTCAATGGGTTAACTTGCAATTGAGGATCACTCTTATCCTACGAAGTTGAATTTCCATATTGATTCAGTTCCGATGACAATGCATTTTTTATGGTAAGCTTAACCAGAATCGGTATCCAACATTAGCTTCAGATAAAGGAACTCTTCAACGGTCAACAGCACAGACACGAAACTCGTCATTTCATTAAAATAACCGGTATAAAAACATGTTTTATAAAATGTTTTTTATTACTTATTTAAGCTTTTTATCTTTTATTATAGAAGTGCGACGATATGGATCGAAAGTTAAGGCCACTATAGGTAGATAGCCTGTTCTACCTTCAGACTAAGATCTATATAACGATTCCACAGCTGGGACTAAGGCCACTTCCGTGGAGAGAGAATGGGCCGTAATCCACCATGCGGGCCCAGTGCGGATGCATGCGGATTGGTGGCTGTCACATGTCTTCGAATTTATTTAAACTAGTGCTTGACTGCAATCCCACCTGATGGTAAGCAGCATTGTATGACATGCCGATTTCCCCACGATGTTTTCCTTCACCGTTTTGAGAACAGTGCTGATTTATTCATGATCCATTTTACGACCTAAACTGAACCGTTAAAGGGATGGAGTTGGAAAAGGGGTATAGCTCCATCCCTCTTGCACGAATAACATTTTAACAAGTCATGGTTAACGCCTCTGATTTGCAGAAATTCCTCACCATGCGATTGCTTAGGTCCCTCGCCCACGGCGACTTTTTGTAGCGATGCTGTCGCGCGTTCGCATCGATACAGTCGCGACGCTGTAGCGCGTTAGTATCGCGTTGCCATTTTTTCTATAGCGCTTGCCAATGCGACTAACGCGCGTTAGTAGCGATGCTGTCGCGCGCTTACGAAATCGCTACAAAAAGTCGTCGTGGGCGAGGAGGCTTAGGCCTGAGACACGGTTGGCGCATTGGTTGAGCGATAAAGAAAAGGCATGTTCAAACTGATGATAGTTACTAATGGCAGTCTAGATGTCACAAGACAGTATTTTAATAAAATGTACTACCAACTTAAATCACGTTCCCTATCCTGTCTTGTATTTACTTAAGATTAAATTGTACCTAAGTATCACGTATGTATCGAACGTGACCGATAGCGTACCGGGTAGCACGTTTGCGAGCTCTGCGATGATAGCTTGCAGTGTGCGATATTCCTTATTAGAGTTACTGAGGGGTGACGGAGTAATATAGTGACTAATGGGACAGGACATGTTGCGTGAGTCATACTATTACATAACACTAATATTATAAATCCGAAAGTTTGTTTTTGTACGTTTGTTGCTTCTACGCGTTCGAACGGCTTAAGGGGATGCAACTCGACATACATTTTCACTGTTTTTCATACAACCGCTCTTACGCGATTATGACGTTATTACACATTTGTCATTAGATACCCAAATGTCCTTTCTTTGGTATTGTTCGTCAGGTCGTTGAGCTCCTTAGTAGTCCTGAGTTGAGCTTTGCGAATTCTGACAAATGCTTGCACTGACTGGACAGGTCCACTCAAATCTGTATGGTTCTTTCTTCAAAAGACCATCTCAGACAAATCTGCATGGTTCTCATGTGATTTGACCATTACATATTTACTGTATAGACTTTAAAAGAGACCTTGACCCCTGAGTTTGTTTCGGTGTTTCTTCTCAGGGTAGTCAGCTAGGAAACACCGGCCTCATCTAGTTTAAAATGACAAAAAAAAAAATTGACGTGTAAAAGTGTTTTATAAACCTATTTACAGAAAAAAAAAAGATATTTTTGAATCACAGTATCTTGTGGATACTATCTAGGCATTTATTGAAATCAATTTATAAATTTGTGTAAAACTAATCCATAAAAGACCTCCGAAAAACTGTTTATTTTTTGCATGAACTTTGACACTTCAAAATTTACTCAAAATTTAAAAAAGTCAAAAATGTATATCAATAGAAAGCCTTGCAAATTTAATTAAGATTCTGAACGACATTTTTTTATTATTTATGAAATTACATAAAGTAAGTTAGGCTTACATTTCATTTTCCCGCGGGAACGGGATTTTAAACTGAACTAAACAAATTTTTTTAACACGATTTCCCCAAAAAAGGAGAGTAATGATTATAAATTCCACTAGAACAAGTCGCGGGTAACAGCTAGTTGGAAATAAATACATTGGAGTTTGTTTAGATTGATGCAAGTAAATTGAGTTATTCTTATGCACAAGACACATTGGAACCGAACAGAAAATATTATAATTTCCACAGTAATACAAACATACCTATTGTTTAGTTAAACATGCGGAAATTGGTAAATAAACGAGTTAGGTTTATCACAAGCTTGTTTAATGAAATTACATGTTCTCATAAAGAATTCAAGGAATTAATTCCTCCTAGTCTGCTAGACGTGGGCCCCTACGGCTGCTGACATCTCCTTGAGGCGCGCGTGGAACAATACGCGCCGACGGCTTGGGCTCGGTACGGACGGTTACCAGACGGTCGGACGGTGAGCTATCCATTGATCGCCGTCCGCAATCCCGCGCCTACGGTGATCCCAATTATTTGCGACTGGCTTCTGCCTGCGGCTATTATCCCGGCTCCCGGGATTAAAAGCATATTCCATGTACAATAAATAGTACACATACATACAAGCGCACGCTCACACACACACGTTTACACGTTACACGTTACACACACACACGGTTACACGTTTGTTTATTATAGGACATGGTCTACCCGTGCGCAATTTTCTTTATTTTTAAAATGATTTAACCAGTGCTTGACTGCAATCCCACCTGATGGTAAGCAGTGATGCAATTTCGTCTAAATCCGTTCAGCCATTTGACACAGATGAATAACTTTCGCCTTTATAAAAAATTAGTGAGAAGTCTTCTTTTTCTGGCATGAACTCAATATTCACCTCCTTTCTAACCTTGTAACATTTCCCACGATTTGATTTTATTTGGGGTCGTCGTACACGGGCCACTCGCGACAGCCACAAACGCCGCCACGTAAAGCTAGAAGCGGCAACAAAGGTAGTTGAATAGCGCGACGGCCACTTGTAGTCGCCTAGTCGGTGGCTGCTACTTTTTTAAGCCATGCGCACAACATCATAGTGGATTCTGACAAAGAAGGTTTAGTTGCGCCAGTGGCATGTGGCGGCCGGTGCGGGCCACAAGAAGCGAACAGTTGCGATTTGAAGCATGTGGCGGCCACCGACGTCCACCGTGTGTGGCGAGTCCATATAAAAACTGTACTGGCCTGTTGGTCTAGTGGTTAGTGGCCCTGACTGCTATGCCGGAGGTCGTGGGTTCGATTCCCACCCAGGACAAATGTTTGTGTGATGAGCACGATCATTTGTTCTGTGTCTGAGTGTAATTTATCTATATGTATGTATTTAGAAATATATAAGTATGTTTATCAGTTGTCTAGTACCCATAACACAAGCTCTGCTTAGCTTGGGACTAGACGGCGTTGCGTGATAGTTGTGGAATATTATTATTATTATTTTGTTTAGTTCTTTATAGTTCTTCCCGTATAAGAGAGATTAATAAACCTTATACACGGGCCAGGGCCAAGTATGTAAGGCGGGATTTAAATCGAAAAGGTGGATGTCAGTGTTGAAGAAGTCAGGAACTTTCTAGTTATTATTATATAAAATGTATGTAAACTACAGGTAATATGCCGGTGGCCAGTGGGCCGTAAGCGGCGACACATAGCTACATTATATTCTACAAACAGATATTTGACGTTGGGAAAATCGGCCCCACCAGTCTCGCACAAACTAGATAAGTACTTTTATGTGTATGCTTATAAAATATTTAAACACAACAAAGCCACAGTATAGATATATGGAACAGTACGGAAACTACCTACAAATATTCGAAACGGCACACTCACACAAACATACGCATCGACGAGACTCCTGAGCGTTTCTCGCGGTCCTGTCACAGTAGCGAATGCCGCTTAGGAGTCTCGTCGATGCGTATGTTTGTGTGAGTGTGCCGTTTCGAACATTTGTAGGTAGTTTCCGTACTGTTCCATATATCTATACTGTGACAAAGCGCCATTGACGAGTTATCAATGTGCGAATACAAGGGGCGTTCGTTCGCTATGCGTCACATTCATATGCTATCATTATTATTAAGTATACAGACCTATTTGTACTTGAAATTGGATTATTAATTTTATTTAAGTATATAAACGCCTTTTTCCCTTGAATTGTGCCGTTATAGGCATGTTTCTTAACAAAATCATTGCAGTTTTTAATATCATAACCATATGATTTGAAACATAATTTTTTTCGATGAGAAATCATCAAATAACTCCTCTCGCTCTGGGTAGAGCGTGAGGGAATGTTAGAATTTTACTGGCTAAAACCCACCAGGGGTTCTTTCAGTTGCCCTTTGCAGGGCCACGGCAAAGGTAGAACTACATTGGGCGGGTGCGTACCATTTGACATAATAACAAAAGTTCTAACGATCCCATGACCTAATTTCATTTAATATAATTTTCTTTTAGTATAACGATGAAATGATATAATGAATTATTGATATAATTTCAGTTTAACTAATTTTATAATTAACTCTTTTGAATAATCCCGCAGTCTTATGAAGCACCAACATTTTGTATTGAAATACTATATATATACTATAGTAATTTTCTGCAACATACTATAGAAAATCACAACACGGTACATTAGGTACTTTTAATTTAAAAAAAATATCTACCTAGTATATATTGCAAAGCAGTAGCCTCATCCACACCGCCATAACACAATTCCAGTAAACATTTCCAACGTTTCACTGTTAATTAATATTTAACATCAAAATTAATATTGTAACAAAATTCCACCGTTATCTGCCCAAGTCTGGCTGTGCGAGTCTGAACCAATTTAATTAAGGTCATTACATAAATACTCATTAAGCTAAAATCATTTTAATAAACAAGGAACAATATCGACTAATGTTTAAAATTACAAATGTAGTTAATTAATTTACTAATATTATAAAGAGGTAAATCTATTTGTTTTTAGTAGGTTGGTACTAGAGATGAACCTAACGGAAGTGGTTATATCGGAACCGAATTAGGAATCGGCAGTTTTTAAATTCAGATTGTCGGAATTGGAACCGTCAATTGTGCATGAGGCAGAAGCGGCAAATGAAACACTACCTACTACAAAAATCAAAATATATATCGACGGTTGAAAGGCTAATTGATAACGACATTTTTTCCAATATTGAGTCATATAGGATTCGGAATCAGGCAATTTTTCTCCGTCGTTTGAGTCAGGTTTCAACTTTTTTTTTTTTGATAATATGTCGCTTAGGTCAATTAGCCTTTCAACCGTCGATATGAAGAGCGAACTCAAAATATTCTAAATACGAAACAAGACAAGTCGAAGAGTAAAGCTAAATTAGATCGATGCACGCGTGGACCACCACGCCTGAATTGTACGTGGAACGACGTCGCGTGGCGTGGATCAAGTGTAGCTCTACAAGTCTCTGAGACTTGCAGAGCTACACTTGATCCAAATCAGGCGTGTTACACGTGTGCGTCGGTCTAACGTAGTTCTAGCTTAATCGCCTTCTGTAGAGTGACAGGGGGAAGGAGGTTCTTTTCGACATTTCAAAAGTGCCTGCCGTGCTATTCTGTAAATGGTAAATCATTTCGAAAATCATTTCACAAATCATCTCGAATGTCACACTCAGCGAATTGTATTTCAAAATACCAAATCCTATAGACAAATTTGTAGACAAACGTCAAAATACTCAACCGTTTTAGTTCCTCTCACTTTGATCATCACTCGGTGGCGCCAGCCAGTGTCAAATTCACTCCATTTCAGAATACGAAACTTTGATTTCACTGCGGATTCAGAAGTGATTTCGCAAATAAACTTTTCAGAATATCAATGCTGATAATAAATGCTTCGAATCTTTGTTTGTGACCTCCGGCATAAGTTCCGATTAAAATTAACCGGAACCGAATTCGGAATCGAAGGTGTAAATTCAATCGGAAGTTCCGAACTCTCGAAATCGGAATCGGGCCTCCGTAACATCTCTAGTAACTTGTACAAATAATTTCTAGAACCAAACCGATAATTGAATTACATAAACATTTCCCAACCCTAATTAATTTTCTCATTTCTAAGTATTCCTTAAGTAAGTACCTACCCGTTACGTAGTCGGATTTGACCTTTGGCAGTTACACTACCAGTAACTATATAGCTACCCAGTAACCAGACTGACGCAGTGTTGTTGTTCTTTTAAGTCAGACTGCCAAAAATAATAAGTAATAACTCAGAACTTTAAGGTGAACGCACACTAATCCGGGCCGAACGCGTCGAACGAATCGAAAGAAAAGAATTTTAGAATTATTTATAAGAAATTCTATCAAACCCCGCACACCTAACTGTGCCGAATCGTCCGAATCTGGAAGGACTCTAGAATAAGGAATAATAACACGCGTTTGGCTCATCAGTGTCTCAAGACGAAAGTCTATGACCAGTGCGTGTTGCCAGTGATGACATATGGCTCCGAAACGTGGTCACTTACAATAGAACAGAATAGAATAAAACTTTATTGTACACCAAAATAGTAACAAAAACTTATAAACTAACTATACAATGGGCCTCATCAGAAGGCTTAAAGTCACCCAAGGGCAATGGAAAGGGCTATGCTCGGAGTTTCCTTGCTTGATCGCGTCAGAAATGAAGATATCCGCAGGAGAACCAAGGTTACAGACATAGCCCGAAGAATCGCCAAACTTAAGTGGTAGTGGGCAGGGCACATTGCTCGCAGAACAGATGGTTGATGGGGACGAAAGGTTCTGGAATGGCGATCACGTACCGGAAGACGCAGCGTTGGAAGGCCTCCTACAAGATGGACCGATGACCTGGTGAGGGTCGCGGGAATCCGATGGATGAGAAACGCACAGGACCATTCATTATGGCGACATTTGGGGGAGGCCTATTTCCAACAGTGGACGTCTTTCGGTTGAAATAATGATGATGAGAAATCATGCCATCAGCAAACCAGGCCCCTACAGTTTTGCAGACATATCTATGAGGCACGCGTGAAACACTACGTGCAGCCGACCACTCGGGCTCGGTCCTAGCCGGACAGCCGGACGGCGAGCTACCCATTACTAGCCGTCTGCAAGCCCGTGCCTAGCTACGGTGGCCAGGCATTGCCCTGCGGGACCATTTAGAAGGTTTACCACAGCCTTGGGGCGTAAAGGACAACTGAAGGAAGACGGATGGGGATTAATCAGTTTAACGTTAGACGAGTAGAAGCTATGTGATGATTTCGCGGAAATAGGAGAAGTTATATCATACTCCTAAAAAAAGCCTACGTTTGATTTCAAAAAAATTTAGTTGTCCATCAAATATAGACAGAAAAACAGTATCTACATATAGCCTTTTGACGAAGAACATCGTAAGGGACAATTTGCGTTTTTTTAAAAGTATATGAATAATAAGATTAATAGGTGATATAAGTAATAATATCATACTTTCTAATTATGGAATTTATGCACGTGATAATATATATCCACGTAGTTCAAGACATTGTCAGCGACTGGTGCTAGAATTTGTACCAAAGACTGCAGTGTTTAACAAAAATTGTTCAGCTATGTGTGTTAAAATTTATAATAGGTTACATACAACCATCCAAGATCTTCCTTTTCCAAAGTTTAAGAAAGTGCTTAAAGAGCTACTTCTTAAAAAAATGATTTATTCTATAAATGAATGGTTTCAGGAATAATTTTCACAAAAAATACATATAAGTAGTTTGTGTGTAAAAGAGTGACGTTGTTTAATATGGAAAAATGTATGACTTATTATTTTCATTTGACTGTATTTATCCAGATTAGTAATTATATAACTGACATTGTTTAACATGATAAAATATCTGACTTACTATTGTATTGGACTGTATCTAGGTACTATATAATTGACATTAAGCATGCCGAATTTCAGAGACATTAAGATTAGATTATTATTGTTATTAAATACCCATTTCTTCTCTATTTCTTTGTATACAAAAACAACTTCACATGCCATATGCAGACTAAATAGAATATTTAAGATTAAATAATGTAACAAAAAAAACCATCGAATGTAATTACTCTATTTTTATGTGAATAAATGAATATGAATGAAAGAATTCAAAATTCAAATATTTTTATTTCACTTAGGCCTACATGGGCACTTATAATACGTCAGAAGCTAGTGCACGGTTCCAAATTGGTCGTTTCCTTTGGAGAAAAACCGGCAAGAAACTCCATGGTTACTCTTTTAAAAAAAGTGGTTCATGTTACAATATTTCCATATTACAATATTAATAGATATTATGTAAGAACAGTGTAGACCAGTCAATATTGTACCCAAAAGAACAATAAAAATAATCATATAAAAAAAAAGCGAGTGAAAGGAAAACACATTATTGCAAACACAAACTGTCCGGGGCCCCGGGATGAAGGCAAAGAAGGAACAGGAGTGGGTTTTTAGTCAGTAAAAGTCTGACACTATCTTTCGCTCGGCCCAAGTGCGGGATTTGTCATTAGATGATTTTCCCACCTAAAAAAAAAACTGTCCCTTACAATTTTCGTTCCAAAAAGGGTCGATTAAGTCCCTCAAAACGCCCGCCTGTCAACAATCCACAGAGTAAAACTCTACAAGACATCAGTCTATTAAAATTAGAAAACCTTCACAATAACGTCCTTATCTAAATAAAATTATAATAGCCAGCCGCAGTAAAGGCCACTCCTATTTTTACTCCTCCGTGAACAGCCCCTTATTTCCAATGCGGGCATCGAAGTCACGACTCTGAACGCAAGCGAACGCGATGCACTGTTCGCGGCATCAATGACCCTCCAAGACCGGGCAAAAACCGCGGTGATTAAACCCGGAACTGACATCAGACGAAGTTAAGGACGAATGTTTTAAACAAAAGCTTTTTAAATCACGATTCCTCCATTAATTAACGGTAAAAAGGAGGTATAAAATTACTAACAGGCATCGAGGAAGTTTTAATTTTTTTTTTTACTATTATGCATAGGCTCGCGTTTGACCACTATCTCACCTGATGGTAAGCGATGATATGGTCGACGGTAGAGCACGTTTACCTAGAATTAACCTATTCACTCTTGACTTAAAGACCCCTAGTTTATAGCTATCAGGAAACACAGACTCCGGTTCTTTGCCTGTATGAGAAATGCTTTCACGAGAGCGATGCCGGTGGCAAAAGCTAGTTTGCCACCAAACCAATAGGGAGTGAATTTCGGAAAATGTTTTCTTATTCTTTGTACAATCTTATAAAAATCTTTTTACAAAAAAATAAATAAACGACCACTAAAAAAACTTATAAAAAACTTTTTACAAAAAAGAAAAAACGACTTCACTAAAAAAAACACTAAAAGGATCAAAATAACTTTAATTTCGGAAGAAATTAGAAAAAAAAATAAAAGAAGAGATACTGACTATTTCTCGGTATTGTTTGTTTCTTATTTAACACCGATTTCCGAAATTAAAGTTATTTTGATCCTTTTAGTGTTTTGTTTTATTAGTGAAGTCGGTTTTTTTTTTTTTGTAAAGTTTTTATTTCACATTTTTTAGTTGCTATACACTTATAACCAGAGTGCCTATTTCTCATGACAATTCCAATTAACCCAAACACTGCTAGGATGCATTGTTTTACTAAGAAGTTCCCGTGTCTACCTTCTACCTCCATCATTAGTTCGATAGTACCTTATAGCCAAAGTACATCTCATGAAAATTCTAATTAGCCCAAACACGGCCAGGATACATTGATTAATTACGTAGTTCCAGTGCCTATCTTCCGGCTCCATCATCATCATCAGGTCACTTCGATGATACCATTTTCAACATAACTATTCAGAACCAGTTATTTATTTGTATTGTCATAGTTGCTTAACTATCTTCATTGTGATATCTATGTGAGTATGTAGTTCCGTTGGCCATTTCTGGTCTTCTTCATCAGTTCCACTTCATCAAATGTTACTTTTTGACTATAAAGCTTAAGTTCTCGATGAAAATACCAAAATCACTATATATTTGAGGAGTTCCCTCGATTCCTCATAAATCCCATCAGAACTGGATTTTGAAAAAAATGGGACCAATCTAGAAGCATAAGTATCCTAAGGAAAAAAAATTGCATATCGGTCCATAAATGACGGAATTTTGAGGTAACAAACATAAAAAAAATATAATGATGAAAAAAAAGTACAACCGAATTGATAACCTCCTCCTTCCAGTCGTCCCAGTCGGTTAAAAAGGTACTTCTGTGGAAAATTTCAACGTTCTAGGTTCAAGGGTTTGAGTCGTTGATGAATCAGTAAATCAGGACTTTGCATATGTATAGATTTGCAGGTGGTCTTTTTTCTCATAGCAGAGGAAATTTCAAACTGGTACTGCAGAAAAAAAAAACTTCCAATGAAAATGTGGAAGGCAGTATGGTTGGAAGAATGCCCAGATATTTCACCAAGTGAGGAGAGATTTTCCTCGTAACAGTATGCGGACGATACAGAAGATCTTGGGTTTTTAACAAAAGGTCAATTTGATTGTAAGATACGCTGATTTCACTCTCGGAGTCCGCAAGGCGACATAATCAATTAATATTTGGCAATAGCCTTAAGATATCCAATACCTATCTATAAGTAATTGGGCTGTCGAGGTCACACAGCTATAGAACGGTGTACTTATATAAAACTGATATTCAGCATCTTGTTAGAATGCAATTCGACCCCAAATTGACAGCGCTGAAATTAGGGCTTCCAATTCCACAGCCTGTCTTTAATATCGGTACCGTCGGGACTAATCATTTTCAATCCCGCGGGATCCCGCATAGGAAATAATAAAGCAAGGACATAATCAATGTAACTTCGGTTTTACAATTATTAAAAAAAAAATCGAATTGCACTTTTATAGAGATTAAAAATACAGAAAAAATAAGGAAGTAATAACATACAATTGAAATAAAAACCGAGAACATTTTCAATTGAATGTTGACAAACAAAACTTTAATTAGTTTTATCAGCATTCAGTTAAAAACGTTTGCGACCCATTACACATAACCCATTGCCCTTGAAGCTTAGTCAGCAGTATCCATTTGAACGATGTAAAATTATAGATTTTTTTCCATTTATCTCTCAGATTCAAAAAGAGTCTTGTGTTTGTTTTCAGTCTGTCAGTGAGTACTCAAGCGTTTCATTGCGCTCGCAAATAATCGAATGTTTCTCCGCAGTCCCACTAATCTCGCTGGATCCCTCAACAAGCGTGACTGGAATGTAGCGCGGGATATCGGAATACCGTGATTGGACGTCCTAGTCAGAATTCATAGCTTTAAACGACGATATTTAAGGACCCACGTTTTATAGTCTGACACTGAATGTGTTCATTTCCGAGGTTGTTTCCTGAACAGTCAGCTCTAATAAAACCGTAATAAGCTATGATATGAGTGAGCTATTTACGCATCTATATTTTTTTAATTTTTTTATTAATGATAGGCTAGCGTTTGACTACCATCTCACCTGATGGTAAGCGATGATGTGGTCGACGATGGAGGACGCTTGCCTAGAAGTAGCCTATGCACTCCTGACTTAAAGACCCCTAAGTTGTAGCTATCAGGAAACACAGACTCCGGCAAGGAATTCCACAAAGGGACTCCTGACCTGAGGATATGGTTTTAATTTCAACTTGATACCTCTAAGCGTTCCCGAGATAAAGGGTCTTGACAGATGGACAACAAAGTGATCCTATAAGGGTTCCGTTTTTCCTTTTGAGGTACGAAACCCTAAAAATATTGTCGAGGCATCTTCGAGATTTTTTTCTATCATACTAAATTAGCTGTATAGCACTGTTAGATGAAAAAAATAAGAAAATTCGAATATCGCGACCTGCCTTGGAGCATTAAGGATACCGTGCACCGCGCCGCCGTGGTAATGTGTCCAGGCTCTACTCCTGCATTTACAAGCGTTATGCCAAAATTTGGAGTAGTTGCCATAACAGTCTTTCGACTAAAATTTGATAAGTTTTATTCGTCATTTAACAACGGCGCTCCTTCAGATTACGAAGCTCGTTTACACGATAACGTCAAAAAGACGTATTTTGCTTGTCAATTAAAACTAAATTAATTAACAACATTACGTATCGATTACCTTTATCTACGGACGTGATTGTATAGTATCTCCTTTCTGTATGTGAACATTTTAAGATAGATATCGATTTAGCATTCAGTTTTAGAATGTATAATGCAATTAGTGGTCTCGGCAGACTTTGTCCTGCCCGAAAATTGTTTTTTTTTTTTTTTAATTGATATAAACTAGTGCTTGACTGCGATCCCACCTGATGGTAAGTAGTAATGCAATCGTAGATGGTGAGGCGCACTAATTTATTAAGAGCCTATTCACTCTAGCCTTTTTCGTCAGAAAAGTTTGAGACCCCGATTGCAACGCCACCTACCGGGCCCCATTATATTTTCAAACCATTCAAGAACCCACTGAAATATTCAAACAAAGTTTCATCCAATTCGGCCAAGCCATTACGGAGTTAGGTAACAAACACACGTACAGAAGAATTATAATTTAAAAAGGTATTGAAGGCCAATATTTAGTTTTTTTTAGCTGAGCATCACAGAGCAATAAGAAAACATTTAAACTAAAAAATTGACAATCTTCTTTTGACAGAACAATGTTTTACCTGCTTAACTAAAAATAACTCTGTTTTGATAATAATTCAAGGAAAATTAAGAGTTTCAAACTGTCAGAATAAATGTAACTAAATTGAGTCTAAGAAAACGAAACAATTTAATTATTTGCTATGGAAACATAAGTTTACGGGGATGGATAAAGCAAGGTTAGGGTTATCCCACCTATTTTTAGTTTTAACAGTAAGACTCAATAGCATTAAATATAATAAATAATATAATTATAATAAGAATATAATTATAAAAAATATATAAGAATATATCGGTAACGGTTACGGATATGAAAACATTTCGGATTATCTACTAGTTTCGAATCTAAGTTTCGGCTTAGTATATTAGAATTTTAAAATGATAAAAGTAAAATACAAATAGCAAAATATGACATATTTCTAGTCTAGATTATCATTTGTTTGGATGGGCAAAATTAACAAAAACCCTGTCTTAACCTGTCATTTAGACTCCGCATTATCCGAAACATTTCGGTTACGGATTTTTTTTTCAGTTAAGTACGGTTGCGGAGCTTCATAACATCCCTGGTTTTAATATATATATGTACTGGTATTGTTGGTACATGTCATAATATGAGTGACACAAACAAATCCAATCAAAAGTTTCGATAGCATTGATAAATTATTCAGAGTTTTTATCAAAGTATTAACAGGAAAACATGTTCCATAAACTAAATATTGAGTGGGAGTATCGAATTTAATTTTTATTTTTTGACATTACTGGTCCACTGCTGGACAAAGGCCTCGTTCAAGTCCTTCTAGGCATTCTTCTCGCGCCGTCTCGAAGCAGTCATCGCAGTACGCACCTAGATCATTCTTGTCACCTCTTTCCTATACCATTTGGATTCAGGTTAAATAAGTGGGCTTTTTTTTATAAAAAAACTCATTTTAATTATTTTTATGCTTTTCCCACGATTTCGCTGGTGAGAATGTTTCATAAAAACTTTTACACCCATTAACTTTACTTTTAGAGTAGTTTCAAAAAGCTAATAATGACAGTCTCAAGTTTATCAACCCAAGAAATAAGAATCATCAATAATATCTTCGAAACTCCTTAAACTATTGGGGTCAGTTTTGAAAAACAAATACTGACAAACTTCATTGTTTACATAGGTTATTATTTAGTGCTAACTTACAAGTGTATTACCAACCGGAACAAAATTTTGCATACAATCGAAACGCCCCCTTTTCACCCCCTTAAAGGTTGAATTTCCCAAATCCCCTTAGTGCTTGGCTGCAACATAAAACGAAGCCTTGTGCCAAATTCACGTTTCTAGTCCCAGTCCTTTCGACTGTGCGTCGATATGTCAGTTTGTCCTTTTATATATATAATAGGGGTTAAAGTATGAGCACCATGGCATTTAATATAAAGTTTATTTGAACTTACAATTACAAGTTAATCCAAAGAATACAACACTTCAAAGCAACCAGTTTTAAAAAACGGCATTTTCATACTTTAACTCCTAATATTTAGATTAACATTAGGGACTGAACTAGCATTGGCATGGTGCCTAATTAAAGTCTACTTTTTTAAGCTAGCAGTATTTCCTAGTCCTTTGAAAAAAATATACTGTGTAAATTCTTAAACACAAAAACGAAGCCCGGCTAAAATAGACACCATCTAAAACTACTGCAGAACAATTAATCATAGAGACAGAGAATTAATCTTTTAACCGTCTAGGTCGATTATATCCGACAAACACGTTTACTCCGCCAGGGTCGCACATCCACGACAAATACTCCATCTCGTCAGCTCTTCTGTCGCCTATGGGGATTGAAGAGCTAAACGAGATGCGAGTACCCAGTCGCAAACACACGACCCTGGCGAATAGGACACTAAAACACTCTTCGGATCAATCTGCCTCAATCTATGGGTTATTGTAATAAAGGGTTAAATAAAATTTAAAACAAAAACAATCACTTACAATTCTCTATGGTGTATGTCACATTCAGCTGAGCAGCAAACTGTACCACGATGCAGGTCACATTGTTCTTGGGATCCGGAAAAGACCATGTTCCCTGTTCTGGGGGAGTGATAGGGCCTGGAGCTGGAGCAGGCGCGGGCGCTGGCGTTGGGGCTGGAGCTGGTGATGGTGAAGGCGTAGGTGTAGGCTTAGGAGTTGGTGAAGGTGACGGGCTTGGTGATGGCGTAGGAGTTGTTGTTGTTGGCGCAGGAGTTGTTGTTGTAGGCGCAGGGCTAGGTGGGGTTGTTGGCGCAGGCGGCGCAAGTGTTGTTTCGGTTAGCACAACTTCAGGCACTTTCTCTGGCTGCTTCTGAGGCTCTACGTCTATGAGAATTGTTTTTGACGTTGTTGGTGGAGCACGACCTGTCGGAAAGAAATGTTTTTAGAAAATCTAAATGACCACAACTGATGATGAGATACAACTAAAGGTGAACGGACACTTAGCCGAGTCGAACGCGTCGAACGAATTAAAAGAAAAGAATTTTAGAATTCTTTACACGAAATCTTTTGAAACCCCGCACAACTAACCGCGTCGAATCGTCCGAATCTGGAAGGATCCTAGACGAATTCGGATGCACCAAAGCACTGTTTTTTTAAGTTATGTTATGAACCCACATTCTTGTTTCCCTTTGATGTATATCACTTTCTTCATCTTACATCAATAAAAACTTCATCAAGATCCATCATAATTCACATGTAATTTCGGTGCGGATTTGTGTGCGAGGCCTTCTTAACATCGATTCGTTCGACGCGTTTGGCTCTGATAAGTGTGCCTTGCATATTTTTACCTAAATTATTTTTGTAATTCTATTGTGGATAAATGTTTAGTAAAATCTTTCGCTGCCTGCAAAAGGGTTGAAACAGGATAGTTGCCTCAAAGGCCAGGGGTAAAGGTGCCTCAATTTTAATCACTGATATATATTTTTTAATTGATATAAACTACCGCTTGACTACGTTCCCATCTGATGATGGTTTTTTTTGGGTGGGAAAATCATCAAATGACATCCCCCGCACTTGGGCGGAGCGAGAGGGCGTGTCAGACTTTTACTGACTTAAAACCCACTCCTGTTCCTTCTTTGCCATCGATCTCTTTCGCATCACCCATGGCCTCAGTAGACTTCGACCCTGCTGGGCCCTTACGGTTGCCGACATCTCCTTGAGGCGCGCGTGGGACACTACTCGCCGTCGACGACTTGGGCTTGATCCGGACGGTTACCGGATGGTCGGACGGCGAGCTACCCATTGCTCGCCGTCCGCAATTCCGCGCCTACGGTGGCCGGAAATCGGGATCGGAATCCCGGCGGCTGGGGCGCGAGGGCCTTTACCTCGCGCATGCGGCCGCCTCCTTTGCTAGCATTACTGCTTCGCAGAAGGAGGCGACAGCCTGTCACTCCTCCTCGCTCCGGACCATAGCCTGTACGAAGGCCCGGCGCGATCGCTACCGCCGATCGCAAGATTGCAGCAGGCAAATTGTTCGAATCCTTCGATGTACACGGTATAAACGACGAGACGAAACACTCAGTCCGGACCGTAGAGGTTTCTACAATGTAAGGGTGAGTACGTAGGGTTGTCCGATGGTAGAAAGGAGATGTCAGAATCAAGTCATGCAATTCCCGCGCACACTCTCTAAAATACGTCCCATAACATACCGAATGCCTGGTTACCCTACGCCTGTGCTCTAGGCTTTGTAGATTGGTCTTAACCAAATCTGGACCACCAATTAGCCTCTTCGCACGCCTTTCTACTAAGTCCAAAGCTGCTAGATAGCATTTTGCAGCACCAGCCCATATGTGGCTGCAGCAGGTACTCTACACACGATCGGATCGGATAATTAATGATATTGTTCATTTAATGATTTTTCGGGATCGATGTCCTGATTCTTAGCGGGGCATCTATCCCAAACGCAATGCATATATAGCATATTCAGCCTTTTAATGTTCCCACTGCTGGGACTCTGGTCTCCTCTCTCTAGGAGAGGGAATGGGCCGTAATCCACCACGCGGGCCCAGTGCGGGTTGGTGGATGTCACATGTCTTCGAATTTTTGATTCTAGGACATGCCGGTTTCCTCACGATGTTTTCCTTCACCGTTTTGAGAGCAGTGGTGATGAAATAAATTACACAAAGTAATGCGCCTGGCTGGGTTTGAACCCGCTACCTACAATTCGTAAGTCGGGGCCGTTACCACTCGGCCACCACTGCTCCAAACGCAATGGTAATCCCCTATATAGAATAGATATCCAAAAGTGTTCAGGTTGGCAAAAATCTGGTCAAACGTATGTATCATAAGATAATATTTTTTACATTTAATGTAGGTAAAAATCCAAATATTAACCAAAATTTGAGGGCAACTGTCCGGCTTTTACCCTGTCTAGATTTTCAAAAATAAGTTTATTAACATCACTCCTAAGCAAATCTAATAAAAACACAATTCTGGCTGATAACCAATAATAACCATTGAGATAGGTATCTGTTTTAGTATCATATTACTTCAAGTCACCCCTTAGTGATATGACACAAAGAGCAGACACATACGGATGGCTTCACATAATGGCATTATAATGAGTCAACCATTCAGTTTCAATATTAATACCTAAATCACTTATTGGCAGTAACAGTTATGATAGCAGGGAAAACCCACAGAAACATTGGACGGACACTCCCTCCATCTTCCCAAATCGTGGCCGAATCGTGGGGCGGCTGCGGACATAGGACCCTTGGCCAACTTATGGCTGGCTTATTGGTCTAGTGGTTAGTAGCCCTAACTGCTATGCCAGAGGTTGTGGGTTCAATTCCCACCCAGGACAGATGATTGTGTAATGAGCACAATCATTTGTTCTGTGTATGGGTGTAATTTATCTATAATATGTATGTATTTAGAAATATATAAGTATATTTATCAGTTGTCTAGTACTCATAACACAAGCTCTGCTTAGCTTGGGACTAGACGATGTGTGATAGTTGTGGAATATTATTATTTTAGTGTCCGCAGGCGCTTCTTGATCCCTTACAAATTTGCCACGTGTGTCCCTGGTTTGCATTCTCCCTAATGGGCTTGCGGAAACCACTGGATGTACAGTATGAAAGATATAATATGGCTTGAAAGGTGACTACTGGGCTATAGAATTGTTCGAAAGAATCACCACAGCCCTGGATTTTAAGGCCAACTGAAGGATGACAGGTGGGTTTAAATCAGTACAAGACTAACACTCCCTCCTGCTCTATCCAGAGCGGGAAAAGTTATATGATGATCTCACATCCCAAAATAAAATGTTGACTCCTTATGTAAATATTAATAGAGAAAGAAGTGTACAATGCACTAATTCTCCAATAAATAGAGGCATGGGCTGAATGTTGCTAGCTTATTGATACCTCTCTAAATAAAAGATAGACAATACCTTTTTTATTTGTCGGGTGAGAAATCATCACATAATTTTTATCAACTTCTTCCTCTCCAAATTTTTTACCGTATTTTAATTTTATTATTTCTGTTGTAGCACTAATTGAAACAGAAATGAAGATAGCAGGAGAACTAAGGTTACCGACAGAGCCTGAAGAATCGCCTAACTTAAGTGGCAATGGGCAGGGCAAATTAATCGCAGAACAGATGGTCGATGGGGAGCAAGGTTCTGTTGGAAGGCCTCCCACAAGGTGGACCAATGACCAAGTGAGAGGGTCGCGAGAATCCCATGGATGCGAGACGCATAGAACCGGTCGTTATGGCGACACTTGGGGGAGACCTATGATCAACAGTAGACATCTTTTGGTTGAAATGATGATGATGGTAATTGGAATACACATTCTGTGAAAATTTCAATTCTACCTCTTACGGTGTATGAGATACAGCCCGCTGACATGCGGACGGACAGACAGATGGATGGATAGTGGAGACTTAGTATTACTGTATATTGTAGTGAGAAAATAATAGGGTATGGAACCCCAAAAGAAGCTAATGTCCAAAATTTCTTGTTTTGACTGGAACACTAACTAAACAGTCAGAAAAACGGAATCATTTTAGGTAAACCAATAATAATCTATTCTATTATTAATAACAATATCAAATATAAAAATAAACTGAATTGTATAAGTTCATTGACATCAACAGCTGGTGTTAAGACTGGGTTGCTGATAGGGTAATTATTGCTTACATTCATTTTATAACCAAATCTTTTGCACTTAATGCTGAAATCTAATTTAAAGAGTCCGAGCTGCCTGTAAAATTCTAATTTTTAATCATGATTTTGCATTTTGTAGTGTCTGGTTATATGTGTCACTAGCTTCTGCCAGCGGCTTCGCCTGCGTCAGAGTAGGTTTCTCCATTTGAAACCCCCGTTTCATCCCCTTAAGGTGATGAAACGGGAGTCCTACTTTCACGCGGGTGAAGACATTAGCAAAAGTTAGTAAAAAATAAATTAATAAATAAAGCAGTATTGGTAACAGTCACAAATCATATTTTAATAAACATAGAACCTGAAACAGACCTGCAATATGCAAAGCTTAAGAAAATTTGAATTATGCAAGGTACAATTTTTTTTTAAAGTGAGGGGGGGGTGTCGTGTCCGACTTTTACTGACTAAATCCACACCTATGTTCCTTCTTAGCCTTGCGTTCCAGGACCCCAGGGTACTCTTTGGACTACATGCAAGCAACCATGGATCATTCACCTTAAGGATAAAATGTCTTATCTCTTTACCCTCAACTTTTCATGTCACATCTATTTGAAGTTTTCCTAGAATCTACTGAACACAGTGATTGATAGAAAGTAATCCCTTATTTTCCTTGGAGTGCATTAATGTATTCAATAATGCAATTGGTTTTAAAAATCTTGACATAATTACTTTTTTTTACCCTGCGTTCAAAAATAACCAGAGTAGGATAGGGTTGTTACTCTAACCGTTCAAAAAAGCTTCGAGTTGCAACCCGGGGTGGTTCTTTTATAACTCGAGTAGCTACCCTAGAGTTAACCCAATTAACTCTAACTCCGAGCAGGGTAGGTTTTGGTGTAAGCGGCAGGAATGACAGTTGCTTGGCATTGACAGTTGAACTCTATGTTTGTGTTCAAAAATGCGAGCTTAAAGTATCTATCCTGATGACATCATTAGAGTTAACTCTAAACTCATTTTTGAATGCAGGGCTTGGCTCTGACTTATGGAAGGCTCAAATAAATAACTATGCAAACCAAGAGATAGGTATGTTGTAATAGCCTGAGAATAAGGCCAAATATACTGTAAAATCTATAAAAGTTTATTTATATAGTAAAACTTTATGCAACACAAAGGTACAAAGGCAGACTTATGTCTTAGACATTCTTTACTAATCAACCAAGGTGAGAAAACATGGTAGGTGCATAAAAAAAGAAAATATTATTAATAAAACTAGGGTACAAAAGTATCTTTATGTTCTCGTCTTTTTTCTTATTAGAAGAAAAAAATTTCATATTGATTTCAATGTCTCACTCACATTTAAATTTTTGTAGTATTTAAAGAGGGCAGCATTGACCCTCAGCATCGAGGATAAACATCGCAAGGAGGAGGAGTGCTTAATGTTTTCTGAAATGACTACCTACATATTCATTATGATTGTGGCTTGTTATTGAAAAAGTATTTACTTTTTTACATAACCTTCAAGCTTCTGACAATGGTATGATTTTGAAATGACCTAAAGAATACAACACTTGATATTTTTTATTTGTTCTAAATTAGTAACCTTCAAGTTATATGCACACAGATGTAGGTCATATATATACTTACTTGACTTTTTGTAATAAAAACTTCCATTGTTTCCACTGTGAGATATTTTTGAAAGCATCTACATACCTATTCAATTGTGATTTTTCCTATAAGGTCACTTCATTCACAACAATTTCATTGCAATAAATGTATTCATCATTCATTAAAATATTCTATAAATTGTCCTTCTTTTATTTATCAAAGATATTGAGAGATAACCAAACCTGATGAATAATAATTCAAAATGTCTATTGACCGTGTCGTGATAACATAATTATACCAATACCTTCGTGTAATATACATAGAAACAGCTAGAAAATCGACTCAACAATATACAGTTGTGGGTACATTTTTCTAGAATCGCACGGAACCATGGCAGCGCAACTTCGAGCTCTTTTTTGTCTCTAATTGCGCAAATAACGCTCAATCACGACAACAAAGCGCCCGAGCTGTGCACTCGGGCCGACATAACGATAAAAAGCAACAAAGAACCTATTGCAACATAAATATAGTTTCACAAAATACTACTTACCGCATGCAAACTGCGAACAACTGCATATTACTGCTAACAACAAACAAAACCTGAGACTAAACATTTTGTATGTACTGCGACGCAATTTTTTAGTTAACTGTTCACGAACTATCTCACAATTATAAATGCGGTGCTAATAAATAAACGAACGATACGACGATTGGAGGAACGTCCACGGATACGGAATGTCAGTTGAGAAGACAGCTGAGCTGGGTTACCAGTTGAAACTTTTGAGAAGCTACTATTAAATCGTGAGTTTGGCAACACAAAGATAAATAATTAAGTAAAAAACAAAATAATAACTTGCATTAATACAGTTCCTTTAATTTTATTTTAAATATTCACTATGAAGTTTTGGTAGGCTAACTAATCTGTATTAAAATTTATTTAGAACTAGCTTCTGTTAGTGTCTAGCTCGTAAATCAGAAAATTTCTTAAGGGAAAGGTTAAAAATGAACTTGCTTCTTTCTCCGGGGTCCAATCTATCTCTTTAGTAAAATCCATCAAAACCGATTACATTCCAAGGGAACATACTCCTATGTCCTATTCTAGGACATGACTACATCCTGAAATGGAACATTGGGAATTTTATGCGTATCTTTTTATCTAAATTTATTCAGCTGTTATGGTGAGAAGAGGTAACAAGTACACAAAGTTACTTTCTTAGTATTTCAAAACAAAAAAAAGCTACGGCTGTAAAAAAACAATTTAGAATTGTTATTAACATTCTGTAAGTACTTATTTTCATCAAAATCATGATCATTTATATATTACTATAGAAATAAATCGCCAATGATTTACGTCAACGTCGTTTTATCAAAATGATGACAAGGGTTTGTATGAATGTTAATTATTGTGCTTGATGTGAACCTTTAGGCTATAAACTTGTTTTAGTTGCTTTTAATATACTTTGATAAATGTATGTATTGTATTAGTGTAGCATACGCATAAAGCATTTGTATAAGTGTAGTATAATATTGTTATGTTATATTGTCAGTCTGTGTTATTATGTTCTTACTATTAGGTATAGTGCATTTTTCGTAATCGCACGGCAATCTATTTACCTTAAATTTAAAATCTCATGTTAATAAACTATACCATGTTGAGAAACAAAGCTTCTTTAAAACTGCTTTGACGTGCTATTTAAGTCCAAGGCCTGACTAGAAAATAAATAATGGGATATATAATTTAATTCTACCATTTCCAAAAAAATGTGAACCATATGGTAACATTATTTCTTGTGTTCATTTAAGTTGGCAAACATGGACAGCCCAATCGCGGCAACTTCAGCAAAATAAACTACCAATAGCCGACGCGGATTATTAATTTGAAAACAATGTCCCGGTGACTCACATTTGTACCTATCTACTCACCTTCTCACAGTGATGCAGAGATGAATGGAATTGAAGAATTAGATTCTGATTAAAATTTTTCGTTAATGATTCGTATAAGTAGTTAATTTAAAAAAAAAACTAGTTTCCCGCAACCTACCTGCTTTGAATTGACAGCTAGCTATGACGTCACAATATGGCCGAAAGTCGATTGTATTCTTATTTGAATCGCTAATATATATTTAAGTAATGTTTAGGGAAAATCTTTATATATTTGTAAATTTAGGGAAAATCTTTCAAATGGGTTTTGAAATTGAATAAGTAACCTAACCGATTCAGCAATATAAAATACCTAGAATAACGATTAGCAGCAGCAAGGTATAGGAGCTTAATTAAGTAACTTCGATGACAATGCATTAATATGGAACCTACCGTCGAGCTGGTCTGATCATGAAGTCAGATAATGGCCACAATCCTACCGACCGTATTTAGATCACGTTGGCCACACCTAACAGAGATTAGCCAAGTTAGCAGGAGATGTTATAGTGCGCAAACACAGGTGCACTCTCTATTTCTTTACTCTCATAGCGATGGAACGGCAAGCACACACGACCAGAGAGAGATCAGCCCCCCTAGCCAAGTCACAAACGATAAACGTAAACTCTCAGTAGTCTTTAATAGATTTTCAACTTTATGTAATTGGATATAAAGTTGAAAATCTATTGAAGATTACATAGTGTTTTCGTTCGTTCCGGTCGCTAACGCTCAGTAGTCTTTAATAGATTTTCAACTTTATGCTCTTAGGTATAAAGTTGAAAATCTATTGGAGATTACTAAGCGTTCACGTTTATCGTTTGCAACTTGGCTAGGGGGGCTGGCATAGAACCAACAGCTTTACGTACTGTCCGAGACTTCCAAACTCCAGGCTGCTACAGAGTAGGTAGGTATTTCGTTATGGAAAAACCCAATAGCACGTTTTGCCCGACCCGGAATCGAACCCAGGATCTCACGCTCAGCAGTTGCGCTTGCGACCACGAGACCAATTAGGCAGTTAATGGCTGCTGAAATGATTTTCATTGAAAACTTGCATATCATTAAATCGAAGACAAAATACTATCTACTACTATTAAACTCCATTTGTTTAGGTAGTTAAACATAAACAATCTTGATATGTCTTTTTATTTAAAAAAAATCGTATAAAAGACATACAAAGATTATTTAAATTTAGTTAATTACCAAACATCGGTAGGTATAGGTAAATATCAAATTGTAAACATTTTTAGACAACTTTTAGATAAAAGACATGTCAAGATTGTTATTATTTAGTGCATTATAAATACCGGCACGTATCTTTAGCACTCGGCGAAAAAGTGGGGATCGCTTTGCGCATCGTAAACATCGGCGAGCCAATCACTGTACAAGGATTGCATTGCCCGCCCCCGCGTCTCACTTCATACCACTAAAGAGACCCAATATTTCATTTCTGCGCAAGTGGAAGTCAACGCTAAAGATCCATGCCGGTATTTGTACCTACCTAAACAGATGGAGTATACATTTGAACACTTGACCGTCCATCCTAATCACAATAATTTTGGGGTAATTTTACGAAAAAAAGTTGTAATTTTTTAATATTTTTATTCACAAGATGACACATACACAAAGTAGGCTGTCTGAAAACTAATTAACATCGTTTTAACTTAACACTTTTTTATAATTTATTTATTTACAAATCTTAATCAACAGTAAATTAATAAGTTTATATTAGAAGGTAACAGAGATCATTTGTTTTATTTTAAGAAATAAATAGATAATAGTTACAACAATTTTATTAAGTATTATACTTTAATAGTATGATGTCAAAGGAATAACACAGTTATAGGATTGTATTTAAAGATATAGGCACAAAGAGGTATAGTTAAATAAACTTTGGCAGTTTTGATATAAAAAGAGGTAGTTTTATATTTAATAATTATTATTATATATCTTTTTCAGAAGTAAGTAGGTATAATAAATAATTTCGATAATCTAATTAGACAGGTACATAACATTTTTGAGAACATTCAAGTAGGTAGATATACTCGCAGTAAATAGAATACCTATCTGAAGAAAGCTGAAAAGACAACATTTATTAGAACAATCTAAATAAGTAGGAGTAGGATAGATACAACTTTTATCCTAAGGCTAACATTAAAATAAATTACCTACTTCTAAATAATTGATCTTTGTCAATACCCAAGTAGGTACTGTACTATATTTATTATTTAAATACCTTTATCAGAAGTAGCAACATTTTTATTTGTAAGTTTCTACTGTACACCGCCTTGGATATCGTCCGTAACGTTGTACAGATAGCGGCACGAATCTTGAGCGCTCGGCGAAAGAGCGGGGATCGCTTTGCGCATCGTAAAACATCGGCGAGCCAATCACTGTACAAGGATTGCACTCCCCGCCCCCGCATCTCTTTTCATACCACTAAAGAGACCCGATATTTCACTTCTGCGAGCTTCTGCGCAGGTAGAACTGTACAAGTCAGCGCTCAAGATCCGTGTCGGTATCTGTACAAGTGCTTGGAAATAAATGTGAGAGATGTTATGTTAGATATATCCAATTTAAACAACTATTTATGCTAAAGACTTAAGCTAGAACTACATTAGACCGACGCACACGTGTAACACGCCTGATTTGTATGTAGAACGACGTTGCGTGGCGTCGCGTGGCGTGTATCAAGTGTAGCTCTACAAGTCTAGTTTCCATATAAAATGTATGGAGACCAACGCGCCCCTGATCGGCGTGTGTGGCACACGTGTGCGGGTAGAACTCGTCTATGTAGTAAGTAGGTTGGTCTAATGTAGTTCTAGCTTAATATTCATCCTTTTTTTATATAAAAGCAGTACGAAGAATTAAAATTAATCATTAGCAAAATGTTGTCGTTTACTATTTTATATTGGTTTCTAAAAGAATTATGAGTAGGAGGTAGGTAAGTATACCTCCCAAAGGGCCAAAGAAAAGATGGATGGATTGTGTTAGGAGTTATCACTCCTTCATTTCCCCATTTCCTTAGTGATAGTGTTCAGCAGTTTATACACAGACAGACAGACTTACTATCACATTTATTTATTTTATTTTATTTATTTATTAATCTTCATGCAACATAAAGTACAAAGGCGGACTTAATGCCTTAGGCAATCTACCAGTCAACCTAGGGTGGTGAATAGACAATATGGTAGGTGCATAAAAGAAAATTGTATACAAAAAAACAAGAGTAAAAAAAGTATACATATATTTAAAATACACATATATATTTAATATAATATATATAAATATAAAGTAAGAAAAGTAGTTTTATTTAAAATATTTGCACGGATAGTAAATAAAATTACGGTCTTAGGTTTAGATATAATAATATTTATAAGAATCAGGGGCGTAGCAACAGCCGTATTAGAATTATGATCAAAGATGCGGGCCCCCCACGCTACAGGGACCCCGATGTACGCAAGAGGCCCGTAGTGAATGGTTAACGACTACTTAGTAGCATGTTTCAATTCTTTAGCTCACTCCACTCATTCTAGCGTTGCCTACATAAGATCCTATCCTAGTCCAGAATACTCCAGTAAACAATTTGGTTTTTTATCAAGATTTGTCCTATCTTGTCAGAGCATCCCATTTTCAAGCTCGAGCGTACACGATGACAAAACCACATCTTCCTTCTTTTATCACGTCCTTAATGTACAGTATGGACGTTACCAATTTAATTAGTCTGGTGATCTTCATGGCCTAGAGGCCTATCGCGACTACATCTCGCTGTCTCAGGGCAACAGTTCCTTGCTATTTCATATAAAAAACCTTCATTTTTTTATACCGTGCTCTTTTATTGAGATAACCTTCCTTAGTAGCTACGCCCTGATAAGATAGATTCACTTTATTATCTGGTAGTTAAAGATTTTTATTGTTAGCTTATAAAAAAAATGAAAAAAAAAATAAAAATCTTTCTAAAGCCACATTTACACATTCGGTATGGGTACTTTGTGTACACATTTTTCTTTAAACGACGAGGCGAATGTCGAGGCGAATGGCGAGGCTAACGCCAGCACAAACGCGTAAACGTGGCATAAAATAAGGTTTTATTTTGTAACTTCGTCCAGTACCTATTGACATCTTACTCGACGAACAATTCAAAACGGGCGCGGCCGTATCGGCTCTTGGGATCGTAGAAAATGTCGCGGGTCCAGATGCGACATTCGACGTTGATCACCACTCCACCTGGAATTAGAATGCACTTATTTAATTGCGGGGAACAGGGGCCTTACCATCGTGCGAGCGAGAAAGAGGGATGGAGCTTTACACCCTATAGTATCCACACCCTTAACAGTTCAGCACCCCTAGCCAAGTTGAGAATCTGCAATCGTTAACGCTAGTCGAAAACGAATCAAATGCAAGGGAATGACACCATCTCAACGTAAAGTCACGTGGTCAGAACAAACGAATAGAAAATTCGTAGCCAAGTTCACAGCGTTCAAAATGATAGAATGAATTGTTATCGTTTCTACAATGTTCAACGCTACATCCTTTGTTATACAAACGCTACATTGTAAAACGAGCGGCCGACTCAGGCGCATCAACATGGCTACCAACTTATCGTTTTCTACAATTGCTGACACCGAGTCGTTACCGATTGGAGAACAGAATTCGACACGAAACAGTTGTAACTTGGCTAGGGGGGCAGCCCTCCTAGCCAAGTTACAACCGTTTCGTTTCGATTCTCTTTTCGTCGATCGCCTCGAGTAGGCCACGCCTCCGATTCCTTTATTCTGACATCATCTCGACGCTCAGTCACGTGGTCAGAACAAAGGAATAGGAGGCGTGGCCGACTTGAGGTGATCAACGAAAAGAGAATCGAAACGAACCGGTTGTAAGTTGTAACTTGGCTAGGGGGGCGGTATATGGGATCTGTTCTGTTGTACCTTGGACAATGCCTTTCTCGGGTGCTTACCTTGTTCATGCATGTATCTACAAGTATAAGATCGCATGTCCCACATGCCTAAGGCTTATCATTAGTGTGACAATGTTCAACGCTACATCCTTTGTTATACAAACGCTACATTGTAAAACGAGCGGCCGACTCAGGCGCATCAACATGGCTACCAACTTATCGTTTTCTACAATTGCTGACACCGAGGCGTTACCGATTGGAGAACAGAATTCGACACGAAACAGTTGTAACTTGGCTAGGGATGGATGAAATATCCTACGGCAGGCAGTTGTTGGTAGCTTTATTAATGTTCTGTATCATTATCATCATCATCATTACAGCCAAAAAACGTCCACTGTTGGACATAGGCCTCCCTCTAGTGTTGCCACAATGAACAGTCCTGTACGTCTCGCAACCATCGGATTCACTCAACCCGTACCAGAACATCGGTCAACCCTGTAGGAGGCCTTCCAACGCTACCTTTTCCGGTACGTAGTCGCTATACCAGAACCTTTCAGCCCCAACGGCCATCCGTTCTGCGAGCAATGTGCTCTGCCCATTGCCACTTAAGTTTGGCGATTCTTCGTGCTATGTCGGTAACCTTGGTTCTCCTGCGGGTATCCTCATTCATGATTCGATCACGCAAGGAAACTCCGAGCATAGCCCTTTCCATTGCCCTTTGGGTGACAATAAGTCTTCTGATGAGGACCATTGTAAGCGACCACGTTTCGGAACCATATGTCATCACAAAAAATGTTGTAATGTTATGTATACTTACTAATAAGTAATGAAAGTTTAATAAAGGAAGAAATATACAAATCAGAAGGATTATCTCGGATTCCGCCAAGGCAGCAATGTATCTTAGGTACCTAAGTAAGGAAAAAAAAAATAGTTACGTCGTGGGTTCTCGAAGTGTACCGCAACCAGAGGCCCTGGGACCTGATCGGGCTGGTTCCTGGCGGAGTAGGGGATGCGGTCTGCTGTGTGCAGCCGAGTGAGCGGGAACCCTGGGGGATACTCCGCGGGGATGTACTGGATGGGCCCGATGTTCTCCTTGTCGGCGCTGAATTCGCCCCCGCAGGATACCCACACGAAGTCACCGTATTGGTGCGCGGGCCGGTGACGCTGGAGGAAGAAGGTATTGTTACTTTTTGATAGGAAAAGGAGAGTTCAAAACTGAAACCTCAGTCGGGTAATGTCAGCACTATCAAGTGTTGTTTAACCGTCATTCGACAAAAATACAAACTCATAGGTGTGATTATGAATTATTATATTTCTTCGTTTTATTAAAAAAAAAGACATTGCAAAAGGTATGTTTTATATAGGTATGTAATTATTTTATATGTATTATTAAGCTTATCTATAGTGTAGATAATGTTTGATTAATTTGTTAGCAGTACACCGTAGACTATACCTCCTTTATTTTTCAAGTTCCTACGATCCATCCTAAGGTTGTCTGGTAGATATCGCTGTCAGCGATAAGACCGCCATTGTACCCATATATTTAAGGTTGTGTAAAAGTTATGTTACTTTTTTGGACAATAAAGTCTATTCTATTCTAAGATCCGACGCTACGTTAAGCGGGCGCCCGCGCGGTTCCATACAAATGTGCTCGGTCGCGGCTCGCCGCGCGGGCACCCGTCGCGGGCAGCTGCGCCCCACGCCTGTTTTGCTACGTAAAAATACGTTAAAGTTCTCCATCGATACGACTACATGCACACCGTTAAAGTTGAACTAGTGACACTGCGCAGGTAATAATCCGGTTTCCGCTATGGGGAATCGAGCACTCGACACTCGCGCGACGCGGCGACGTCACGCGACGAGTGTCCGCGCGGGCGCCCAATTTTTTTTTTTTATTCCGAATATGTATTTAACTCAATTACGCAAAAAAAAATGAGTTGTGCCCTTTTTAATTACGACGGCAGAGTACTAATCCGAATAAAACTTTTTTTTTGTATTTTTTTTATAGCATTTCGTACACCTTGAGGGCTTAGCCAAGTTGATAATCTACAATCGTTAATGCTAGCAGAAAACTTAAAATGTACTTATGGCAATTACGTCACGTGGTCAGAACAAAGGAATCGGAGGCGTTACCGACTGTAGAAAGAGATTCGAAACGAAACGGTCGTAACCTGGCTAGGTCTGCTGGTAGAAAGCATTCAATAAAGGAAAGGCTCTTTGTAATCACTTACCATGGCTTCTCGAATATGTAGGGGCATGTCAGGTGGGATCTGAAGCTGTGACGTCAAGTTGTACGGCTCTGGAACCCAGTAGTGGACCTGAATGAAATCAAGAACCGTAGTTTGTAACATTATACTGACCTAAGAACACAATCTTCAGAGGGTTTAGCAGCCTAGGTGTTCATTTAAACGCTCTACAGTACTTTATGGCTCGACTACGCACTGTAGGCGCTTAGCTTCACTTATTATCAAAATGTGGGCATAATTATGCACTGTAACGGAGTCTGGAAAACAAATGAATGTCACAATTTTCGAGGTAAACTTTGTAGGGCACATCCTACGTATTACTACAATTTATTTTAAGCTTACAGTTGGCCCATGGACCTGGATCGTACCCAGAACTATAGTTGTTTTACCTTCTTTTCTGTTTTTCTTTGACCGCTCAGGACCAGGACCACATACAAGCGTCTTCAAGTTATGCCGTCTTCTTTGTCATTCCTTTTTTGACGTCAGCGGGGGGCCCACAGACGCATGGTCATGTTCCAGGGTTCGGAGCGCAGACGCTCCTCTGTTATACTTACACGAGACAGCATAGACCACACTTTAGAGTGCCCCAAGTGCCCGTACACATGATTTTGGAGGATTTAATGAGTGCCACCGATGCCGCAGTTAACGAGAAGTGAAGAAGAAGATGAGACAGCCTTAGAAAAACGCATGGCACGCCACGGGCGAGCCGTAGAACTCGTCAGCGGTGCAAGGGCCTCACAGGCTCATGGCTATATTGCATGGGTTGGAGGTCAGGTACTGATCTGTTGTGATACTCACATGAGACAGTCTCAGGAAGACGCAGGGCTTCCCTTGGGCGTAGCCGTAGAAATCGTCAGCGGTGCAGGGGAACCACAGACGCATGGCCATGTCGCACTGGTCGGAGCGCAGGTGTTGGTCACGTCGATTGTGGACCGAACATGGTGCTCTGGGAGGCTCTTCGGGAATAGCTGTCTCGTAAGCTGGTGAACGACAAAGTGACACCAGTAAATATTCTTATAGTTACGAGTACACCGCTGCTTTAGCTAGAACGGTACACGTACAACAGCACGCAGGGGTGGATCGTCAATTTGTGGGGCTCTGGGCAAAGAATACCTGGAGGCTCACCTAATCGAGCAAAGCAGAGATTTAGGCCCATTAGAGAAACCTTCAACTGGTCATGAGTTACTATGGCTTTGTTTTTGAAGTGGAAGATCATCTAATGACTACTCCTGCTCTTATAGGGTGGAGGGAGAGGGCGTGTCAGACTTTAACTGACTAAAATCACACCTGTCTATCCTTCAGTGGCCCTTTGCGTTCTAGGACCACAGTTTTTCTTTTCAGAAATTCCCGGTGGCCGTAGCGAGATGGTTTTTATGGCTAACTTGAAAACATTTATTTATTTATTGCATACAGGTTGTCAATGGATGTTATATAGTTTTAGTACCCCAAAAATGGATCCTGTTATGGTATAACAACATAATTCTTAGTATTGCATACATTATACCGTGCATTACACACATACATGATACGTTGAAAACAGGCCATACTGGATCACCAATGTTTAGCGGTGGTAGGTAAAGGATTGTAGTGATCCGACTTAATAGCAATGTCAATGACTGCTTCTCATAATGACCCAGTATTGCATTTGTTCTTAAAAGTTTTGTCAAATCGGTCAAGCCATATTGTTCATTTATTTTCAATGAGGCCTGCGGGATTTTTATAGCCACGAGGCCCTGGAATATAGTCCATTTAGTCATTAGATAAATCCGGACAGGCTGCCATTGGCTGTGCGATTTTTCAGTCCAAAAAAAAAGTTATAAGAGCACAGCGATTTTGAGAATAGCTTTGTTGAGACAGAGTGACTTGATTCGGATACCTTCTGTTTTATTATATGGGCCATTATATTGCTACCTAATAAATATAAGAACGAAGTGTATTCGCCTTATTAGAGACAATAAGAAAAGTGCTATTGGACACATTCTTAGTAAAGACAATTTATTCGTTTAGGATATAATTAAATTACTTATTAGTCTGTATATACCGGCTAGATAATAAAATTAGGGTTCATCCTTTGGATGTACTCTAGGACCAGGTAAAAAAAATAAAAAAAATATGAGCCATTATATAGGGTGACTGGTAATTAGTGTACGATACTTAAACACGTGATTGTGCTCATGATAACAAACAATTCTTATTATGGGAGCAAAGCCGAAATCGCGAAAAAAATATCAGCTGTTCAGTACATTAGGCAAACATAAATGTACTGAACAGCTGATATTTTTTCGCGATTTCAGGTTTGTTCCCATAGTAAAAGTTGTTGGTTAAGTACACTTACCTCTAAGGAAGTCATTGAGCCGGCGGTACCAGTTGTGCCAGCTGCCAGGGTCGCTGCCTCGCACCTGGATCAGCGGCTGGTCCCAATTGTACTCTTCGGAGCGAGGCCATACTTCCAGCTCTGGTATAGAGAGCACTCCATTTTAATAAAGGGTAAAATAGGGAGCTTACACGATGGCCAAGAGGTATATAGTACATATATTATAGGTTTATATTTAACTAACCACCAGATATAGTAAAATGTAACAGCAAAATAATAGAAAATGATCACTAAAATTAAATCCCCATTTTAGGGTGAAATTAGAACCAAAAAATTTTACAACTTGTGATTCCAAATTATAATTGTATATTCCAAAAATAGTTAATGAAAACCAAAAATTTAACAGAATTTTAATATGAAATGACATTTAATTAAATTAAAATATGTAACATCTTTTTATCCTTCTAAAGTAAATTATTTCCAGATAAATCATTATATACTCAAAAATAGTGAATAAAACCCACCCCACGAAGCGGGGCTCCTACTTCTGGATCGTTTAAAAAAAAAATAACCAAGAAGTGGATGGCGGGGTCAGTGTTTGCTCGCTTTGCTCGCTCATTAGACCCCGCAATCCCCTACTAACTTAACCTGTTGGAGTCAAGGTGCCCCAAGTCCCGAAGTGACTATATTGTGGGGATCGCTTCGGTAACTAATGACAACTAATGTACTATATTTGGAAGTATAGCAATATTTTATGGCAATCAAACGGTGTATTTAGGTAGAAATAGCGCGCTATTTGGCGTAGCCGTGAGACATATTGTTATTGTTAATTTTTATTTCTCCTTATATATTTTTTTACGTATAATTTTAGATTGTTAATCAAACATAAACGGCTGTACCTTTCCATTTTTCAGTAACTCAGAAGTTTGATTTTTTCACAGCTTCAAGGGACCGCAGACCTGAGTATATGGTTTTGATTTCAACTCGATACCTCCACGCTTTCCCGAGATAAAGGGCCTTGACAGACAGACAGACGGACAATAAAGTGATCCTCTAAGGGTTCTGCTTTTTTCCGTGAGGTACGGAACCTTAAAAATATGAGCGTAGTTGCTGTTACAGAAATGTTGTGTCTTATAAAAACTAAAAATCAGTTCACATCAATCGTTACTGTATTTAGTTGACAAGTTTGCAATTTTTAGATCGTTCGCGGACTATATTTTAGCTCTTGCGGACCGCGGAGCACAGAGGTGCCGTACCTACATGATGATTACTGTACCTACATCATGATACAGGTCTTTCTAATGATAAACATCACTAGCTTCAGCCAGCGGCTTCGCCCATATTACAGCTAAAGGCGAAAGTTTGTAAGTGTGTGTATATATTTTTATGTTTTTTATTCCGTCACACAGAAATTTCGTTTCGCTTTATTGCTTATACCGCGTCCATTGAAGGACTGAAACAATTTTCGTGCTCTGCAACAATTTTGCTGCTCCTCTAAATACATACATATAATAGATAAATTACACCCAGACATAGTACAAATAACCGTGCTCATCACACAAACATTTATCCTGGGTGGGAATTGAATCCACGACCTCCGGCATAGCAGTCAAGGCCACTAACCACTAGACCAACAAGTAAGTCAAACACCTTCAAAAATGTATCAGAAACCTTCAAAAATGGCGTTTTAAGAGTTTAAATGTTAGCCGAATGGTTTTTGATGTGGTTTACCATCCTATAAGTAAGAACGGCCCATTTACCGGGGTATATCAAAGTGCAAAGGCCACACAGACAATGTCTGACATTTCCGAGAAATAGGGTCGGTATGGTTCACCTGTAAAATGCGAAAATGTGAGGCCAATGACATATATTTTATGAGGTTTAACAAAGAATACTTACCAACGTAGCGCTGGGGTAACAGCAGCCCAAGTAATAGACCGATAATACCACCTGAAAAAAAAAAAACAAGTTTTATCTTAGATAAAGATACTAGCTTTTGCCTGTGGCTTCGCCCGCATACGTAAAATGTAGCCTATATCACTCAGAAATAAAGAGAAAGAAAGAAAGAAAAAACGTTTATTTGTACCTCACACATACAGTAAAATTAAAAAAAAATACAGTAAAATACATTGGAATCGGAAAAAAAAGGAGGTTTCTATCGGTGAAAAAATTTTCGCAATCGGACGAGTAACGTAAAACGGGGTGAATAGAAACAAAACTTTGGTTTGGTTTTTCACTTTGATACCATATTATCGGCTTATATCAAAGCATCGACTTTTTAGAATAACAATCAATTAATTGATATAGTTAAATGCTGAAAAAAACTATTCAAATTCGTGAAAATACCCTTTTGAAGTTTTGTTTCTATTCACCTCATTTGACTGTACTTACTTTCTGTACCTACTGTACTTTCAGAGATTACCTCCTACTAACAAAAAAACAAACTTTATCTTAAATATAAAAATCTCATGTCAAAGTGTTATCGAACTCTTTCGAAACGGCTCGATCAATATTTGGGTGATTTACAAATTTTTTGTACAATTACAAAAATGAAACAAAAATGAATATCGTTACAAAAGTGACCAACGTTACAAAAAAAATAACAAAAAGGAAATATTAAGGCTATTTCACAACACTATTAAAACAATTAAATTAGAGATTAATCATTTATTGATAACATAAGCAGTCTCTTTAATTACAAAATACAGTCTCAGAACAAATTGTGCATACTGTTTGGTCATTAAGTGTTTATTAAAATGTTTAGCCTACAGAAAACAAACCATTGGTGATGGAACTTACGGTTAAAAATTATTAATTACTTTCAATACGTAATTACAAAAATAAAAGTAAAGTTAGTTATTATTTATCAGCATTTTTTATTAAGAAAGAACTAGTAATAAACCAAATAAAAAATACTCATAGGTGCCGTATAGCTACTACGAATAGTATCTATACGTCGCTTATAAATAATTAGTAAGGAAACTGTTATATCTACACCGCAAAATTTTGATCGTTTTAATCCCGTGGTGGGTCGATCCGGTACGTGAAACACCATTGATTTGTACGTCAGCTGATCGAGTCCAATGATCTGTAAGTAAAAAAATTGCGCACTAGTTAATACATTACCCTGTATGTAGGTACGCATAATTAAAAAAATAATTCCATTATGAAATCGGCTTTGCTTCATATTTGTTACATCCTTTTTGTTACGCAACCAAAATATGTAAACAAATCGTTACGAAAATGAAAATCAACGGTTTGTTGAATAACGACCTTCGACATTTGAAGGTTAAAATAATGTTGTTGGACTTGTCTATCACCTTAATCAAATTGAATCAATATTACTCTTTGAATTTACGCAAAAATAGTAAGACAGAGACTTACCGTTGTTTTTATAGCTGATCAACTAAAATGAAAACTTTATTGTGGAAAAAACACTACACCGCAAGAAACACACTTTTCACAACAATGACACCTGCAGACAAAATGGCGGAATAATATTTTGTTGCCATCTGATTGGATGTCTTTGACAAGAATGTGTTGCTAATAAAGAATCTCAAATATCTACTAATATTTGTGTTACAATAATGATCAACAAAATTGAATGAAATAGAAGACACATTTTGAAAGGCTTATATTATAATTATTACATAAAGTTTTTTATTTCAATTTTGTATAATTTATATAATAATTACCCAATAAGATATTCCGCAAACAGAACTTACAATAAAATGAGTAGGTTAATCTTTATGGTGGTTTTTGTAACGCGCTCTCGCTTAGAGACACGTAGTAGATGTATGGAAATATTATGACACTAAGAGCATGAATGTCATATATTTCAGACTACTTATTTTTTTTTTAAACTGAAATGTTGAAATCCTTCTCAATAAACTTTTATTCAATGATAATAACAATAATTTGATCGTTTAATATGTTATGTCTGGACAATATTCCGGGGGACGTTTTCACGTCCCAAAATGTACAAAAATTTTGAAAATCACCCATTTATGATTTTTTTTTTTTTTGTGTATATTTGGTGGGTCTGAGAATAGGTAACCTAACTTTAAGTTTGAGAATAGTACTTTTAACCCTCCTATTCCTACTGAAATTTAAGGGTCAGTTTCTGGTCTATCTTATAAATCTCTTTATAAAATGTTTTTTTAATCTGATCGGAAAACTTATAACTAGAAATTATATGGAAATTTTTACGTTTCAAAAATTATCTTCACCCAGCGGCTATGCTCACGTGATTGTAGAAAATAATCCTAAGGTATTATACTCCCGAGACAAAAGTAATCATCCTATGAGTGCTTATCCAAGACCTGGTCTAACCGTGTGCCAATCAAAATTATAATAAAACAATAAATTAAAAAAAAGTTATAAAACCCAAAAGTTTAAAATATAGTCCGTGGACCATGTCTAAGTACAAGTGGCGAAGCAGCCCCCCTAGCCAAGTTACAACCGTTTCGTTTCGATTCTCTTTTCATTGATCGCCTCGAGTCGGCCACGCCTCCTATTTCTTTGTTCTGACCACGTGACTGAGCGTTGAGATGACGTCAGAACAAAGGAATCGGAGGCGTGGCCGACTCGAGGCGATCAACAAAAGAGATACGAAACGAAACGGTTGTAACTTGGCTAGGGGGGCTGGAGTGTGGTTTTAGTCAGTAAGAGTCTGACTCTACTCAGAATGCCTCGTCCGCGAAGTAGCCTGGGCATCCTTGAGGTCATTTAAAAAAAAAACTTGGACCAAACATTGAGCGTGAAGGGGTAACATAAACATACCTACACACACGTACTTGTATAAGAGTGCGATTCAATACAAACCTATATATCTATTTGGGTACAATAGATGCCCACATAGCTTTACAGCTACATAATATAATAAAGTGCAATATCTATTTCTGTTCCTCATTTATGCCGTCATTTTCCAATTGACTTACGGCATTATCTACATATCCCCCGTTAGCATATCAACGTAACGGCCAGTGCCGGATTAAGCCAGCGTGGGGCCTCTAGCGAATTCAACCAAGGGCCCCCAAATGACTAGCACTTTGCCAGGGACTTCATTCACGAAAATATTTTCGGAAAAACTTTAACACCCCTTAAACCTTTTATTAACCCAAGGAAGAAGATTCTCACAAACAATTGTTTGTGAAAATCGTCTTACTTTCAGAACCCATAAATTGTTTTATAGGGGTAATTTAGAAAAACGAATACTGAAAACCTTTTTTATTTACTTGGGTTGCTATTTACGCTAAGTTTCAAGTAAATGGGCCCAAGGAATAAATGCATACAAACCAATTTACCACTTTTTATCCCCCAAAAAATATCTTATTGCAGTATATAACAAAAAAAAAGATTTTTATTGACGTGTATTTTTAAGAAAGTCTATATAATATATGTTATTCGATTAACTTTTCTGTTGTAATCCACTATCACGTCAAAATGTAGATCTTCTTATATAGATAGACTAGCTTCTACTAGCGGCTTCGCTCGCGTGTTAGTAGATTTCTCCATATAGACTATGGACCCCGGTTTCACCCCCTTAAAATTTGAATTTTTAAAAACCCCTTCTTATTTATTATATTCTTTATTGTACAGTCAGGGGTCAAAAGTGCAGTTCCACCTTACCAATGCTAAAATGTCTAAAATTTCTTTGTAGAAGAGGGTCAATATTTCATGACTGATTTACTTGGTAGCAGAGAATCTAAAGTATTGAATAAACTACTTGTGGACTATTGAACTTCTACAACAAAGAAATTTTAGACACTTTAGCATTGGTAGAGTGCAACTGCACTTTTGATCCCTGACTGTAAATCGCATAACAAAAAAATACAGAACAAACATTAAAAAAATAAGCGTGCAATGGTCCCTTCTAGTGCGGGCCTACATCACAAAAGGAAGCCTTGTGCAAAATTTCACGATCTTAGGCCCAATATAGTTTCAGCTGTGTGCTGACTTAAGTAGCAATGGGTCCGTAGTCAGTTGCCTATATAGTCATTGTCTTTAAAAAGTGGTTAGATTTCATATGGCACATATCTTGACTTGTTTTTGTTCGTCCAAGCGGGGCCCACCCTACTGCGCGGGCCCGTAGTTTCTTGCTGCGTTGGTGATCCGACCCTGGTAACAGCTAAGTGATTAACCACCTGCCTGTGCCAGGATGACGTCACAGTACACACCTATAAACCTATTTCTGATGCAATAAAACCTTTACTTAGGTCATACTATATGAAACGGGGAATGCTGCTGTTGTAGTGTGATGTTGGCGGTAGGTACTGTGATAATGGCCTGCTGAAGGAAACCTTACAGCGTGAAGGCCAGTGTGACCATATTAAAAAAACTGGGCAATTACTGGGCAGTTCAATTCCTGAATCGAGTTACGAATATTTTACCGAATCACAAATAAGTTTTTTTTTGTGATGTAACTACGAACAGTTTTCAGATTTTTTCCTATACTTGTGCTATAAGACCTTGGCCTACTGACCTATGATTTTTTTATTCCCTTGAGAGTGTCGAAATATACGTTTTTTGCGACATAAACGGCCGTATCTTTTTATTTCGTTAACTCAGAAGTTTGATTTTTTCACAGCTTCAAGGGACCGCAGATTTGAGTATACGGTTTTAATTTCAACTCGATACCTTTACGCCTTCCCGAGATAAAGGGCCTTGACAGACAGAAAGACGGACAATAAAGCGATCCTTTAAGGGTTCCGTTTTTTTCCTTTTTAGGTACGTATATTATCACGCGTTTTCGAGATAAAGGGTCTTGACAGACAGACAGATAGACAGACAGACGGACGGACTATAAAGTGATACTATAAGGGTTCCGTTTTTGCTTTTGAGGTACGGAACCCTAAAAAAATGATTTTTCACTTTTTAGAATACGGCAGGAGGGTTTAGTCAGTAAATATTTTCAGTAATTCTTGACGAGACAGATGACCTAAGATGAACCCACAAAACCTAAACTAGCCTACAAGAAAGTCTAGATTACAAATGATGTGACGTAATTTGGCATCGACCACCAATAAATATTGTAAGTCACAAAGAAAGATGGCGTCTGAACACAAAATGAGGCGCCGTATAGTCTGGCGAAGGGACGCCACTGTTCGAGAGCAGAAAACTGCTCAAGGAGACTTTTACGATGAAATGTTAAACCTACTTACTGTCTGTAACAATTTAGTTTGCGAGAGATGGTGATGTTATTTCATTAGAGTTTAGAACTCAATTAGGTTTTCTGTCCCAGAAATACTCTGTTAATATTGTATTGGAAGGTCGAGTTTTGGGCACGTCATAATTTGAATAGGATAGCGAATCAACGAGAAGACACTTACATGTAGGTACATATATTTATATGTTCTAGATTTATGTGTGTCAAATTAATGGACCCTTGTTTGGTATAACAACGTTTTGTCGAAAATCGCTCCGGCTAATTTTAGTTACAATAAAGTCATTTCGTATAATTATTCATTTGACCGAATAATTAATTGGTATATTTTTATTTAGCATATTTATTTCTTTGATATAATGTCATTTGACCGAATTTTCAAATGCACTAATTTTTAACCTAACGTAACCATTTTTTTTAAATAAGTAATTATACTAATCTAAATAGTTCAGTTCCGGATAACCTACTAAAAACAATCTCTTTTTTCGATTAATGCAAGTCGTTTCTGGCAGAGGAGGTCACAGTTTTAACCTAACCTAACCTACCCATTTTTTTTAAAGAAGAAATTATTTGATCTCAATAATTGAGTTCCGGGTAACCTACTAAAAACAATATCTTTTTATCTATTAATGCAAGTCGTGTCTGATAAATAAACTAATACTTATCAAGTAACCATAAATGTGACTTGTTTCAGACAAGACCACCTGAACATTACATCAAATGAACATTATACCTTTTGATCATTAGCGCAAATGTTGTTATAGCAAATAAATATTCGATGAACTGAAAATTCTGTCAAACGATATTATACAAAGTGATGATTTTCTTAAACGTTGTTCGATTTAGTAATATTATATCAAACGTTGTTCGAACAAATAAGGGTGAACCAAGATATATTGACTTGACTGGAACTACACTGAAAATAATAAATAATACTTTACAACACAGGAAGGCGCGCATCCTGTGATATCGTTTTCGAATCCCAAACAATGATTCTTAACTGTTTAATTTTTATATTGTATCTATATGTATCATTATTATTTTTATATATTTTATTTATCTCAGGACTCTGAGGTCCTGGACCTTTGGGAGGCGTACGAGGAGCCGAAGCCAACTCGCAGAGGCCCTTTAGATAATTATAATGGAACATGATACCAACCGACGATTATCCCTGTACGCGCTATGCTAGTGCACCCAAGGACAACCCCCGGTTATTGAAAAACTGTTGTGACATATGGAGAACAAAGATAATAGGGCTATGGTTTTTGGAATCTTAAGTGGACTAGTAACATGGAACTATGTCAAGACTATGGCCCCTGCCTGAACAACGTTATTAATATGCATCGAAAAAAGGCAGGGGGTGACTTGCACACTCAATAAATGGGCCCCCAAAAACGGCCGCTAGCACGAAGTGACGTAGCATCAAGAGGGCAACATATCCTGAGGTGCTTGAGGAGTGGAGAGGTATACCGCGGCTATCAGGACAATCCCGGAAGTACGGTCAAGATCCCTACCAGCACCTTACTGGATTATACATCCTTCTCCCGAGCACGTTTGCTCTTGCGAATCTCCACTCAAGCCAGCCAATAAAGGCAAGAGAGAGGTGGGAGCTCAGTTCCTCGTCAGTGTTCACTACGGTCGGCCAATAAAGGCAAGCTGGAGATGAAGAACAATAATTCTCCCGGGAGATCGGGTCCGTGGGGTCGCTAATGCCCAACAGTTCGCCACAAAACTGCGCTGCGGATTGTATCTCTCTTAGTCTGGCCCCTCACCCTAGGCATATTACGGCAAAGCAAACTTTACCGATACAGACCTAGGGTATATTGGAGTACGCAAGCCCCACCACGACGTCAACGTAGAGATACGGCGATGGGGGTATTATTGTATATTATTATTATTATTCGTTTATTCATAATTATAACATGTAAATTATATTTTTAAATATTTCAATAAAAAAATAAAAAAAAACATTTAAAAATATAAAAAACAGTGTCCCACCGGTATCGGGAACAGGGTCCAAGCTACCGGCGGTCAGGGCTCCAGAGAAAGGAACCTCCTGACAATACGAGCCGTGTCCAGGAGTACCGCTTTCTGGATCAAGCCCTTGATCCAGCCGCCTAACGCGAGCCTCCTAAGGTGTTGGTCGAGGCTCTTGGCTATTAAGCCATTGGCTGACACGACTATCGGTACAATGATCGCCGAGTCTACATCCCACATGTCGACAACCTCGCGAGCCAAATCAATATACTTGATTTGTTTGTCTTTCTCGGTTTTCACGAGGTTCTCGTCATGCGGAACGGATATGTCAACAATCATTGTACGCCTCTCTCTTCGGTCCACCACCACAATATCAGGCTTATTGGCTACAATAGTCCTGTCAGTGATTATGGACCGGTCCCAGTACAGCGTGATATCGCCATTATCGAGAACTGGGTCGGGCACATACCTGTAGTATGGCATCTCCGATTCCACAAGAGAGTAATTCAGTAATTCATTATTATTATTATTATTTAACTTTATTGCACACCTTAACATAATACAGGACAAACATTTATATAAATATAACTGTACAATAGGCGGTCGGTATAAAAGGAGAAACTGACTGACTGACATATCAACGCACAGCCAAAACTACTGGGACTAGGAGCATGATGAAAAAAAAAAAATATGAGCATTAAGAGAGGATTTTCCCAAATTCATCCCCTAAATAGATGAAACGGGGGTCCAAAGTTAGTAGGGAAGAAAGAAGAAACCTACTTTTACACGGATGAAGCTGTTGGCAAAAGCTAGCCTATATACAACATCAGTTTCAGCATATGCGAAACCCGAAACACGTGTCTAGTATTTTTATGTAAAGAATCTATGTACAAAATTTCATAATTATATCATGAAAAATCACAAAGTTATAAGCTTGTTATGTTACTTGTTTGTCCGCAAAAATACATGGTTACCGGACCATCCAGGCAGTCGCCTGGATGGTCCGGTAACCATGTATTTGAGAGGTCGTTTTGTTCCTGTACCCCGCTGTGAGCTGGCACGTAATGCCTGCTATGATCTGCCATGTTGTACTTAGTGTAGGTGGTGTCCGACTTGTGACTTTAAAAAAATATTTTTGGGAAAAAATATAATATGGTGTAAAAATTATTGGAATCGATTCCGTTACTGATTCTGAACAAACTATACCTATTCAAGTTTCGCCACTAAAAATAATGTGGTGTAAAACACTCATGTCACAACGTTAGTTATCGAACTCTTCCAAAATGGCTTGACAGATTTTTATGATTTTGTGCATATATTTGATGGTCTTTTTTTTAGGTGGGAAATCATCCAATGACATCTCTCAACCTTGGGCGGAGCGTGAGGGCGTGTCAGACTTTTACTGCCTAAAAGTCACTCTTACGTTCCTTCGTTGCCTTGCATTCCAGGGCCCCGGGTTTTCTTTTGAGAAGCGAACCCATGGCCCCAGTAGGCTTCGACCCTGCTGGGCCCCTACGGTTTTGCTGACATCTCCTTGAGGCGCGCGTGGAACACTACGCGCTGTCGACGACTTGGGGTCGGTCCGGACGGTTACCGGATGGTCGGACGGCGAGCTACCCATTGCTCGCTGCCTGCAAGCCTGCGCCATATATTTGATGGTCTAAGAATAGGTCGTAGGCTATTTTTAGTAATCCTGGGTGATAATTCTCCTACCTATCACGCAGGCCAAACCATTGGTAGCACCTATTAATGATAATAATTTATTTATTTATACAACATAACCCACAACAACTTAAAAATTAAATAACTTATTGGATGTTAGTAACATTTTAGCTTATAACTTACTAACGTTCGCCCGCGTACATAAAATATAGCCTATGACACTTGGGAATAAAGCAGCTTTCTATCGGTGTAAAAATTTTAGCAATCGGACCAGCCCCCCTAGCCAAGTCACAAACGATAAACGTAAACTCTCAGTAGTCTTTAATAGATTTTCAACTTTATGCTATTGGATATAAAGTTGAAAATCTATTGAAGATTACATAGTATTTCGTTCGTTCCGGTCGCTAACGCTCAGTAGTCTTTAATAGATTTTCAACTTTATACTCTTATGTATAAAGTTGAAAATCTATTGGAGATTACTAAGCGTTCACGTTTATCGTTTGCAACTTGGCTAGGGGGGCAGTACTTTCAGAGATTACCTCCTACAAACAAAAGAAAAAAAGAAAACTACCTCTTTATAATATTAATAGTGTACACCGCTAAAGATAATGTTGTCTTGATGAGATGCCACACTATGGGGCACTCATCTCTCTCAACTATACTAGATTTTGCCATCAGCTTCGCCCGCGTAAAGTTACCTACAAAATCATTCCAAGGGTACATAGTACCGGGATAAAATCCTTTTCAATACACTTACTCGAAAACCCGCTCTTGTCCCACCGCTTTTAGGCACGCAGTAGACTGTTTTCTGTACTAGTGCAGAAAAGAGCGCGTGCTTCCCCGCCACAATTTTGTTATATTTATCGTATCAGGCTGGGCGCGCGTCGACACCCACGAGTCGCTGGTCAACCCCCGTTTATTCATTTCGTAAGTGTATTGAAAAAAGTCGTTTGATACACGTGTAGATTTGTCACTGCAGCTCTCGGCTCCATAACACGCTCGCCTACGGCTCGTGCGAATTCCGCCTCGGTCGCAATAACAAACTTTCTGCACTTGTATCAAAATGTACTGTTGTGCTATTACAGGCCATGGTCTACTAATGTATCAATTTTCATCCAGATCTGTTCAGCTGTTTGAGCGTAAAGAAGTAACAAACATACAAATGTACACATTCACAAAGTTTTGCCTTTATTATATTTGTAGGATATCAATCTAGAATGATAAAGGCAAGAGTCTGTATATCTACACTAATAATATAAAAAGGTACAGTTTGTTTTTTTGTTTGTAAGAGGTAATCTCTGAAAATACTTGTCCGATTGCTAAAATTTTTTCACCAATAGAAAGTTGCTTTATTTATTTATTTAAACTTTATGTACAGTGGTGGTACGAGTACATAGGCGGACTTAATGCAACAAGGCATTCTCTACCAGTCAACCAATGGGTTAAAAAAGACAAACGAAACCCGGAGCCCTGGGATGAAGGCAACGAAGGAACAGGAGTGGGTTTTTAGTCAGTAAAATTCTGACACTATCTCGCGCTCTACCCAAGAGCGGGATTTGTCATTAGATGATTTTCCCACCTAAAAAAAAACACAGATGTTTGAAATAGAATGTAGTATCGTTAAATTTATTCCTGAGTATTTTATGTACGCGGGCGAAACCGGGGGCAAAAGCTAGTGTATAATATTTTGTTACTCCTTCACGCTCGTTCAGCTGAACAGATTTCAAAATTAGCACACGGGTAGACCGTAGACCAGATCCTGAAATAGCACTTAGGATATTTTTTAACACAGGGGTTGGTATGTTCCCAAGGGATAATTTTATGAGGCCACAGGTAGAAGCCAGTTGATTTATATTGCAAGTTAGTTTTTGTACAAAGCTGTTTACAACTTCGCGTGACCATTAGTGCATTGTGAAGCCCTGAAGCCTCACCCAGTTCATGAAACCCTACAAATTGTAGGTTTTGCTAACAAAGAGCTTTCATTGTAACCTGTACGACTATGTCGTCTTACGTATACCTCATAGCATAATTCGCCTTTTAAAGTTCCCACTGCTGGGACTCAGCCTTCCTCTTTAGGAGACGGAATGGGCCGTAATCCGCCACGCGGGCCCAGGGTGGTTTGGTGGATGTCACATATCTTCGAATTTTTAGTTCTAGGACATGCCGGATTCCTCACGATGTTTTCCTTCACCGTTTTGAGAACAGTGGTGATGAAATAAATTACACAAAGTCATGCGCCTGACTAGATTTGAACCCACGACCTAGAACTCGTTAGTCGGGGCAAACATCACGACTATATAATTTACAAGGGGTAGAAAATGTTGGTGCCTGAGTTTCTGAGTTTGTCTACATTTTTTTCAGATAAATTGGTAGAATACAAGTAGGAAGGGATTTGGAACAAGAATAGAATAGAATAGAACTAAGATGTTTATTTCCCATAGTTCATATGTTACATTATGTCCACAGGCCGGTGGTGTGTTCGGTCTGTGGGTGTGTCAGCTACTTACAGTCTACCTATGTTTGTCTAAAGTAGATCTGTATAAGTGTCGTGTAGTGTGTGCTGTAAATTAAAGTTACAAAGTTTTTCTACATTGACATATCCTAGATATTCTCTTCGGAACCAGCCCAGACTCTGTGCTGCTACTAAAATGTGGTCTCTCTCTCTCATACTCAAAGGTTTACTGGGAGAAAAGTCATTGCTGAATTAAGCTCGCCTTTGTACATGAATTATCAAATCACTGTGTACAGCTACTATGTTAAGTTTTGTATATAAAAAATGGAATAAAATTATAATAAATTTTGTATATAATAAAAGATGGATAAACCAAATCTAAAAACGAATCGAAACAATGCCCAATGCAAAACAAAATAAAGATTTATAATATGAAACATTAGTATATTTTGTTATCAGTATGTATGTATGATGATTTATAATGATACTGTCTTCTGCCGGCAGCTTCGCCTGCGTGTGAGTAAACTTTGAACCTTGTTTCAACCCATTGGGGACGAATTTCAAATTATCTTTTCTTTGTCTTTAAATACGTTATAAAACGAATATCTGAGCAAAATTTCTGCGTTCTAGTTCCAAGTGTTTGCGCTAAGAGTTGATTAGTCATTGAGTCAGGACTTTGCATTTTACGTGTATTCACAGGCTAGCTTCTGCCAGCGGTCAAAGTCGGTTTCTTTATACAAACTTTGGACCCCCGTTTCATCTGCATATGGGGTGAATTTCGGAAAATCTGTTCTTAGCGTATGTCTACACTCTATAAGGAACCTACCTGCCAAATTTTAAGTTTGTAGGTGTTATAGTTTCTGAGATTTCGTGATTAATCAGTGAGTGGTATCTCGCTTTTATATATATATATATATAGATTAAAAGGTAGACAATTAAGAATAACCTAAAACGGATTGAAAAAAATTACGACCAGACCAAAAAATACTAATAAGAACTCCAATGTAACCCTAAAAAATATCAATTTTTATTTTATCTTAAAGATAAATAAAACACATGAAATTAATAAATTACTTTGTACCATCAGCGTGTGTAGATAAATGAAAATAAGATATTATTTTTTAATATAGTTATTTATAAAAATAAACTACAACTAATTATAATTATCCAAACAACATTTTCAGGTTTTACTGTTCACAAAAATCTTTTTCGAAAACAAAGGAATAGTTGTATATCAAACTAATTAAATCCACAATAAATGACAGTCACAATTAAAATTAATATAAAAAAAAGAAAAGACTTACCAATCACCAGCACGACCACAGCAACTATAACAATAATCTTGATGGTGCGTTTCTCCAACCCCATGGTTCTGGTTGGTTCAGTCGTGGGTGACGTAGCGGTACCTATGGTGACGAGGGCACAGACACGACCCGCCGCAGAGAACTCACTATTCGGAGTAACTCACGGCTGAAGCGGAGGAACGGAGGATGGCATGGACGACGTACATTGCTGGTTTGGTTTGTAGATTTTTTTGTAGTGTTTTCTTTGGTTTCTTTGTTTATTTTTATTGAGATAGAATATACTTTTAATACCTACACTATAATTGCTATAAGATTGTGCGGGTGACAGTTGTCGGATCCATACAATGTAGCCACCAATCCTTTTCTCTCATCTTAAAGATTTATATTTTCGTCCTGCTGCTATTCTACTCATGCTATGTAAAAAAGACCTTAGCTGATCCGACTGACTTTGTGCTGCCTTAACTATGAACCGTCAAACGCGCGAAGATTAAATAATCGTCGTAGTTTTCCGACATTTTCTGAAAGAAATTTCAGAGAGAAGAAGAGAGACTGTCTTAGTTTTTCTTTCACAAAAACCTCCTGACGCGTCCACGGACACTGCCGCTTCGTCGACCGAGTTTCATAGCTTTGTATGTAAGCTTCACGCAGGCGTACACCAAGCGTATAATGACGAATAATACGCGTCTATAAAGCGACGCGTCCGTAGACAGTAGACCTTAGTCGTAATAAATGTAGGCTACGAAGTGCTACGTCACCGCTACGCCGTAGGTGCGCGGCTACGGCGTGCTTGTTCCTGCAACTATTGTTTATTTCATGATCACATTTCGGCAAAAAACGAACTTCCATGCAAACTTTCATCCCATATTTAACCTATTTAGTGAATGATTTTTCAAAACTCCATAGTTTATTTTCATCTTTCTTTATACAAGGTGCAGTTTTGAAAGAGCACAAAATTTCAGGAGGTTGTCATAAAACTTGTAAGTAAGCGTATAAAGATACGATATCTGATCAATATCAATAATACTTGTTATTTTAGTTGTTTTTAGGGTTTCGTACCTCAAAAGGAAAACGGAACCCTTATAGGATCACTTTGTTGTCTGCCCGTCTGTCTGTCTGTTGGTCAAGACCCTTTATCTCGAGATCGCGTGGTGGTATCGAGTTGAAATTAAAACCATATAAGCATGTCTGCGGTCCCTTGAAGCTGTGAAAAAATCAAACTTGTAAGTTAACGAAAAAAAAGATACGGCCGTTTATGTTGCAAAAAACGTATATTTTGACACTCTCAAGGGAATCAAAATTCATAGGGTACTCCCGTTATCCTAGAATCTTGAAATTTGGCACGAAGTAAGATCTCAAAGCATAGGTATAGGGAAAAATCTGAAAACTGTAAATTTGTAGTTAAGTCACAAAAAAAAGTTTTTTTGCGATTCGTAAAAATCGTTGAGACTCGATTCGGAAATTGAACTGTTTTCATAAGTAAGTTTGTACGGAACCCTCAGTGCGCGAGTCCGACTCACACTTGCCCGTTTTTTTTTTTAAATTTTGAGTGTTGCTCAGAATAAAATGTGTTACTGACGAGTCTCTAAAAAAAGTAATGAAAGAGGCGAGAAAATTAAAACTATAGAATCTTAGAGTAGTGATTTTTGTTTGTTTCAAATCTCAAAACATGTCGAGTGATAGTTAAGACTAACTTGTAAATAATACTTATATATCTCTCTATAGTAAATTGTCTTTTAATTATTTCACAAATGGTGAAAAAAGTAGAGTATCCAACACAGGGATAAAGTTGTCTTCGTCTTGGGCTGGTTGAATTCCTCACTTCACTCAGGTTTCTATATTAATTCCGTCGCAATGCTATAATAATTATTTGATTCCCTCACTAGTGTTCGGGTTTAAAACTCAGCAACCTTAGTTTCATTCGGAATCCAACAAGCCGCCCGCGACTTAAAGACACTGCTTTATCCCCTAGTAACATAATCTACTATTAAAAAGCATTGTTGATAGAAAACTTATTTTTGCAAAACTTAATATTCCCAGCCAGCAATGTACATCACGCAGAGGGGTGGCTTGCCCGGCGACGCTGCGCCGCCATCAGGCGACTTCCTGGCGCCGTCGGGGCAGCTAGCACCGATTTATGTAGCCCTGGTACATTGGCACTACTGCTCGCTAAGACGAAGGGAGACGAAGGGCGGATGATGGGTGAAACGTCAATAGTTTTACACTTTAGTACTTACGTAAATTAGGACAACGTAAAACTATTATCTCGTTGCGTGGTGTTCATTAAGATCACCATAATTAAAAATAAAGAATCCATATGAAAACTAAATTAATAATTAGTATGTCATCATCATCATCATCATCATTTCAGCCGAAAGACGTTCATTGTTGGAAATAAGCCTCGCCAAGTGTCATTACCAAGGGTCTGAATTACGTAGAGTTATTCATGTACTTACATCGAAATGTTGATATATGGATATTCCCCGGATTTCTAATGAAAAATCCCGTGTGGCCAATATTACAAACAAATAATAATAAAAACTTCAGAGGTAGATCATCATCATCATCATCATCATCATCATTTCAGCCGAAAGACGTCCACTGTTGGACATAGGCCTCCCCCAAATGTCGCCACAATGACCGGTCCTGTGCGTCTCGCATCCATCGGATTCCCGCGACCCTCACCAGGTCATCGGTCCACCAGAGATAGATAAGACAAATAAAACAAAGATACTCGTAAAACTAACTCCCAAAGGTTGACTGGTACAGAATGCCTTGTTGCATTAAGTCTGCCTATGTACCACTACTGTACATGAAGTTTAAATAAATAAATAAATTGACATACAATTTTTATTAGTATTTTTCATTGAAAAAGATTTCTCTACATCAACTGAGGTAAGATTTATACACTTCCTCCTTCTCGTCATTAACGCAGGAAGAAATTTTTTCTGCTATATTTCTGAAAGCAGTGGTGGCCGAGTAGAGAGCAGTGGTGGCCGAGTGGTAACGGCCCCGACTTATGAGTTGTAGGTCGCCGGTTCAAACCCAGCCTGGCGCATTACTTTGTGTAATTTATTTCATCACCACTGCTCTCAAAACGGTGAAGGAAAACATCGTGAGGAAACCGGCATGTCCTAGAACCAAAAATTCGAAGACATTTGACATTCACCGACTCGCACTGGGCCCCCGTGGTGGATTACGGCCCAATCCCTCTTCTAAAGAGAGGAGGCCTGAGTCCCAGCAGTGGGAACATTAAAAGGCTGATTATGCTATATGTATGCTATGCTATGCTATATATTTCTGATAGTGTCATAAAAAAATCTGCTCTTTAAAATGAATCTAAGATTTGAGGCATATCGACTTTGATTCGATTTGAGGCATCATCTTTCGCTGTATGAAATCGGTGTAAGTACCTAAGTACATGTTTAACTCTACCTAATTCCAACCTCTGGTCATTACAGTATGTTGATACTTGTAAAAAACACTTGTGCAATGGTTACCAAAAACACCTTACCTTTTCAAAATCATGTAAAGGCTGGTTTCAGGTTATTTTGACTAAGGAATAAAATTTGCATCGACATAGAAGATAGATGTAGATTATTTAGGTATATCAAACTAAGATACCTGACTATACTATTTTTTTTCCATGAAATATCAATTTAATTGCCATTTATTTACATTTAAAAATACTAACTATAATTGAAATAAAATAAAATAAATAATAATAAAAACCCTAATCTAATTACAACTAAAACTAAAATATGGCGTCAAAAACTCTTCCACATCGCTGTCGACTGGTAATGTGCCCAAAAGACTGGCGGCATTGCCACGCTGTATGGCAATGCTTATCCTCTGTCCGAGGTAAAAGCCAGCCCTTCGGTCACGTTCACTATACTATTGAAAAATCGGCCGTAACTGTTTATAATTATAACTGGAATTCAAAAAAAATTTCGGTATCATAGCCAGAAGCAGGCGCAAACGCAAATATGAGTTGCAGGATGCTGAGCTCATCACACAGCAGGACAGGCCTGTTAGTCTAGTGGTTAGTGGCCCTGACTGCTATGCCGGAGGTCGTGACTTCGATTCCCACTCAGGACAAATGTTTGTGTGATGAGCACGATCATTTGTTGTGTCTGGGTGTAATTTATCTATACATATAATAAATCTGTAGAAGTTTTTAGTTGTGCGCGTATCACGTAAAATGTACGGAATCGATGTAGATAACTTTTAGACATTAAAATTGTGTATAACTTGATATATTATTTAGGCTTTATTTCATCGCAATCGGTTGACTATATCGAAAGATATACTACATTCATTGACTGTTAGGCGGTAAGAAGTTCGCCGGGTCAACTAGTCTAAGTACAATAAGTAGATATGTATTTAGAAATATAAGTATGTTTATCAGTTGTCTAAGTAATCATAGCACAAGCTCTGCTTAGCTTGGGACTAGTTGGCGTCGTGTGAAACTTGTGGAACATTATTGTAATATATTATTATTTAATGTAATCCACACCGTGTCCTGATGAAACAGCACATAGGTTACTTTTTAACCCGGGTGTATGGTCCCTTGTGCATTGACATCTGTACGCTCAGGAGCTTCGCAGGAACATCGCAAGCCCAGAAACAAAGCTTTCATGCGGGAACCGAACTCATGACCAAGTCATTCACCCACTGCGCCTATAATAAAGAGTCCACAAAAACCTTTCAACTGAAAAATACCAACTAACTTAGAAAAACGAGAAACTGCAGGAAAAGTCTTAATCAAGAAAACTGAAAGTTATTTATATCGTAGGTAGTCTATCTCGAAAGAGACAGCTTTTGCTGTTATAGTACAAGTGTGAGAGGGATGGAGAATGCTATATGATATCTAGAGGTTGTTGACATTAGATCATGGCGAGATTTTATGTGTAGTACATACTTATGGCGTAGTATTATCAGACACACTGGCGCCAGTACTATTATACTGTCTGTTCCGTGTTAGCCTTTTTTTACGTGCTGAATAATAATATTAATTATTAATTAATTATTATTATTTAGCATTTATTGAGTGTGCAAGTCACCCCCTGCCTTTTATCGATGGATATAATAACATTGTTCAGGCAGAGGCCATAGTCTTAACATAGTTCCAGGTTACCAGTCCACTTAAGACTCCAAAAACCATAGCCCTATTATCTTTATTTTCCATATGTCGTGATAGTTTTTCACCAGCCGGGGGTTGTCCTTGGGTGCACTAGCATAGCGCGTACAGGGATAAACGTCGGTTGGTATCACGATCCCTTAGAATTATCTAAAGGGCCTCTGCGAGTTGCCTTCGGCCCATTGTACGCCACAGGTCCAGGACCTCAGGGTCCTGAGATGTATAAATACATAAAAATAATAATAATCATCAAATAACTTCTCACGCTCTGGGTGGAGCGGGCTCCTGATCCCGCTCCCGCGGTCAGACTTTTACTGACTAAGACCCACCGTGTTCCTTCATCATCATCATCATCATTTTAGCCGAAACATAAGCCTCCCCCATGAGTCGCCACAATGAACGGTCCTGTGCGTCTCGCATCCATCGGATTCCCGCAACCTTTACCGGGTCATCGGTCCATCTTGTAGGAGGCCTTGTTTTCAGCAGTGTTCCTTCAGTCACCCTTTATTGCGAGGGTTGCAGTGATTCCTTGCAACATCTTGTCTGGGGACTGTCTCACGTCCCCAGACAAGATCTCGTTGTGAAGTGAATACCTAAAGCTTGCATCATAGTAAATCAGTTAATGGATCTAGAATAGTTTGTTTATTGCTCGTTACCCAGTCATTACTCACAAAATAGTCTCTGGAACGGACTTCGATGGTGATCGGCATCCTATACCGAAATCCAAATAACCATCCATCGGTTTCCATGAAAACTTCAACTATATCTGTAGACCCTGGTTTCTTATCTCCTTTATTAACTGTACATTTTTAAATCGAAAATCCGTCCAGTAAATCTTTAGAAAAAACCACAGAAACAGTAAGCAATTTTTGACACTATATTAAGCAATTTTAATAATATACTTATATATTTAACCTAAGTTAGTAACCAAGAGGTAATCTGGCATCTGTGTTGTGAATTGTGTTTACCCGTAACTGGCATATATAAATATTAGAACACTACCTATGATTTTGTATATGTATGTGTAAATGTGTTGTGGGTGAACCTAAATATAGAATTTTTTGGCAGTTTTTCCTTATTCTATACAAATCTTTTGGCACACTACACCGTTCCGACGTCTTTGTTTCTATGTCGTGGCCAGATCGTTTAAACGTTAACTTTTGATGATATGTCAATCCTCGTTTGGCCATATCAATTATGTAGGATTTCAATGATAATAAAAGTTCTAAAGAAATTAGGCCAAACAAAGATTGAAATATCATCCAACTTTAACGTTTAAAACGATCTGGCCAATTTTACTTGGCCATATCATGAAATGATCAATATCTAAAATCTGGCCACAGCATCGATATCGCTACCGGCCCACGTTAAAAACCAGTGCTGTGGTATAGTCACATTATGCATGAGACCACTACTTTATGCTGAGCGTTCGGTTGTTTTGCGCAGATCTGCCCCCCTAGCCAAGTTACAATCGTATCGTTCGCGTCGTACGCCTCGAGTAGGCCACGGGTCCTATTCCTTTGTTCTGACCACGTGACTGACCGTTGAGATGACGTCAGATCAAAGGAATCGGAGGCGTGGCCTACTCGAGGCGTTTGATGCAAAAGAAACGATCGTAACTTGGCTAGGGGGGCAGATCTGATGCATATTTTCCCCATACATATATTATAGTTGTAAGCTGATTTTAAGATTGCGTCATTTTGCGCATATAATTTTTTATTCTTTTTCTTTCTTTCTTTTTATTTCTTTAAACCATCTTCCATTCAAAGTTACGCTAAACACATAAACTTCGCAAGGAACGCATTTTCACGATATTTATACTCACTGTCAAACAAACAAACACATAGATACTTTAGTATATTGTAGGGGTTGACGACACGCAGAGCGGATTACAGGGGCTCAATAGAGTTAGTGAATGTACACATTTGTATGTAGATTTATTGACACAGTGCGTTTTGTATTAAGAGGGGGTTTTGTGAGTTAAATTAAATAAGATTTTAAGTAATGGTACGGTAATAATTAAAGGTATCGTCTAGATAGGAGCCAGTCCGTTTCTGCTCCGTTTTGTTTTTTTGACGAAACTTTTTTTTTTGTTGATTTGGGTAATCATTCTATGACTTTTCCTGCTCCAGGCGTCTCAGACTTTACTGACTAAAACCCACTTATGTCCTTTAGTTGCTCTTTGCATTCTAGGGCTACGGTCATTCTTTGCAACGTTCCCACAGCCCTAGCAGGTGCTGGCTCTACTGGGCCTTTTCAGTTTTGCTGAAATCTCTTTAATCCTCTACACGCGCAGTGGACTCGGGCTTGTCCCTTACCGGACGGGACGGACGGACGAGAACACCCAAATACTCCGAAATATTTTATTCCGAATTTCGATGTTTCAAAAGTCCGAATTTCATAATTCCTAAAAATTATAATGTCTATTATTAAAAATCACGAAATTTATTTTTCCGAAAGTCGTAACGTAAATGCGATTTGTTAGTTTTCCGATTTTCATACGTTCGAAGAATCAAATGCTCGAAGGGTTCTCGGTCCGAAAAACGATATTCCGATTTTCAATACTTCGAATAAACTAAAAGTCAACATATGCTACAAAATTTAGTGACAGAAACAAATCGCTGCAAAACCGACTTCACGCAGTCTTGTCTGCCCTACCCCTAGAGTGTAATTTAAAGCCGCGTAGGCGCGGAGGGGTGGGGCGGCCCGCGAGCTGAGGAGCAGGTGGTTTGAAGGCCCGCTGCATGCCTGCTTGCATGCTGCAAATCCCCTGTATTTTTGATGAATCAGTTAGGTTAGATTAGGTTAGAACTGTGACTAACAAAGCGCGAAGGCGAGCAAGCAAAGCGAGGGTGCCGCGGCAGCGGCGGCCGAGTGCCAGATCCCCTCTATTGTTGGTGAATCATTTAGTTTATGTTAGGTAAGAATTGTGACCAGGGAAACCTAATTAAATACCTAACTAATTACTTTATAGGATATATATACACAAGGATAATAACTGTAAACAATCTATGCAATTATGAGTAGGAAAACGCATCTGTCATTAGTTTTTTAATTTATTTATTATTAAATACTTTATGCACAAACGTACAGCGGCGGACTTAATGCCTTAGGCTACCGGGTTACTTCTAACCCCTCATACTATACATAATTTATTATACTTCTCTCTGACGAGCAATTATGTGTTTATTTGTCTTGCTAAACAGTTTTACAAGACGTTTTTATTTCGGAATTGTATTAATCGGTATTTTAATAATCGGAATTCGTATTTTTGATGTTTCGAATTATCATTAAGTCGGACTTTTTGTTATTCGATCTACTGAAATTCGGTATTTTGAGAATAGTAATTATGAACGTTAGGAATATTGACATTTAGGAATTCTAAAATTAGGAGTAATGATAAGTCGGAGTTGTTATATTCGGAATTTTGAACCATTCGGAATTATGAAAATCGGTATTTTGAAATTCGTATTTGTGACTGTCGGAATAAAGTTTTTCGTATTTATGTAGTGTACCCCGGACGGACGGACGACGAGCTACCTATTGCTCAAGATTTCAATCAATGAGCCTTTAATACTGAACATTTTTTTTGGCTAAATTATTGTGATTTATTTATTTATGGTGGACAACCTATACGCACGAAACGTTTTGGGAACACATTCATTGTGCGTACAGCTAAGGAGTGGAATTCCTTGCCGGAATCTGTGTTTCCTGATGGCTACAACCCGGGAATCTTTAAGTCGAGAGTGAATAGGTTACTTCTAGGTAAGCGCGCTCCATCGTCGACCGCATCGTCGCTTTCCATCAGGTGAGATAGTGGTCAAGAGCGAACCTACCAAGAATAAAAAATCTATTTTTAAATAGAACGGCCAAAACCAATTATTATTATATGTATTTTCAACATTTATCTCAGGACCCTGAGGTCCAGGACCTTTGGTAGGCGTACGAAGAGCCGAAGCCAACTCGCAATTATTATTATATAACTTTATTGCACACCTTAACCACCAATTATACCAATTATATTATTTAAATAACTTAAGGGGCTCCTGTTAGCCGATGACCTTGAGGATTTGTCTACCCCTCTTCCCAAATACACTTGAACGATAGCATAGCATAATAATAGCATAAACAGCCTTATAATGTTCCCACTGCTGGGACTCAGGCCTCCTCTCTAGGAGAGGGAATGGGCTGTAATCCACCACGCAGGCCCAGTGCGGGTTGGTGGATGTCACATGTCTTCGAATTTTTGGTTCTAGGACATGCCGGTTTAATCACGATGTTTTCCTTCACCGTTTTGTGAGTAGTGGTGATGAAAATAAATTACACAATGTTATGATGCACCTGGCTGGGTTTAAACCCGCGGCATACAACTCATAAGTCGGGGCCATTACTACTCGGCCACCACTGTTCACTTGAACGATAAATCATTATTGGCGAGAAGAATGACGTACGTCCACCCGCCAAGGGGCTAGGCGACCTATGATTTGACATTTTGACGACGGCGCGCCGCGTGGCGGTCGTGATTTACAAAATTTGTTACCGAGAACTGAAAAAATGCTTATCTCATAAAAATGTACTATTAGTAAAAAAAAGTATTTGTACAATCATTATATTCTTTAGTATTTCATGTTGGTAATTGATTAGGTAAAAAAGTTGAAACACAAATAGTAAACGCAAATAGACATTTTTTTATTGTTTGTAGAACAATAAATGAAAAAAATATTGATACTTACAAAATCAAAGTATTGCATATTTTTTTTTAGAATTTTATGATGCTCTTTTAAGGTACTTTATACAAGACTAGCTTCGGCCAGCGGTTTCGCCCGCGTGAAAGAAGGTTTTCATCATACATACTTTGGACCCCCGTTCCATTCCCATAGGGTGTGAATTTTGAAAAACCCTCTCTTAGTGCTCGCCTACGTCATAAAAGGAATCTTTGTGCAAAATTTCACGCTCCTAGTCTTAGTAGTTTAGGCTGTGCGTTGATATGTCAGTCAGTCAGTTTCCCCTTTTATAGATTCATTTACTTAACTTAATCTTGCATCCTTCTCACAAAAATTTAAACATTCTGACAGTATCATCTTCCATTCGCCTGCAAACATATCAAGACCTGTGTTTGAATTCAGGAGAGCGTTAATAGCAGCTAATGTCCGAGGAATAGGCGACTTGGAGTGTGTAATAGTTCGGCAAGTTGGAACAGCCAGTAAACGGTGTTTTCTGCCATGACAGTTTGTACTGGGACGAACAGATTGCAAATTTCATTGTGCAGAATTGAATTTAAATACTACAGTCATCTGATCGTGCAACCGTTTTACTTCTAGGGAGTTGAAATTTAAGCAACCCAACAGGGATTTAAGGGGATACAAACGGGGATAAAACCCGTACAAGTGCTTGTAAAGGTATCTGAGCAATGCTTTTGTACTTTCTCTAAAGCTAACGCATACTGCTTCTCAAAAGGATTCCATACGTACGCACTAGAGTCAAGTTTGCTACGGACCAATGGCTCAAAAACAAGCTCGATAACATAGGGGATGTGGAACGTGATGTGTGATGTTTATTGAATGTCTATCAGGCAGGGGCGCCGGCTTTTAGAAAAATTCATGGGTGCTCATGCTCATTTGATGACTCGAAAAAGTGGCGAAGTGTGAGAAGAGAAATTCACACTGATCAACCGACAAATAAATGTCCTACTTACATACTTAATTACTTATTATGTTTGATAAAAATATAAAATGAAACCATTATTTATTATCAAGAAATATTATAATTTATACGTAAACTAAGAGGCGATGACTGATCTGTTTCTTGATGTCTATTCTCAGGGATGCTCGACACCCACTGTTCATTTCTCATGGGTGCTCGAGCACCCGATCACCCACGGAGTCGGCGCCTTTGCTCTCAGATCAGTCTGTATAAGGCTTTCTCTAACTTATTTCATTGCTTTCATGCTTAGTAGGGGAGTTAGTCAAAACATGTTTTCTTTTTCTCAATAATGATAATGATTTTAATTTATTTATTGTGATTTTAATTTCAATTTTAGAATTTATTTATTTATTGTAATTGTAATTCAATTTTAATTAAGATTTGATTTATTTATTAAGATTTAACTGTTTTGATTTTAATTTAATGTAATGTTCCTAAAAGAGTTATGAGTTTACATGTGGATGGATGGAGAGGGAGAGGGAGACTAAAGAAAAGATGGATGGATTGTGTGAAGAGTGATATGAAAGAAAAGGAACTAAGTGATAGCATGACGAGTGACAGGGCAGAATGGAAGAAAAAAACGTGTTGCGCCGACCCCAAATAACACGGGACAAGGGCAGGAAGATGATGTTATCCTATTTTTTTATGTGAGATTTTATGTACTGGCTATGGACTGACTGAAAATAAATAATTATTATTTTTATTTGTTTATAAATATGTCGACTATTTCCAGTGAGCGTTAAAACCATAACGAAATTTTAACCTTTTGAGTGCGTAATTAGAGACACAATAGTAAGACAATGGCGCGTGAACGCCGGCATTAATGCGGGGATCAACAGCTTAATTAAAATAGCACCAATATCATCATCGTCGTACCTTAAATCTCAATTTGTTTGGAATGACACAGCATGACTGAATTTCGATGATCCAATATCCCATAATTACGCTAAATTCGCAACATGGTGGGTTCAGCGACATTTTCGCACTCACCCTCTGGCGCCGGGCGGTCGGCCAGGCCTCCCCCTCGTGCCCTACTTACGTTGTTTAGCCACAGAGCGTTGTACTCGTAGAGCAGAAGTAGGTATCTATCTTGAGAACTGACGTCATACAAGCTGGCCTTGTGTTCCAGGATTTAGATTCTTAGGGTATAAGTATTAGTTACGATTAATAATCAAGAAGAAGTAGGTCGCGGGTTCAAACCCAGCCAGGCGCATTACTTTGTGTAATTTATTTCATCACCACTGCTCTCAAAACGGTGAAGGAAAACATCGTGAGGAAACCGGCATGTCTTAGAACCTAAAATTCGAAGACATGTGACATTCACCAACCCGCACTGGGCCCGCGTGTTGGATTACGGCCCATTCCCTCTCCTAGAGAGGAGGCCTGAGTCCCAACAGTGGGAACATTATAAGGCCGACTATGCTATGCTAATAATCAAGATTTGGATACAAAAAGCTCCGGACCGGTCGTCCAGCCGGGTAGTACACGACGTCCTTCGGGTAAAAATAATCAACAAAGGAGAAACATCGGAAAATCGTTTCAATATCATATGACCTAGCACTTTGCCAGCTACTTCATTATCGAGCATGTTTTCATAAAAACTGTAACACTTCTTAAAGCGTATTTTGAGGGTACTTTTGAAAAACTAATAATGAATTCGTGTAGATTAGAATTTGTTTTGGTCACGGTTTTACATAATGACATGGACGAAATAAATCTATCCAGTAAGTCTGGTCATCTGTGTCGTGTCCTATCGCGAATCCGTCTCATGTCTCTGTGCTAGTACGTACGGTGTAAAAAATCCTCGATAACTTTTGATATAAAGCCCCCCCCCCCCTTGGGACTAGCTACACCACTGGTGACGAAGTAATAAAAATAATAAATCTACACTCTCACCATCTTTCGCCTTTATAATATTAATAGGATAGTGTAGTGTAGTGACCCACGGATGCCCCCCAAGTTGAAGGGTAAAATCTACAAGTCCGTGATAAGACCTGTCATACTGTATGGATCAGAATGTTGGGCTGTGAAAAAGACGGATGAAAAAAGATTGCATGTAGCGGAGATGAGAATGTTGAGATGGATGTGTGGTGTGACGAGAATGGATAAAGTGAGAAATGAGTACATTAGAGGAAGTTTGAAAGTGGCGCCAGTGACTGAAAAGTTGAAAGGGAATCGTTTGTCTTGGTATGGTCATGTAAAGAGGAGAGATGAAACGCATGTTACTAAAAGAGTTATGAGTATACATGTGGATGGGTGGAGAGGGAGAGGGAGGCCAAAGAAAAGATGGATGGATTGTGTGAACAGTGATATGAAAGAAAAGGAAGTTATTGATAGCATGACGGTTGACAGGATAGAATGGAAGAAAAAAACATGTTGTGCCGACCCCAAATAAGATGGGACAAGGGCAGGAAGATATAGTGTGATTTGGCAACGGGTACCAGAGTCTACGTCCACAGCTGGACACAGGCTTCTCCCAAGCGTCGCCACAACGATCCGTCTTTTGCGTCTCGCATCCATTGGATTCCCGCTATCCTCACCGAGTCATCGGTCCACGTTGTGGGAGGCCTCCTGCGTCTTCCGGTGCGCGGTCGTCACTCCAGAAACTTTCGGCTCCAGTGACCATCTGTTCTGCGTGCAATGTGCCCGGCCCACTGCCACTTAAGGTTAGTAATTCTTCAAGCTATGTTGGTAACATTGGTTCTCGAACGGATATCATACAGTTACCAGGAAAGTAACCTATAATGGTGTAAAAAATAAAACAACACAACACAGTCCGTTGATTGCGAAACGATACAATAAATTAATCAATGTGATACAATTATTTCAATCAAACAATTGATTTCGATTTTTTATTATTATTCCATAGTTTATTAAAGCCTTAGGCCAGCTTATACTGGTTGTCTTTCACTTTGTTTAACGTTGTAACGGTTTGTGAATACATGCCCTGCCAATAGGCAATAGCCTGCACTAGCAAAAGTAGACACTCCCACCTTTCATTCCGTCCCATGCAACATTTAGCGGCATTAAGTCCGCCTCTGTACTTTTGTGTGCATAAAGAATTAATAAATAAATAAATAAATAAATAAATAAATTTATCGATCACCTAGCAGATTTTTATTGTTGCAGTCAATTATCAGCAGTAGGTACCTAGTTTATATAGGGTGACTGGCAGTTAGTGTACGATACTTAAACACGTGATTGTGCTCATGATAACTAACAATTTTTATTATGGGAGCAAAGCCGAAATCGCGAAAAAAATATCAGCTGTTCAGTTCATTAGGCAAATATAAATGTACTGAAAAGCTGATTTTTTTTTCGCGATTTCAGGTTTGTTCCCATAGTAAAAGTTGTTGGTTATCATGAGCACAATCACGTGTTTAAGTATCGTACACTAATTACCAGTCACCCTATATACATACGTAACTCACCATCATCATCATCATTACAGCCGAAAGACGTCCACTGTTGGACATAGGCCTCCCCCAAGTACAACGAACGGTCTTATGCGTAACGCATCAATCGGTTACTTGTATTATGAACTACCCTAAAACTAGTCCAGATACTCGACGAGTAGTTACGTCATTATGATCTCATGACTGAAATACGTCATAATCGTGTGACGACGGATCATGCTGCCATCGCTGGCGGGCGGATGAATGATCTGAGAAGACAACATGTCCGTCATCATGCTGTAATGAGGCAGCTATTTTAGTAATGGGTAAAAATATATCGTTAGAGAATAATGAGGTTTTTAGGTTTATTCTGAACGGTTAGGGCTGCGGAATTGTTTGTTAAGGTTGCCTCACACGGGCACTCGGGGTATCTCTTGTGGCTGAAGCGTGAAGATGTCCGTTCCTTCACGGTTGCAGCCATCTCCTTCACTAGTATTACTCCGAACCTGAACCAGGGCCCAGCGCGAGTGTTCTCCGCCGCCAATCGCTTCCACGAAGACACGGCGGTGCTCCGCCCAAGCGTGGCACACCTCCACCATATGATATCTTTGTACCTATGCTGAAAATATCACAGCTGTCAATTTAGCAACAGTAATCCTATGATCTGCTCTACATAATCTATGCCGTAAGCCGCCCTAAAAGGGAAAACTAAGTTCATACCACAAGCTTGCAAATCGAACAGAACATAATAGAACTGGTTGCCTGCGATTGACGATTGTATGCAGATGTTATGTCGCAAGACATGATCGGAATTGCCTAATATGGGCTAATGGGGGCACAACCACAAAACGCCGCCACGGGCATATTTCCTGTAGGTTTCATACATTTTATATGGATTCACCGCACACGGTTGACGCCGGTAGCAGCCATACGCTACAAATCTCCACTGCTCGCTTCTTGTGGCCCGAACCGGCCACTAAACACCGATACAAAACGCCGTCGCACGCCATTCGCGCATTTAAACCTTTTTCGACAGAGTTCATTATGGTACTGCGCGCATGGGTTATAAAAAGTAGCAGCCACCGGTCACAAGTGGTGGTCGCGCGCTTCGACTCCCTTTGTGGCCGATTCTGTGGTGGTGTTTGTGGCTGTGGCACATGACGCAAGTGCGGCGACACTAAGACTTACCGCGACCCTAGAACGTAAAGGAAAACTGGAGGAACACAGTAGTTTCATGTACTTAGTTGTTGTTTTTCTACAGGTTACCTTTGTTATGGAAAACGTTAAGACGAAAAGAAACGAATAATAGAATTTGCTTCATCCTATGGTCATCTATATCTAATTCTATATCTATTTATTAAAAAAGAAACTGACTGACTGACATATCAAAGCACAACTGAAACTACAGGGCCTAGGAGTGTGAAATTTTGCATAAGGTTTCCTTTTATGACGTAGGCGAGCACTAAGAGAAGATTTTTTGAAAATTTACCCCCTAAGGGGAGAAACACGGGTCCAAAGTTTGGCTACACTGGCAGACGCTAGTAGCTTCTAAAATGTAGAATTCCCTGCTAGAGTCTGTGTTTCCTGATAGCTACAAGCTCCCGTGGCCCTAGAACGCAAATAGCAATTGAAAAAATACAGGTGGGTTTTAGCTAGTAAAAGTTTGACACTCCCTCTCGCTCCACCCTAGAGTGGGAGAAGTTATTTGATGATTTCCCACCTAAAAAAAGGGTTCTGAACGTCCGAATGACAGAAGCTCGTGGTTAAATAGTTACAGCAGCATGGGTCGACCTCCAAAGTAAAGCAAGTCGTGCTAATGTCGATTCGTAGATGGGTAACCATCCATTTTAAACCGAGTCTCCTCCGTACCTCTGAAAGCATTAAGTCTTTGGTCTTGGCTGTCATTTGTACATCTTTGACAGTCGTTACCAGTTGTCAGAAGTTGGAAAATCTGACACCTGTCTTGCCAATAGGTATCACACAGTTACTGGGTTTTGGCTGAGGGTTTTGGAGACTAAATAGGCAGTCGCTCCTTGTAACTAATATAATACAATACTAGTATCCACTTAGCTGCATGCTGACCTCAATATAGTTTTGGGATGTGGCTAGGCAGTTTGTACGTAAGAATAAAGTAAGTTTCCTTGGGACAATTTTCTACATTCATGGCAGCTGCTAGAAATTTAATAAATATCTTCATTATCATCATTTCAGCTGATAGATGTCCACCGCTAGACGAAGGCCTCCCCAAGCGCCGCCACAATGACGACCTAATGAAATATACTAACCCAATTAAGGCTGAACTAGTCGCGGGCTCGAACTCGCTGATGGGTGAGGCCAAAAATTGCGATGTCTCATCTGACATAGTGTCCGACAGCGATAATATCAAGTATGAGCAGTTAGACGCTAAATTATATGCACATCGTATGGTTCGCATGCACACAAACACCGTTCCGAACTGAAATGAAATTAGACGGTGCGTAAAATCTGAGAGTAGTGCTTTGGAAAATCGAGTTTTATGAAAAAACCACTGCATAAATCTAATACAAATTTGTTTAGAACTCTTCGATAATAAAAGTTTGTCGGTACCGACTTCGTTTTTGAGATTTTATACGATTTTTGTTACTTTTTTACACTTAAAGTTGCGTTAAAATCATCAAAAAACAGAAACTTTGTTGGCTCATAACTTTGTAACGAAAATTATTTTTGTTTTTCTGTTTCCGTACAGACAAAATTAAGAATAAGATAAAAGCATATCATGTTTTACTTTGGATGTACAATGTCAAACTGTGGAGTAATACCCCCATTTGTATGGAAAAAGTGTCCACTAGTGTCACCTTAACGACGGTGAATGAGAGCAAACTCAGAGGAAAACAAATAAACAGATCGATAACCAATGCTACGGAGTATTTTAATGGGGTTATATAACAGTTCTGAAAATGTTATCTTTCGGTGTTATGTTATCGGGAATCTTTAAGTCAAGAGTGAATAGGTTACTTCTAGATTAGCGCACTCCATCGTCGACCGTATCGTCGCTTTCCATCAGGTGAGATAGCGGTCAAGCGCGAACCTATCAAGAATTAAAAAAAAATGTTACGTTAATTGTCAGTCTAAAATAACTGGGTTTTTTCATGCGCTTAAAAAATCAAATGTGAATGTGATCTCTCTCTCAAAGGTTTTTTTTTTATTATTATTGATAGGCTCGTGTTTGGTTTGATAAATGATATTTATTTTGCAAATAGGTTTAAAAAAACACTTCACGTCAATTTTTTTTCGTCATTTTAAACTAGATGAGGCCGGTGTTTTCTAGCTGACTATCCTGAGAAGAAACATCGAAACAAACTCAGGGGTCAAAGTCTCTTTTAAAGTCCTTAAAGTAAATATGTAATGGTCAAATCACATGAGAACTATGCAGATTTGTCTGAGATATTCTTTTGAAGAAAGAACCATACATATTTGAGTGGACCTGTCCAGTCAGTGCAAGCATTTGTCAGTATTCGCAAAGCTCAACTCAGGACTACTAAGGAGCTCAACGACTTTGCTGCTTGGAGAAAACTCATTGTTGAGTTAAGCTCGCCTTTGTACACAATAAAATCAAATCACTGTGTTTTAATATTAAGTTTTGTGTACAATATAGAATTAAAGAATCGAAATTGATTAATTCAAGTTTTGCTGAGAGCCAGCACTTTTTGAAAGTGAGTTTTACATAAAGGGGGACTGTCCCCCAAAATCCCCGCCCGTTACCACTTCAAATCTCAAATCTTTATTGCTATTTTATTAAAAAACGGCCGATTCCACGAAAGTGCGAGTCGGACTCACGCACGATGGGTTCCGTACAGTCCAAAGCAAAAAACGGCAAAAAAATTACGTGTGTGTTTTTTATAGCATTCATTAGACATATCTAATAGCCAACTATGGGTCGTGAAATCGTGCATGACTGACCATTTCCTGTTTGCTGTATCTGTATGGCTTTGATTATATACTTGTCGGACTTTAAAAAAAACTTTGACCCCTGAGTTTATTTCGGTGTTTCATCTCAGGGTAGTCAGCTAGGATACACTGGCCTCATCTAGTATACACTGATGAAAAAATTAACGTGTAAAAGTGTTCTTTAAAACCTATTTGCAAAATAAATATCATTTATCATGGCGTTTACTTCTAATCATAGTTTTTAGAGAGACAGTGAAAGCTGCTTTATCGTTTTGATGCAAAAGGTTCCTAATGTCCAGAACATTTGGTACCTTTTATTAGAAAATTAAAATACAACTTACTTATCTCACAAAACATGTTCCGACTAAAGGTGTGTTTCCATTGAGGTTCCTATACCATGAATTTGTATTGGAATCGCAACAATTCGGTACATGCTAAGAGCTGCTCACCTAAACCAGAGAGTCTTTTCGATTTCTTTAATTTGCATTATGGTGCCTGTTCATGGCCTACCGTCACGTATAATTCTAACAGCTACAGCCACAGCCCGTACAGCCCAGGCGCTCAATCTGCTGAACGCCCGAATAAAGTAAGCATTATTTATAGATGGAATCCAAATTCTACCTATATGCTTTTTTTTTTTTTTTTTTTTCGGTGGGAAAATCATCTACTGACAAATCCCGCTCTTGGGCGGGGCGAGAGATAGTGTCAGACTTTTACTGACTAAAAACCCACTCCTGTTCCTTCGTTGCCTTCGTCCCAGGGCCCCGGGTTTCGTTTTCACACTACCCATGGCCCCAGTAGGCTTCGACCCTGCTGGGCCCCTACGATTTGCTGACATCTCCCTGAGGCGCGCGTGGAACAATACGCGCCGTCGACGACTTGGCTCGGTCCGGACGGTTACCGGACGGTCCGACGGCGAGCCACCCATTGCTCGCCGTCCGCAAGCCCGCGCCTACGGTGGCCGGAAATCGGGATCGGAATCCCGGCGGCGGTAAGGACGTGAGGACCGTTGCCTCACGCGATCGGCCGCCTCCTTTGCTAGCATTACTGCTTCACAGAAGGAGGCGACCGCCTGCCACTCTTCCTCGCTCCGGTATATGCTTACTATATTTATATGCTTATCTATAGTGTTTGTATTAATCTGTTGGCAGTACACCGCAGAGTACCCCCTGTATAATTTTTTAGTTCTTACGTAGATGTCGCTGTCAGCGATAAGATCGCCATTGTAGTCATAGATTTAAGTTTGTGTATAATAATAATAATCAATTTATTTCAGGCAACATGTACCCATATCATAAATACCTTATTGATTATCATACATAACTAATAATAAATCATTTTGTTAGTAAACATGATTTAAAACTATGTTAGTAACACTTCACTTCGCACTATTTATAAGTTGTGTTACTTTTTTTGGTGTACAATAAAGTTTATTCTATTCGGCATATTTTGTATAACAATATAGCTTTGATCAAAGCCTATATTTTTTTTTCAGTGTTGTTAGCATGCTATATACAATTTGGTCCATACTGTAAGTAAAGCAAGCAATTATTTAATTAATAAATAAATATTTTTTTTTCTATTCGATACAAGTTCAATTCAATTCAAAAATATTTATTTCACATAGGGTTACAGTCCACGGATCCTCTATGTTTGTTTCCTATGGAGAAGAAAAGGCAAGAAACTATAACGGGGTGTATTTACTTTTGTGTACCCTTCTTATGTACCTACATGTGAACAGTGTTTTCAGTATGTTTTAGGAATAGCTCTTGATAAGGAAGGAGAAAAGGGTACAGCATCATGAAATAAAACACCAATAAAAAACCTAAATTGGAACCAACTATTGCGTGTTTATTGACTCTCCGTCCAGAAAACATTACATAATTAATAAATATTCAGTAAAATTTTAAATTTCTTTAACTTTATTTGAAGCGTGACAAACAAAAGTTAAAATTAGTGGCGCCCTCTGGCTTATTCTAAAACGAATACAAATTAATCGCCGACTATGTGGCTATTGCTACTGACGCTTGGCAGCCGGCCTGGCGTGACCTCGAGACGACCTCGGCAGCCTTAGCGAACAATTGGCGACCTTGGCGACTAACTGGTAACCATGACCTTACACAACACTTAAAACAACTAACATAGCCGGTAGTAACCGGCAACCACCAATTAGCATGACTAGTGATCAACTAACGATCTTTTGGCAGTAAGTTGATGAACTTGGCCAATTGGGGCTCGATGATCTTGGCCGGCGATCAGTTGGTGACCTTGGCGGCCAATTGGCGGTTAGGCCTTCGTCGCACAGAACGCATGAGAGGCAACAATTTGAAAATGAGGGCTATCCCTCAACCATAGGACCAGTAAGTTCGAAGTGCTAATTTTATATGAGTGAACTAGCAGTTCAGTTGAAACTGATCTGCCTGAACTTCTGGTCACTTGTTGTGGGATAGCCCCAGCTGAGCATGATGTACTAAACAGATGAGGCTCAAAAGGCCCAGGTCATGCGTTCAGTACGGCAGAGACTTGGCTGGGTGGCCAACTGGCGGCAAACGGCCTGCTTAGGCCTTGTCTACCATCAGCTCGAAGTGCACGGAGCCGCGTCGCTCGTAGCGGTCGTAGAAGATGTTTTTGGCCCAAGCCTTGCACTCTATATTGATCAGGACACCCGCTGCAAAGAGAAAAGGTACATTAGTCATATAGGTAGGTATAAACTCCTTTTTAATTCTTATGGATAATATAACCACCAAGAATAAATTATACATCTTTAACACTAGCTAGCCTGTAACCAGAAGTCCTAAAATCAACAAATGGTACCAGTGGGTATCTTGTTTGTAACGAATTTCTGAATTGTGGAGGTCAATTCGCATCAAGTATGAAGCTATCCGCAGGAGAGCCAAGGTCGTCGACATAGCCCGAAGAATCGCCAAACTTAAGTGGCAGTGGTCAGGGCACATTGGTCGCAGAATAGACGGTTGATGAGGGTGAAAAGTTCTGGAGTGGCGACCGCGCACCAGAAGATGCAGCGTTGGGAGGCCACAAGGTGGATCCATGACCTGGTGAGTCGCGAGAATATGATGGATGCGAGACGCACAGGACCGTTTGTTGTGGTGACGATTGGGGAAGGCCTATAAATAATATAATCCAGCAGTGGTCATCTTGACTGGCCTGTTGGTCTTGTGGTTAGTGGCCCTGATTGCTATGCCGGAGGTCGTGGGTTCGATTCCCACCCAGGACAAATGTTTGTGTGATAAAAATAGTTGGAATAAGGCGGCTAATCAGATGATGTAAATCAATCAAAAATCATTTAAGACTGATATTAAAAAAAGGTAGGAAATCTGGAAGACGCTGCGAACTATCAGAACCCTAATAAAGAAACTTAGATACTCACTCCTGGGCTTCTCGAAGAGCACGGCAACGAGAGGGCTGAGGTATCCCTCCTTGTTGGTGAAGGGGTAGTAGTAGGCAGGGAAGCCTCGGCGGGGGATGTACTGCACGGGCCCGATGTTCTCCACGTCGGCGGGGTTCTCGCCCCCGCAGGATACCCACACCGTGTTTGCTTCTGGCTTACCGGACTGGCAAAGAAAAAGATTAAGACCTAGTATGAAATAATAGATTAGATTCTAAGTTTTAATTCTGTTTTACCTAAAGTTACAATAAATTTCGTTTAGCTAAAGTCAAATATTGCTGTAATAAGGACTAGGTAACCCTGACTTTATACAAATCAGCAGGAAAAAGAATTGATATATACTAAGAACCTATAAAATCATAAAAATAAATTAAGGGACTCAAGTCCAGCATCATATAGTCCATGTTATAAGTTTTTTTGCAAGGATCTATTACATCCTCTGTAAAACAGCATAGCATAGTCAGCCTTATAATGTTCCCACTGTTAGGACTCAGGCCTCCTCTCTAAGCGAGGGAATAGGCCGTAATCCACCACGCCAGCCCAGTGCGGGTTGGTGGATGATACGTCTTCGAATTTTTGGTTCTAGGACATGCCAGTTTCCTCACGATGTTTTCCTTCGCCGTTTTGAGAGCAGTGGTGATGAAATAAATCTCTGTAAAATACTAAGCTTCAATTCGGAATGTGGGAAGACTGAATCCCTCGATACAGAGAATCCTAGTGTGGTAACCAGAGAATTTGTAAAATGGTTCTTATGTAATGCAAGATTGTCTAATCATTGTACTTGTTTGTAAAGTTTTTATAACTATTACGCCTTCAACAACGTCTGAACAGGGACTTTATCCAGACATTGTGGAAACGCGGGTGGACGAGGTCACTTACGACCTTAGGTATACTTACGACCATCTTGATGTGCTGCTTGAGATCGTCGGGCATGTTCGAAGGCAGTTCCTCGGTGTTGTTGTATGGCTTCGGAATCCAATTGAAGATCTGAAATGTACCAAGTAAGGTATTTAACCGAATCATAAGCGTTGTTAAAATGGTTGTTGTTGGAAAATGCTTTATAGTATATTTAGTATAACGACAAATAACATTAAAAATAAATGTTTTGGTTTTTAAACAGTAGTAGGTAAAGTTGGTTATTAAATGAAGCAGTAACTATACCATTTTAAATATTGTTAGAAGGAAGATTAGAGGCCAGGTGACAAAATCTCGATATATCTTTGTAGTAAATTTGATACGAGATTTGATAGTTTTCTAATTTACTTATCATTATTCTATTTGCGGTTTTGTTTATGGTTACTTTTTGATAAAAATAGTAAAAAAAAAATTCATCTACCTACCTAATTGTGGTTGAATATCGATGTTAGAGGCACATTTTATGTCTTTGTTAGAGGCAGAAATAATACCGCGATCTCGATCTAAGCATAAAGCATAATCAGCCTATTAATGTTCCCACTGCTGGGACTCAGACCTCTTCTCTAGAAGAGGGAATGGGCCGTGATCCACCACGCGGACCCAGAGCGGGTTGTCACATGTCACATGTCTTCGAAGTTTTGGTTCTTGGACATGCCGGTTTCCTCACGATGTTTTCCTTCACCGTTTTGAGAGTAGTGGTGATAAAATAAATTACACAAAGTAATGCGCCTGGCTGGGTTTGAATCCGCGACCTACAACTCGTAAGTCGGAGCCGTTACCACTCGGCCACCACTGATCTCGATCTATGTTTTGGATATATGACGCAAAAAGTAGATGGATCTCCAGAACTGTGAAGCTTTAACTTTCCTATCTGTTAAAAATATCCAAGAATGGATTGTATGACTTAGAGGTGACAAGCAAGGGAAATGACTATTTAGAAAGTTAGAAAGGTATAAAATAAGTCCCGGCCCTCTACCTAAAAAATAAGAACACGGGTAGAAAAATGATACGAAAGCTGATGACGATTCATGAACACGGATCTCACCTTATTCAGTTTGAGGAACACGCAGGGCCCGCCTTCCTCATAGTTATACTGGTTGGCAGAGGTGCAGGGGTGGAAGTCGTCGACGGGCACATCGCACACCTGCTTCTCGCTGGTAGCGCTCGAGGTAGGTGAGCAGGGCACGCGGTACTCAGCGCCGCTGGCCTCGCCCACTCCGCTGCCTTTCTTGCGGTACTCTGGAAGAAGGTTATGCGGTGTAGAAAAGAAAGAGCGAGGGTAGGTCAATAAGTTTTAATGAAATAGTAGATTGACTGTAGTACTTGAATGACAAATTTTCACCACTTGTATCAAACAAGTGGTGAAAATTTGTCATTGCGACATAGACGGAAATGAGGAGGTGTTATGGAGCGGAGTGCTGCAGTGACAAATTTCTACGTGTATCAAACGACGTTTTTCAATACACTTAAGAAGACACAAATAAACGGGGGTTGACGCGCGCCCGGCTAGGTACGATAAATGTAATAACATTGTGGCGGGGGCGAGTGCGCGCACTTTTCCGCACTAGTGCGAAAAACAGTCAATTGCGTGCCTAAAAGCTGTAGGATAAGAGCGGGGTTTCGAGTAAGTGTATTAAAAGATCTATTGTATCGGTGGTCTGGAACTGAAAATGGATTCGCTGTTTTTGTCCATCCTCTTTCAGATGTCATGCTCAAATTCGTGTGTAGACTCTACTTATACCAAGAAGAAACAAGCACTTGCTAAATTGATATTCCAGTGCTCGATATAAAGAGGTCATTCATCGCTATTTACTTTTCAGAAAACAATCAGAAATCAGAAACGTTTATTTCAAATAGACCAATTACAGGCACTTTTGAATTGTCAAAATGTCGGTCAGTCAAAAAAAAATACAAGTGAAGCTAAATTGCACGTTCCAAAGCGTAGATCTCTATGGAGAAGAACGTGCAAAAAACTCCATGGACACTCTTTTAAATCATATTATAATCAATCTATACTAATGTGCTAATTGTGAAGGTAGCCTTGCACAGCGATTAGCTACGGAACCCAGTGGTGATTAAGACCAACGACACGACGACCTAATAAGACAAACAGCACTCACACTTGTCTTACAAGCATTTGAAACTAAAAAAAACCGGGCAAGTGCGAGTCGGGCTCGCGCACTGAGGGTTCCGTACAAACTTATCTATGTAAATAGTTCAATTCCCGAATTAAGTGAAGATTTTTTTTTTATGACGTAACTACAAATTTACAGTTTTCAGTTTTATTCCTATACCTGTGCTCTAAGACCTTGCTCTATTGCTTTATATCAGGATTCTGGGTCAACGAGAAGTACCCTATTAATTTTGATTCCCTTGAGAGTGTTGCAATACACGTTTTTTGCGACATAAACGGCCGTATATTTTTTTTAGTTAACTTAAAAATTTGATTTTTTCAGAGCTTCAAGGGACCGCAGACTTGAGTATTTCAACTCGATATCTCCACGCGTTCCTGAGATAAAGGGTCTTGACAGACTGACAGACAGACGGACATCAAAGTGATCCTATAAGGGTTCCGTTTTTTTCCTTTTGAGGTACGGAACCCTAAAAAGGATGTTGCCGTGGTTAATCCATACGACTGTATCATATCATATCTTGCGATAACGGGGAATTCGTCTCCTTACAAGTCTGTCTGTCTGTCTGTCTGTCTGACTGTCTGTCTGTCAAGACCCTTTATCGCGTGGAGGTATCAAGTTGAAATTAAAACCATATATACTCAAGTCTGCAGACTCTTGAAGCTGTAAAAAAAATCAAACTTGTAAATTAACGAGAAAAAAAGATACTTTGGTATATGTGGCAAAACGCACATTTCGATACTGGAGGAAGTCAAAATTCATAGGGTACTTCCCGTTGACCCAGAATCCTGACATTTGGCATAAAGCAAGGTCTTATAGCACAAGTATAGGAATAAATCTGAAAACTGTAAATTTGTTGTTACATCACTTTTTTTTTGCAATTCTGAAAAATCTTCCGAGACTCCATTCCGGAATTGAACTGTTTACATAGATAAGTTTTTACGGAACCCTCAGGGCGCGAGTCCGACTCGCACTTGCCCAGTTTTTTCTGGGTGGATGCCTTTTGGATGTCCTCCGTCCTGGGGAAGGTGGGGTCTTTCAGACTCTTACTGACTAAAACCACCACGGTGTTCTCTCGCACACCTGTGTCGCCGGACTTGTGTTGGCCGGCTGGCCGTAGGCCTCGTCCGCATTGGAGAGTGCCTACCCTATACGACGCAAGACTCTGTCCTAACTATTAAATCGATTGGTTCACGTTAGAATAGTATAATCCCATCGTCTAAATATTTATAAAGATAGCAAGTCCCTCCATTTTGATGGAATGGATCCTTGGCTACTCGTGTTGACCTGCAACCAGTCACCTTATGAAGAATGTCGATCCACCTAATCTGATAACATACTACCTTACGTTTGTCGATAAGATACAGAGTGCGGCTTTGACCAGTACGAGGCCCTGGGCGACAGATCTTGGCGAGGCCTATGTCCTTTTTGCAAAGTATGTGGTTCTTATGAAAGGTGGGAAACATAAAAAAATATAAAAGTAGTATCTCTACATGAATTTCGAGCTCAAAATATTATTTCAGAAGATTTTTAAAAATGCTTGGCCCCGAGCAGTTGCCCTGTTCACCACCCCCTAAGGCCGCTACTGTCGCTACGATCCTTGCTTACACTGCACAGTATGAGGTGATACTTACGGTCCAAGTAGTCATCGATGATCTGTGCCCATTTGAGCACGGATCCCTTGTCGTTAGCCTTGTAGTAGATCAGAGTGCTCTCCACGTTGGCGCTTTCGGGCATTGGTCGGAAGCCGAGACCTGGATACGACGGAGATAAAGTTATTATTATGAACTTCAATAGCTGAAAAGATTTTGATTATAATAATTAAGCTGGCGGCGAGTAAGATTTCCCGATTTTTATCGACCGTAATCAATGGTCTGACCGGGGGGGAATTTGTGGCGTGTACCTATAATCTGTATGGTTGCGTAGTAACTTTTCTTGTTGTCTGTCAATCACGAAAATATATATATATCTTTACTGCCCTCCTAGCCAAGTTACAACCGTTTCGTTTCGATTCTCTTTTCGTCGATCGCCTCGAGTAGGCCACGCCACCGATTCCTTTATTCTGACGTCATCTCAACGCTCAGTCACGTGGTCAGAACAAAGGAATAGGAGGCGTGGCCGAATCGAGGCGATCAACGAAAAGAGAATCGAAACGAAACGGTTGTAACTTGGCTAAGGGTGGCTGGTTAGAGTCTGCGGTGATGCCCCAGAAATGTAAAATGTAATTCCATGAAGTGTCTAAGACGCCTCTGCGAGTTAGCATTGGCCACTCGTACGCCTTCCAAAGGTCCAGGACCCCAGGGTTCTGAGATATATGAGTATGGAGATAATCGATTTGAGTAAATTCTTTAACAGTTAAGTAACTTTTCGACCATACGGGTTTTGTGTCTGGTTCGGAAACTGCCCAATAATTGGGTACATGTTCTAATCGCGCGAAGACCTCTAATTCCTATGTGAAAACATAGGTGTCGCTACAAACAAACCCTAAATGTTGCCAGACGTAATTTATAGTAATTTTCTGCAACCAGTAAGATATAGAAAACAGCGGTCTATAAAATGTCAGGCGTGTAAGCGAGAGAGAGGGATGGAGCTATACACCTATATAGCTCCATCTCTTTAACAGTTCAGTTTTAGATCATCAAATGTAAGAGCTTGTGGTATAGGGTCTCTGTATATATAATAAACCGATTTTTTACAGTTCTTCACCTCACCAGTTATTATATCTTCAGTTTGCCGGTTCCTTACCTGGATTGGCTCCAATTAATGAGCCATCGAGCTGCCATTTGGGCATCTTGGAGTCCAGTGTCTGGTAGAAGATTGCCAGCATGGCGGCAAAGAAGCCCGCGAGGATCGCATAGAAGATCAGGTAGAATAGCAAGATTTTAGCTGTGGACAAAATAATTTATGACTTAGTGTTAGTAGAATCACACTTATATATATCTGGCCTGTTGGTCTAGTGGTTAGTGGCCCTGACTGCTACGTGGGTTCGATAAGAAAGTGTGCTTTTCAGAAAAAAAAGCTTTTGGTTACCTTTGACACTTTCTAACTTTTCAGCAGGTATGACTAAGTGTTGTCACACATGAGCAACATGCTACAGCCACAAATGACGCCACAAGAAGCTAGAAGCCGCTACAAGCAACTTATGCCACTTTTTTTTAACCTATGCGCGCAGTATCATAATGGACTCTGTCGAAGAAGGTTTAAATGCGCGAAGGGCGTACGGCGGCGTTTTGTATCGGCATTTAGTGGCCGCTTCGGGCCATAAGAAGCGAGTAGCGGCGATTTGTAGAGTGTGGCGGCCACCGGCGTCAACCGTGTGTGGCGAGTCCATATAAGATTTATGAAACCTACAGGAAATATGCCGGTGGCGGTATTTTGTAGTTGTGGCCTGTGGCTCATGTGCGGCGACCCTTATAGACGAGGATGAATAAAGTGAGAAAAGAGAGGAAGTTTGAAAGTGGCGCCTGTGACTGAAAAGTCGAAAGGGAATCGTTTATCTTTGTATGGTCATGTGAAGAGGAGAGTTGAAACGCATGTTACTAAAAGAGTTATGAATAAACATATAGATGGATATACACAATAGGTGGTTTTTTTTAATGTTACCCGTTACGTACAATAATAAGAAAAATAAGTAGATATTAAACTTTACCACCCACCACCACTGGGAGTGTTGGAGCCCTTAGCGTACCCTTACAACCGTATTCTAGGTACACGGTAAATAATAAGTATTGTATATATGCTATTAACTACCAAGCTTTGGATCATCAAAACTTGACCCTGGTGTAATAATGGCCCTGTGGTTGGGCAGGAGCACCACTGGCACTGCTCTAGATACGGCATTGAATAAAGATGGTATAAAACAAAATCGCTTTCTGCGCCTGTCTGTGGTCGCGTCCTCCTAAACCATGTAACAGATTTTGATGAGGTTTTCATTAAGGCATATAGTCCCTTGAACATCTGGTCGGAGTTAAATGCACACATACTCGTACTGCCACCTGCGCCCGCAGAGAGCCCCGCTGACCTTTAAAACCATTTTCTTCGCAAAATATTGATTGATTTACATACGCTATGTACTTTCTGAAGAACACTTAACTAGCATTTTTTTTTTGTGTAAACATATTTTTAAATATCAAAGCCATTCGAAAGGAGTAGGGAAGACAAGCGAAATAATATGATGTCGTTAATTTTTTTTTTTGACAAAAGTATTAGTCATACAAAAAAATCGTATATTGATAATGTTGTAGGTACAGTCAGGGGTCAAAACTGCAGTTCCACCTTACCAATGCTAAAATGTCTAAAATTTCTTTGTAGAAGAGGGTCAATGGTTCATGACAGATTTAATTGGTAGCATAGAATCTAAAGTATTGAATAAACTAGTTGTGGACTATTGAACTTCTACAACAAAGAAATTTTAGACTCTTTAGCATTGGTAGAGTGCAACTGCACTTTTGATCCCTGACTGTGCATGAATCTATAATAAACATATATTGACGTAGCCGTTATTGAGGAGTAGGCTTCAGGAAGTCAATGTTTTATGGCACTGCTCCGGAGCTAGGGCCTTAATTTAAAGAGCAACACGAAGAAGGTTTATGTACTTATATAATTTGTTGCTAGTAAAATGTATAGCACGCACGTTGTAAAAATCAGCTGTAAGAAATAAACAAGTAAGCGTTAACCCTGATTCTCACGCGATTACCATCTACACGTTATGGCTGAAGGCAGCTAAATTTATATTGCGTTCGTAAAATTTGGCAGCCATATTTTTCGAGGTCACGAATCACGAAGAACCTTCTTCGACACGGTCTACTTGTATTATATCAGGTAGGTAGATCAGAAGTGCTTCAGAAAAAAATACTCAATAAATCAATTCATTTACTTACCTAATTTTTAATTTCAAATCGACTGTTTTATGTGCCCATGTACAGTCAGTTGTCAAAAGTGAAATTCCACCTTACCAATGCTAAAATGTCTAAAATTTCTTTGTAGAAGAGGGTCAATGGTTCGTGACTGATTTAATTGGTAGCATAAAATCTAAAGTATTGAATAAACTAGTTGTGGACTATTGAACTTCTACAACAAATAAATTTTAGACACTAGCATTGGTAGAGTGCAACTGCACTTTTGATCCCTGACTGTACATAAAACGCATGGTTCCTATTGGGCGTTTTCCATAGAGAATAACGGCAAGAAACTCAATGGTTAATCTTTTAAAAATGGATGTGTTCCCTTGTCTTTTACATTCAAGCGGACGAAGCCGCTGGCAGATGCTTGTTTTCCAAAAACTTTGAATGTACTCAAAATCAACATTGATCCTGTTGAGCAGTTCGGTATTGTTTAGATATAAACAGAACTGCTATATAGAAATCTGTTTTATTTTAAGCTGTTGATCCCCGCATTAACGCCGGCGTTCACGCGCCTTTGTCTTACTATTGTGTCTCAAATTACGCACTCAAAAGGTTAATACCTATTTAATCTAAGATATTGTCAGATTTTCATCATAAAATATATTTTTAATTGATATGTGCACCCTGTTAGTGTTGCAATTATCATCTTTTGTAGACTACAAAATGCGATTTCTTTTGCTAGATCTAAGATGTTATTTTTCTTAAGGCAAGAGCAGCAAGCTCATTTATATATATTGGTTGGTAAAGTCTTTCCTGACCCCAAGTGACAAGTCTTGTTGACATTTTCAACCTAGCTTTATCAAATGTTTTCGTATTTAGAACACAAATAAGTATAATTTGTTGATAAAAGTAAATAAATTTATGAAATATCAAGCGAGTAAATATAAATATTAGGAACAGTCTTCATAATCTAAAAATAAATAGTGATTTCAGCCAAAAATAGTCCATACAGGCATAATTACCATGTCGCGTGCGTGCGTACATGGAGGTACTGCACGTGTGGTCGATGATGCCGATAATAATTGGTCTAAAGTGGCGACAATAGGAGTTTCCTATGAAGCTACTCACCGATCACTGACCGCATTTTTCACTTCCTACTGAATTTGTGAAGTTTCCTGAAGTTTTTTTATTGATTACAGGAAGCTGGGGTCTTTAACTACCATTTTCGATTTTTTGATAAAATATATAATAAAATTATTTGTGTATAATATGCTTCGATCAACACATTGTTGATCGAAGATAATATGAATGTATTTAGAAATATATAAGTATGTTTATCAGATGTCTCACTACTCATACCACAAGCTCTGCTTAGTTTGGGACTAGATGGCGTTGTGTAAATGTTGTAGAAAAAAATTGTCTGTAGTCTTTTTGACGTGGCAAAATATCAAATGACTTCTCCCGTTTTAGGGTGGAGCGAGAAAGCATGTCAGACTTTTACTAACTAAAATCCCCTTCCTAGCAGCGCATTATTTTTTTGTAATTTTTTCATCATCACATTTTTCAAAACGGTAAAGGCAAATATGAACAAACCATTCATTGACCTAGAAACAAAAAATGACATGTCCCGTGATATCCACCAACCCGCACTGGGCCCGCGTGGTATATTACGTTCCATTCCCTTTCCTATAGAGAAGGCCTGAGTCCTAGCAGTGAAAACATTACAACGCTGGTTATGTACGCAAAAAAACTACTTACTAAACATATCTATTCACAACTACAGCCTAATTTAAAGTCTATAACGTCGCCTATAAGAGCTAATGAATAATAATGTCACCATGATAGCACTTCACGAGGCCTTGCAAACCAGCAGTGGTAGTTAACAAGTGGATGCAAAGGTTCTACAATTAGGCCGTTCAGTTAGTTGAACTCAAGGTAACGGTTACTGGGGCAATTAATACGCGTAACTTAGTTTCATGATTGACAACTAATAATGTATAATACCCGGAAGGACTGAGCGATAGATAGCTAGCTATAAAATCGCTATAATATGCGCCTGTACTATTTTAGGAGTTCCCCCAATTTCTCATGGATCACATGATGGGCCACATTTTTGTCGCTGAGCGGAGTTTGAAACGTTTCACAATGAGCTCAACAACGCTTTCAACTCCGGGTAATATGAAAAAAGTTACACAGCTGGAAATTTCAAACTAGTTTTATTACAGTTTTAGTTCATATGAAAAACTCCATGTGAATGAATGGAGAGGGAGGACAAAGAAAAGATGGATGGATTGTGTGAGGAGTGATATGAAAGAAAAGGGAGTTAGTAATAGTGTGACGGGTGACAGGATAGAATGGAAGAAAAAAACGTGTTGCGCCGACCATAAGTAACACGGGACAAGGGCAGGAAAAAAATGGTGATAATCACAATAAAAACTTAACCTACCCTAATTCATATGCTCCAATAAAAGAACTCGTTTTCAATCAAAACTTGTTTTTTTTTAATTGATTTAAACCAGTGCTTGACTGCGATCCCACCCGATGGTAAGCAGAGATGCAATCGTTGATGGTGAGGCGCACTAGTTTATTAAGAGCCTATTCACTCTAGCCTTGAAGACACCTAAATTATAGTTGGACGGGAAGACCGCAGCAGGCGATTTGTTCCAGTCCTTCGATGTACGCGGTATAAACGACGAAGCGAAACGCTTAGTCCGGAGTCCGGACCGTTGAAGTTTCAACAACGTATGGGTGGACACTCGCCAGTCTTCTAGATCTTACAGAACAAAACCACTTCTTCCATCTTTCGCTACTCCCATAATTTTTCTAATCAATATGGACGCATTCTATCTAGTTACTCTGTCCATGTTCTTTGTGGCTTATCGTGATTTCGTCGCACTGTCTCAGGGCACCATTTCTGTGCTTGTAGGACCTATATTGCAAAAAATCTATTTAAAATACCTCCTTTTTTATATAGGGCCCCCTTTGGATCTAGCTACACAATTGCCTATAACTTTGCAATTGGTAGAACAGAGGCCTAGGCCCTCTGTCTTAAACCCGCCATTGTTTTATACAGGGTTTGGTCCTAGCTACGTCACTGCCTATAACATGCCCACAGCTAGGACACCGATCTCTTTTCTCGTGTTTGTCTTGGCCAGATCTTAGAAATTGATCACTTCATGATATGGCCAAGTAAAACTGGCCAGCGGGGCTATTGCGTAACTCTGTTGACAGTTCAAGTGATGATCACTTGTTAACAATGTGCATCATTGAACTGTCAAACAGCTAATTTCGTATTGCCTATCTCCAGCGAACAACCGCAGTGACGTCATTAGCCGCTGGTGCCTTTGATAGACACCGTAACACGTTTTGACAGACGTTATTGTATCGATACTTTTAAAATTGCGATTGTGTAAGCTTTTGAAGCTGTATAATAGTCGATAAAATTTTAGAGTGGTCACAATAAGCACTGTAAATTTTTATAATTCACCACGTTTCCACCGTAGTTTGTTAGTCACTTGTGTGATACGTAATACCAATTTTATGAAATTGTCAGTTGACAACTAAGTTTAGTGTGCAACGAATGCTAGTTGTCAACTGTTATTGAAAAAGTTAGCCAATAGCCCCCCTGATCGTTTTAAACAAGGATTGACATATCATCAAACGTTCACGTTTAAACGATCTGGCCAGTTTTAGTTGGCCATAATATAAAATGATCAATTCTAAAATCTGGCCACGACATATCGAATGAGCTATAATCCACCCTACGGACCAAATCAAAGATATATGATATCCACCCACTCGCACTAGTGAGTGGATGGATATCATAATTATATCTCTGTTTTTTTTTTTTTTGTACTAAGATATGCCTGTTTCCTCACGGTATTTTCCTACATCGTGTACCGAAGATCACACGATTATTAATTAACCAATTCACGTGTTTTTCAGTGGGAAGCAATCGTAAAAATGAACTCGAGTTTTAACAAATCGATGTGCCGCCATTACAAGCTATAAAACCATCAGTGGCGTGCCGATCAATAAGTATGTTGTTCCTAGAAGCCACGGCTTTTCCAGGGACCAATCAATTCGTCAATATTGTATGCAACCTGCACCACTGCAGATATATAACGTCATAGGACGATGTACGGACTCGGGTCACGGAGCATGCGCAGGAGAATAACCACCTTTCGATCTTTCAGGCAGGAAATGATGCTAGGCTGAGATTGGATCTTACTTCTTTGATTTGCCACGCCTCTGTGAAAAATGAACTATTGTTAACCAAGGAGATTTTTTAATGATATAAACTAGTGCTTGACTGCGATCCCACCTGATGGTAAGCAGTAATGCAATCGATGATGTTGAATCGCACTAGTTTATTAAGAGCCTATTAATTCTAGCCTTGAAGACTCCTAAATTATAATCGGATGAGAAGACCGTTGCAGGCAAATGGTTCCAGTCCTTCGATATACGCGGTATAAATGACAAGGCGAACAAAAAAGAAAAAATAACGTACCGTTGTCTAGGATCAATATTTAGACTGTCGCTGTCACGCATAGGTGAGTGTGGCGTCAAAGGATAGACATATATATATGGTTTTAAGTATATAATGTGTAATCCTTGCTGGCCGATCAACGTCTCACCGTCGACGACGGCTGGTGCTGAAAATCAGCGCTGAGGCTCTGTCTTACACGAGCTCCAGCATTTTGCTGAGCGTTGACCGTTTTGCGCGGATGTGACGCATATCCTACCACTTATATTGTTATAAGTCGTTCTTGTTATTTGTTTTATTTTTAAGGTATGCGCCATGTTTGACGTAAATAAACTCTTTTTCTTTCTTTCCATATGGTTTACTGGGCCTGCTTGCACTTTAAACTTCTATAAAGAATAGTGAGCCAGTACCTTGACCAAGTTTTGATTAATATTAAATTGAACAACCTCCAGAAAAAGAGGTGCAGGTGAGAAGTAGGTACATGTGCATACAGTGTCAGGAATGTACGCTCCAGTTTTATATTAGGTATTAATTATTTTCTATTATTTCATTTCAACTTTCAATATCTTTATTTTATTTTTTTGAGTGAAGTTTTTATTCATTTTATATCTTTATTAATATTAATATAACGATGGACCACGCTTGCCTAGAAGTAACCTATTCACTCTCGACTTAAAGACCCCTAGGTTATAGCTATCAGGAAACACAGTTTCCGGCAGGGAATTTCACTCCTAAGCTGTACGCATAATGAGTGTGTTCCCAAAACACTTTGTACGTATGGATGAGATGTCCACCATGTACCGGTGGCTCAACGCTCAATTTCCCGATGAGTAATTTTTATTTTGTCTAGCATTAATCATTTTAATTAAAACTATTTATAAACGTTTAGAGGTGTAATAAGTAATTGTCGCGGTAACTATAATTACCTATCTAAAATAACTGCCTATCTGTTTGATACATTTTTCGCCTAAACTCAACCAACAAAAATCTTTTTTTTTTTCCTGTTTTTGGGGTTCCGTACCTCAAAAGGAAAAAAACGGAACCCTTATAGGATCACTTTGTTGTCCGTCCGTCTGTCTATCTGTCTGTCTGTCAGTCAAGACCTTTTATCTCGGGAAAGCGTGGAGGTATCGAGTTGAAATTAAAACCTCAAGTCTGCGGTCCCTTGAAGCTGTGAAAAAAATCAAATTTCTAAATTAACGAAAAAAAAGATACGGCTGTTTAAGTCGCAAAAAAATTATATTTCGACACTCTTAAGGAAATCAAAATTCATAGGGTACTTCCCGTTGATCCAGAATCCTGAAATTTGGCATTAAGCAAGGTCTTATAGCACAGATATAGGAATAAATCTGAAAACAGTAAATTTGTTCTTATGTCACAAAAAAAAGAAAAACTTTTTTTTCGATTCGAAAAAATCTTCTTGATTCCATTCGGGAATTGAACTATTTCGTAAGTTTATACGGAAACCTCAGTGCGCGAGTCCGACTCGCACTTGCCCAGATTTTTTTTAAATGCAACTGCAATTCATATTATTATATGTAAGGTTTATTTGTTTGGATGATGATGATATAAACCAGTGCTTGTCTGCGACCCCACCTGGTGATAAGCAACTTTTAGACTTTTGTTGATATAAGTCATAAAAAGCGGATCTCGCTATCAAACTGTAAGCGTTGGCGAGGAAATTATTTTAAAAAAACTGTTATTTTTTTAAATTAATTACCACCCTAAGTTAACTGGTAGAGAATGCTTAAGGCATTAAAACCGTCTTTCTACCTATGTGTTGTATGAAGATTGCTAAATAAACCAGTCAAAAAAATTTGATGAATTTTGGTATAGTGAAAGATCAGACCTAACGGAGACAGACGGAGCATACAGCTATTATGGGGTTACGTTGCCTCGGAGTAATTTCCGACTTTTATGGAAACAATGCCACTGGCAGAAGCTAATATGCTACACATAGATACATATTTTGGGACGATTTTCCCAGAATGAGGGTAATGACGTACGGCGTTGCGTCACCGGTACATGGTGGACATTCCACCTATACGTACAAAGCGTTTTAGAAACACGCTTATTGTGTGTACAGCTAAGGAGTGGAATTCTCTGCCGGAATCTGTTTCCTGATAGCTACAACCTAGGGGTCTTTAAGTGAAGAGATTGAATAGGTTACTTCTAGGTAAGCGTGCTCCATCGTCGGCTACATCATCGCTTACCATCAGGTTAGGTCAAATGCGAGCCTATATATCCATAATAATAAGACCAAGAGAAAGCTCGTCACCACCCTCATATTCACCATCTTCCTGTATGGTGCAGAGACCTGGACCCTTAAAAAAGCTGACCGTTGCCGGATTTTGAGGGGAGCAGGATATCCATAATACACTGTCTGTATTTAAAAGAGTAGTGAAGGAACATTACTTGTCACTGTAATTATGCGAAATTATTTTATTCTTTCTCTTTTACCTATTCTCTTGACTATTTAAGTATATTTTGTGTGTGTGTGTGTGTGTGTGTTTTTGTGTGTGTGTATTTTAGTATTAAGTACCTATCAAATTTTTGTTTACTTTTATATTTGCACCAAGTGCAACCCTATTTATCCACCAACCCGCACTGGGCCCGCGTGGTGGATTACAGCCCATTCCCTCTCGTAGAGAAGAGGCCTGAGTCCCAGTAGTGGGAACATTATAAGGCCGACTATGCTATGCTATGCTATGCAACCCTATTTTGTGTCCAGGCAATCTTTATTCAGTCCAGTTTGCCTGGGAGAAATCGCCAAGTGCGATAAGGCCGCTAATTGTATATTTTTTATTATAAGGTATCCTTTTGTAAATTTGTAATCTTGGTGTGGAAAAAAGTATATATCTACACTTAATATAAAGAGGTAAAGTTTGTTGTTAGGTTTTTTGTTTGTAGGAGGTAATCTCTGGAAGTACTGATCTGATTGCTAAAATATTTTCACCGATAGAAAGCTGCTTTATTCCTGAGTGACATAGGACTATATTTTATGTACGCGGGCGAAGCCGCGGGCAAAAGCTAGTAAGTAATATAAAAAAATGTAACGTCATTTTTACAGTAAAGGAAACGCGCCCTTATGTCGCACGGGCGGGGGTGTCATTAAAAAGGGGTGAACGGAAGCCCTTGGCAGCGCCAATCCGTCTGCCAAGCTAGGACAATGACAACATAACGGTGTTTTCCCCCTCTTCCCGTTACTATAGCCACGGTAATATTATTATAGCTATCTATTAGTTTATAATTAGCTGTGGACGTTATCTTCGTGCTCATAAAAACAAAAAAACTTGGGCTCTAGACAAAATTCAAAAGCTCAAAAGGCTGCCAAAAAATTGGGGATCTTAGCTAAGGTGAGACGGTACTTCATGCCGGAACAGCTGCTTAACCAAGTGCAAGTTCGATCGTGTATGGAATACTGCTCTCATCTTTGGGACGGGTCTGCCAAATCTCAGCTTGACACCCTGGAGTCGATTGAGAAGCGAGCCAAGAGGATCATCGGTGATGATGCACTTGTCGAGTCAAAACTTCCTGATGCTGGCCTGTCGGTTTTCTATCGATTACATTTCGGGGAGTGTGCGTTGGAACTGCACAATTTAATTCCACCAAGTCCGTTCCATCATCGGACTACTAGACGTACGGCGTTGCGCCATCGGTACATGGTGGACATCCCACCCATACGTACAAAGCTTTTTGGGAACACATTCATTATGCGTACAGCTAAGGAGTGGAATTCCCTGCCGGAGTCTGTGTTTCCTGATAGCTACAACCTAGGGGTCTTTAAGTCAAGAGTGAATAGGTTACATCTAGGCAAGTGTACTCCATCGTCGGCCACGTCATCGCTTACCATCAGCCCCCCTAGCCAAGTTGCAAACGATAAACGTGAACGCTTAGTAATCTCCAATAGATTTTCAACTTTATACCTAAGAGCATAAAGTTGAAAATCTATTAAAGACTACTGAGCGTTAGCAACCGGAACGAACGAAAACACTATGTAATCTTCAATAGATTTTCAACTTTATATCCAATAACATAAAGTTGAAAATCTATTAAAAACTACTGAGAGTTTACGTTTATCGTTTGTGACTTGGCTAGGGGGGCAGGTGAGATAGTGGTCAATAATAATAAAAAAGGTAAAAAAAAAAACATTTTATTAGTGATTAATTGTTAATATTTTTTTTATATTTTTCACACATTATTAGTTTTTACGTTTTTTAGAGAGAAGTAAGTCTATGTAATTACTGTTGTCCATTGCACCACTGTTGACATTTTAATTAATGTTGTTAATAGTATAGTAAATAGTGTGATAATTTATAGCCTAAAAGTCTAAACATATAATAATTATTTATGCAAAATTTGAACAGCAATCGGCTTGCTAGTTTTTGCGCCAATTAAAAACATCGCTCCGTATTTCTACTTTTTTATTGGAAATGTTTTAAATTGACCACTTGGCATTTTATTTATTATTAAAACTTTATGCACTGATGAAACACTGTACAAAGCCTGACTTAATGTTTTAGCCATTTACTATCTGTCGTTAAAGGCTGACTTAATATCTTCGGCATTTTCTGTATGTCGAGCAATCCAAACTTTCAAATCTTGAACCATTTGACAATTGCTATGCCCTGACCCGAGCAGGTGCTTTAATTTGTGTAATCTCTTTCATCAATCACTCACTGCTGTAAAAAAACGGTAAAGGAAAACAGCCTAAGAAAACCGGCATACCCTAGAACCAAAAATTCGACTAACATCCACCAATCCACATTGGGCCCGCGTGATTGCGGCCTATTCCCTCAAAGACCTGAGTCCTAGCAGAGGGAACATTATAAAGCTGATTTCAGTCTATAGCATGTTACTTTGTCTAAACCCAGGCGCTCTTGCTAGCATGGAATTGTAATATCTTTGATTTTTATTAACCAATTTAATACAAATTATTGTAAGATATAGTTAGTATTTCGAGTTTCGTTATACTATGAATGACGAAACGTGTGCATGTTATCTGGAGATCAATTCCGGTGTTTTTTATGAAATCTGTGCATTCTAATCTATCCATATTCTAATATATGTTAGCTGATTAGAATGCACACATAGCATTAAGTGCATTCTTCAGCAGTATTCAATCAGCAGATTAGATGCATGACTTCGTCTGCGCAGGATTAGACACAATACCTTTATAAAATTGCCTATGTGTTATTCTGACGTATAAACTATATTATTGTAGAGTTTCATTGAAATCCATTCAGTAGTTTTTGCGTGAAAGAGTAACAAACATCCACAAATCCATACAAACTAACTTTCGCGTTTAGTAGGATTATATAAGCATAATCAGACTTTTAATGTTCCCACTGCTGGGACTCAGGCCTCCTCTCTAGGAGAAGGAATGGGCCGTAATCCACCACGCGGGCCCAGTGCGAGTTGTTGAATGTCACATGTCTTCGAATTTTGTGGTTCTAGGACATGCCGGTTTCCTCACGATGTTTTCTTTCACCGTTTTGAGAGCAGTGGTGATGAAATAAATTACACAAAGTAATGCGCCTGGCTGGGTTTGAACCCACGACCTACAACTCGTAAGTCGGGGCCGTTACCACTTGACCACCACTGCTGCTTTGTGTTTTTGTTTGTACTAAATCATCATCATCATCATCTTCCTGCCCTTGTCCCGTGTTATTTGGGGTCGGCGCAACACGTTTTTTTCTTCCATTCTGCCCTGTCACTCGTCATACTATCACTAACTTCCTGTGTGTGTGTGTTTGTTTGTACTAAATATACTCAAAAAATTCTGGACCAATTTTTTAAATTCTTTCACCAGTAGAATCCTACTTTATCACTAATTGACATAGACTAGGCTATATAGGTATTTTCAATATTCATACGGGCGAAGCCACAGGCAAGAGTTAGCCCTAATAAACGTCTAGTTTCCCGACATTTTTGTAAGTTTTTGATATTGATTGTTTCCGTGGGTGAAATTGCGACCTGAATTGGAACCGTGCACTAGTTTCTGATGTTTTTTATGTGCCCCTATAGTGAAACAAAGTCTTTTTGAGTCGAATGTGTTTCTTCTTAAACAGTTTTTCAGTAGATACTAATTATTATTACGAGAACACAATAAGCTTGAGTACATGGTACGTGGAGGTACATGCAATTAACTGCACACCCATCCTTACCTACACATTTGCGACTTTATTTCGTATCAGTTAGTTCTATTTTTGTATTTAAATTGTCCGTTTGATTAACGTATTTACATTGATCTGGTATTTAAGCTTGCTTGCTAGGGTTGCGAGATTGTGCGAAAGAGTTACCGGGGCCCTGGGCAACTGAAGGAACACATGTGAGTTACCGGGGCCCTGGGCAACTTGTGAGTTACCGGGGCCCCGGGCATCTGAAGGAACACATGTTGTGAGTTACCGGGGCCCTGGGCAACTGAAGGAACACATGTGAGTTACCGGGGCCTTGGGCAACTTGTGAGTTACCGGGGCCCTGGGCAACTGAAGGAACACATGTGTGATTTACCGGGGCCCTGGGCAACTGAAGGAACACAGGTTAGTTACCGGGGCCCTGCGTAACTGAAGGATCACAGGCGAGTTACCGGGACCCTGGGCAACTGAAGGAACACAGGTAAGTTTTAGTCAGTAAAAGTCTGTCACTCCTCTCTCCACACAGTGTGGGAGGGTCATTTGATAATCCACATGTAAAAAAGGTATATAGGCTTATATGTTTGTACTGTAATAATTACAACATATCGAATTACAATTAAGTACTGTAATTCGATATGTTGTGAGCGCCACGTTCAAGCACTCACCCTTGAGTTACGAAGTAGACGAACCTATTTTTATTTTACCATGAGAAGATACATTAAACCTTAAAAATCCAGTAAAAAACCTTCTTGCACTTCTTCACTATAGAAGACAAAACAGTTTTTTTAAAAGTTCGCAGTCAATTAAAATCATAATCCATCCTCCATCTCTTCATTTTATTGAAAGACAAAACATTCATGACCTGTGGTGGCCCAGTGGTAACCGTCCCAACTTACGAATCTACGACTCGGTCACGGGTTCAAACCCACTCAGGTGCATTACTTTGTGTAATTTATTCCTTCACCAAAAACTCTCAAAACGGTGAAGGAAAACATCGTGAGGAAACCGGCATGTCTTAGAATCAAAAATTCGAAGCCATGTGACATCCACCAACCCACACTGAGCCTGCGCTGCTTGGTGAATTACGGCCCATTCCCTCTCCTGATTATGCTATTATATTATTAAGCTAAATTAAGAAAAAATTAAGGTTCTCATAAATTGGAGACCTGTGTCTGAGCAAGACACATAAAGAAAAGAAAATCTTATGTTCCCTCTTGTCTTCGCAGTCAGACGATCAAATCAAGACGGCAAATGGCTGTATTTTAGAACATTAATTTAATATCAAGCTATAAGTAGTAAAAGCATTGCATTCAGTAATAAGAAGTCGAAATAAGGACAATTGGTAAAGTCGGATTTCCCTGAGATGTGGTTCCGTACGTCCTTGGATCGATCGCCACAAGGACGTTGCGCGCGCACGCCTACCTGCCGCCCCTGCGCGCGCCACCTGCAAGGCGCGAAAAACGCACCCAATTGCAATCTATGCAACCCTTTATTTATCCAAACTGACACTCCCTAAATAAAATAATTGTTTCATTTTAAACTTGATAAAGTTTTCAATGATAAGTGGAATTCAATTAAGGTAAATATCAAGGCCTGGCACATGAGATCCATCTTACGTAACGGACATTTTTGGGGGCGCCACCGGATGATATTTTAATGCAAGTCCTTGAAATATATAGAATCAATCCTGTCCTACTGAAATAATCACATATATGCCTGAACTAGCATTTTGTATATAAAAAAAATACGATTGTGGTCAACAAATTAGGTATTTTAACATTATCTGAGTTAAACGGAAACAACAGTTATCATTCCACTTAACAATAAATATAAAGTATTTATAACAAGTTAGGTATATTATTGATTAATGATACACTTAGCTACTTATTTACTTAGAATCCTAAGTGCTAACAATAGCATGGTAGGCCAAAGGTGTAAGTTCACGGTGACAAAATAGATCGAGACTTAGATACATATGCATGAAAGAAAAGAAAATTTTCACAAAATTACGGAAAGATTTTCTTAGACCCATTTTCCGGACATCTTGTATCGATTTTCCCTCCAAAATGGAAATGAACTCTACCGTGAAGCCATGACAGAAAATTGCAAAAACTCACCCCAACTCGATCCCGTGCGGCCAAGAAATTGTCCGGTCTCGCCATTCCAGAGGAAAATCCTGAAGCCTTCCCATTTGCCTAGAATCGGAGGCGGGGTGTAATACTGTTCAGCTACCTTCGTCTTGTCTGCCATGTTCGGATGCCGAGTGGTCGAGCCGGACTGCGGACGGGAATCGATTGCCGGCGCCTTCGCCCCGTGTCACCCCTGCCCCGCGCGCCCCACCGCGCGGCCCCCCTGCGCATAGCAACCCTGCAACCCCGTGCCGCTTACGTAACGATTACATAAGACGGCGCGCGCACGTTTCAGACCTACATAGCGCACCAGCTCGCGTAGACCCCTCCAAACGCATCATTAATCCCGTTTTTTATCATCTTTTGTTTGATCTCGGAGGGGAGCGGGGTCTCTTTGTTCGTCAGTTACGAAATAGGGTTGCAAAATAATACTTTGCCGTCGGATAGACTTCCCTGTTGTAGATTTAGAGCCGGTTTTAAAGTGTGAAGTTTGTAGCTAAGCTGGATACTCAGTCTGGTCATTGTGCCAGGTTATTGTTCTATAGAAAATTGATCTCATGTCTGCGCAATCTAGATTTTATTTAGGATTTATCATGGTTGTCTGTGGAATATCGGATTGAACAGTCTGTTCATCTTAGCTTACATTCCACCCGAAAATGTCAGTTAAGAAGACTGACTTTGACATGTTCGGTGACATATTCTGTACTATAATAAGAATTGTTACACACATTTATCAAGTAGTGATTGAAATATCTACTAGCTTCTGCCGGCGGTTTTGCTCGCGTCAAAGCAATAAATGGTCCCAAGGTAACATACACCCGGCTATCCCAGGACATGGTCTAACCGTGTATCCAAGTCTCTTCAAAATCCGTTCAGCCGTTTGAGCGTGAAGGAGTAAAAAATATACACAAAAACCATTTTTTTAAATATAATATTTATTTTCAAATATATATAATTATGTATAATAAATATAGGGTGAAATATTATTAGATATAATGCGTATACCCTCATTATCGAGAACCCAAAGAGTTGGTATCAATATATGTTGGCAGAATATCAATATTTAATTTGTAGACACATCATCTCGACAATATTGGGAATCCCAGTACCTACATACAAAAAAAAAAAATATCTGAGTACAATATATTTGTACTCGTGATTGTTGATATTTTTTTTTCACATATCGAGGTAAGTCCAATTTTATCTTTGTAAAACCCGTCTTTATCTGTACAATATATAAAAAACAATTTTTTTTTGTTATTCTCGCTATAACTAAAAAAAAGTAAAGAAAAAAAACATCTGACCCCAATTATTTTCTTAATGTAAATTATTGCGAATCACGACCTTTCACCCCCATACTTTTAAACAATTAAACTGATTTATAACTGTTTTGTAATCTAATGCTTTTATTGCTTTACTGCTCTTTGATTTAATACTTCTGTGCCAAGTTTGCAAATATTCCCACTTTCAGCCCCCCATAACTCACTGAGAGATGGTTCTTAGACATAAAACATGTCTAAGAACCATGGCTAAAAAACTTGCTTTGAAAAAAAAAAACATCTTCCAAATTGATTCACCCGTTTAAGATTTCCTCTGACACGGCAAAAATCGGCTTGAAAGATTTAAAATAGGGAAACCCAATAAAAACAATTGAACATTTCAAAACTAATTTATTAATCAGTTGTCTAGTACTCATACAGCAAGCTCTGCTTAGTTTGAGACTAGATGGCGTTGTGTGAAAGTTGTGTAATATACCTATATGTACAGGGGCGTAGTTACCACCGTATCAGCAGTATCAATTATATAGGGCCCCCAAGCTGCAGGGGCCCCGTGTAAAAATTCATAACATATTATCCATAACCTTCAATTCTGTTATTGATGAAATGTGCGTAGTTAATGAATAATTACTAAATTATAGGATGTTCTATTTTTATAGCTCTGTTCCTTCTAGCATTCTCTACATATGACCATAACAAAAACGTGATCTCTCTTCTATTCCAAAATACTCCAATAAACGAGCTTATCGGTCTCGGAGTTACATAATGACGTGGACGAAATCTATCCAGTTAGTCTGGTCATCTCTGTCGTGGCCTACGTTGTAAAAAAAACCTTGATAACTTTTGATATGGGGCCCCTTTGGGAGTAGGTACGCCACTGTATATATATGTACCTATATAATATTATTATTATCTTTATTTCATTTACATAAACATATTAGTTACATTTTTAAATATTTCAAAAATAAAAAATAAAACATTTAAAAATATAAAAAATAGTATCCCACCGGTATCGGGAACAGGGTCCAAGCTACCGGCGGTCAGGGCTCCAGAGAAAGGAACCTCCTAACTATACGAGCCGTGTCCAGGAGTACCGCTTTCTGAATCAAGCCCTTGATCCAGCCGCCTAACGCGAGCCTCCTAAGGTGTTGGTCGAGGCTCTTGGCTATTAAGCCATTGCCCGACACGACTATCGGTACAATAATCGCCGAGTCCACATCCCACATGTCGACAACCTCGCGAGCCATTATTATTATTATTTATTGACACTAGTTGACACTTCACTTGACCCAAGGTCTGGCTTTTATCTCAGACAGACGTTAAACATTGCCATACAACGTGGCAATGCCGCCAGTCTTTTGGGCACACTTCCAGTCGACAGCGATGCGGAGAAGTTTTTTGACGCCATGAATTATTAACTTTAATGTATATGTCGTGGCCAGAGCTTAGAATTGATCATTTCATGATATAGAACCTCGTCCGCTGGCCACATCATGTTATGGGCAAGCCAAATCAATGAACACTCTACGTTTAACGATATGAACGGATAAACGCATGATTATTTCATGATATGGCCAAACATGGCTGATCATATCGTAAAATAGTTTCATTATCCACTTAATTAGAGGATCTGATGTTGTTTTGTTTTTGTTATGAATCATGGCGGCGGACAGTTATTCTTGTTGTTATTTTGATAAAACTGTTAATAATAATGTGCAAATTGATAATAATGTTAAAGTGAAACGTCAATACGATAAAAAAATACTTGAATTTTACGCAAGCCATTCAAAAAACGAGCGCAACGTAAAAAATACATGGAGGTCAGAACGTATTTCACAGGTTAGTTAGATTTCAATTTCTAAAAGTATTTATTTTGTGGTTATTCTTTTAAAATTAAAGCTATTTATAATGTCTTATTTATCTTTAATATTCTTTATATGGAATTTTTTGTCATGGAAACCCTACAATATACTACATTATGATATGGTCAAACGTTGATTGAAATATCATGAAACGTTGACGTTTAAACGATCTGGCCAGTTTTAGTTGGCCATATCATGAAATGGTTGCATTGCATGATATAGCCGGTCACATCATGAAGTTAATTTTTCTTGTTACTACAACTAACAATATATCAATAAATTTTGTAACGAATTAAATAGAATTTGTTACAAAATTGATAGTTTTGTATGGGAATCGCTACTTACAGGTGGGAAGTACTAATTGGACAGGGTGGAGTCACGGGCGGTAGCTAAGTTTGAAAAATTTTGTGGCACATTATTAATGTACCAGGCTGAAAATAGATTGAACAATTTATTTTCAGCCTTGAAAATGTTTCAGTCTGAATCTAGATTTGAAACTGACTATAATAATGAAGAAATGCCTCCTATATGTCCTATATATGGTGGACCGATGACCAGGTGAGAGTTGCGGAAATCCGATGGATGCAAGACGTACAGGAACTCTCATTAAGGCGACAAATGGGGAAATGATGATTACTCCACATAAATCCGAAACCTGTGCCTGACAAGGCAAAGAAGAAGGTCCATGATAGTGATGGTTTCGTTATGGTGCAAAGGAGGAAGCGTCGAACGCAAACCAACCAGAATCGCTGCGGCATAGCACTTGCAACTCCTAGCGTAGGACTGCGTGCTGCTCAGCCGAACACTCCCGTGTACATCTCCCGCCTGCATAACACCACAAGGGTGGAAGACATCGTGTAGTACGTGCGCCATAAGACGAAGTTCGAACTGAGGGTACAGCTTCTGGAGTCGCACCGTAACGTTAATTTCAAGGCGTTCGTGGTGCGAGTCCCGAACACTTTTCTGCCCCTCATGTTGAAGGAAGACTTTTGGCCGCAGGGCGTGGTGTTCCGTCGCTTCCGCGGACAAGTGCCACAGAACAGCACAAAGTAAACAAGTGCAGTGAAGTGTTACTAACATAGTCATAAGTCATATTTATTAACAATAAATTGTATTTAATTTACTTTAGATTTATGTTAGTCTATAAGGTATTTATCTATGGGCCAAGATGCCTGAAAATAAATGATTTATCATTATTATTATAAATCCTTAATGGCTTTTATTTTAGGCTGGTTTTATGAACAACCCGGTGACTTTTTTATACCGTATTTGAGATTAGGAGACTAGGATACCCAAACAACAGGTTTTACTTAGTACTGGTTCCTGTTTCTGTCCAACAATTTTTTTTAAATATTGTGTATGTTGTGTGATAAATTAATCCGTGAACGTGTCCCATATAGTCGCAAAATGATCGTGTATCTAGTTTGTGTACAATTCAAATCAAGATCAATCAACTCGATTCGTTAGCCAAGTAGTAATTTGATAGTTAAGACGACGAGGCTGCGAATCAATTAGAGACAATTTATTTGTAATTTTCATACTTTCGTGTGATTGGTAGATTGTTGTGGTAAGTCTACCTGCCAAACTTCATGCCTAGTGGATACATGGTGGACATCCCACCCATACGTACAAAGCGTTTTGGGAACACATTCATAATGCGTACAGCTAAGGAGTGGAATTCCCTGCCGGAGTCTGTGTTTCCTGATAGCTACAACCTAGGGGTCTTTAAGTCAAGAGTGAATAGGTTAATTCTAGGTAAGCGTGCTCCATCGTCGGCCACATCATCGCTTACCATCATATGAGATAGTGGTCAAACGCGAGCCTATTAATAATAATTAAAAAAAAGTTTGATTCCCAGGTCGAGCACCTACTATTTAGGATCATATATTCTGTTCCCTATGGTCATCATCATCATTTCATCCGAAAGACAAATGTCGCCATCCACCGGGTTTCCGCGACCCTCACTAGGTCGTTGGTCCTCCCTGCGGGAGACCTTTCAATGCTGCGTCTCCTGGTAGAGTACGTGGTCACTAGAACCTTTCGGTTCCATCGACCATATGGTAAGTGTACGATTGGTGGATCATTAGGTATTTAAACACTGGGACGTAAATAAATAAATTTATTATATTAGGTACTCGAATTTCAAACTACTTACAATAAAATCAGTCATATGCATGCATTATTTTTATAAGATTCAGTACCAATCCAAATAGATAATATGGATTACATATTTAGAAAATATTTCACTATTCTTTTGCCACTACTAGGGTTTAAGTATTATCTAAATCATAAAGAAAGTGGTAAAAACTTCCAAATATGAAAATAAGTATGAGCGCCTGACCAAAAAATTAATGCAACAATTTTACTAACTGAAACTTGTAAGTATATTTTTCAAGGTGCTTCAGTTTTCTCGACCTTTTCTTCACTCCTCTGAGATCCACTGTCGTTGAGAACACCATTTTGTGGCTTAGTCCATGCCTGGCAGACGCATGTAGGTCCTGGTACTCCTGAATGATGACCGGTGGTTATTTGGAAGCCACTGTTAGAGCCCGTCAATCCAGGGCCAGTGCTCTGATTACCAGTCTGGCCTTGAAACTGCGATGATTGATGGTTTTGTCCTACATACGAAGGCCGTGTCACTTGGCCTTGAGGCTGGTTCTGTCCTACATTGTTGTTAGACGGTTGAGTTTGTCCCACAAATGAACCTGACTGTTGGTTGCTTACAAAGTTACTTGACTGCTGGCTACCCCCATAGGATCCTGTTGGTTGAGGCTGAACGAAACTACCCGACGGCTGATTCACTTGTTGAGACCCTTGGAAGTTGACGTTAGTAAACTGATTCTGGTTCACATACTGGCCAGATTGCTGATTCTGGAATTGATTCTGTACTTGAACTTGGCCCTGTGGTCCCTGGCCTTGTACTCCAGTCTGGACCTGATTCTGGAACTGTCCAGCTTGTTGACCTTCAAAGGAACCAGTAGTTTGTTGATTCTGTGCTTGGAACTGGTTTCCTGATTGTGGGTAGTTTTGATACTGTCCTTGGGCCTGGGTTTGGGATCCTCCGTAATAACCCTGCGTGTTTACATAGCCTCCTTGTGGGTAGGAGTTCCCTGGTTGAGGATAACCATAGTTTCCATACTGTCCTTGGTACTGCGCTTGACCTTGGTTTTGCTGGTAGCCTGTGTTCCATGGTGCGTACTGCTGAGGGTATCCTTGGTACCCTTGCTGCTGGGTCTGTGTCTGTGTTTGCACGGTAGTGGTAGACTGTGTGGGTTTGTTCTTGTGGTTCTGAACAATGTCTATGACTCCTCCGATGATCTTCTCTGGGATGTTAAGAACTTTCATCGCTCTAGTTTCTTGCTGTGCTGCGCTTGCTATGCTGGTTAGTGAGCCGACGAGTAACTGAAAAGAGGTTGAAATAAAATTTAATATGGGAGTTTATGCAGCGAATCTTTAAAGGCGGATACAGACTTACGAAATGTAGCATGCAATGTAACACACAATGAAAGAATTTGTGCGCGCGCTGCGTACACACTCATGAAATTCTCCTTTCATGTTATATTACATTGCATATTACGTTGCAGCGGTCAGTATCCATCTTTTTTAGATGTTTGGACATATCATCCACAATGAAAGCTCTTTGAAAGTTTTAGTAGCACAGGGAAGAGTAAAAGGCCAACGTTCTTGCGGCCGACCACCCACCAGGTGGACAGATCTCATTAAATCACCTTCGAAGGGATCCCTCATTGAATGTACACGAATAAAGTGAGATGGAGAAGTCTTGCAAAAGCCGCAATCAACCTACCAGACGATCCATGACCACGACCACTCCGCCAGGAGTGTACGACTCAGAAGAGTTTATACAGCTTCTGTTAGAGATGAGAGAGAGAGAGTAATGAAAATGTCCCTGTTCGAGAGGAAGACGGAACTGGGAGACTTTTATTTATTTACTAGCTTCTGCCAGCGGCTTCGCCCGCGTGAAAGTAGGGTTCTCCATACAAACTTACAACCCCCGTTTTCCCCCTTAGGGGTGAAGTTTCGTAAAATCCGTTCTCAGCGGATGTCTGCACCCTATAAGGAACCTACCTGCTAATTTTTAAGTTTGTAGGTGTTATAGTTTCTGAGATGTCGTGATTAATCAGTGAGTGGTATTTCGTTTTTATATAATATATAGATTTCATCTTCATGCAACACAAAGTACAAAGGCGGACTTAATGCCTTAGACATTCTCTACCAGTCAACCTAGGGCGGTGAAGAGACTTTAAGGTAGGTGCATAAAAAGAAAATTTTATATAAAAAACAAGAGTAAAAAGTATACATATATCATTCTATAAAGATCACAAATAAATTAGGCAACGTTCGAAGATTTTGTGGATTAAAAGGTTCGTTGATTAATTGATTGATGAGCAACTTTTAAATTACTCTGCAAAATATATATCGGATTTCACATTACAGACATACAAATATTTTACCACATTATCCGCTAATCTACAAGGTACTCAGTCATGCTATTAGTAAAGTATTTTATCCGTAATTACTACTGCGTGAATCGAATAAATCTGTGCTTCAACGCTGGCGCCTTTTACGGGTTTAAATACTTGAAAGGCTTCCGATAGTTACGATTAAAGTTTTTGATTACGTGGACGACTTAGGAGGGCTATATCCGAAAGTGGACTTCTTTCAGATGTAAAGTTCAAGTTTTTTTTTTAGGTGGGAAATCATCTAATGATATCTCCCGCCCTTGGGAGGAACGAGAGGGCGTGTCAGACTTTTACTGACTAAAACTCACCCCTGCCAGTAGGCTTCGACCCTGCTGGGCCCCTACGGTTTTCTGACATATCCTTGAGGCGCGCGTGGAAAACTACGCGCCGTCGACGACTTGGGCTCGGTCAGGACGGTTATCGGACGGTCGGATGGCGAGCTACCCATTACTCACTGTCCGCAAGCCCGCGCCTACGGTAAATTCAAGTTTAGGTAATCACAGAATTTTATTATGAGTTGTGATAGATATTCCAATTTGTTAAAAAATATATATTATAGCTGCGCGTCTTTAGTTACTGCTCCGCTCCTTATTGGTCTCAGCGTGATGATATAACTATACCCTTTAGTCAGGGATGGCGAACCTATGGCACGCGTGCCAGCGGTGGCACGCGGCAAAATAATTCGGACACGCCAGTAAAAGAAGTACAACATGTAAGTGATTTGAAACACTAGTAATCACACCAATTTTCTCTTATAAACATAATAATTGAATAAACAAACTACTGTAAACAAATATGTACTGTATATAATACAGTTTAAACATTTTAAATATTTGTTCATTAAATCACTAAGCCAAGATTCTTTAGCGGCACGCAATGAATACATTTTTTTTTTAATATTTTTAGTGGCACGTTCTCGTATAAAGGTTCACCATCCCTGGCCTATAGCCTATATAAATGGGCAATAGAATTCGAACCAATATTTCTTATAATAAACTATTAAAATTATATTTATTAAATTGTTATAATTAAGTGTCTCATTTTTAGCTGATAAGTACGGAAAATTAATGTAGCATAGCATAATGGCATATTTAGCCTTTTTTTAATGTTCACACTGCTGGGACTCAGGCCTCCTCTCGAGGAGAGGGCATGGACCGTAATCCACCATGCGGACCTAGTGCGGGTGGGCCGTAATCCCCCACTCGGGCCCAGTGCGGGTTGGTGGATGTCACATGTCTTCGAATTTTTGGTTCTAGGGCATGCCGGTTTCCTCACGATGTTTTCCTTCACCGTTTTGAGAGCAGTGGTGATGAAATAAATTACACAAAGTAATGCGCCTGGCTGGGTTTGAACCCGCGACCTACAACTCGTAAGTCGGGCCGTTACCACTCGGCCACCACTGCTCAGAAATAAAAATTAATGTAATATTCATTAATTTGTTGCCAATACCCAGTAGACTAGGCGTGTGTAACTCTTTACTGAACCGACTCACTGTTCCAAAACATTTTAGTGTTCCGAAAGATTGGAACAGCAGTAATGTTTAAAATGTATCATTTGGAACAATTGGAACACTGAAACATTCTTTACCTTAAGTGACCTGCAGTCTTTTTAAAATTCAAATTAAAACGTAAATAGTGTAAATATAATTCATGACTGCACTAAAAATATCTACTTAAAATTATTGTTATCAAAATTCAATTAAACAAAACTATTAGTGTTATGACGCGACGTAACAGATCACGATTCATAACAGTTAGTGTCTTTGTCTGTATCTTTTGAGCCGATGTTCCAAATGATACATATCATCTAAAATTTTCTGACTCAGTGTGACTATGACGCAACGTAACAGATCACGATTCATTAGAGCCGATGTTCCAAATGTTCCGTTTGTATCTTTTGAGCCGCTGTTCCAAATGATACATTTCACTGTTCCGGAACATTTCAGTGATTCAGACACAAATGACCCAATCGCAAAGATGACACACTTTGCTCACGCCTACAGTAGACCACCACCACCTTTATTATTTTAAGTTCTTAACGATCTATCCAAAGGTTGTCTGGTAGATATCGCCGTCAGCAATAAGACCGCCACTGTACCCATAGAATTAAGGTTGCACATAAGTTATATTTTGGTGTACAAAAAGTTTATTCTACACTAATTATTTCGTTCACTTTAATTATTATTTTTAATTAAAATCGGCCACAACTTACCAGTATCGAGATCTTCCTGAATCCTTCCATGGTGGTGCTGGCACTGGTGGCGGTCCAAGGCGAGCACTGCAATTGACGCCTCTCTTCAAGGACAAACTTTTATATTGCAGCCTCCATCCGCGGCATCTGTAGGGCTGACACACGGCATTTCTTTACTAAATTAAATAACAGAAAAATATTTAAAGTCTGATCTCTTAATTTTTTTTCACATATGGAATTATATTAAGAATGAATTAGCTGAAACGAATAAGAACTCAAATAGTAAAAATGTCCTTGTAGTCTCATAGGCTTTCGTAAACCTTTCGTAGGCCATTCGTAGGCTTGCGTAGACATTTCGTAGGCTCGACTAGACGTTTCGTAGGCCATTCGTAGGCTTTTCGTAGGCTTTCGTAGACCTTTCGTAGACCTTTCGTAGGCCTTTCGTAGGCCTTTCGTAGGCTTGACATACGTAGGTTTTCGTAGCTATCACTTGTACGCTCTAGTAAATTTTCGTAGACCTTTCGTAGGCTGGCGTAGAGTTACGTAGACCTCTAGTAGGTTTTCGTAGAACACTCGAAGGCTGGCGTAGACTTTCGTAGACTTATTTTAGACTTCGTAGAAGGAGATCTAAGTAAACCACAAAAATATTATACTCAAAATTGTTTGCTTTACCTAAACATTTTTTTTTAAATTATATAATATAAACTTGTGCTTGACTGCTATCCCGGTAAGCGTTGATTGTCAATCGCACCAGTTTATTAAGAGCATATTCAGTCTAGCCTTGAAGACACTTAAATAAAATTATAAAAATGGATATAAATAGTGGTTTCTATAAATATTTCACGCACTGTTGAAAATTATGTAGTTACTATGCTGACTCTTGATAATTAAAAAAAGTACCTTAAAAAATAAATATAAAAGATAATATCACCGTGTAACGTTTAAATAATCTCATTAGTAGTGAAATATGAGGACAGATTTAAAAGTTAATCGCATTTGCGTAGCACACTACGAAAAAGCTTGAAAAATATATCATTTCCCGTATATTTTTTTTAATGCAGGTTTTTCTTAGATACTGATTCATAAACTTATGTGTCAAAGAACTTAAAAAAATATCTGATTATTCGTTTTTAGGGTTCTATACACAAAGGGTAAAAACGGGACCCTATTGCTATCACCCCGCCGTCCGTCTGTCTGTCACCAGTCTGTATCTCATGAACCGTGATAGCTAGACAGTTGAAATATTCACATATTTCTGAATAAATATTTAAGTGAGGCTCTAATACAACAAACGTAATTTTTTTGGTGTTTTGTTTTGCTACGGACGGTACGGAACCCTTTGTGCACGAGTCCAGCCGCACTTAGCTGGTTTTTAAATTAGCTATTCCAACTAGCTTAAAATTATTACATTAAAAATCGTTATCTTAACTAATAAAAAAGAAAAAAAATTATTAAAAATAAAACTTTGCTCCGCTCTAGGAATAACTCCCGTGCCGTGGTTGAGTTCATAAACATATAAACTCACAAATATAATTATAAGACACCCAGACCCGGAACAATAGCCTACCACACTTACCACACCACACACCACACCACCACAGTGTTGTCTTTTTCAACCCAAAGGTTGACTGGTAGAGAATGCCTTGTTGCATTAAGTCCGCCTATGTACCACTAACTGTACATGTAGTTTAAATAAATAAATAAATAATAGGGATTTTTTTAATTAAAAAAAATGTCTATTATGCTAATAAAACACAAAATTTTTATTCAGTCGCTAAGTAGGTACCCTAAAAATGCATTTAAAAATTTACATTTTCAAATTTCGCGCGTAATTTGACGAAATGCAAAACGCAGTGGACGCCATATTTACTCTGTGGTCATGACGTCAGTAGGCTGTGTAAACAAATGCGCTGATATTCACTCAGTGTGGCCAATCAGTTGACAGTTGACAGCTGTAACTTTAGTTTACACAGCGGAATGACGTAATATCATGGTAGCTACTATTTCATGGTGATAAAGAATAGATAAAAAAACTGAAAACTTTGCAATTCATTTTAAAATTTATTTTGTTGTTTTATGAACTAAAACTAACACTTACTGACTGCTTTTTGCCTAAGCTATCTTAATAATATATTTTTAGATTTTTTTCTTCATACGTATAGAATAAAATACCCTATTATATATGCATATAAATATTTGTTCCGTGCGTGAATCGAACCCGCAACATGCAGCACAGCAGCCAATCACTTAACCGCTGAGCCAAGCATGCCGTCGATCCAAAATTGTATTTTTATCAATCAATCATTTATTTTGTAAAACAGGTGGGTTTATATAATAAAATAAGAAAAATATTTGCATTAGACTTTGCCAAAAGAATGGCGTACAAAATTAAAGCAAATAAAATAATACGTAATAAAAAAAATTGTTTTACGAAATAATTACGTAATTTTTATTCTGACAGGAACCCGAAAAAAATCACTTTTATATCGGAATAGACGACAAGAATGAAGATACGGTAAAAAACTTGTCAAAAACATATATCACTAGCTTTTGCCCGTGGCTTCACCCGCGTACTTAAAATATAGCCTATGTCACTCAGAAATAAAGCAGCTTTGAATCGGTGAAAAAATTTCAATCGGACCCCCCCCCCCCCAGCCAAGTTACGATCGTTTCGTTCGCGTCGAACGCCTCGATTAGGCCACGCCTCCGATTCCTCTGTTCTGACCATGTGACTGAGCGTTGAGATGACATCAGAACAAAAGAATCAGAGGCGTGGCCTACTCGAAGCGTTTGACGCGAACGAAACGATTGTAACTTGGCTAGGCGGGCTGTACTTTCAGAGATTACGTCATACAAACAAAAAACAAACTTTACTACCTTTATAATATTAGTGTAGATTTTGTGTGGAAGCAGCCCTGCGTCATGAGAATGCATCTCGTGATGGACGACACGGGCGCGATGGCCCGAGTTATCTCACCCTTCGCGCCAGTAGCGGTACTTGGGGCTGTCCGGAGAGCGCTGCAAGGCGATTATCGACTGACGATTCGATAAGGAAACGATCACCAATACAATTTTATGGGAGGCAAGACCGCAAAAGCATGGTAACCCGTAGTCCCAGAACGCAAAGGGTAATTGAAGGACACAGGTGTGGTTTTAGTTAGTAAAAGTCTGACACGCCCTCCCGCTCCACCCAGAACGCGAGAAGTCATTTTGATGATTTCCCACCTAAAAAAAAAAAAAAGAAAAGACCGCAAAAGCATTAACATCGAAGAGAAAAGCAAGTAATATAAAACAATTTATAATTGTATGTGTATATAATATTTATATTTTAATCAATCTATAAAAGCATATATTTCAAATAAACCATTTACAGGCACTTTTGTATTGTCTAGAAGTCAGTCAGTCAGAAAAATCATGCTCATTGCACATTCCGAAGCGTAAATCTCTATGGGGAAGAATGTGTAAGAAATTGTTATATTAGTAAGTACTGTCACCAATCTAACTGAATCACACTAATAAAGACGAAAGTTAATTTGTAGGCATGTGTGTGTGTGTTTGTTACTCCTTTACGTTCAAACGGCTGAACGAATTTGGATTAAATTCGGTACATAAGTAGACCCTGTTCTGCCGGGACAAACTACCGGCGGGATCTCTTGGTGGTATGGAGACAGCGACTGTCACCACCCAGCAGAATCGCGGCGGTAAGTCCACACTTTGAGGAGTGAGAGCGGCGCCTCGGCGTCCTCACCTTCCACCTGACGCAGGTCTGGACGCCGGACATGACTGTTCAGAAAGGCCCAGGTGTATGTTCCCTTGTCATAATTTTCCCTATGAATTTTTATTCCCTTGAGAGTGTCGAAATGTACGTTTTTTGCGACATAAACAGCCGTATCTTTTATTTTCGTTAACTCAGCTGTTTGATTTTTTCACAGTTTCAAGGGACCGCAGACTTGAGTATATAGTTTTAATTTCAACTCAATACCTCCACGCGTTCCCGAGATAAAGGGTCTTGACAGATAGACAGACAGACGAACAACAAAGTGATCCTATAAGGGTTCCGTGGTACGGAACCCTAAAAAGCAAGAAAAGTAAATAATTACAACTATCAATAAATGAGACGCTAACTAAATAAATTACTAAAGAATTTAAGGTGGTTGGGGTCTAACAATATAAAAAATATTGCAAAAGCATATCATATCGACTATCGACATCTCGAATTCGCTATCGATACCCACCACTGCTCCCGCTAACCACACTGTCCGAGCGTATGATTGACGCTGCGCCCGCACACTCGAATAAAGGGCATAAGTATTCCTTTCGTTTTTTTGCGGCCCATCGACACGGTCAGCGAATCATTGCCGATGGCCAATTTATTATACAAGGAGTTTATTCTTCGAAACCGAATGATGAAGTACCTTTGCACCGTTCAATGATTCTTTATCGAGTATTAAGGAAAATTACTTTTGAATGATCGTGTGTGGTGATTTTTATTTATTGTTTGTTGGTTACGGTACTTTTTTTTTAAATAAAAAAGCGGTAGTTAGCTGGTATTGGTTTGTGTTTTTTATACTGTATTTTGTGGTCTTTCGTCTTTCTATTCTGGCTGTGCTATGTTTTTTTAAGAAGAATATATTATTTTATTTTATTACTAAGGCACACCAACAATTTGTGTACAGATTTTTTCATTCAGAAATTGTTCCAGTGCAAACAAACCAATTACACATCATTCACAAATTTGGGTACATTAATAGTATTTTTAACCGACTTCAAAAAGGAGGAGGTTCTATGTTCGGCTGAATGTATGTTTTTTTTTATGTATGTTCACCAATTTCTAGGTCAATAATTGTGGATCGATTTTGATTCTTTTTTTTTTATTGAATGGTTATGCTTCCAAGTTGGTCCCATAGAAATATTGTTATGATTTGATTATGAACTTCGAAGATATGGAACAGAACTCCTTATAGGATCACAGCAGAACTGTCGTAACAAGTAAAATTGCTTCATTGATGACTGATTGAAAGAAGAGGGGGAATATATCGAACTGATCTGATGATGAAGCCTGAAGTTAGGCACCGGAACTCTGTAATAAAATAATTTAATCTAACCGTGTTTGGTATTATTAGAATTGTCATGAGATGAGAACTAAAAAGTGTAAAATAAAAAACTTTTTACAAAACAAATACAAACGACTTCAATGTATAAAAAAAACACTGAAAAGTCCAAAATAACTTTAATTTCGGAAGTCGGTGTTAAATAACGAAGAGGCAAAACTATTATAGGAACACCGACTTCCGAAATTAAAGTTATTTGGCACTTTTCAGTGTTTTTTTACATTGAAGTCGGTTGTATTTTTTTTGTAAAAAGTTTTTTTAAATTTAAGTTAGACTATAATTAGAATACAATCTAAAGTGCAGAACAATAATTAAAATTAAAATATCAATTGAAGTATTATTATTTACAATTAAAATATATACTTAAGTTCAACAATTTACATTACAGACTAAACAATAAAACTACAAATAAAACAATTAAATTAATAACAAATAAATTAATATCCCAATAAAACAATTAAACAATTAAGTTACGATTAGAATAATCAACTACAATTAGAATTAACTTATATATAAAAAAATAACTTACAATTTAAAACTATTTAATTACAATTCAAATAAGATGTCAAGAGAGAGATAAACGTGAGCCAGCAAGTTAGGTAGACTATGGATCAATTTGGATCACTCTCGTCTTAAACCGAGACAAGGAGTCAAAGAATATATCTACGTCCTCGTTGTAACAGCAGATCTTATGGTACGTGGTCACCAACCTATGCAAGGGAGCTGATCGCCCGAGATTAATGCGAGAACTTCTGCCCGCGAAAGTACTACATGCTCTCACTTGACTGATCTTACAAGACCTCGACGAGGAACGACAAGGTTTATTTGTTGAAGCAGTTCAGGAGTGCATATAATGCTGTTAGTGATTTTGTACAAGAAAATCATGTCTACTACGGTTCTACGGTCTTGTAAGCAGGACAACCTAAAGTGATGCATATACACATATATGCATACGTGTGTAATATCTAATATAGTACTGTAGTAGTGGAAACGCAATGAAAGGCTTCTGGTTAGTTTTAAACTATTATTATGATGTATTAAGCACTTTCAAATACATTTTGTATAAAAACTACGTCTCGACTTTTGTATGACGTCTCCCTATCTCTTGTTTGAACATCAATCAAACCTAAACTTTTTATCACATAAACCTTAAAAATATAACATGCCAGTTTGTAAGTTAATAATAACTGTGACCTCCATAGGCGTCACAGTACCTACTTAATAATGTAGGTATTCGGCGGGAACGCGTTTCAGGGCCACGGTAATTCTTTCAACCAAATCTTGCAGCCCTAGCATAAGGTAAATGGCAGACCAGATCTTCATGATATGGTTCAAGGTAAAGATATATTTTTAACAAGTTGACCCGGCGAACTTCGTACCGCCTAACAGTCAATGTCAATGTGTAACTAGTATATCTTTCGATATAGTCAACCGATTGCGATGAAACAAAGCCTAAGTAATTAATATATCAAGTTACAATTGCTCCGTGAGTTTTTTTTTTTTTAATTCATATAAACCAGTGCTTGACTGCGATCCCACCTGATGGTAAGCAGCGATGCAATCATTGATGGCGAGGCGCACTAGTTTATTAAGAGCCTATTCACTCTAGCCTTGAAGACACCTAAATTATAGTTGGACGGGAAGACCGCAGCAGGCAAATTGTTCCAGTCCTTCGATGTACGCGGTATAAACGACGAAGCGAAACGCTTAGTCCGGACCGTTGAAGTTTCAAAACTTACCTTCACCCAGCGGCTATGCTCACGTGATTGTCAACTTCAACGGTCCGGCGTTGAAGTTTCAATAACGTAAGGGTGGATGCTCGCCGTAAGTCGGGTTGTCCGATGGTAGAAAGGAGATGGCGGAATCAAGTCATGCAATTCCCGCGCACACTCTCCAAAATGTAACCTGTAAAATACCGATAGGCTGGCTAACGTGCGCCTGTGCTGTGCTCGAGGCTTTGTAGATTGGACTTAACCAAATCTGGATCCCCAATTAGCCTCTTCGCACGCCTTTCCACTGAGTCCAAAGCTGCTAGATGGCATTTTGCAGCACCAGCCCAAATGTGACTGCAGTACTCCACACACGATCGGACCTGTGCTTTGTATAACATTAGAATAGTAGAATTAGTTCATTGAGTCCAAATCCAAGGTACTTCACACCGGGACAGCCCCGGTGTGAAGTACCGTCGGACCTTTGCAAGAACGCCTAGTTTTCTAGCAGCTACCTTGGCTTTGGACTCAATGAACCGCCCAAAATTGAGGTCTGAGGAAATTTCAACTCCCAAGAGCTGAAGGCGGTCGGTGCACTCCAGAGATACATTCTAAAAAGCAGGAGCCAAGGCGAACGGGCTCCTTTTTTGAGTTACACAATTTTAATGTATAAAAGTTATCTACATCGATTTCATACATTTTACATGATGCGCGCACAACCAAAAACTTCTACAGATTTATTATACGTATAGATATCACCCAAGATGCTATTGTCAAGTACTAGGAGACTAGAAGACTATAGTAATGACGCATGCAGATGATCGCGAGCGTCCCCTTGCAACGTTCACTTGCAGACGCAGATTATTGTGGCCGCAGTCACATCCTCTAACCGACCTTGTACATTACATAAGACACATAATAAACGACCAAGTAAGAAAGCATAAGTTTACATTTATTAACTGGTGGATTATTAAATAACAGGCCAAATTACCCTAGTATGAGTTGCGTTAACGGTAACTAGGGTGTATTTGATCGTTGACGTCCTATGGTGGCTAAAATTTGATATTTACATTTATTTATTTTTAATTGATTTATACTAGTGCTTGACTGCGATCTTACCTGAGTAGTGATGCAATCGTTGATGGCGAGGCGCACTAGTTTATTAAGAGCCTGATCACTCTAGCTTTGAAGACACCTAAATTATAATCGGACGGAAAGACCGCAGCAGGCAAGTTGTTCCAGTCCCTCGATGTACGCAGTATAAACAACGAAGCGAAACGTTTGGTCCGGACCGTACAAGTTCCAACAACGAAAGGGTTCTCATTCACCGCAATATAAGTTTTTACTGTTGACAAAAAATTACATTTTTTTTTTTGTATTTAACCCATTTATTACTTATTTTTGATATTCTTAATTGACTTTTCTGTTTTACCTTAAATTTTTTTTGGTAAAATTTTTGAAATATTCTATTAGTTTGGTATTTGTTTTGACATTGTAATTTTAATTCATTGCCAACAGAATATTTTGTTTTGATCTATCCAACACTGCACAAGCTTATACAACCAACAAAAATGTAACATCTCACTCGTCTGTGTATCTGTAACTATGTTTACAAATAAGTAAATCTAAATAACCGGGCAAGTGCGAGTAGTACTCGCACACTGAGGGTTCCGTACAAACTTACCTATGAAAACAGTTCAATTCCCAAATTGAGTTAGGAAGATTTTTCCGAATCGCACAAGTTTTTTTTTTGTGACGTAACTAAAATTTACAGCTTTTAGATTTTTTCCTATACTTGTGCTATGAGACGTTGTTTCATGTCAAATTTCAGGATTCTAGGTCAACGGTCGTATTCGAACGGCGTACAGCTAAGGAGTGGAATTCCTTGCCGGAATCTGTGTTTCCTGATGGCTACAACCCGGGAATCTTTAAGTCAAGAGTGAATAGGTTACTTCTAGGTAAGCACGCTCCATCGTCGACCGCATCGTCGCTTTCCATCAGATGAGATAAAGGTCAAGCGCGAACCTATCAACAATAAAAAAAAATCTTTTATTTTTCGTTAACTCAGAAGTTTGATTTTTTCTCAGCTTCAAGGGATCGCAGACCTGAGTTTTAATTTTTAATTTCAACTTGATACCTTCACGCGTTCCCGAGATAAAGGGTCTTGACAGACAGACAGACAGACCGACAGACAGACAAACGGACGGACAATAAAGTGATCCTATAAGGGTTCCGTTTTTTACTTTTGAGGTACGGAACCCTAAAAAATTTTAAATCAATCAATTATTTTATTAGGAATATATTACTTTAATAGGATTTTTCAGCAGTTGATAGGTAATGATGATCAGAGTACACGAATCTGTTCCAGCATCCATTGAGAGGTAAAGGTTATCGCGAATCATGTCAAGTGTTACATAAGTGAATTTAATCACAATCGGCACGATTATTATTACGATTGAGGGGGCGACCAGTGGTCGTGGTTATGTTGAAGTGAAGCATTCAAGAAATCCTTTACATTATGAGCAGGGTTCGGAATTAGGTAGAGTTGTTCATGTACTTGCATCGACATGTTGATATTAATATGGATCTTCACTGGATTTCTAATGAAAAATTCCGTGTGGCCAACAATATTAGAAATAAATAATAATAATAACCTCAGAGAAAGATAAGACAAATAAAACAAAGATAATTAACATAATTTTTTTATTAGTATTTTTCATTGAAAAAGATCTCTCTACGTCTGAGGTGAGGTTAACAAATTTATGCACTTCCTCCTCCTCGTCATTAATGCAGGAAGAATTTTTTTCTGTTATATTTCAGATAGTGTCATAAAAAATTTCTGCTCTCTAAAACTAATCTCGGGATTTGAGGCATATCCACTTTATTCTTTCGCTTTAAGAAATCGGTGTAAGTACATGTCTAACTCTACCCAATTCCGACCTTTGATTTTGAGTCACCAGTTGCTATTTTTTTTTAAGGTGGGTAATCATCTAATCACTTCTCCCGCTCTGGGTAGAGCGAGAGGGACTGAAAGACTTTTACTGACTGAAACTTACCTTTTGCCTTCTAGGGCCGCGATAACTCTTTCGAACGATGCCGCAATGCATTGGCTGAGCGATTGGTTGCTATACTGCATATTTTTCCCGTGTGAGAATTGAACCCACCACGGGTTCAATTCTCACACGGAAGAAATCTCTCAATTAAGATGGAGAGAATCGTATGACTTGGCGGTTCATTACTGTAGGAAACGGGCCAGAATATTGTTAAGACTATCTACCTGTTAGGTGCTTTTGAACCGTACCGAAAATTTATTCTATGAGGCTACTAGGTCATCATTTTTCTTAAATAACAACTGCAAAATTATAATTGTCACCAGGTTATTTGTACACTTCGTAAGATTTTAATAGATCTAGCAAATTCAATATAGATAATATAGTAGTATAATATTCCATAGTTTTTTTTTTTTTAGGTGGGAAAATCATCTAATGACAAATCGCGCTCTCGGGCGGAGCGGGAGATAGTGTCGGACTTTTACTGACTAAAAACCCACTCCTGTTCCTTCGTTGCCTTCGTTCCAGGGCCCCGGGTTTCGTTTTCACACTACCCATGGCCCCAGTAGTCTTCGACTCTGCTGGGCCCCTACGATTTGCCGTAGAACAATACGCGCCGTCGACGACTTGGGCTCGGTCCGGACGGTTACCGGATGGTCGGACGGCGAGCCACCCATTACTCGCCGTCCGCAAGCCCGCGCCTTCGGTGGCCGGAAATCGGGATCGGAATCCCAGCGGCGGTTGGGGCGTGAGGACCGTTGCCTCACGCGATCGCCTGCCACTCCTCCTCGCTCCGGACCATGGCCTGTACCAAGGCCCGGTGCGAGAGATCGCCGCCGCCGATCGCCCCCACGAGGACACGGCGTTGCTCTGCCTAAGCGGGGCACCTCCACCGTAGGTGGTCCACAAAGTGGCGACACCCGGGCGTCGCTTCCGCACGAATCCGGTGCAGGAACCTCCCGAACGTACCGTGTTCTGTGAGAACCTGCTTCATGCGGAAGGTGAGGACGCCGTGAGGTCTTTCCAACCACGCCTCAAAGAGGGGACTTACCGCCATAATTGTGGCGTGCCCAATAGTATTCCATAGTGCGAGTATTCCGGAATAATTAAAATTTTGTTTCCGTTTTAGTCATATCGTAGATTTGGCAATTTCATGATGTAGTCGGCCGATTTACATAATGGTTGGCCTCTCCATGAAATAGCCACCTCAAAACTAACCTTACCTAACCTTGGTCATATCATAAAATGGCCAATTCTACGATATGGCTACGACATACAGATCATTTTGTAAAATAACAAAATCTGACATTTTTCGGTGACATAATCTTTTTCAAATTAATCTGTTTCTTAATATTTGGTATTAATTCCTGTAATGAGACACTGTTTTGCGTGGAATCTTGGCCAACATAACCAGCTAAATTCCACTCAGAAGTCGAAGCTTCCAGGTAGCTTCACAAGCTTCACGTAACCACCTCAGTGTTTCACGTATTTGTGGACGTTGAGAAGCCACGGCCTCATATTCCAGGATGATGAGGGTGGTATGAGCTACCCACGTCGCTAAAGCAGACTCTACGAAGCGCAGTCTGTAACAGAGATGTATGTTGAATAGGTATTTGTTTAGGAGGCAATGACCCTTAATTGTCCCGATCAATAATATCTGAGGTTGTGTCTCTTTAGGATGAGAAGTTTCTTAAACAATCGCGGGTAGATACTTGGCGTTATAGCAAAATAGAGTTATACATTGCCAACAAAAAGGCTCAGAAAGCACAGTTTTGGTTTCTAAGCAGCAGATTCAACTGAATCAGAAACTTGACAACAAAGAGAGCACCCCACAGGAGTCTCCTTCTAGCTACTGTCATCGCGTATTATTGCCCCCGCACTAGCATGGTAGGGCCTTATCATACTAGTGAATTGCGAGCGTCCTCAAAGCGGAGCGGGTGCGCAACGAATACGTCACGGGCGCAAAACAAACACGCCGCGTATGCGCAGCAAATTTGTTGCGGACGCGCGACGAGATCTGGCAACGAGGTGCGGGTCTGCGGCGTCTTGGAAGTAACAAAGCCAACAGCAGCGTCTCCTCGTCTCAATCGATTTTGTCACTGAGTGTATTGTATGTCGTTAACTTGCTACAAACACGCCTTGGAAACGTTGCGAATTTGCCACGCGTCCGCGACGTCTTCGCTGCGCGACCGCCCCGCCCCGCAGCCGCTCGCTAACCGCTAGTGTGATAAATCCCTTAGACAAATGAACAGAGAATTACGCGCGCTTTTGACGGTGTTATAGTTTTGAATAGTTTTGAAGTTATAATTGAATGTTTTATGTATTAAAACTGGGTTTATCATTAATACTACCTTCCAAAATTCTAGTACAATACAGTCAGTCAATAAAGTGACTCATTGTGTTGAACACAGATCGCTATGTAGGTATTTTATTTATAGGATGCATTTTGGAGAGCGTGCACAGGAATTACATGACTTGATTCCGCCATCACCTTTCTACCATCGAATAACACAACGTACAGCGAGTTTCCATCCTTACGTTTTTTGACGCCTCCACGGTCCGGAATAAGCGTTTTGCTTCGTCATTTATATACCGGGTACATCGAAGGACTGGAACAATTTGTCTGTAGCGGTCTTCCCGTCCAATTGTAATTTAGGCGTCTTCAAGACTAGAGTGAATAGGGTCTTAATAAACTAGTGCGCTTCACCATCAACGATTGCAACACTGCTTACCATCAGGTGGGATCACAGTCAAGCACTAGTTTATAATAATAAAAAAAAATGTTGCAGATATATTGTCTACGATCATTTTGATTCGCAATTTATGATACTCTCACCTTAATTGTAGTTATACCACTATTGCCTGGTACATACCAGCTTTTTGTTGTTGTAACTTAACTATGTCCCTTCTACATAAAGCCGTCCGTGATCCTGCGCGGTTGGTCGCAGTGCGCAGGCGCAGTCGCAGAGCGCATACAAGCGTGCACGCACAGGACGGGTGATAGGTGAGGTAAGGACATTATTTATTTGTCTTTGTTTTTGGGAATCCTACCTACGGCAAGTTATTGTAAATAATTTTAATTTTCGCCAAGCGTTTACAGATTGGATTATTGTTAATTAGATACGGACTTTAAGGTTGTGAGATCTCCAGTGTTACGGGATCGTTCGAAAGAGTAACCCTAAGGCAAAGGGACATTGAAGGAACACAGGTTGGTTTTAGTCTGTAAAAGTCTGACACTCCCTCTTTCTTCACCCAGAGCGGGCGCAGTGATTTGATGATTTCCCGTTGAAAAATAAGGGTTTTGAGTTTGTGTAGGTACGGTATTACACACCACTAATTTTTAATTAGGTAGTAGGTACAGATACTTAAAGGGCTTATTAGAAAAGGTCTTGTTATTATTTAAGTCTCAATAAATAATATTCATAAACAGCAAAGTTATTAGCATTTGCTTATATCCCAAAATGTCACTCAATTTATGGAAATATTGTACAGGGTATTGATTATATGTATATTTATATATAATATAATAAATTACGATAAAAATGTAAAAACACAGCGCGTAGTATTTTCTAGTGGCAATTGTTATGAATGATTGGTTCTATTATGAATTTACCAATTATGACAAATTTTCGTAGACAATTTTGGGATTTCGTTTTTTTTAGTTTTGACTACAAAAATATGATCAGTAACGGGTACAGATAGAGCCCCATTTTTTGTACTAATTAAAAAATAGGGTTGTTTTCAGCATTCATTAGGCAGATAGTATAGTATATGCCCCGGACTGAGCTAAATAATTTCTTCTATAATATAGTCATGTGTTGGAATGATCAACTAGCAGATCAAGATCGAAGTACGACCGTCCGAACAAGGCATTTAAATTCAAGGCAAATCAAACCATTTGGGTGCCTACGTTTACTTTAGAAGTATCAAGAAATCGACCAGAATGATAAGCTAGTTGCACAAACTTTTCGACCCTCGTGATCAGTGCGAAGTAACAAATATGTTAGACTTGATCTTTCTTCGGTGGCCGAGTGGTAACGGCCCCGACTTATGAGTTGTAAATCGCGGGTTCAAACCCAGCCAGGCGCATTACTTTGTGTTATTTATTTTCAACACCACTGATCTCAAAACGGTGAAGGAAAACATCATGAGGAAACCGGCATGTCTTAGAACCAAAAATTCCAAACATGTGACATCCACCAATCCGCACGGGGCCCGCGTGGTGGATTACGGCCCATTCCCTCTCCTAGAGAGGAGGCCTGAGTCCCAGCAGTGGGAACATTATAAGGCTGATTATGCTATGTTTATGTTATGATCTTCGCTCACGTGATTGTATAAAATTATACCCAGGGAACAAATTCCGGGATTAAAAAATATCATATATGTTATTCCAGGATATGGCTAGCTAGCTGTGTACCAAATTTCATCCAAATCTGTTCACCAGTTCAAGCGTGAAGTAACAAAGATGACACACACTCGAACTTTCGCCTTTGCAATATAGATTTTCATCCATCTCTCCTTGCAGCAACTCAACCCAGTCAAGATGACGGTGACAAAGAAACGGCCGTCGGACCTGACGAGCTTGGAGCGGTTCAATTTGTACTACCGAGAAGCAGAGGCCCCTCTCACAGGCGCCCAGAAAACAAAGAGGTTCATCTGGAACCCGAAGACCAGGCAGTTCTGTGGCAGGACTGGTGCTAGCTGGTGTGAGTAGCTTTGAAGTATTAATCTTGTTGGTCTTACTATCAAAAGGAGGAGGACCTCCTTCTCTCACAGGCGCCCAGAAAGCAAAGAGGTTCATCTGGAACCCGAAGACCATGCAGTTCTGTGGCAGGACAGGCACTAGTTGTTGTGAGTAACTTTGAACTTTTATTGGTCTTACTACTGAAAGAAGGAGGACCTCTTTCTCTCACAGGAGCCCAAGGGACGAGGTTCTAGATAAAAATCCGAAAGACCAGGCAGTTCCGGACTAACACTAGTTGGTGTGAGTACCTTTGAAGTATTAATCTTGTTGATCTTACTACCGAGAGACGGAGAATCTCCTTCTCTCACAAGCGCCCAGAAAGCAAAGAGGTTCATCTGGAACCCGAAGACCAGGCAGTTCTGGGGCAGGACTGGTGCTAGCTGGTGTGAGTAGCTTTGAAGTACTACCTTTATTGGTCTTACTACTGAAAGAAGGAGAACCTCTTTCTCTCACAGGAGCCCAGGAGGCGAGGTTCTAGATGAAAAACCGAAAGACCAGGCAGTTCCGGACTGACGCTAGTTGGTGTGAGTAGCTTTGAAGTATTAATCTTGTTGACCTTACTACCGAGAGACGGAGAATCTCCTTCTCTCACAAGCGCCCAGAAAGCAAAGAGGTTCATGTGGAACCCGAAGACCAGGCAGTTCTGTGGCAGGACTGGTGCTAGTTGGTGTGAGTAGCTTTGAAGTATTAACTTTATTGGTCTTACTACTGAAAAAAGGAGGACCTCCTTCTCTCACAGGGGCCCAGAAGGTGAGGATGCATCTTGAATCCGAAGACAAACAGTATTGTGGCAGAACTTGCACTGGTTGGGGTAGTTAATATCAGCCACACACGGTGCAGTTTGCGCTTGAAGTGTCGTCCAGTAAACTTGACGTAAGGCATAGGGTATGCATGACAAGGCTACTGTAAGTATGCATGAAGTAAGTCAGCTACAAACTTGACCATAAACTAGATCGTGTGTAGCTGGCATGTGGATTTGGATTTTGAAATATTAGGGTACAATGACACTGCAGTAGATCGGCGTTAACCTGGTTTGGTGGTGTGTGGATAATTTTGTCGATAGACTATTTAGTTGTCTATTTATCCTGGATGCCAAGGTTGAGTCCTTGGGTTTAATCCTCTGGTCCATGTTCTATTGACACCCTGCAAAGAAGTGCGTGAATCGAGCGTAATATTATGTTGGTAAACACTCAAGGATCGAGCGTGATTCAGTGCTTTTTTCAATCAAATTTTTACTTATCTTCGTTAGTAAGTCGTTCAAAAGTTAAAAAAAAAGTGCCTAAGTTATTTGACTTTTTAGTGCCATTTATCGAAAATATGATTTAGACGAACTGACTTTACTGCTTCATCGGAAACTTTATTTGGCATTTTTGGCTAATTCAAAAGTAAAAACCTAGTAAGACATGACATTAAGCTATTAACACGAAAACTTCATAAATCCAGTTAAGTTAGAGTACAGTACGGTCAAAATCTGTAGACCAATCTGAAGTTGGCGTTCCGAACTATCTCGCATACTCGAAAAAAATCTCAACACACATTCGCCATATGATTTTTAAAAAGTACTATTTATTTGGAACGCAACCATAAATTACAGTGGATGGATGGAGAGGGAGAGGGAGGCCAAAGAAAGGATGGATGGATTGTGTGAAGAGTGATATGAAAAAAAAGGAAGTTAGTGATAGCATGACGAGTGACAGGGCAGAATAGAAGAAAAAAACGTGTTGCGCTGACCCCAAATAACACGGGATAAGGGCAGGAAGATGATGAACCATAAATTACACTCTAGTAACTAGAACAAGGACAGTTAAATTAATAAAAGTAGATAGCCTGCTGAGTCCCAAACTAGGCAAAAACCTATATCTTGGGAGGCAATAGAATAGCAAGTATTTGTGTTTTGGTTCATAGCTCGCGTAAGACGGCTGCGCATCTTGATCTGCTTTGCTCTGAACTTTGAACGATTGGCTATCGTTCAAAGTTCAGAGCGATCAAGATATTTCGGACGTTACGATGATGATGATAATGCCATCTAGCCAATTTCGGCTACAGCTACCGCATTCCTTGGCTCCTCATTGTGGTTGTAAGCTCAGATGTGCTGCTCTGTTATGTGCCCTCATGTGACTTGCATATCCAACTTCGGCCGAAAAACTCTGAACACAGAGCGAACATGTCAGAACACCATTAACGTTATGATAAATTATAGCTGTTGGTGATCTAGCTTTGAGGTCGTCGCATTTCGGCCATACTGTAGATACATACGTTCATAATATCAACTTACAACCCTATTTCCCTAACTCCCAAATCTCCGTTATAATAAATACCGGAGACTTTGCCTAAATAGTCGGAGCATAAAGACGTGCGTACCGGAAGCTGCGAGGCCGTTTATTGCTTCATTGAGATCATTGGAGCATCCTGCGCGCGCGCCGCTCCGAGCGGGATCTAACCGGTAAACATGCAGATAGGTCGTGGATCCGAGGCCTTTCTTTTATTAACAGAGCCTAAGCCTCTAGACAAGGCGTTTAAATATCGGCGGTAGCGATTGTCGAACTGTTTACGGATTCACTTCGACATTTCGGTAATGCATTGCACTTCCTAATTATTTTATATTTTAGGCTAACGCTATCGCCGATATAATATCGTCTTGAGTTTATCTAGAGTACGAGCGACACCGAACATTCTATAAGTTATTATATAAAAATTAAAGAGTACAGGTGTGCCGGGTGAGCTAATTAATATGTTTAAATATTGGTATGATCACCAAACTAATCAGGTCAAATGGCTTGGCGAGCTTTCTGATGAGTACAGGTTGGAGTGTGGAGTGAGACAGGGGGATTAACGTCTCCTTCACTCTTCAACTTGTACGTGAACGGGCTAATTGTTGAGCTGAGCAACATCGGAGTGGGTTGCTCGATTGATGGTCACTGTATCAACAGTATCAGCTACGCAGATGATATGGTGTTGCTCAGCCCATCAGTGGCCGCGCTCAGAAAGCTGATAGGCGTGTGTGAGGAGTATGCCAGAGTACACGGTCTAATGTACAATGAGCGGAAAAGCGAACTCATGGTATTTCAAGCCAGGGGTCGTAAACTGGGGGATGTGGCACCTGTGCTGCTTAACGCTGTCGCTCTTCGTAGAGTGAATGAATTCAAGTACCTCGGCCATGTGGTCACCGAGGATTTAAAAGATGATAGGGATATAGAAAGGGAGAGGAGGGCGATGGCGGTCCGCTGTAACATGTTGGCACGCAGATTTGCGAGGTGTAGTTTAGAGGTCAACACTCTGTTTAAAGCATTCTGCCAAACTCTCTACACCTGCAATCTGTGGGTCAACTACACGCAGCGGGCCATCAACGCTCTCCGAGTACAATATAATAACGCGTTCAGGGTGCTGGTGGGGCTCCCGCGCTGCTGTAGTGCGTCTGCGATGTTTGCGCACGCGCACACAGACGGTTTTCACACTGTGCTGCGGCGCCGCATCGCCTCGCTGATGTTCCGTACGCGTGGGAGTACCAACACCATCCTGAACGTGCTCAGCCACAAGCTGGACAGCCCTCTTCTGGGACACTGGGTTCAAACTCAAGTGCGCGTGCCCGGGGCCCCAGACGGCGGCAAATACTTAAATTATTTTTTTTATATAATATAATGATGACAATTAAATAAATTAAATTAAATTAATAATATAATTACAATATGACATAATAATAATATACTTAATATAATAAATTAAATTGAATGATTAATATAATAATAAAGTAATACAGAATATAATCAATTAATAATATAATAATGAAAATGTAAAATGTAACTATATGGACCAAATATGTCTGAAATAAAAAGATTTTATTTATTTAATTTTTTTTTTTTTAATAGGAAATATACTTGTAATTTTTTTATTTGCTGTTTTAAATAAAATTTGTTTTAGCTTTAGTAAACAAATATGAAACAATTTTTAAAATATCAGCAACGAAGATATAAAAAGAATTCCGACATGGACTTTACGGCCATAACGTTTATACGACCGCCATAGAAAATGGTGTCTTGGCGAGAGAGACAGATACCATATATTAATTTGTTTAAAAGTGACGTTTACTTTTCTGCCAATTTTGATATTGTTGTCACAGTTAGTATTCTATTTTTAAATATTATTGATAAACTGTTTAGTTAACTAATATTTTTTGTGCATATTCCCTATTGCCAAAATGGACCGTCATGATCATCGATCGTCACAACAATAAATATATAAAAAAATTCACCGTTGCTTTACTTATCTTATTCCTTCTTTGAAGTTACGAATGATAAAATTAAATTGGAGTTACTCACAGGAAACATTAGTTTAACTTGGTCTCAAAAAGTTATTTCACTCAAGGTTACATTACGAATGATTATAAGAATTTCTTGCTTTTTTTTGGCAAATGTTTAATAGTTAGTACGGTTGGCGCAGTGGTTGAGCGTCTTTTTTTGCCTTTCATTCCAGGGCCGGGTTTTCCTTTCAGAAGCGAACCCATGGCCCCAGTACGCTTCGACCCTGCTGGGCTCCTACGGTTTGCTGACATCTCCTTGAGGCGCGCGCGGAACACTACGCGCCGTCGACGACTTGGGCTTGATCCGGACAGCTACCGGACGGTCGGAGGGCGAGCTACCCATTGCTTGCCGTCCGCAATCCCTTCCGCGCCTGCGGTGGCCGGAAATCGGGATCGGAATCCTGGCGGCTGGGGCGTGAGGGCCGTTGCCTCGCGCGTGCTGCCGCTTCCTTTGCTAGCATTACTGCTTTGCAGAAGGATCCGACCGCCTGCCACTCCTCCTCGCTTCGGACTATAGCCTGTACCAAGGCTCGGCGCGAGAGATCGTTGCCGCCGATCGCCCCCACGAGGAAACGGGTGCTCTGCTCAAGCGGTGCACACCTCTACCGTGTCCTCCGGGTGGTCCACACAGTGGTGAAACCCGGGCGTTTCTTCCGCACGAAACCGGTGCAGGAACCTTTCGAACTGACCATATCCGGTGAGAACCTGAGTCATGCGGAAGGTGAGGACGCCGAGAAGTCTTTCCAACCACTCCTCAAAGAGGGGACTTACCGCCATAATTATGGCGTGCCCAGTACTGGTTTGCGACAGTCGCTGTCGCCATTCCACCATGAGATTCCGCCGGAACTCTATCCGCCATTCCGCGATTTGTCGCGGCAACGGAGTTTCGCCCAGTGGTTGAGCGGTTAGCAGCTGCACTGTGTGAAGCGGGTTCGATTCCGGCACGGACCAAATATTTATATGGCCTGATAGTTGTTCTGGTTGGTTGTTGTTGTATGTGAGTTTATATATGTTTATGAATGCACCCAGAATATACACTACCTAGTGATTCCTAATGTACCCTTAGCATCCTTTTTTAAAACGAAAATAATATATAATGATAATATGTAATCCTTGCTGGATGATCAACATCTCACCGTCGACGACGGCTGGTGCTGAAAATCAGCGCTGAGGCTCTGTCTTACACGAGCCCAGCATTTTGCTGAGCGCTGGCTGTTTTGCGCGGATGTGACGCATATCTACCACTTATAATATAAGTCGTTATTGTTATTTGTTTTTATTTTTAAAGTATGCGTCATGTTTGACGTAAATAAACTCTTTTTCTTTCTTTCTATAACAATAAAGAAGTATCTTTGTAGAAAATAATTATTTGGATCATTAAATAAAAGCGTGCAGAATAAAGACGCACATAGGTATTTAGTAACAAAAACCCTTAAAATTTCAGCCAAAATAGCACTGTTCTACTTCATCTTTTACTCGGCGCTCGCGATCCTGGTGGCCATCTGCATGTGGACCTTCCTGCAGCTCCTGGACACCCGGCAGCCCATGTGGCAGCTTGAGAAGAGCATCATCGGCACTAACCCTGGGCTTGGCTTCCGACCTATGCCCCCAGAGGTAGCCAGCAGCGTCATCTGGTACAAGGGAAACGATCCTGCAAGCTATAAGTTCTGGGTTAAGGAGCTGTCTAAGTTTTTGGCAGGTGAGTGATAATGAATAAAAGCGTTACAAGGCTTGTCGTTCTTACTTGTACTGTCTGTATTTCGAATCACGCTTGACCAATCAGTAGTTTTAAGAAAACTGATCTTCCGTAACTTATACTACCATAATGGTTATAATATCTCAATGGTAAACCTATGATTTTGGTCAATTTTTCTCCTTTTTCTGAGGCCGGAAATTCATGCAATAATTATCATTCCCGCTCTGAATTATGCAAGAGGTGTATCAGACTTTTACTGACTTTTTTTTCGGTGGGAAAATCATCCAATGACATCCTCCGCTCTTGGGCGGAGCGTGAGATAGTGTCAGACTTTTACTGACTAAAAACCCACTCCTGTTCCTTCTTTGCCTTCGTTCCAGGGCCCCGGGGTTCTCTTTCGCATCACCCATAGCCCCAATAGGCTTCAACCCTGCTGGGCCCCTACGGTTTTGCTGACATCTCCTTGAGGCGCGCGTGGAACACTACGCGCCGTCGACAACTTGGGCTCGACCCGGACGGTTACCGGACGGTAACCAAGCCAGCGCCTACGGAGGCTGGAAATCGGGATCGGGATCCTGGCGGCTGGGGCGTGAGGGCCGTTTTCTCGCGCGTGCGGCCGCCTCCTTTGCTAGCATTACTGCTTCGCAGAAGGAGGCGACCGCCTGCCACTGCTCCGGACCATAGCCTGTACTAAGTTCCAGCGCGAGAGAGACTTTTACTGACTAAAATCCACCTGTGCCATTAGTTGTCCTTTGTATTCCAGGGCTACGAGTAACTCTTTCAAACAACCCCACAGCCCATCAATTTAGCTCCTTGTTACTCATTAGCATGTTTAGTTTCTCAATAAAAAAAACCTATTCTATTCATCAGGGAATGTCCTGATTCACTCGCTGACTCATCAACACCGAGCCTAAACCCTTAGACCTAGAACGCTGATAATTTGCAATGAGTTTCCTTTTATAATGCATACAAAGAACAAGAAAGGATTTTCCAAAATTTACCCACTAAGGGGATGAAATAGGAGTCCAAAGTTTGTATAGAGAAACCTACATTTACGCGGTCGAAGCCACAGCCAGAAGCTATATAGTCATACTAGCTATTGCCCGCAGCTTCACCCGCGTACATAAAATATAATAGCCTATGTCACTCAGGAATAAAGCAGCTTTCTGTCGGTGAAAAAATTTTCGCTATCGGATCAGTACTTTCAGAGATTAACTCCTACAAACAAAAAAACATAAAAACAAATAGAAGAGATGTAGATAGTTTAGACAAGTAGATGTTATTACTCATCATTCAACATCCATTCATCGACTTCCATTCTTCATTTTCATATTTCTCAACTTTATTTGTCTGAAGTCCCTAAACAATTTCTTACATTTTAGTCTACAAACGTGACGGAAAATCCGGAGCTAGCCAGAACATTCACAACTGCGACTTCAAGCTCCCTGTACCAGCTGGCAAGGTCTGTGACGTGGACATCAGCGCCTGGGGACCCTGCCTCGAAGACAACCACTTCGCATACCAGAAGTCGACCCCCTGCGTCTTCCTGAAGCTGAATAAAATCTTCGGGTGGAAGCCAGCCTTCTATAACAGCTCTGATCATCTGCCGACGGAGATGCCGGAGGATTTGAAGGAGCATATCCGAAATATAACAGCGTATGATAAGAATTTTGTGAGTTTGATTCTTTACATCATCATCAACATAATCATTTCAGCCGAAAGACGTCCACTGTTGGACATAGGCCTACCCCAAGTGTCTCAATAATGACCGGTCCTGTGCGTCTCGCGTCCACCGGATTCCCGCGTCCCTCACCAGGTCATCAGTCCACCTTGTGAGAGGCCTTCCAACGCTGCGTCTTCCGGTACGTGATAGCCACTCCAGAACCTTTCGTCCCCCCCGACCATCTGTTCTGCGAGCAATGTACCCTGCCCACTGCCACTTAAGTTTGGCGATTCTTTGGGCTATGTCTGTAACCTTGGTTCTCCTACGGATATCTTCATTTCTGATGTGATCACGCAAGGAAACTCTGAGCATAGCCCTTTCCATTGCCATTTGAGAGACTTTAAGTCTTCTGATGAGTCCCATCGTAGGCGACTACATTTCGGAGCCATATGTCATCACTGGAAACACGCACTGGTCATAGACTTTCGTCTTGAGACACTGTGGTATATTGGACGAGAGACACCGCGCAGCTTCCCGAACGCTGCCCAGCCGAGTCGGATTCGACGATAGACCTCTTTCTCTTTGATTCTTTTAGACCGCTAAAATTGGATAACAACGATAGTGCATACAAATATTTGTGTGATGAGCACGATTATTTGTTCTGTGTCTGGGTATATAAGTATGTTTATCAGTTGTCTAGTACCCATAACACAAGCTCTGCTTAGCTTGGGACTAGACGGCGTTGTGTGATAGTTGTGGAATATTATTATTATTATTACTTTTGATTCAGAAGTTACCTATGCAGACTAGTGTGGAAAGCCCCGCAAAACTCCATTAAAAAGGGAGAATTCTCTGATCAGGGGTCTTACTATGACATGTTAAAATGTCAGTCGTGCGAGCAAGAAAAAGGCATGGAGCTTTACACCCTATATAGCGTCGTCAAATAGATCGCGTAAGAGCTCGCGGTAGGGCCTTTGACTGATGTTTTGTTCCTCTAATGCCACGATGCAGGATTTAGAATTTTAGTTCCTATGTGGCGTTATAGATGTCGCTACAATATTAATTGTTCTGTTCTTCAGTTTTACGAGATCACGAGAACGTTAATTAATTAGCATCATTCTCATCACTTCTTACGATATTTACCTAGTCCAGTCAACTCAATTTATTGGTCTTTACTCTATTTGACGAACTCTATTCTCCAGCTCAACATGGTGTGGGTATCATGCCAGGGTGAGAACCCCGCTGACCGGGAGAACATCGGGCCGATCCAGTACTTGCCATCGTATCGTGGTTTCCCCGGCTACTACTTCCCCTACACCAACCAGGAGGGCTACCTCAGTCCACTCGTTGCTGTGCATCTGCAGAGGCCCAAGAGTGAGTCCACCTAAATTCTTGATATGTACTTATTCTTCCTGTGACTCAAGCCTGGCTTTTATAAGCCTGGCTTTTATCTTGGCAAGAAGATAGCCAAATAATATGGCAATATCGCCTGTCATGGCATGTAACCATGCAAAGTAATTTTTCGACTGCCATTGTTAGCTTACTTTTTTCAAGATATATTCACCTTATTCAATTAGTCTACAAATCTTTTATCAGTCACATAACTAAACAGCACCCAAAAACCATTCAATCATTGATTTAATGGCAGCTTTTAATCGAAATAGCTCAGAGTTGTAGGTATTAAGCATGTTTGGTGCTGGAGTGCAAAAGCTAGGCTAGCTTGCACACTGATCTTTTTTTTTCATATTAATTTCAACTTGATACCTCCACGCATTTCGGAGAAAAGGGTCTTGACTGACACATAGATGGACAACAAAGTGATCCAATAAGGGACCCTTTTTTCCTTTTGAGGTACAGACAGCTGTATCAATTCTCTCTCTCACGTTAAAATATGTTAAAAGGGGTAACCAGTTGATGATGCTGACCGTTCGCAACGCTCAAAATTAAGAGAAAAAAACCTACATTCAGACTTGACATTACATTTTATTTACAAGTAGATCAAATATTTCTAGAATCCGCCGCCGGAGACTAATCATGCTGTTATTTAATTATGCATATGTGTTAAAAAAACTACGGATATAAAAGAACTAAGAAATTATAGGATATAAGAGCGAACAAAGCAAGCACGAAAATTTTCACATTTCATTTCGAATGGAATAAGTGTGTCCATGTGATATGGAATTTCTTGCCGGTTCTTCTCCATAGAAAATTACCAATTGGAACCTTGCACTAACTTTTGACGTTTTAATAGTGCAATGTGAAATAAAATGATTTTGAGTTTAAGTTTTGAGTTCATATAGAAACTACTAACTTTGTAACTTTTCTGATCTAAGCAGAAAAGCCTAAGAACTATATATGAAGGATAAGAAACTGCTAAAGCAACACTTTCTCGTGGTTTCCTTCCTATGAATCTTATTGCCCTTATCCATAGTTTTTTTTATGAAGTATTATATTATTATATTATCAGATCTTCTACGTGTCCCGTGTTGCATTATGTTTATTTATGTACTTGTGTCTACAGCGGGCATGCTCATCAACATCGAGTGCCGAGCCTGGGCACGGAACATCATGTACGACAGACACGAGGCCATGGGCGCGGTGCACATCGAGATCATGATCGAATAGACCTGGGGAACTCCTGACTCCTGGGTGGATGAAGAAGTTAGGGTTTACTGTTGAACATTAGCATAAGAAAACAACCTTGCATCGAAACAAAGTTAATTAATAAAATACATTCAATGAGGATCAGTCATGATTTTTGTGGAGTATGCAGACTTATAGCGTCAAAAAAAACAGTAAATACTTTGAAGTAATTATTTCAATCAGACCAAAAATGACGAAGATACAGTAATTTTAGTGTACTAGTTCCAGAAACGCGCCCGAGAATGAAGCGACCCGCTGTGACATCATCTGTCATGATCGGTCTCCACGAATGAATACGATCAAGCCGTTCGTCGCACGGATCATGACAGATGACGTCATCGTTAACAGTCCAACGAGAGCGCGCGTTTCCAAGTAGCCGTTCAGATAAAATTTAATAAATCCACCATTTCTTGACGGATTTTAATAATTAAAAAAAAAAATGCCCAGTAAATTATTATATCTACGATGTAGTTAGTAAAAATCGGATTTGCTATTATGTGATTGACCCTCATTATGTGATTAGTCTTCAGAATTATGATAAGACACAGATGAAACTCAAGTCGTTGATTTCAGCAACCAACAGTCAAAGATTTGAATGTCGCTTCAACGTAGGTTAGTTATTAAACTTCAGAAATTTTCGAATGAATTACCGTGGTCCTAGAACGCAAAAAGCGACTGAAGAAACACAAATGGGTTTTAGTCAATAAGTCTGATATTTCCTCTCGATACAGCCATAGCAGGTGGAATCATCATGATGATTTTCTGAAAAGGAGGTTTCAATGTCATGTAGGATATTCTTCTTCTCTGTGATAACCTTGTTTTTTAGGTAAAGCAATTTGTTCGTTATGCTTCGTTTGTACAGAATTTCAAGGAGTCAAATTCAGTTCCCACGATACATCGTCAAACTATACGAGAAATGTCATAGCTGGCGTCTTTACCTAACAATGCCCATATACGAGATGTTTCGTATACGAGATATTTCGTACTTAGACACCAGCTATGTTAATACTTTCATTGGACGCATCTATGGCCATAGAGGTCTTACGATATATCACTAGTTGTATCACAGCCGGCATTTTGTGTTAAAAAAAATGCTGTATTTCCCAACTCCATAAGTGATAACTGCCATAATAAATTACATTTATGTAAAATCAAAGCTAACATACTTGATTGGATAATGTTTATTCATATGAATTCGTGTGTGATTGACAATAAAAATGAGTGAGATTATTTGTAAATTAAAATAATAAATGTAGTTACCGATACCGACTTTCTATGTTTTCATCCCTATTGACAAATATTTTTTTTGACAAACAAAAATGTTGGGGGCAGAGGATGTAAATAATTACACAACACAATGGTCACGCTTGAAAGGCCTCAGCCATTTATTTAACACGTATAAAATACAAGACTTCACAAAACACGTGTAAATACTTTCACATAATCGAGTCCTTTACATACATACGCGTGACGCTAACTCACAAATAGTTCACAGTTACTTTACAATACTTCACTGACTCTAATACGTTAGATAACTTAGGGAATCTGGAAATCTAGGGCCGCTCCAGGAGCGTAGGGTGCCAAGACAAACTGACGTGGTGACGCTTCAAGTCGAACTGCAGAGAGAGAACGTCGTCCTCAAGTAAAGTGTAGCTTAAGTACTTTTTCAGCCGGTCGCAAGTCGTGGGAGAGAGTCCCTATCCTTCTCGTCCTGTTCCCTAATCCTGTTGAGGCCGGCTGATGTACACCTCCTGACCCCCGCATACCGCAAGCACACTATTGGTCATCAATAGTGGCGTGATTTTCTCCGTTGTAATCCACCAATAGAAATCCATATTATTCTTAACGGTTTTCTGCGCTATTTACTTCTGAGAACCGCATTATGTACTTCTAAGAACTCAGTACATAGCCTTATATACTATCCCTGTAGCCGATTGGACAATAGTCTGGCCTCTGATTGGCTTGCCCTCATTATGTACAGCGCGTATGTACATGCGTTACGCATCTATGAATGACGTAATGTTGATTATATTTAGTGATTCTAAATTACATGCTCGTGTCCGTAACAAAAAATATAGACCAAATATGTCCCAGGGGCCATGACTTGTTAACATGTCAGTCGATTGTTTTTTTTCTTTTTATTTGATTATTTAATTGCGACATATGTATACAGGGTGTAAAAGACAGGTCTCCGCAAACTTTAAGGGCTTGCTCAGTAGACGAAACTCCAATGAACGAAAAAAAATGATCAAACGAAGGCCAAATTTTGTGAATCAAAATCATACATTTCATTATTAGGAGGTTACTGTCTCTCATTCCCTCTTGCCCTGTACCATGAATCAGGGCCAGTCGCTCGGGTCGACACCGTCGATGGCTCCGCCCAACTTCCACCATATGCTTCACCATGTGACACCCGAGCGTTTCTTCCCGTCAGATTCGAAACAAGTACCTCCCGAAACACTCGTCCGGTGAGGACCTTCGTTAGGCGGATTAAACTCACCACGCTTGGACTTTATTTAGGGGCGCAGTTACAGTAACTAACACCTCCGAATTTGTTCAAAATGTTTGGTAAGTAAATAAAAGAGTAATTAATGGACATACATCACAATCTATTTACGTACTCATTTACAAAAATAACAACACACGTCTATTTGTTTAACATTAAGAGGTAAATACAATGTTTATTTCGTAATCATAAGGTCTCTGCACATTACAGAGTAACCAGAGTAACTTCATCAATGGATTTTGTAAATTGATTTGTGAAAACACAAATACGGAACATCAGTTTCACGGTTGACGTTGATGATACTGATTTACAAATTCTTGGCAGATAAGGTCGTGAAACCAGAGAAATAATATAAAATCTAGTAAAATTTAAGTAAAAAAAAATAATCCATTCAACTAATCAATTTTTGATTGATTCCAATAGATTTTTTTCTATATATGCTAATCTTAGAAACAACTGCGCCCTAGCCAAGTTACAACCGTTTCATTTCGATTCTCTTTTCGTCGATCGCCTCGAGTAGGCCACGCCTCCGATTTCTTTATTCTGACGTCATCTCAACGCTCAGTCACGTTGTCAGAACAAAGGAATAGGAGGCGTGGCCGACTCGAGGCGATCAACGAAAAGAGAATCGAAACGAAACCGTTGTAACTTGGCTAGGGGGGCTGGTTAAAATTGATAAAATATTTTAGTGTTGAGTAGGTAGGTATAGCCCTTTTTTCAAGTAAGGCTATATAGGGTGACTGGCAATTAGTGTACGATACTTAAACACGTGATTGTGCTCATGATAACCAACAACTTTTACTATGGCAACAAACCTGAAATCGCGAAAAAAAATCTGCTGTTCAGTACATTTATGTTTGCCTAATGTACTGAACAGCTGATATTTTTTTCGCGATTTCGGTTTTGCTCCCATAATAAAAATTGTTTGTTATCATGAGCACAATCACGTGTTTAAGTATCGTACATTAATTGCCAGTCACCCTATATAACATTACGCTACGAACACCAGGAGCGGAGTAGTAACAAGACGCGAGTGAAACTGCGAGTAACAAATAGTAACGTTTTGTTGAAATAAATGCTAACTTATTATTTCTGTAATATGCAGTTACCTTAACGTACCGACAGTAACATCTACTTACACATTGTTATTGGTCACATTTACTTAAAAAATAACAAAAACAGTGCGCCCAGCGTACATTGACATTGCAAAAGGCAGTTGAATGTCAAATTAAAAACATATTTAGTTTCTTGTTCGACCGCCGCGATACTTGGTCACACTGTTACTAAATTGTTCTACTGACTTTAAGATTAACAGTATTTCCTAATTTGTAATAAGACACATTAAGTTATTAGTGCTAATTGAGGATGAGGCAGCCCGTGTGGAGTGGAGGAACGCCACTTAACATAAACTTTTTCTTCGTAAAATCTATGTCTCTGTCCAATTTGTGAGAATTGAATGAAGGATAATGCAAACTAACAATGAAAATGATGAATGAGAGGCGTAATCAATGATTGCAAGCATCATCCTGAAGCCTACTGGGGTTAACTGTTTGGTATGAAAGGCAACGAAGGACTCATTTCAGACTAAGAATTCATTAAAGACTCATTATTAGTTTTTCAAAACTACTCTCAAATTATGGTTCAATTCATTAAACCCCAAGCGATGCTTCTCATTGAAGAGAAAATTTGAGAATCGCTCTCTGATTGTCTTTCTATTGTGTCTCTAATTACGGTGTTCGAAAGGTTAAGGTGTGTTAAAGTGCGAACGAAGAGGCGGGCAAAATGTTAGTCATGTCATATTTCGTCGTTCCACGAATAAGTCTAATTAACTGAGTCAGATGCTACTTACGCCATAAAACTCATACAAAGTTCTACGAAATCATGTTATATTTTATGAAACCCAAACTTAAAACCATGAAAGTACAATTTAACGCCCGAAACTAATTACTGTTATAATTAGAAAGAGACTGTCACTCGTGTATGAGCAGCAGACACGATGTCACACGGTGCTGTTCAAAACCGAAAATTCTTGGTAATGTTAGACTTTAACAAATTTAATTTTATATTTATTAGGCAATATGGCACACCAACAACTATATTCTAAATTACGTGTTCAGAGCTCCGTGTAAACAAATCAATTAAAGACATGCACATCATTCACAGTGGTTGTTTAAAATTATAAAATCACGTATCAGGTATAAATTAAAAATAAATTAAAAGATATGGATCAATTACATTAAAAATTACAATAATTCAAAAATCAATATTAATAATAAATTAAAAAAATAGAGACAAATCCAAGTAAGTACTTAAAACTGGAAAAAAACTACCCCCACTTTTTACGGGCTGCCCCACTACCCTATGCGCTTGCGCAGCTTTGGTCCCATCAGTCGATCATGATCTCCAAGTGAGTAGAGCCGAACCTCTCCTTCAAGCTGTCAGTGTACTTCACGTTGCGAGCCCACGCGCGGCAGCGGATGTTTATTATTTGATGAACTGGAAAAGAGAAGAACAGGTTTATTTTGGAAAAGCTAAAAAATAAACCCTATAAACCCTAAATAACCCCCCAACACCCACCCCCAACCCTTCAAAACAACCCAACCCTAAATATCTACATATCTTTATGATGTGGGCAGCATCACTGGCGTAGCTACCGATGGGCTAGTGGCGGGGCAGTGCCCGGGGGCCCCCAAGAGTGGGGGGCCCAAACCTGATTAACAAACCTCTTATTGATCTAGTAAAAAATTCTCCCACTTTCAAAATCTAAACAAAATAGAGTGCAACACTAATTTATACGGCAACTAGTTTCAGTCAGTAACAGTCTGATACTCCCTCCTTCTCCACCCAGAGCATAAGGAGTATAATATAATAATAATAATATGATGCTTTTCCACGTAAAAAAAATGAGCCCCAGTTTATTTTTTTGCCCGTGGGCAACGCTCTAGACTTGGATGAAGCTAGGTAGAGTATGATTCGATTAGTAATACTTACGTTTTGGGTCCAGGAGCTGCACAGCAACGAGCGGGCTCAGGTATCCAGGAGTGTTGTCATAGGGGTAGTAGATCTCGGGGAGGCCAGGGTACGGCCAGTACTTCAACGGCCCTAAGGCTTCCACGTCTGCAGGTCGCTCGCCCATACACGACACCCAGACTTTGCGGCGCTTGAATGATATTTAAGCAGAAAGATTTATAGGCTTGTTACGAAAAAAGAAAAGTTGAGAAAGATAGAGATATGCTTTTGGGCTCGTACGACGCCGCATCGCAGAAACAACAGCGATGCGATTTCGTGCGGCAAAGAGTTATTTATTTATTTATTAAATACTTTATGCACACAAAAGTACCGTACCGCCATTGTACCTATTGTTGATTTAAGTTTTTGTTTTACATTGTAGGGTGATTGCGATGGTTTTCGTCCAATTATCGGAGCTTTGTGATGTGAAATGAATATCTTGAAGTACCTTTACATAAATGTATCGTATTTTTCCTATTGCTTATATAGTCTTCTTTTGGTTAACATCACATGACAATATATCACTTTCACGGCTTTTTTTAGAAAAAATATTTTTTGAAAAAGTAGGGATTTCGCTAGTTTTCGTCCAAAAAAATTGGTTTTCGTCCGAGTGTGAGCTAGTTTTCGACCACAGTGTAGAAAAAGGAGTGTAGGCTAATTATTAAGTAAAAAACCAATTACATATACTTTCACTTAATCAGCAACATATCTACTATTGAATAGTAGCTTCTGTGTATTCTCTCTCTGTCTTTTAAGTATTATTTATTATTAGCTATAACTAACTGTCCCCGCAGTTTAACCGGCGTCTTTGGTTACTGCCCCTCTTCCGTGAGTCGTAGCGTGATGTTATTTAGCTTATAGATAGTATTCGTCATGAACCTGACTATTGCATACAGAAAGATTTTTCCAATTCGGCTTGTAGTTCCAGAGATTAGCACGTTTAAACAAAGAAAAGACTCTCTCGCTTTATTATATTACTATCTATAATAAACAAATTAACAAAAAAAAACTTTACCGGCAGAAATATGTGTCACAATGACAGTGTGCTGTTATCTTTAATTATTTCCTTTAAGATTTCAAAAGAATAACTATTTCTTAATTTTCATCCACCCTAGTATTCGTTTGTGGACGAAAACTAAAACCACTTTTTAAGCTATTTTTAGTTTTCGTCCACGTCCTTTAAATATTGTTTTATTTGCGCAATACTAACAAAGGAGTGGACGGAAACTAAAATATATAATCTAATAGCAATAAAGATCATATTGAGAGATAATATTCAGTATTTTACGGGTCTGTTGAAGTAAAATGACCATTACAAATATTCACCTAGCTGATTGTGTGTCCGTCCATGTGGACGAAAACCAAATAGTTTGCAAACTTGGTATGGTAGTATTAGTCCACTATACATATTTATAAAAGATATCTAAAACAAAAACTATAAAAAACAATTTAAAGTATTTATTATGCTTATAAGTAGACATACGTGCCAAAAATATTCCGTAAACTAAGTAGCTTTATCAGTAATTAAACTTGCCATGAACTTTTCTCATCGGCATTTTTTTTCCTAGCTCGTTTGCTTCTTCAAGGCATGAATGCGAAGTGGCTACTGACGTTAATTATTTAAAATTCGTTAATTGTCTAATGATATTTTCATCTTAGTAGAACTGTTGCTTAGACATTGCGGATCGCAAAAAGTCCAAACTTGTGCGGAAAGGTAGGTTTGTATTCAAGTTTTACGTATGTGTTTGCTCATCTTATCAGCTTAGTCAAATGGACAAATGGCACGTGGGTGCGATGCAGTTACGAGCGAAGCGAAGAGGACGCGTTTAGTTGGTTTAATATTTTCGCGCAAACTCTTGCAGTGCTTTGGCTTGTTTTAAATAAATTTCGGAAGGGCCTGCTTCGCCCTAGAGCGGGAGAAGTCAGATGATTTCCCGCCTATAAAAAAAAATCCACGTGTGGTTGATCAAGTAGGCCACCGCAATAAAATTGTTTCTTCCTGATGCACCTCTTCTCTCCACGATCACGTTCGCTTTAAAATGCCTACGTACGTAGGATATCGTGTTAATATAACAGATGCTTACTTCCTGAGCTGTGGCGTTGGTGATATATTCCTTGATGTCAGGTGGCATCTCAGGAGGTAAGTCTCCGGGATCGTCGTAGAAGTCGGGGTTGAAGTCATATAGCTGTAAAAAAACAAACAAAATCTTCAGTCGACGTTGCGAAGTAAGTGTAACCGTATTGAGAATCCTCTACTTTTTGGTTATGAGAATATAATCTGCGGTGTTATGTTGAAAGTTGCTATATATATATATATATATATATATATATATATATATATATGTCAAATTGTCTTTAATGTGCATTAATAAATGAATCAAAAAAATGTCAGAATAAAAGAAAAAGAAAAATATGAAATGGTAATTGATGTTCATAATAGTCATTAATAATAATATCATTAATCAATCATAAAATCATGCCCTAAAATATCAACCAAATAAAAAAATAAAAAACTGGATCCATGGTATTCGTGCGTCGATGTCGATGACACCTTGTATATTAACGATAAAATGTTTAATACAGACAATATATTTTATTATCTAGGTATTTCTGGCAGAACAGATGGTCGATGGGAAAGACGCAGCTTTGGAAGGCCTCTCACAAGTTGGACTGATGACCTAGTGAGGGTCGCAGTTATCTGATGGATGTGAGACGCACAGGAACGTTTGTTGTGGCGATACTTGGGAAGGCCTATGTCCAACAGTGGACCTCTTTCGGCTGAAATTATGATGCATAAGCATAAGCATAATCAGCCTTTTAATGTTCCCACTGCTGGGACTCAGGCCTCCTCTCTAGGAGAGGGAATGGGTCGTAATCCACCACGCGGGCCCAGTGCGGGTTGATGGATGTCACATGTCTTCGAATTTTTTGGTTCTAGGACATGCCGGTTTCCTCACGATGTTTTCCTTCACCGTTTTGAGAGCAGTGGTGATGAAATAAATTACACAAAGTAATGCGCCTGGCTGGGTTTGAACCCGCGACCTACAACTCGTAAGTCGGGGCCGTTACCAATCGGCCACCACTGCTCAAAAATCTATCATATCTGAAATGATGATGATGATGATATATTTATTGAGTTTCTGGTTGTAGATATACACTACAGTAGTCAAAGACACTTTCAGGAGTAGAACTTACCCGATTTAACTTGATGATGAGGCAGGGAGTCTTGTTGGCGTATCCGAAGTCGTTCTCACTGGAGCAGGGCCCGAAGCTGCTGGTGTTGAAGGCGCAGACCTCGGCGCGGGGAGGCTTCACGTCGCCGCAGTCACGCTGGTTCACGCCCTGGTTGATCAGTAAGCTCTTGTTGTTGTAGGCTGGAAAAAGTTTACAGAATTTTCACATAATGCTTCCCAGTGGGGCATTCTACACCCCCAAGGTTTCGTTAAACACCTGCTAGGCCTGTGGGCACGTTTGAAAGAATGACCGTGGTTTTGAATGCAAAGGGCGTCCCACCCAAGAGCGGGAGAAGTTATTTGGTGATTTCCGACCCAAAAAGTTAGCGACGCCCAGGTGTCACCACTGTGTGGACCACCCGGAGGACACGGTGGAGCACACGGTGGAGCACACCTCGACCGTGTGCTCCACCGTGTCCTCCGGTCCCCGGTCCGGTCTCCCCCGCTTGGGCAGAGCAACGCCGTGCCCTCGTGGAGGCGATTGGCGGCGGTGATCTCTCGCGCCAGGCGTTGGTACAGGCTATGGTCCGGTGCGAGGAGGAGTGGCAGGCGGTCGCCTCCTTCTGCGAAGCAGTAATGCTAGGAAAGGAGGCGGCCGATCGCGTGAGGCAACGGTCCTCATTGAGAGCATTGTACTGAGCTCCTCCATAGTCTCAGCCATAACTACCATGTTGTCGGCAAATCGTGATGTACTCGCCATTGACATTAATGCCTAGTCCACTCCAGTCCAGGACCTTGAAGACATCCTTCATTGGGGCTGTAAACAGTTTCAGAGAAATGACGTCTCCATGCCTCACACCCCGCTGCAGGAGTATAGGTTTCGAGGTTCACTAAGTTCTAAAAAATTATAAATAATAATATTTGAGAATCCGCTACCCATCAACAAGATTTTTGAAACTTACGTGCAAGAAACTCATTGATATTGTTGACATATTTCTTGACCTGGGTGTCGTTGTCAGCCTTGTACCAGATGAGGGCCCCCTCCTCGAACAGGAGCGGCCTGTGGCCCATACCAGGGTAAGCACCTGGAAAAACATCGCGTTAATGGATTAGAATCATTAAACAATGGTAAAATCGTCACTGCGTGCTACAAAAATAAACTTTAGCTGAATTCAAATGTCGATGTTATTCGATTTATTGATTTGGATTTTTACTGAGTGATGTTTTATTGGCTCTGAGGGCGGATGTCGATGTCGAGGTCGACCACGGCGAAGATAGTGTGATGATCTGATCATGTTCGCGGGGTAAATTTGGCCAGAGATCGCCCTAGACAGAGAGGTTAGGAAGGAGAAAGTGGAGGCCTTTGCCCACCACTGGGACACCATATAGGCTCGTTAACCTTGTCTCAGCTGTGTTGGGGTCGGGTTTTACAGTCTATTGCTGGATAGGGCCTAGGGGGAGATGTTATGTAGCGACCTGCACTGCAAGCATTGCTTAACGCTGAAGATCAACAACTGTGGCTGATATTATTTAGAAATTACCACAATAGAACTGTAGGAATGCTCCTCCGGGTTGAGATTGTTCAAACTACATAGTTAACACGGCCCTGAAACGCAAAGGGCAACAGAAGGAACACAGGTGGATTTTAGTTAGTAAAAATTTGACACTACCGCTCACCTTTTAGATAAGGGACATGTCGGGATTGTTTACGTTTGGTTGATTGACTGAACAGATGGAGTATTATATACTTAGTACTTATAATGTTTTCACTGTCTTTGTCAATTAAGAATTATTATTTTTTAATTTATTTGATATTCAATCAAGAAGACTATCCACGAGAACACTGCCGACAAACTGTACTGCAGTTTGGCAGAAGATATCTGAAAATATTTATGTAAATTTTCTTGATTAAAATAATTAAAAAAAAAAAACTCCACCCAGAGAAGAGTATTTATAATTTCATCATTTGCCAGATCCAAAAAAAAATTTTCTTTTACAATAGTACCTACTTATTGCACTTTAGATTTATTTCTAAAATAAGCTATGAACAGTAATATGTACACAAAAGTTTTAGCAGCTGGAGCCGAATTAGGAAGAACCTGTATTTCGGCTTACAGCGCCAACCTTCTCGCGACACATTTCATAATATAACTTAACGCTTGTATAATACAATACATATGAGTATGGTGTGCTCTGTATTGGTATGCTTCTACATACCTACTCCTGTCAAATCCTCATGCACACCTTCCACCTTGAGAGAACGAATCGATCGAGAATTGAATTGGACTGCTATAGACTAAAACCCCATAGTTCCTACAATCCTACCACACCATAAGACAAATCAGGGACCCGTGCGGACGGCGAGCAATGGGTAGCCCACCGTCCGACCGTCCGGTAACCGTCCGGACCGAGCCTAAGTCGTCGACGGCGCGTACTGATCCATGCGCGCCTCAAGGAGATGTCAGCTATTGTAGGGCCCAGCAGGGTCGAAGCCTACTGTGGCCAAGGATCTGATTCTGAAAGGAAGACTCGGTGGGTTTTTAGTCAGTAAAAGTCTGACACTATCTCTCGCTCCGTCAAAGAGCGGGGGATGTCATAAGATGATATTCCCACCGAAAAAAATAAAAAACAAAATGGGCCCAAGGTCAAATTCGTGCGCTTCCCCCACTAGATTTTACTGTCTGGACTTAGCTACTCTGGTCGTCCAATACCGACTTACCTACCACCATCTATACCCATATTTTATGAGATACAAATATATTTATAACTAAAAACTATATTTTATACTAAAAATAGACAATTTTGAAATAAATGCACGAACATGATGAAACATAAATTGAAATTTTTGTGAAATAAATCCTTGACCTCTTTGATGAAACGTCTAAAAATATTCGAATAATTTTTGATGTACGCGTCTGGGTGTTTAAAATAAACATGGTTGATTTAAATATTTCCCTTACGCACATTATCGACTTGAAAGAAGTAGGTGATCTTAGATCCATTTGGTTAAGTATACCTACGTGTAATGTTTGGTGGAAGTTTAACAATTCTTTGACGTAACTCGTAGCGTATTCTTATTTTCAATAGGTCGTACCGACCTAAATCATAATAGACTTAATGTTATGGTTTAGTTAAAAGCAAGTTAGATTTTATAAATCTTATCTACCCCCCTTCCGTTATTCCAGTCTTTTTCCACTCTATAGCAACTTCTGGTCAATTTTATATCTTAAAATATAAAATATATTTATGATAATCTATTTTAGTATTGTGTAACTTGCAGCATTTCTGTCAAACTATTATTTAACTTCGTTTTAGCGCTGAATCTTGATGTGTCCAGGCAACCTGGAAAGTACCTACTGGAAGAGATTTCGTGATAAGGGCGCTAATTGTATGGTTTTTTTTAGTTTAAGGTACTGTAGTATTATTTATTATCTTGGTGTACAATGAAGTATATACTACTTATAAAATAGTAAATAAACAACAAACAATAGTTTCCTTGTGCTTCAAGGAAGCCGGCGAAATTCAAATGTTCTTAAGTTTGTCTGTATTTTTAACCTTACGTGACTTAACTTACACGTCGTCACTCGATCTGTGACAAGAAGTAATTCCTCTTGTATTAATAGCACGTACAGAAATTCTATACTTAATAATATTCTGCTTACCTATGATAGAGTCAGCGAGCGTGAAGTACGGGATCTTCTCGTCCATGGTGGCCATCAGCCCGCACATGCAGATGGAGAAGAAGATTATGATGCATATGTACATCACCAGGTAGATCAGACCTATCACGCCTGAAACAAACATACGAGATAGTATTACCAAATCATTCATAACAGTGGTGATAGGGAGCAGTGTTGACTTGACAGCAGCGGCTTCAATTTACGAGTTTTTTTTTTATTATAGATAGGCTCGCGTTTGACCACTATCTCACCTGATGGTAAGCGATGATGTGGCCGACGATGGAGCACGCTTGCCTAGAAGTAACCTATTCACTCTTGACTTAGACCCCTAGGTTGTAGCTATCAGGAAACACAGCCTCCGGCAGGGAATTCCACTCCTTAACTGTACGCACAATGTATGTGTTCCCAAAACGTACGTAGGTACGTGTTGTGGGAAGTCCACCATGTACGTCTAGTGGTCCGTTGATGGAACGGACTTGGCGGAATTCAATTATACAATTCCAATGCACACTCACCGAAATGTAAACGATAGAAAACCGACAGTCTAGCAACTGAGTTGTGTGTTTGAGAAGATAGTTTCCTAAATATACGGATAAACATTATGAATGATCAAATCAACATAATTATAATAGGTACCTATGAAGTTGCCGTTTTTTAAAACGGCTTGCTTTGAAGTGTTATTTATATCTTTGGATTGACTTGGAATTATAAGTTCAAATAAACTTTATATTAAAGGTACGTTATTCTTTTTTCGAAATTAGGTGTTTATTGGTTTCTTTTTGTATGAAATGTAAGAAAACTCGCATTATTTTTAACCGACTTCAAAAAGGAGTAGGTTATAATTATGTTCGGTTGAATGTATGTTTTTTTTTTATGTATGTTCACCGATTTCTCGGTCAATTGTGGACCGATTTTTAATTATTTTTTTTTGATTGAATGGTTATGCTTCCGAATTGGTCCCATAGAAATATTGTTATGATCTGATCATGAACTTCGAAGATATGGAACAGAACTCCTCATAGGATCACAGCAGAACCGTCGTAACAAGTAAAATTGCTTTGTTTATACGTGTAGTCGGTGACTGACTGAAAGTAGAGGGGGAATATATCGAACTGATCTGATGATGAAGTCTGAAGTTAGGCACCGGAACTCTGTAATAAATTAATGTAATCTTACCGTGTTTGGGATTATTAGAATTGTCATGAGATGCATTCTGGCTATAAGGTATTTAAGTTTGGCTGAGGGGTACTTTTTAGTGGTGGTACCATAACTAAAAAGTGTAAAATAAAAACTTTTTACAAAAAAAATACAACCGACTTCAAAGTAAAAAAAAACACTGAAAAGTGCAAAATAACTTTAATTTCGGAAGTCGGTGTTAAATAACGAAGAGACAAAACTATTATAGAAACACCGACTTCCGAAATTAAAGTTATTTTGCACTTTTCAGTGTTTTTTTTTTTTACTTTGAAGTCGGTTGTATTTTTTTTGTAAAAAGTTTTTATGTAATATGAGTTCTATCGTGGAAACAATGTGTCTCAAGCGGTATGCAATATTGATGATTTATACGGACTTAAAATTGCTAATGAATGGGATGTCTATTTTTGTTTCAATCACTTTCACGTGGAAAATTTTATCTCACGAATAACTTTTCTTCTCAGGGCGGCTACAAAACTAAATTACCAAAACGAAACCTATTAAACCAAGAACACAGTCGTAAGTATACGTCATTAATATTGCTTGCCCTTTGAAAACGTTTTTTTTTTTATTAGCTTTCTTAGTTAGAAGTACTGCGATATTACAGAAAATACAAAACACAAAGGAACCAATAAATACCTAATTTCGAAAAAAGAATAACGTACAATTTTTATAAAGTTTATTTGAACTTATAATTCCAAGTCAATCCAAAGATATATAACACTTCAAAGAAACCCGTTTAAAAAAGGGAATTTCATAGGTAAAATACCTATTATATTATAATATTATAAACCGTAACTTAATAAATAAACTAAAAAACAAATGTATTATAAGACGAGTTTGTTAATATACTCAAACACAAGAGTATCTTAGTATTTCATATTGTATTGTATAGTAAATACGTATACATAATAATATTGTATATTAAATTATCACTTTGTACGAGCTACTAAACTCATAATATTGTGCTAAGTGGCAAATAACGACTAGTGAAGAGAAATAGTTTATCTCTCTGCTTGAAACATTTTAAAAGCAAGTTAGCCAGGAAGGTTTTGATGAAATTCAGCAATTGTATAATTAAAATTGGATACTATTAAATCCAAAGAATTTAAGACGCATAACCACAGGCTGCAGGGATGCTACGTATCAAAGAAATACATGCTTTTCCTGCGACCTCGCTCTCGTAGCATATCCTACAAGGACCATGCATTTTTCGGGATAAAATACGCAGATTCATGTTTTCGAAACTCCTGTTGTTTGGGCCCAGTAGGTAGCTACATTAATTCAGCATCAGTGGCATGCATTAAATCCTCCAAAGTGCATGGGCACTTGGAGCACTCCAAAACGTGTGGCTCATGTTGTGGTCAGGAGCACCGCTCTTACATTTGATATCCCGACGGGTCTATAAAACTTCATTTTGCCAAGTTGTGTATACAGCGGCCTACCTGGGTGTACATGCGATTTAATGCTCAGTTATACACAGCTGGGGTAACCTACACTGAACCGCTACTGCTCTTTTTCTTCTTCAGCTTGCTGTCAATGAGTATTTATAACCAGTAATCAGTGGGTTCTTCTAGAAAATTTCCTTTTACAGTCATTTGCTGCATGGCTGTAGCAGACTTGGTACCTACTGTTCCTGTTCCTTGTACTGTTGATTTCATTCGTTCTGATTGATTGAAATGTAATTTATTTTAATGTAATATTTTTTATTTTAATTTTATGCATTTTTTTTTTTTGGTTGGGAAAATCATCTTACGACATCCCCCGCTATTGGGCGGAGCGTGAGGGCGTGTCAAACTCTTACTGACATAAAAACCGACTCCTGTTTCTTCTTTGCCATTGTTCCAGGGTCCCGGGGATCTCTTTCGCATCACCCATGGCCCCAGTAGACTTCGACCCTGCTGGGCCCTTTTAGTTGCTGACATCTCCTTGAGGCGCGCTTGGAACACTACGCGCCATCGATTACTTGAGCTCGGTCCGGTTAGCGGGTGGTCGGACGGCGAGCTACCCATTGCTCGCCGTCCGCAAGCCCGCGCCTACGGTGGCCGGAAATCGGGATCGGAATCCCGGCGACTGGGGCACGAGGGCCGTTGCCTCGCCCGTGCGGCCGCCTCCTTTGCTAGCATTATGGCTTCGCAGAAGGAGGCGACCGCCTGCCACTCCTCCTCCCTCCGGACCATGGCCTGTACCAAGGCCCGGCGCGAGAGATCGCTGCCGCCGATCGCCCCCACGAGGACACGGCGGTGCCCTGCCCAGGCGGGGCACACCTCTACCGTATGCTCCACCGTGTCCTCCGGGCGGTCCACACAGTAGCGACACCCGGGCGTTTCTTCCGCACAAATCCGGTGCAGGAATCTCCCGAACTTACCATGTCCCGTGAGGAACTGCGTCTTGCGGAAGGTAAGGATGCCGTGTTGTCTTTCCAGTCACTCCTCAAAGAGGGAACTTACCGCCATAATTATGGCGTGCGCATTAATTTTATGCATGCAATTCCTTCTAATATCTGACTGACTAATATTATAATTATAATCTAATGCAATTTGTGTAATGCAATAAAAAACTTAGATGCAATTTAATTTAATTATAATATCGTTTCAATTTTGAGTAATTTAATTTAAAATGTGATTTAATTTAATTTGTTTTTATGTTTATGATTCAATTATCTAAATGAACCTTTTGTTACTTGAAATATATGAATAATAATAATTTGGATAAATAAATTGGCCTTTCCATAATATTATCATACTAGAATGAAATATCTTTACATATATACTTTTATTTATATGACGGCGCCAGGAGTGGCTGAGCATATAGTTTAAATGAAGTGTGTCGAAAGCTTTCATAAACCAGACGTGAATCGAAACGCAATGATAGACGGCCGTAAAATTAATACATTTGTAACGAAAATATATATCCACTGACAGGAAATTTGGCTAGAGTGATCTTAAATGGGCCAAAGGTTTTAAATGATAAATGATAAATGATATTTATTTTGTAAATAGGTTTAAAAAACACTTTTACACGTCAATTTTTTTTTTCGTCATTTTTAAACTAGATGAGGCCGGTGTTTCCTAGCTGACTACCCTGAGAAGAAACACCGAAACAAACTCAGGGGTCAAAGTCTCTTTTAAAGTCCATACAGTAAATATGTAATGGTCAAATCACATGAGAACCATGCAGATTTGTCTGAAATGGTCTTTTGAAGAAAGAACCATACAGATTTGAGTGGACCTGTCCAGTCAGTGCAAGCATTTGTCAGTATTCGTAAAGCTCAACTCAGGACTACTAAGGAGCTCAACGACTTGACGAACAATACCAAGGAAAGGACATTTGGGTAGGCCGCAGAAAATACTCAAATTGCCAGACACATTAAAATTACTGAAAAGGAAAAAAAAAAACAATCAACATAGTCCTCACGTTAGCCGAACTCCTGAAGGCGGGTGGTAAACCGATCCTTAAGGCCCTTCAGAAGCTGTTTGATTCCGTCATATTCGAGGGAAAAACACCACAGGCATGGAGCGGAAGTGTGGTGGTACTCTTCTTTAAGAAGGGCGACAAGGCCCTGCTCAAGAATTATAGGCCCATCTCACTTCTGAGCCATGTCTACAAGCTGTTTTCCAGAGTCATCACGAACCGTCTCGCGCGCAGGTTCGACGACTTCCAGCCTCCCGAACAAGCCGGATTCCGAAAAGGCTTTAGCACCATAGACCACATACACACGCTACGGCAGGTTATACAGAAGACCGAGGAGTATAATCTGCCTCTCTGCTTAGCGTTTGTGGATTACGAGAAAGCCTTTGATTCGATCGAGACTTGGGCTGTGCTGCAGTCTCTCCAACGGTGCCAGATTGACTATCGGTACATCGAGGTGCTGAAGTGTTTGTACGAAAACGCCACTATGTCAGTCAGACTGCAGGACCAGACCTCGAAACCTATTCTCCTGCAGCGGGGTGTGAGGCAGGGAGACGTCATTTCTCCGAAACTGTTCACGGCCGCAATGGAAGATGTCTTCAAGGTTCTGGACTGGAGTGGATTGGGCATTAATGTCAATGGCGAGTACATCACTCATCTTCGGTTTGCCGACGACATAGTAGTCATGGCTGAGACTACGGAAGAGCTCAGCACAATGCTCAATGACCTCAGTAGAGCTTCCGAAAGAGTGGGTCTTAAAATGAACATGGACAAAACCAAAGTCATGGTAAATAACCATGTAGCACCCACTCCGATCAAGATCGGAGACTCTGCACTCGAAGTTGTAGACGATTACGTCTACCTTGGACAGACAGTCCAGTTGGGTAGATCTAATTTCGAGAAAGAGGTCAACCGTCGAATCCAACTCGGCTGGGCAGCGTTCGGGAAGCTGCGCGGTATCTTCTCATCCAATATACCACAGTGTCTCAAGACGAAAGTCTATGACCAGTGCGTGTTGCCAGTGATGACATATGGTTCCGAAACGTGGACGCTCACAATGGGCCTCATCAGAAGGCTCAAAGTCACCCAAAGGGCAATGGAAAGGGCTATGCTCGGAGTTTCCTTGCGTGATCGAATCAGAAATGAAGATATCTGCAGGAGAACCAAGGTTGCCGACATAGCGCGAAGAATCGCCAAACTAAAGTGGCAATGGGCAGGGCACATTGCTCGCAGAACGGATGGCCGTTGGGGCCGAAAGGTTCTGGAGTGGCGACCGCGTACCGGAAGACGCAGTGTCGGAAGGCCCCCTACAAGGTGGACCGATGACCTGGTGAAGGTTGCGGGAATCCGATGGATGCGAGACGCGCGGGATCGTTCGTGGTGGCGACGTTTGGGGGAGGCCTATGTCCAGCAGTGGACGTCTATCGGCTGAAATGATGATGATGATGATGATGATGAGTCATAAAAGGAAAAATATAGGTAGTTTACAAAATGTAATACTTTAGCAAAGTAAACATTTTTGTCAAAAATTAATAGAAGAAAAAAAAAAAAAAGTCAAATTGCAAAGTAAAAATAATCTACAATATCGAATTGTAATAAATAATAAAAAGCACAATTAAAAATAAAAACAAAAGAAAAAATAATAATAATAAGACAACAGTTGCAGTGCGTACCTACTGGAGCAGGTCAATCCCAAGCCTTTTGGTCCTCAACATAGTCCTTTATAGTGTAAAAAGCCTTTTGGCAAAGTTTTCGCTTTACAAATAATTTAAATTTATTAAGGCTTAGTTGTTGAATATGACTAGGAAGTTTATTATAGAAGTGTATACATTGGCATCTAAATGAGCCCCCTATTTTTTTCAGCCTGGTTGTAGGAACCACAAATTTGTGTTTGTTCCTAGTATTAAAATTATGAACATCACTGTATTTTTTAAACATGTTTATATTTTTATGTGCATACACAATATTCTCGTAAATATACTGTGAAGGTACAGTCATTATATTGATTTCTTTGAATTTATCTCTGAGGGAGTATCTGGGACTTAATTTGTAAATAGAACGAATAGCCCTTTTTTGCAATACAAAAATTGACTGTATTTCGGCGGCATTTCCCCACAGTAGAATACCGTACGACATGACACTATGGAAATAGCTAAAGTAAACTAAACGGGCAGTCTCTACATCAGTTAAATTTCGAATCTGTCTAACAGCGTATGCTGCAGAGCTAAGTTTTTTTGATAATTTGTCTATATGTGGGCCCTACTGCAGCTTAGCATCTAGAGTTATGCCCAAGAACACTGTATTATCTTCAGGACTCAACTCTTTACCTTTTATTTGCACACTAGTTTCTACTTGCCTAACCTGAGGCATGGTAAACTTTATACATTTAGTTTTTTTTTTCATTAAGAAGAAGGTTATTTACATCAAACCAGTGTACTATTTTTGAAAGTGCTATATTTATATCGTCAGTAACCGGCTGCTGACGTTTAAGTTTAAACAAAAGTGAAAAGTCGTCTGCAAACAACACTATGTTATGGTTATCCTTTATGAGGTAAGGTAAATCGTTTATATATATAAGAAACAAAAATGGGCCAAGAATTGAACCCTGAGGGACACCCATTTTTACTACAGATCCAGGAGATCTTTTTCCGTTTACATCAACTCTCTGAATCGTTTCACTCAGATAAGATGTAAGAAGATCCAGGGAGGAGTTCCGGATTCCGTAATGGTGTAGTTTCCTGATTAATGTTTCATGGAGAACGCAATCGAAGGCCTTTGACAAATCGCAAAAAATGCCCAGGGCATCGCATTTGTCTTCCCATGCATTATAAATATGTCCTAAAAGTTCAACACCGGCATCGGTTGTTGAACGACCCCTTGTAAAACCAAATTGTTTGGTATGCAATAATTTATGTCTGTTAAAAAATCTTTGTAGTTGCTCTAAAATAAGTTTAGGTAGCACTGAAATGGGTCTGTAATTCGTGGGGTCAGATGTACTACCCGTTTTGAACAATGGAATTATTTTACTATTCTTAATTAGATCAGGAAACTCACCGCGATCAATACAATTATTAAAAATAAAAGCTAAAGAAGGAGATATAATGTGGATTATAGACTTAACAACGTCCACAGAATTACCCCATAAATCTGCAGTCTTTTTTACATTCAAGGAGTTAAACGTCTTAATAATATCTACATAAGTCACATGTTCGAAATTAAAATCAGAATCGCAAACTTTAACATTTTCTTTAAGCAGAGACTCTGCAGCAGTGGGTGACGAGTTCAGAGATTTTGTTGTTGATATGGGGATCTCTGAAAAGAAGTTCTCAAAAGCCGCGGCAACCTGTGAGTCCGGTGTGATCACATTGTCATTAATTACAAGTTTATAGTCACTAGATGGTCTTGTAGACTTTCCAGTTTCACTATTTATAACATTCCAAGTAGTTTTAATTATATTATTACTGTTTTTAATTTTGGAACTCAAATAACGCGATTTCGCTATAGAACAATTTTTTTTAAATAATTTTGAATAATTTCGCACATATGAACTAAATTCAGCAGTATTAACAAGAACCCTTTCATCATACAATTCGTAAAGCCGAGTTCTACTTTTATGAATACCAGTGGTAGCCCATTCACAGAACGAAACGTTACTATTGACCGAAATAGTCTTAGGTATAAAAGTAGAATTAAATTGATTACTTTAAGAAAGTCAAATACTATAAACGATGTTGGAAACTGAACCTTTTTCGTTAAAATCGTAAATTAAAAGCAGCTAGATGAGGCCGGTGTGTCCTAGCTGACTACTCTGAGAAGAAACATGGAAACAAACTCCCACTGAGTTTGTTCAAAGTCTCTTTTAAAGTCCATACAGTAAATATGTAATGGTCAAATCACATAAGAACCATGCAGATTTGTCTGAGATGGTCTTTTGAAGAAAGAACCACACAGATTTGAGTAGACCTGTCCAGTCAGTGCAAGCATTTGCCAGTATTCGCAAAGCTCAACTCAGGACTACTGAGGAGCTCAACGACTTGACGAACAATACCAAGGAAAGGACATTTGGGTGGGCCGCAAAAAATACTCAAATACCCAGACATACGTCAAAATTATTGAAAAGTAAAAAAAAGCAATCAACATAGTCCTCACGTTCACAATAATAAAAAGAAATATATAGTTTACAAAATGTAATACTTAGTAAAGTAAATATTTATGTCAAAAATTAATTAAAAAAGAAAATGGCAAATTGCAAAATAAAAATAATCTACAATGTCAAATTGTAAAACTAAACATCAATCAAATTGTAAAAAAAAAAATAAGGCAACAGTTGTAGTGCGTACAGGTCAATCCCAAGCCTTTTCTTCCTCAACATAGTCCTTTATAGTGTAAAAAGCCTTTTGGCAAAGTTTTCTAGTTGTTGAATAAAATAGGTACACACTTGGTTTTCCAATTTACTTAGATACACGCACTAAGTAAACAATTGTACGTTGCTGTTGCTGGTCTATTTCGGCCCTAGATTAACCATAAACTGTAGTAAAATTATGGCCTGCTCGAAATCCTATAAAAAAAAAAAAACTAAACAAAAGCTTTTATACCCATAACGAAGCTATGTGAAGTATTCCCGCAAAATGTGCAGTAAACTAACAAAGAGAAATCATGGCGGCCGCAAAATAGCCGAAATAGCTCGCGCCACGCACGGCGAGCTCGGATTGTTTACATTCGAGGCTACGTCACGGCTACCAGGGATCAGGGATGCGAGAATACAGTATCAGAAGTGTAGGTATTATCATACTGGGTCGCAGGAGTGTTAAAAAAAGTAAGTAAGTATTATACTTATCTGGAACAAGGGCAACTGACGGAACACAGATGAATTTTAAAAACTCTGACACTTCCTCTCACTTAACCCAGAGCGGGACGAGTAATTTGATGATTTACCACATCAAACAAGTGCGAGTCGGACTCGCGCACTGAGGGCTCCTTACAAACTTATCTATGAAAACAGTTCAATTCCCGAATTGAGTTACGAAGATGCTTCCGAATCGCAAAAAAAAAAAACATTTTTTTTTTGCGATTCGGTTTTTTTTTTATATAACTACAAATTTACAGTTTTCAGATTTTTTTCTATACTTGTGCTATGAAACCTTGCTTCATGCCAAATTTCAGGATTCTAGGTCAATGCGAAGTACCCTATGAATTTTCATTTCCTTGAGAGTGTCGAAATATACGTTTTTTGCGACATAACCGGCCGAATTTTTTTTTTCGTTAGCTCAGAAGTTTGATTATTTCACAGCTTCAAGCGACCGCAGACCTGACTATATGGTTTTGATTATGGTTCCTGAGATAAAGGGTCTTGACAGACAGACAGACAGACGGACCACAAAGTGATCCTATAAGGGTTCCGTTTTTTCCTTTTGAGGTATGGAACCCTAAAAAAGATATTCAAAACATCAGAAGCTAGTGCACGGTTCCAATTATCGTTTGTTACGTAGAAAAACTGACAACAAACTCCACGGTTATCCTATTATTAGTCCTTGCACACACGCACACACGCACGACATCCTTGTCGTGATGGCACAGTATTAAGGCAGCCGCTTCTCCTGCATGAAGTTGTGGCATCGAAACCGAGCAAGTACCGATGTGAATTTTTCAATTCATATGTACTATTCTAAGTTTATCTAGGATATTACTGACACGTCTGACACCCCGTGCCTCAGAAAACACGTAAAGCCCTTGGTTCCAATTTTCATTCGTAGATTTTGACAGTCGTTACAGGAAGTTAGACGCCAGGAAGTCTGTCCATCATTCTATCCAAGGAGTATCGTGTTGCCTGTTAGATAATTGGGTTGTGGTCTGATAGGTGGTCGCTGCATGTAAAACACGGGTACTCAGCCGCATCAAGTTAATAATAATAATAATCGTTTATTAGGAACTAAAAACAATATACAGAAAGTAAACGATGATGGCTGCAAAAGTTAAAACTGTGGCGCAGCCATCAACGCCCGACTCCATGAGAGGGATAGTTCTTCCAGACTAATAAAATAACAATTTAAGAACTTAACAATGTTATGAGAAGAAATAAAATACAAAAACAATAAATTACTAATAATTACCGAGTGTGTCAGTACCTAATGTTGTGTGAGAGTAAATGAATGTGTGTTTGTTTTGCATGTTATTTTATTTATTAAACTTCAACAATAAGTTCCTCTGTAGCATCATAGGAAAGCGATTTTAACCATATCACGAGTTTTTTATTGCATTCAATCCTGGTCAATGAATAGATAATTAAATCTTTGTTAATCCTATTATACAGTTTTGAGCTCAAGTGGAAAAATGGCGACGTGTAGCTGCAGTAGAACGCGGTTTTGTATCACAAACCCGATCAGTCCGGCGTCTGCTGGCAGTTGACTGGAAGGCGACCCCAAGATAGATTGTGGGCGCCGGCGCTACGGAAGCAGCCCGCGGCGGTCCGGCTGAACGCATGCCAGAGGGTTATGGCCATACGGATGGTGCGAGGATACCGGACGATTTCCCGCGAAGCGGCGACCCTCCTTTTGCTGGCCAGCCAATGTGGGATTTGGAGGCAACAGTCCTTGCACGCATGCACGATCTGGCACCTGCCGGGGCGAAACTCCGCTGCCGCGACAAGTCGCAGCATGGCGGACAGAGCTCCGGCGGGATCCCTTGGTGAAATGGCGACAGCGACTGTCGCGACCTAGTGCTGGGCACGCCACAATTATGGCGGTAAGTCCCCTCTTTGAGGCGTGGTTGGAAAGACCTCACGGCGTCCTCACTTTCCGCATGACGCAGGTTCTCACCGAACACGGTAAGTTCGGGAAGTTCCTGAACCGGATTCGTGCGGAAGCGACGCCCGGGTGTCGCCACTGTGTGGACCGCCCGGAGGACACGGTAGAGGTGTGCCCCGCTTGGTGGGGGCGATCGGCGGCGGCGATCTCTCGCGCCGGGCCTTTGTACAGGCCATGGTCCGGAGCAAGGAGGAGTGGCAGGCGGTCGCCTCCTTCTGCGAAGCAGTAATGCTAGCAAAGGAGGCGGCCGATCGCGTGAGGCAACGGTCCTCGCGCCCCAACCGCCGCCGAGATTCCGATCCCGATTTCCGGTCACCGTAGGCGCGAGCTTGCGGACGGCGAGCAATGGGTGGCTCGCCGTCCGACCGTCCGGTAACCGTCCAGACCAAGCCCAAGTCGCCTCAGGGAGGTGTCAGCAAATCGTAGGGGCCAAGCAGGGTCGAAGCCTACTGGGGCCACGGGTAGTGTGAAAGTGAAACCCGGGGCCCTGGAACGAACCTAAAAAAAAACCCCAAGATAGATGGGGAAAAGCTTTCCTGTTATTGATGACTGTTTTATGCTAATTCAATAAGCTATTTATTCTTTGAAAACTGGCGCTTCCTAGTATTGCCACAAGTGAGCTAAAAGTGGCGATAGCATTGCGAGTTAACTCACAATGTTTAGCTTCGCGTCAGGATAGTGATCGTAAATTCTAATTGTGTGTACACGTGTGGCTAGCACTAATGGTTTCAAATGCCTCAATGGTGCAGACAAAAACCGCATTCTTCCTATAACTTGTATAGATTTCAGCGTAACGAATGGTTTTGAAAATGCAACCGATTTATCGAGTTTAGCTGTTCCAATATATGCTGTCTACATGCTTGTTGAACTGTTATCTGCGTAATCGTATACGTAGACAAATCAGCCCAATAATCACTTACAATATAAACATGACAAACGCACATACTTCTTAGCGTATCGATGGCAAAACAAGTTAAATTCCTTGCCTGGCCCAGTCTTCGGCCACGGCAGTGCCGTCCGCTGATGCAGTCATTAGGTCCCTACGTGAACAGGTAACAGGGCACGTGATGCAGGATCGAAGGTGGGACATGGTCTGCGGAGAGACACCGCACAAACACTGAAGATCGGAACCGTCCGAGCACCCCCAACTGTGGAGATTGTCTTTGCTGCGCCCAACTTGGGTGCGGAGTCACACATAAAAGTAACAGAATCGACCAGAATCGTTTTCAGCTATTTTTTAAATTAGGTATCTTTATATATATAATTCTTTTGTACTTGTGTTTGTTACCTAACTCCTCCTAAACGGCTTGACAGATTTGGTTTTTGTGTATATTTGAGTGGGTACCCATACAGGGTTTGAAAATTAATTAGACCCGGTAGGTGGCGCAACAATCGGCCTCTCAATTTTTTTCTGAAGTAGAGCCAACTTTCGGGCATGACAATATCTGTTGGGACCGCTAGTATATACATAAGCATGAATCCTTATTTCCCCATGATGACGTCATCACGCGTCAACGACTAGACTAATTTCACTAATTATTCTTTGCTATTGTCAGAAGGACTAGGAGAAAAAAAAAACTGGGCAAGTGTGAGTCGGACTCGCGCCCTGAGGGTTCCGTACAAACTTACGTAAATAGTTCAATTCCCGAATGGAGTCTCGAAGATTTTTCCAAATTGCAAAAAGTTTTTTTTTTTGTGACGTAACAACAAATTTACTGTTTTCAGATTTATTCCTCTACCTGTGCTATAAGAACTTGATATATGCCAAATTTCAGGATTCTGGGTCACCGGGAAGTACCCTGTGAATTTTGATTCCCTTGAGAGTGTCGAAATATATGTTTTTTACGACATAAATGGCCGTATCTTTTTTTTCGTTAATTTAGAAAGTTGGGTTTTTCACAGCTTCAAGAGACCGCAGACTTGAGTAAGTATATGGTTTTAATATCAACTCGATACCTCCACGCGTTCTCGAGATAAAGGGTCTTGACAGACAGACAGACGGACAACAAAGTGATCCTATAAGGGTTCCGTTTTTCCTTTTGAGGTACGGAACCCTAAAAATTAAGAGAGTTTCGCAAAAAATTGGACGATTTCAGGAAACTACGACTACAACCTTTGCGTGTTTGACAGTTCAAAGCTAAAGGTGGTCTACGCTACACGAGAGAATCAGTCGTGCTCGGCTCCTCCAGCGTAGTCCCACCATTAACTTTGACCAAGACCAGACAATTAACTTTATAAATCTTGGTTGCGCCACTAGAGTATTTGTGTGTGCGTACTTAGATACCGAAACCGATGCCCTGTCAATGTAGTGCGTCAATTCCTATAGTATTTGCCTATAATTAAAATAACTACTTTCTGTCATCTATCTTTAAGTGCGCTTTTAAGTAAAATTTTAGCCCCCCTAGCCAAGTTACGATCGTATGGTATGTGTCGAACGCCTCGAGAAGGCCACGCCTCCGATTCCTTTGTTCTGACCACGTGACTGAGCGTTGAGACTCGAGGCGTTCGACGTAAACGAAACGATCGTAACTTGGCTAGGGGGGCAGTACTTGAATTATGATTGTAATTTAGTTTTCTAATTGGAGTGTATAAAGGTATGTATTATTCCAGTTACATGTTTTATGTCTCATCAGCGTAGGCGCGGGCTTGCGGACGGCGAGCAATGGGTAACTCGCTGTCCGACCGCCCGGTAACCGCCCGGACCGAGCCCAAGTCGTCCACGGCGCGAATTGTTCTACGCTCGCCTCAAGGTGATGTCAGCAACCGTAAGGGCCCAGCAGGGTCGAAGCCTACTGGGGTCATGGGTGATGCAAAAGACAACCCCGGGGCCCTGGAACGAAGGCAAAGAAGGAACAGCAGTGAGTAATAGTCAGCAAAAGTGTGACACACTTTAAAAAAAAACAAACAAAAAAAAATATGTCTCATGCATACAACACTCGTAAATTTTTCTAAATAGGTTACACGTACTTAGAAAAGTACTGGCCTACATATAAGGAATAATTCTAAGTAGATGGACAGCCCTGTATACCTGTGGGACTTATACTGAATCATCAATACTAAGGCGGGCGGTGCGACGGCTCGGGGTGGGCGGGGTTCGCGGAAAGCGAACAGGGTGGAAAATACCACGTAAGTAATATGTGGGTTTTTCCATCTGTCGTTAAGGAAAAGATTCCATTCTGAATGACATTATGTAAGCTGTTGATCCCCGCATTAACGCCGGCGTTCACGCGCCATTGTCTTACTATTGTGTCTCTAATTACGCACTCAAAAGTTTAAGAAGAAATTTAGCTTCTGCGGTGGCTTTGTAGAGTAGAAAATAGCCTATAGCACATATATAGCGTTACATATTAGTGAAAAGAAATTCAGAAATGTGCGAACACAAAATAGCTATGCTTGATATGCTCGAAGTTTCCTTGCGTGATCGCATAAGGAATGTAGATATCCGCTAGAGAACCAAGGGGGGCATCGGGGAATCGCCAAACTAAAGTGGCAGTGGGCAGGGCACATTGGTCGTAGAACGGATGGTCGATGGGTCCGAAAGGTTCTAGAGAGGCGAGGGCGCACAGGAAAACGCAGCGTTGGAAGGGAATGCGGTGGATGCGAGACGCACAGGATCGGTCGTTGTGGAGACGTTTGGGAGAGGCCAATGTCCAACAGTGGACGTCTTTCGGCTGATGAATGATGATGATGAATGAACACAAAATAGTACTCAATAAACGTTAACGAAGTTTTATGCTCACTCAAATCATCATAAAAATGTTATCTCTAATGAAAATACGAGCAGTAACCGTTACTATCACAATATACATTGGTTTTCTATAGAATCAACACTGTGGGAATGTGCGATTATCGAGAACAGTATATAAACATAGTTAGATGTACTTTACAAACTTACGTAGACAGATGCGGTCAATGTTTTTTTAATTAGCTTCTGCAATCGGCTTCGTCCGTGCGAAAGTAGCAAATATAAAGAATTATTTTACTGGTGAGATATTTTTTTTAAATCAGTCCAAAATAAAAAAAAAACACATCTTTCCTCTTTATAATATAGAAGATATAGAAGCAGGAAGCAGTAAGAAAAGAAAAGAAGAAGACTGGTATAGAAGTATGAATTTGCTTCTTCCAGTAGCATCACCCCTAATTCCTTAAGGCCAGGTTCTACTCATTTTGAACTTTTATAAACCTCTGGAAATCCACAAATATAAAAGAGAACACAATGAAAAAATATTTTATTAAAATTGACTATATAACCAACCGCTGGGTAAAAACCAAAACGATAGGTATAAATTAGTTGGCTCGAAAAAAAAATCGCGAATCTGACCCTAACTTACGATTTCAAACGTCTATATATCTACGAGATTACGTCACGGAAGTATTTGAAAGTTACAAAAAATTATAAAGCTGGTTTTTTAAAAGGGCGCCTCGCAAAAACAAAAATCTTGAATATTTATTGTTTTATTTTTTATAAAAATAAAACTGCTTTTACGAAACCGCGAAACTATGTTATTAATAAATATTGAGTAGTCCATACAGGAAAATTATTATTGCACGTTTTATATATTTCAGTTTTAAGTAAAAATTGTAAAAAACCTTCCTGCTTTTTAATAATGTGTACCCTCATCATTAAAAAGTAGGATGTACAGATTATTTATAGTAATAACTTTTTAAAATATATTAAAACGTACAATAATAATTTTCCTGTGTGTCCTACTCAATATTTATTAATAACATAGTGTTATTTAATAATATAAATTAAATACATAAATAATAATAAAGCGCCTGCACGAAATGTAACTGCAACTTTTTACCTGACGTATTTTTAGTCGTCAAATTATTCAGGCGTAGAAAATGTCAAAAAATAAAATATTTTGTAAATCAGAAATCAGAAATCAGAAACGTTTATTTCAAATAGACCAATTACAGGCACTTTTGAATTGTCAAAATGTCAGTCAGTCAAAAAAAAACAAGTGAAGCTAAATTGCACGTTCCAAAGCGTAGATCTCTATGGAGAAGAACGTGCAAGAAACTCCATGGACACTCTTTTAAATCATATTATGAGTTACATAAATCTTGGTTACATATTTCATGTCGCTTCTAATATGTGAGCACAATGTAGATAAATAAGAATAAAAACTAATTAAAAAGATAGAAATTGAATTAAGCCACTGGCAGCTAAGAGATGACCAGTCTCAACCGACGGCACCCGTTCACGAGCATGACGCGTGCATCAGCCTCACTCAGCTCAACCATTTTGAAGGGAACTGAATGACCCAATAACACGTGCCACCATCAGCGAGACATTTGAGTGAGCATGACAAACTCTCACCTGCCATGCTCGTAATGTCAAACAAGTTGTAACCTAATAAAAATGCTCCATGGTACTTCACATTCACAAAACTTGAAAAAAAAAAGTGCTTCTACATTATACAATACTATTGTTTCCAAATGCAAATGGTAATAAATTATCATAAGCTCTATTGAAATAAACAAATAAAATAAAATAAGAAAGATTTCGAAAACAACAAAACAAAAAGGGGAATAGTAAGTATCTCTTCCAATAATTAGAAACATATATATTTAAAAAAAAAAAAAACACAAAACTTAATTTGAAGGCTGTGGCTGTGGAGCAGAACCGGCATTTAGCCAAGCGTTTTTGTCAAGGATATAATCTTCCAGTTTATAATACGCTTGTCTACATAGTGTGCGTTTAATGCATGTTTTAAATTTGGACTCATTTAGTTGTAGAATCTCAACTGGTATTTTATTATAAAATTTTACACAGTACCCCATAAAAGAACTATGTACTTTTGCCAATCTGAATCGAGGTTGATCTAATTTGTTCCTATTCCTAGTATAAAAATTGTGCCTGTCACTTATCTTAGTAAAAAGATGAATATTTTTCCGAACATACATAATGTTTTCATAAATGTATTGACAAGGGACCGTCAGGATGTTTATTTCCTTAAATAGTTCTCTAAGAGAATCGCGTCTGCGAAGATTATATATGGCTCTGATAGCTCTCTTCTGCAGAATAAAAATAGACTCTATGTCTGCAGCCCGTCCCCATAGCAAAATACCGTAAGACATGATACTATGAAAGTAACTAAAATAAACTAGTCGCGCAGTATCTACATCAGTAAATTGACGGATTTTTCTGACAGCATATGCTGCCGAACTAAGCCGACCTGCCAGAGATGTTAAATGAGGACCCCATTGTAGCCTCGAGTCAAGCGTGATCCCTAGGAAAACCGTATCTTCGACGAATTCGAGTTTCTCCTTGTTCAATACTATGTCGGAGTAATTACTTTTAACATTCGGTAACGCAAATCTTATGCACTTAGTTTTTTTTCCATTTAATACTAAATTATTAACAGTAAACCAGTTTTGGACTTGCTGTAGAGCATTGTTTACGTCATCAAGGTTTGTGGAACGTCTATTGATCTTAAAAATTAACGACGTATCGTCAGCAAACAATACAATATGTGGTTGTTTTTTTAATAGATGTGGTAGATCATTTATGTATACTAAAAAGAGGAAAGGACCCAATATGGAGCCTTGTGGTACACCCATTTTGACTTTCAAACCCGGAGAATTGACACCGTTTATCTGAACTTGCTGTTGCCTATCAATTAAATAAGATTTTACCAAGCTGAGTGCAAGTTTACCTAGCCCATAATGTTCTAGCTTTAAAAGCAAGGTTTCGTGATTAACACAATCGAAAGCCTTTGAGAGGTCACAAAAAATTCCTATCGCATCTTGGGCTTGTTCCCACGCTGCAAATATATGTTTTAATAAAGTGACACCAGCGTCAGTCGTACAACGTCCTTTGGTGAAACCATACTGCTGATCGTGAAAGATTTTATTGCTGTTAAAATGGTAAAGCATTTGATTAAGCATAACTTTTTCAAACACCTTACTGAAAACCGGCAATACTGATACAGGTCTGTAATTATTAGTGTCATTATGGTCACCAGATTTAAAAAGTGGTATAACCTTACTGTATTTCATTATATCTGGAAAGACTCCTTGGTCCACACACAAATTAAATATTAAAGCTAAGTATGGTGCTATGGTCTCAATTATGGATGTGCATACTTTAACAGACATTCCCCATAGGTCTTCGGTTAATTTGACTTTGATTTGCCGGAAAGCCTTTATGACTGTCAAAGGGTTTATATGTTTGAATTGAAATTCAACCGGACAGCCTGGTAAGTTTGCTTTCAATAAAGCAATTGAAGCTTCAGGGGAGGAATTTAGAGCTTCCGTTGTCCTAAGAGGTATATCGGTGAAATAATTCACAAACTCCTGGGCTACTTCTATGTTAGAGCTTTTGGGACCATGTGAAGTCTCCAATAAAAAATCCGTGTTGCGTACTTTATTCCTACCAGTTTCACTATTAATAACTTTCCACACAGCCTTAATTTTATTGTCTGCCGATTTGATCTTATTGCTAATGTACAGGGCTTTCGCTACCTTGCAAATCTTTCTGAAAAGTTTAGAATATCTATTTACATATTTATTAAAGGTTTCAGTGTTGAAGAATGGCTTAAGGCCGTACAGCTCATATAGTTTTTCCCTACTTACCCTAATACCTTTAGTCGCCCAGTCACTAAATACAAACTTAGGGAAAATATTTTTAGACTTCTTTTCAAATGCTGTATTAAATTCATTGAGTACCACTGAAAAGAAATTATCATAAAATTTATTTGCATCATCAATATCATGGCCCAGAACATTTAACTTATTTTCTAAGTTACTATTAAATTTTGTTAATTTGCCAATTGTAATTGGCCTAAATTGAATTAAAGTTTTTTCCAAGGCTGCGTGAGACTTAAAAGCTACCGTTTGTCCACTATGATCAGACGGAAGATAATTTACTATGGCTTTATCTAAATAGTCACAATTGCAGAAAACATTATCAATACAAGTAGCAGAGGTTGGAGTTACTCTAGTTGGCTCTTTAAAAACATTAGTCAAATTAAATGATTTAAAAAGGCTTAAAAATCTGCTGCTATTTGAATTATTCTCCAAAATATTAACATTAAAATCTCCACAAATAATTATGGATTTGTTACTATCTGCAAGTTTGGTTAAAACATCTTCCATTGTTGATTCAAAAAGACTAAAGTTCTGAGGGTTCGGGGGTCTGTACACGCACACTATAACATGCTTATCCAGCTCAACACAGGACAGTTCAATGCAATGTTCCGTTGACAAGTTAACTATGTCATTACGTTGCTTAAATTTTAAGCATTTTTTTATCAAGATTAGGGAACCACCACGCAGCATTGATTTACGGTTAAAACAACTACCCACAGTATAATTTTCATAACTGAGTTGCCCCTGGTAGTCCTTCAACCAATGTTCACTAAGACATACAACATCAAACATTGTTCTTTCCAATAACATTTCAATTTCTAATAATTTAGAAGAGATACCTTGAATATTTTGATGAAACAATTTCAATTCATGCTGCTGAGACCCCTTTTGCTGCTTAACTATTTGAGAGCAAGAAGATACCTTATTGATGGTTGGTATAACTACGGTGTTTCTGGTACCCTCTGTTGTCTTATGAACTAGTTTAAATGATCCGGAGTTTGTTCCAAATCTATAATATTATCACCTGGCAGTGAGTTGCAATTAATTGTAGCCTCCACGTTAAATAAAGAATTTTCCAAAGTGATACTTGGAACCTCCTTCGTACACTTCATAAAAGTATTCATAGCAATTGTGCTACCGTTAATTTGGTCCACCACATGATTATTAGTATAATTACTAAACACTGCGGTGTCAATTATACAAGACTTCGACATACTACTTATGTCTGTGTTATTAATATAATAAGCTAATAGCCTTGCTATTGTGTGTCTATAACTAATTGGCAGATACGTTGTACCCCTGGTCGACTTTAAATGGTCAACAAAAATGTTGGTGTCAAAAAACATAAACTTGTCACTATAGTGACTAACTAAAAAGTACATATGTTTGTTAAGCATATGAATATAATTATTTTGTCTATTTGACAATTGTTCAAAATATGGAAAAGCACACAATATTATTTTTTTACATTTTAATTTTAACATCTTAGTTACATAGTCTGTGATATCTTCCTTTTGTACCTTTAAACTATTGCCTATACACACAGTTAAATTAGTAGCATAATTATATGTTTTTCCAATTATTAATTCCATAATATGCTTGTATGTTGACCCAGGTATACAATAATTCTGAGTAGAATAGCTAAGGTTGTTGTTTATTAATTTGCCTAAACCTCTTCCCATACTATCTGAGAACACAACTGAATGATTATAATCCTGACTATTACAGTATTGAAAATCACCAAACTCAGCCTGGTTAACCTGAGATAATTCCTGTCCAAAATCAGGTAAACCTTGTTCAGCAACACAGTCTTGAGAAGAACTCTCAGCCTGGGACGGGTCCTCCGTTGCCTCAGGCTGGCCAGCCTCTAGGTCTGAGACGGTCTGACATGTGCACTGACTCATAACTAATTCATTTGCAGCAAGAATGTGTTCTTTAATTTGGTTCTGAGATTGTACATACTTACTGTAAAGAGAACCGAGTGAAGTTTCAAGTACTTTCATTTCCGACTGTAACTGCTGTGTATCTATTTCATAAATCTTCTTGCTGTCTTCCAATTTAATTTGATAATTATTTAATTTATTTATTAAGTCAACACGTTCTTTCCTAAGTGGAATGTATTTGGAAAAGCGTTTATGTTGTTTTTTGAATTGGTGACATTTTTTAATTATTCGTTTTAGTTTTGCATATTTTTTTAATTTTTTGTGACTAACTGTTAAACTATTGTTATGATTCAATAAGGAATCCTCAGTTAGGTCGATAGTAAGCATGGGATGGGGGTTACAATTGGAGCTTAATAATTCATTATATAAATGGTTAGTTTCCCTAGCCTGAGTACTTTCTTTTTCTTTTTGCAATGTGACAATTTTACTGTTGGCATAATTTAATTCATCCTGGAGATCCCTAACTTTGAATAAAGCTTCCTCATATAAATTACTACAGTCCCTAAAACCATCCGTGATCACCCGCAGTTTGCCGCACTCATCAACAACGTCTTGATATTGCTGAGCTTGGTCTACGAGTTCCCGTTTAAGGCTTGTGTTTTTTAAAATAATGTTCTTAATTTCGGCCTCACTTTCATCCCTCTCCAACAATAATTGTAAAGAAACCAATAATATCTTCGTCACTTATCAAAATTTTCGGAGGTACTAAATCGCGTACTTAATACTAGTTTTATCAGAATGCTGAAATTCGTTATAGTTTTGGCGTACAAGCATGGTCCCGCCATTATAACGCGTTATAATGGCGGGGCCAACAATGTCGTGAAATTCCGTTTACACCGTGTGAGGTACAAAAATTTCAGGAAGGGTACAAAATAGTACTAAAACGTACTAAATATACGTGGTAGAATCATTCGGATACAAGAGTTGGTCCCGCCATTATGACGTTTATGCGAAATCGACATAGACCCGGGCGGAGTTCATACAAAATACTTACTCGGTGACTATAACCGGCTCTTAACTACATCAACTTATACCAAGGCCAAGTCAATAATATTGTGAGGACCGGAGATAATTGTGGGGTATATGGATAAATGTAATATGTGGGTGTGTGAAAATAAACCAGTTGTCAATCGGACTCAGTAGTTTCATTCGCCGCTCCCGTTAATATATTTCATAAAATACAACTGGCGACGAGGATAATAACTAAATTCGTGTGGTTAGATCGTATACGTTTAGGACTTCAACATGCCTATTGGGAAAATTGAAGAATTTGACCTATCATCTAAAAAGTGGTTGTCGTATATCAGACGCGTGGAACAATTCATAACTTTAAATGGAATAACACCAGAGTTACAAGTGGCAACGTTGGTGACGTTGGTGGGAGCAGCAACGTACGACTTGATGTGTGATTTGTGTGCACCTAACCATCCCGAAAGCAAAAATTTCCGTGACTTGGTTAAAATTGTGGGTGACCATCTTGAACCAAAACGTTCCGAAATCGCGGAACGCCATGTTTTTAGACAAAGACGTCAGAATACGGGTGAATCTCTCAGTGAATATCTACAAACACTCAAGCACTTGGCTAGTACGTGTAATTTCAATGCTACGCTGGAGGAAAATCTACGCGATCAGTTTGTGTCGGGTTTGGCTAGTGATGAAATGAGATCCCGTATTTTTGCGGAACCATCAATTACATATAAAAAAGCCGTCGAGTTAGCGTTGGCGTTGGAAGCGGCCGAGCGACACTCGCAGACCAGCGGTGCGAACGCCGCGAGCGGTGCGAACGCGTCAGCGGCTGGCGCGCGGATCTTTGAAGCGGTGCATCAAGTGGGAACGGCAAAGCGTGCGGGCCGACCGCCCGAGCGCGGAACTACGAAGAGTGGCAACTCGTCTACCGAGGTTAGCGCGGTAACATCGCGCTCAACGCGTGCTTGTTGGAGGTGTGGCAGAAACCATCGTCCGGAAGTGTGTCGATTTAAAAATTATTCGTGCGATATATGTGGTCAAAAAGGTCACATTAAAATACAGTGTAAATCTAACAAGGAGCGATGTGTCGAGTCAAGCCAAGACACTTCAATACAGACGCGGCGTCGTAATAATTATCTCGGAAATAGTGATAACGAATCAGAGTGTGATTTTTATAACCTAAGTGTGTGCGGTTTAAATGACAAGCCGTACATGGTTATGGCGCAAGTGAACGGTAGAAAGATAAGTTTTGAACTGGACACTGGAAGTAAGTTATCAGTTATAAGTTTAGATTATTATAATAATAACTTTTGTGACTTACCAATAATTAGCAATGATATTTCTTTGTATTCATATGTCGGTTCAGTAATAGAACCAATAGGTTTTGTGTCTGTGCATGTTGTTATTGGAGAACATTCAGCCGGAAATCTCAAATTGTACATTGTTAAAAATGGTGGACCGCCACTTTTAGGTAGATCGTGGCTGACTAAATTAAAAATAAACAAGATTAATATTGGTGAATTTTTACTAAAGTTAAATGAAAATAACATAGTTGACATGTTACAACGTGAATTTCCGACTGTATTTGCTCCAGGGCTTGGAACATGTACGAAAAAAATTGCTTTAAAATTGGTGGATAAAAATCCAGTATTTATCAAAGCTAGGCCGTTACCATTGGCGTTACGTAAACCGGTAGAGCGGGAGTTAGAACGACTCGAGGCGGAAGGTACAATTCGTAAGGTTGAGTATTCAGATTATGGAACCCCGATCGTGCCCGTAATTAAAAAGAACGGAGAAATTAGAATTTGTGGTGACTACAAGGTCACGGTTAACCCGAAACTTATGCGCGAGCCTTACCCTTTGCCGCGAATTGAGGAGCTGTTCGCGGCGCTGAGTGGGGGTGAACAGTTTTCTAAAATTGACCTCACGCACGCATATCAACAATTATTTTTAGAAGATGAATCTCAGGCATGTACCGCTATAACGACACACATAGGAACATTTGTGTACAATCGCACCCCATTTGGACTTACGTGTATTCCGGAAAAGTTTCAAAAGTTTATGGAACAAACGGTCAAAGGACTCAAGGGGGTCGCGGTTTTCATAGATGATATAGCATGTACCGGGACGTCCCGTTGTGAACATATTGATAATTTAAAAGCATTATTCAGTCGCTTGCGTGAGGTGGGTTTAAGGATCAAGTTAGATAAGTGCGCATTTATGCAAGATAGTATTACTTATGTAGGGTTTGTTATTGATAAACACGGCTTGCATCCCGATGAAAACAAAATTAAGGCAATCGTCGATGCGCCAAGGCCAAATGATGTGACACAGCTTAAGTCTTTTCTAGGCATGGTGAACTACTATGCAAAATTTATATCGAACTTAAGTTCAATACTATACCCATTACATAAGTTGTTGCGTAAAAACGCCGAGTGGATTTGGTCGTATGATTGTGACGACAGTTTTAACAAAGTTAAAAAGGCTATTTCAGGTAGCAAAGTGTTAGTACATTACAACCCTGAACTACCGTTAGTTTTAGCAGTGGATAGCAGTTCTTATGGCATTGGTAGTGTGTTGTCGCATAGATATCCCAATGGCGAGGAACGCCCCATATGTTTTGCGTCGCGAACGTTAAATTCGGCCGAGCGTGCCTATAGTCAACTAGACAAAGAGGCACTGGCTATAATAAGTGGAGTCATAAAACATCACCAATATCTTTACGGTCGTGCTTTTATAATTAAAACAGACCATAAACCGCTGACATTTATTTTTGGTCCCAAGTTTGGTTTGCCGCAAACTGCTGCAAGCAGATTGCAAAGATATGCTACGAAGTTAGCAGCCTATGACTTCACTATAGAATTTGTGAAATCCAAAGATAATTATAATGTGGACGCATTATCACGCTTACCACTGCCGTATGAACGTAGAATAGAAACGGAGCTGAATACGGTGTCATACATTAATTACGTTGAAGAATCTATTCCTATTAGGGCAAAAGACGTTTCAAGTAAAACACAAGAAGATAAAATTCTAAAAAATATTTATGATTATATTATTAATGGTTGGCCTTCAGTAGTCACACATAGTGAAGAGAAACCTTATTTTTATCGAAAGGACAGCCTTACTATCGATAGAGGGTGTATATTATACAATCACAGGGTGGTCATTCCTAAAGCACTTAGACAGCAAGTCCTTCGTGAATTGCACGAGGGACACCTAGGGGTAGTCAAAATGAAAAATATATCTCGGAGCTATGTTTACTGGCCTCAATTAGACAATGAAATTGAAACGTTGTGTCGAGAATGCAGTGCATGCCTACAGCAGCGCGATGCGCCGGCGCGTGCACAGTTGCATCCATGGGCTTTCCCTACACGACCATGGCAACGACTAAACATTGATTTTGCTATATTTCGAGGTACATATTATTTAGTGACGGTTGATGCACACAGCAAATGGATAGAAGTTCAAAAAATGTTAGGAACCAATGCGAACGTCACTATATCTAAGTTAAGAGAACTTTTCGCACGTTTTGGAATACCATCCCATATCATTAGTGATGGTGGTCCTCCATTTAACTCTTTAGAATTTACAAATTATTTAAATAAAAACCTAGTTAACCATACAATCACAAGTCCATATCGACCAGCCGGTAACGGAGCGGCCGAAAATGCAGTAAAATTAGTCAAACGAGCAATGAAAAAAGCAATACATGAAGGCCAGGATGTAGATACTGCCATCTCGAAGTTTTTGTTTCAATATCGCAATTGCGAGCACGCCACTACCGGAGTGGCACCGGCGGTAGCTATGTTGGGTAGGAGATTACGAGGTCGGTTGGATATAATAAAACCGTCCACTGAGCGTGCAGTGGAATCGTCTTGTGATCGAGCGGGTCGTGCGCGGCCCGGCGCTGAGCGGCATGTGGAGCCCGGCGAGCAGGTACTGGCGCGAGACTACCGCGCTCGCGCTGACAAATGGGCAGCAGCTACCGTGCTTTCACGAACTGATCCACTCACGTACAAAGTACGCGTGTCCGATGGACACGAGTGGAAACGTCATATCGACCAATTATTGCCTCTTAAGAAACGTTATTCACGACATTCCATAATTAGTAGCACGGATGAACCGGTAACGGAGATTGACGCTTCTGAGACCAGTCAGGACAATCAACTTGAAAACACCTCATTCTCAAGTGAAGTTAATACTAATCGGAATCAAAAAGTAGTAGAAGTTAATAAGACTGTCAGCCCAAGGAATGTAACTGCAGAACTAACTCCAATTTCTGATGAACAAAGTGTTAGACTTAGACGTCAATGTTTATTCCAAGGTAAATACGCGAAGTGATTAATATCATACAAGTTTTGTAATTAACCTAATGTTACGGGTACAAAGGTAGTTTACTTAGTGGTTATTTCGTTTACTTATATTATATTATTAACTACTTAGTATTAATCAAATATTAAGTAAGTATGGTAACATTTAGCAGATCACCACTAGGTATACTCCAAAGGATGCCAAACAAGAAAGTAGTGTGATGGCATTGTCGATAGTACATCTTATGTTTTTATTTTACAGAAAAATGTATTGATTCCCTGTCCAATGATCACAATACTTTCAGTTCATGATCACTATTATATTTTATTAGCTTTCATTTCAAGTGTAATGATAAAATAGGCATATAATATTATGTAGTTTTTTTTTAAGTACTAATTATAAGTAAATACATACAACTTATTGTACCAACATGTCAAGTAGATATAAGTCAATTACAATCCTATCATTTAGTACCTATTGTTTCAAAGGGGGAGGTGTGGGGTATATGGATAAATGTAATATGTGGGTGTGTGAAAATAAACCAGTTGTCAATCGGACTCAGTAGTTTCATTCGCCGCTCCCGTTAATATATTTCATAAAATACAACTATAATGACAAGGGTTTTTATTCGCATTACGTGTAGGATTTAGTACCTACTCATCATCATCATCAAATCGCTATTTCAGATTAATACACTAGCGACCCGCCTCAGCTTTGCACGGGTGTTACAAATCTTTAAAACTCTCTGTTTCTCTCTAATATATTATACATTATCACTTAAACCTTCCTAATGAATCAATCTGTTTATTAGTGAAAACCGCATGAAGATCTGTTCAATCATTTTTAAGTTTATTGCGAACAGACAAACAGACGCAAAACTTGTTTAAGAGGGTCCTTTTCGAAGTACATTTCATACAACCGCTCTTACGTGATTATGATGTTATTACACACCTTTCTCTAGATATTTTGGATACACAGTTAAGTGGATATTATCTAGACTTCTATAGAAATGAAAACATGTGTAATAATAATCTAGTAAAGACCTCTGAAAATCTGCTGTTTTACGTGAACTTTGGCCCTCCATAATGTACTCATATATATTAGAATATAAAAAAAATACATCATTAGAAGCCTTGCACATTTAATTAAGATTCTGAATGACAACAGTTTTTCTGTAAAAACTTTTAAAGGTTTAAAAAAAACATGTATTTCCTGGAACAAGTTTTGTGAAATATTCGAATAAATCACGAAATTACCGAATGCCAGCAGAGTTTTTAGGCGATAACTCTATTTTTTTGCATTGCCTCTTCATCAAACATCGCGTTGGATTGCGTTAGATGAAGCAAAAAGCTTTTTTAAACTATGCTCGATGTTGACGACAGGCGAGTGGAGAAGGACCCTCCGGCCGCGCCAATCGGTCTGACCATCGTTCTAATCTTCTCACACCATTTTTTTTTCCTAAAATTCGAATTAGCGTTTTTATATTTTTTATGTATAATGTGCCAGTTCTAAACCTTATAAAGAGGTACTGAAGTAAGAGCTTCTACAATATCTAAATGAAACCTTACAACAAAAGCTCAGCAACCAACTAGAGCCAGTAACCACCAGTTAACCTAACCTTGCATACTGATATATGCTAGTATTTACATGTATGTGTTCCAGTAAGTGTACAAGCAAATATATGCTGTTGCCGAGGCCAGCTCCTCGGTTACTATTTGCGGCAAGTTTACGGCGTGACGCGGTCATTGCAGTATTACTGACGATTGATGTCAGAGCTGCTCTACATGTAAAAGAATCGATGGGTACTTACGGTTCAATTCTTTGAAAAGGGAAAGAAAGAAAAAAATATGGTTATGAATATACAAAACAATAAAGAAGCATAAAATAACCAGGCAAATGCGAGTCGGACTCGCGCACTCAGGGTTCCGTACAAACTTACCTATGAAAACAGTTCAATTCCCGAATTGAGTTACGAAGATTTTTCCGAATAGCAAAAAGTTTTTTTTTTGTGACGTAACAACAAATTTACATTTTGCAGGATTCTACGTCAACGGGAAGTACTTTATATCTAAAATGAGAGAATGAACAAAGGTCTCGTTTAATTCCAGAATCAAGTCTCGAAAATTTTTCAACAGTTGTCATACTTTTTCCTTTACTTGAGCTATGAGACTTGCCAAATTACAGGATTCTAAATAAGCGGGAAGTTACTTGCGAATGTCAAAATATGCAATATAAACGTAGCATAGACGGCTTTATTTTTAAATTACGTTCAGTAAAACCTTTGATTTTTTTCACGACTCCAAAAAAATCAAACTATGATGACCTGAGTAATTGATATTAATTTTAGCTTAATACCTACTCGCGTACATACTGCTGAGAAGCAACGTTGAGCAGTGGTGGCCGAGTGGTAACGGCCCCGAATTACGAGTTGTAGGTCGCAGGTTCAAACCCAGCCAGGCGCATTACTTTGTGTAATTTATTTCATCACCACTGCTCTCAAAACGATGAAGAAAAACATCGTGAGGAAACCGGCATGTCCTAGAACCAAAAATTCGAAGACATGTGACATCCACCAACCCGCACTGGGCCCGCGTGGTGGATTACGGCCCATTGGGAACATTATAAGGCCGACTAAGCCATGTTGCTGAGAAAAAGGGTCAGGACAGACGGACTACAAAGTGATCCTACTCGTTCCGTTTTTGCCGACTGAGGTACAACCCTAAAAAATAAAACAAAACTTCTAACTAGATAATTTACAAGTATACGTTTACCGCTTAAGCTGGTATGAAATGACTCAGAAAAGAGATCCTGAAGATTTCACGGGAGATCCTTGCCCAACAACATCACCTCCTTCTTTTAGCATACCGTCCCTTAGCTTACAACACCGCTCATGTCGAAAATTGGCGGTTTTCACATTTGAACGCTGGATGGAGATGCTCATTACGCGTCTAACCATTGATCATTGGGATATAGATTTCAGCCAACCAGAAGCCGTAATTCGAAAAGTAGTGACAGCGCGCAAGTCCGTTGGCCTCTCAACACCGCACAGTTTTTTAGTCTCCTCGCATAACATCGTCATTTTTACCAACAATAAATGTTGGTAAAAATGACTTAAGCGGTGTTGTTAGCTAAGGGACGATACATCATCTAGCAAAACTAAGTTTAATGAAGAAAGAAAGAAAGAAAGAAAAACAGTTTATTTACGCGAAATGAAGCAAACTTAAAACTAGCTAACAAACATAATCAATAGATTAGATAGATCAAGTCTAATTAATTACGTTAACAATATAACTGTTTGCACAGTGTCGCGTGTTTCACTACCATATGTAATTAGTGACTCAGTTTGGTGTTCTGATTATTTTTTTCTGAAAGCACAAAGGATTATAAAGATGAATGGATGAATGGAACATACATCATGTTTAGTGTGATCAGATTTATGTTAACTTAGATTTTTGTTGTGCATTTGTTTGAGTTATCCTCTTATATGAAATTTAAGAAAACCCAATAGTGAGTTTTTTTTTTCAGTGGGAAAGTCATCTAATTACATCCGTCGCTCTTGGGCGGAGTGGGAGATAGTGTCAGACTTTTACTGACTAAAAACCCACTTCTGTTTCTTCGTTGCCTTTCGTACCTTTGTCAGCTGTCAAATTTTTAATTACCTAACTGTAAAATCTATATATATATCTATATATATAAAAGAAAGTCGTGTTAGTTACTTCACTTATAACTCAAGAACGGCTGAACCGATTTAGCTGAAAATTGGCAGGGAGGTAGCTTAGAACCAGGAGACGGACATAGGATACTTTACTTTACTTTTTTTTTTTTTTTTTTTTAGAGTAGGGTAGAGTAGGGTAGAGTAGGGTAGAGTAGGGTAGAGTAGGGTAGAGTAGGGTAGAGTAGGGTAGAGTAGGGTAGAGTAGGGTAGAGTAGGGTAGAGTAGGGTAGAGTAGGGTAGAGTAGGGTAGAGTAGGGTAGAGTAGGGTAGAGTAGGGTAGAGTAGGGTAGAGTAGGGTAGAGTAGGGTAGTGTAGGGTAGAGTTGGGTAGAGTTGGATATAGTAGTCAGTTGACGGGAGCGAAGCCGCGGGCAAAAGCTAGTAGGTATATAAAAGAAAGTCGTGTTAGTTACACTATTTATAACTCAAGAACGGCTGAACCGATTTGGCTGAAAGTTGGTGGGGAGGTAGCTTAGAACCAGGAGATGGACATAGGATACTTTTTTTTTGAGTAGGTTAGAGTAGGGTAGAGTAGGGTAGAGTTGGGTAGAGTAGGATATAGTAGTCAGTTGACGGGAGCGAAGCCGCGGGCAAAAGCTAGTATACATAGAATATAAGAACAAGAATACTTGCTAAGTAGGTGATATTGCTCCTGCAATAGCTCAGTGGTCACCAGCACGATTTCTGAGCATAGGTTCTTGCGGTTCAGTACCCGGTTCGTGCATTGTCATAGAATTTTTCCTCTGTTCATTAACTTGCTGATTTTTCAACGGGGAAAGTACTTACTGCGATTTTTTTTTTGATAATTCCGCGCTTGACAACCATTTCACTTGATGGTAAGCGATGATGTGGAGCACGCTTACCTTGAAGTAACCTCAAGGACTTAAAGACCCCTTGGTTGAAGCTATCAGGAAACACATACTATGGCAAAGAATTCCATTCCTTAGCCGGGCGCATAATTAATGATTTAAGAAGTCACATAAGTTTGGTGAAAAACAGTGTTTCTAGAGTCGGTACAAAACACGTTTTTTAGTTTTGTCATATTAAGACATTGTATGTGGCCCCCTGGTAACTCATAATATTGTGTAATGTAAATGTATCTATTAACTGCTCCACATTTATTGTAATATATATACTTTTTATTTTTTTTCCCCTCTAACACATTGCTTTTGCAATATTTTTTATATTATTAGACGCCAACCACCATAAATTCGTTAGTAATTCATTTTGTTAACATGTCATTTATTGATAATTGTAATTATTTATTTTTCTTGCTTTTTTTTATATAGCCTCTTTTTTTATAATGTGAATGTGAGAACACTGTAGACTCCGAAAATTCTTAGGTTACTTCCTATTACGACTCACTTTTTTTTTAATATGATTATTTTTATTGTGCTTTTGGGTACAATATTGACTGGTCTACACTGTTCTTACATAATATTTATTTTGTAATATGAAAATATTGTAAACAACCACTTTTTTTAAAAGAGTAACCATGGAGTTTCTTGCCGGTTCTTCTCCATAGGAAACGACCAATTTGGAACCGTGCACTAGCTTCTGACGTTTTATAAGTGCCCATGTAGGCCTATGTGAAATAAAAACTTTTGACTTTGACTTTGTACGTAATGTAGAAACACTTCGTCGAAGATATAAAAAGTACCATTACCCCCATTTCGGAGTTCACGTGCTCGAAATTCATCAGTTATGATGGGGATAAATCGGAAATAACTCTGCAATGATTCATGAGACTGCCTGCACTCGGTTACTAACACAGAGCTTAACTACATACACAGCTGTATGTTCTTAAGTATACCCAAATCTTCTACCTATAATGAATAAATATTCAGACGCAAATCAAGAATCCACTGATCAACATCTTCCTGCCCTTGTCCCATGTTACTTGTCGTCAGCACAGCGTGTTTTTTAGGATTCCGTAACTCAAAAGAAAAAACCTTAGTTTTATTTTGGTTTATTTTATTTTTCTCGCTAACATAGTTTTTAAGTCTCTTTGTGTCTAACCCGTGGACCTAAAGTTGTCTAGTTGTTGTTGTGTTGTTGTATAGTTATGTATTGTGTTTTATATATTATAGAGATTGATCAATTAGTTAGCAGTACACCGTAGACTAATTATGTTAAGTTCTTACTATCCATCCTAAGGTTGTCTGGTAGATATCGCTGTCAGCGATAAGACCGTTATTGTACCCATAGATTTAAGTTTATGTATAAGTTGTGTTACTTTTTTGGTGTATAATAAAGTTTATTCTATTCTTTTAACCATTGGGCCATGATGACACCCAAAATAACCAGAACTTACTGTATTCAAATGCATATACAGTGACTTTTATAGAGTAACAGACTATTTTATCCTTATAAATACCGTTCCGAGAACGTGCAATAAAAAACATCAAATAAACATGTCACTACTAGATTTACAACGCAACGATTCGGTTTGAACCTCGCAACCTTGACCACTGTTTATACAAGATTTAAAATATAAAACTGTACTAAAATATATGTAAACATACAAACATGTAGCTAGATGTATAAAACTAAGTGCAGTGGATGATCCCTGTGCGAGTTTTTACGCTAACGCGATATAAACGTGTGCCGCGTTTGGCTCTCTGATTAGTCAAGAGGATCCTTTTTCACTCGCCTATTGTCAACATCAAGCTTGGTTTGAAACCTTGTTACTTCATCTAACGAAATCTAACGCGATGTTTGATGAAAAGGCAACGCGAAAAAAGAGAAATAACGCCTGAAAACTCTGTTAATTAGCATTCGGTAATTCCGTGATTTACTCGAATATTTTACAAAACTTGTTCCTGAAATACGTTTTTTTTTTAAACCCATAGGTTTTTGAAAAAAGCTGTCGTCATTTAGAATCTTGATTAAATTTGCAAGTCTTCTATTGCTATTCTTTTTCGACGTTTTCAATTTTTGAGTAAATTATAAAGTGTCAAAGTTCATGCAAAATAGCAAATTTTCAGCAGAGGTCTTTACTGGATTAGTTTTACAGAAATTTATAGTTTGATTCCAATAGAAGCCTAGAAAATATTCACAATTGGAAAAACAGTAGGTATCTACTGTTTTTCCAAAATATCTAATGAAATATGTGTTATAACGTCATAATCGCGTAAGATCGGTTGTATGAAAAACAGTGAAAATGTATATCGAGTTGCATCCCCTTAAGAGCTTGGAGCGGGCCAATCGGAGCACCGAACGTTATTAACGTAAAACAAACTCGAACTAGTCACTCTGTTCTGTAGATATAGCTAGCTATTAGTCATTACTTTATTTGATGAAGGACGGTTGATCAATGCGGACGTCGGTTATATGAATTCTTACAGTAGTAACATCAAAATACGTCACACTTTTGAGATCAGTCAAGGAAATGTACTGACGTGGTCTTCCCTGACGTAAAAGAACTTATGTGATGCTAGTTTCACATCTAACTAACCCACGTGCTCCTCAAGGAGATGTCAGCAAAACTATAGGGGCTGATGCCCGGTAGGGCCACGGGATTTCTTGAAAGACATCTTATGGTTCTGGAACGCAAAGAGCAGCTGAAGGACATAGATGTAGTTTTAGGTAATAAAAGACTGACTCGCCCTCTCGCCCCACCTAGGGCGGGAGAACACATTGGATGATTTTCTACCTCAATAAAATCAAACTAACGGCTATTCTCCAAATTTAACTACTTAGAGAGGTTTTAAAATCTATAGGCAGTAAGTTTTTTTTTATATAAAAAAATGCCAAACGTGTAAAAGGGTGACTGGCAATTAGTGTACGATACTTAAACACGTGATTGTGCTCATGATAACCAACAACTTTTACTATGGGAACAAACCTGAAATCGCGAAAAAAAATCAGCTGTTCAGTACATTTATGTTTGCCTAATGTACTGAACAGCTGATATTCTAAAAATTGTTGATGAGCACAATCACGTGTTTAAGTATCGTACACTAATTACCAGTCACCCTACGAGTATATACATACACGAGACATCCAGAACCGAAACAACTATCTATACTAACTAAATATTTGTTCCGTGCGGGAATCGAAACTGCGACAAGCAGCGCAGCAGTCAACTAACCACTGCACCCAACAAATCGTCAAAAAAGTGGTGAACATACATAAAGAGATATCTACATACAGCCGAACATATAACCTCCTAGTAATAAGCCTGAAACTTGTCCCTTCATTTGTCCTTTGCGTTTCAGAGCCGCAGTGACACTGAAAATTCCCGCCGCTCTGGAATACCTATAATGTTATCTTTACACCACCTGCTCGATAATGCCCTTTTATATGTCATACAACCATCACTTAAAGCGAGTCATTCTGTCCCTAGGGAGATAATGCAGTATGGGCGATCCCTAGGGAATAATGAGATTTGAATTTGGAACGTCAAAAACCGTCAACATTAGGTGAACTAAAATGTACGTGCATCAAACAAGTTTATTCAAAATTCAAACTGGCCACTAACAAAAAAAAAAATTGAATAAAACGTGGTCGTGGTTACTGACGAGTTTCGAAAAAAGCGGGAGTGATGAAGAAAATTGAGACTATAGAATCTTAGAGTAGTGAATTTTGTTTGTTTCAAATCTCAAAACATGTTGAGTGATAGTTAAGATTAACTTGTACATAATAATAATAATAAACATTTTATTTTCAGGCATCAGAGGCCCATAGAAAAAATACATAAAATAATCTAATACTTATATTCCTCTAATATATGATTTGTTTTACTAAATTGTCTTTTAATTATCTCACAGATGGTGTAAAAAGTAGAGTATCCAACACGGGAATAAAGCTGTCTTTGTCTTGGGTGGCTTGAATTCCTTACTTCACTCAGGTTTCTTTATTAACTCCCTCGCAATGCTCGGTAGTTAATTATATAAATCCCTCACTATCGTTCGGGATTAAAATTAGCAACCTTCGTTTCGTTCGGAATTCAACATGCCGCCCGCGACTTAAAGACACTGCTTTATACCCTAGTCACATAATCTACTATTTTACACCACCTGCTCGATAATGCCCTTTTATATGCCTTATAACCATCACTTAAAGCAAGTCATTATGTCCCTAGGGAGATAATGCAGCATGGGCGATTCCTAGGGAATAAAGAGATTTGAATTTGGAACGTGAAAAACCGTCAGTATTATGTGAATTAAAATGTAGTGCATCAAACAAGTTTATTCAAATTTCAAACTGTTAAGATTAACTCGTAAATAATACTTATATTTCTCTATTATATGATTTGTTTTACTAAATTGCCTTTTAATTATCTCACAGATGGTGTAAAAAGTAGAGTATCCAACACGGGGATAAAGCTGTCTTTGTCTTGGGCGGCTTGAATTCCTCACTTCACTCAGGTTTCTTTATTAACTCCCTCGCAGTGCTCGGGAGTTATTTATATAAATCCCTCACTGACGTTCGGGATTAAAATTAGCAACCTTCGTTTCGTTCGAGATTCAACATGCCACCCGCGACTTAAAGACACTGCTTTATCCCCTAGTCACATAATCTACTATTATATGTCATACAACCATCACTTAAAGCAAGTCATTATGTCCCTAGGGAGTTAATGTAGTACGGGCGATCCCTAGGGAATAATGAAATTTGAATTTGGAACGTCAAAAACATTGAGTGAAATAAAATGTACGTGCATCAAGCTTATTCAAGGATCAAACTGGCCACTAACAAAAAAAAGAATAAAAAGTGGTTACTGTAGTCTCTGAAAAAAAAAATGAAATAGGGGGAGCGCTATAGAAAATTACAACTATAGAATCTTAAAGTAGTGACATTTGTTTGTTTCAAATCTAAAAAAAATCGAGTTGTAAATAATACTTATATTTCTCTAATATATTTGTTTTAGTAAATTGTCTTTTAATTAATCTCACAGATGGCGTAAAAAGTAGAGTATCCAACATGGGGATAAAGCTGTCTGTCTTGGGCGGCTTGAATTCCTCACTTCACTCAGGTTTCTGTATTAACTCCCACTAAAGTTCGGGATTAAAATTAGCAACCTTCGTTTCGTTCGGAATTCAACATGCCGCCCGCGACTTGAAGACACTGCTTTATCCCCTAGTCGCATAATTTACTATTATTTATTGTGCACACCTACGACAGTGTAGCCTTTTTAAACCAAGGGTAGAGAATATGTTCTTGCATTAATTTATCAATACTGTGAATAAAGTTTAAATAAATAAAATATTAAATAAATAATATATAGAGCAGTGGTGGCCGAGTGGTAACGGCCCCGACTTACGAGTTGTAGGTCGCGAGTTCAAACCCAGCCAGGCGCATTACTATGTGTAATTTATTTCATCACCACTGCTCTAAAAACGGTGAAGGAAAACATCGTGAGGAAACCGGCATGTCCTAGAACTAAAAATTCGAAAACATGTGACATCCACCAACCCGCACTGGGCCCGCGTGGTGGATTACGGCCCATTCCCTCTCCTGGAGAGGAGGCCTGAGTCCCAACAGTGGGAACATTATAAGGCCGACTATGCTATGCAGCTATGCTAAATAATATATTTAATTTTTACTTTGTTTTTTAATTTGCGTAACTGAGTAGTCAAAATACGCTTCCGTCACACTTTTTTGTATTGATATATTGTCGATAAAAATATATAACGGCCCAAATATCAACAAAGCTTAAAGACATTATCGTTGGTTAGCCTTGACAATAACTATGTATTTGTTATTTATAGAAGTGCTAGAAATAAGTGATTATCCATACGATTAATATAGGCGAGTAACGCCTTTGGCGAATGACCAAGGCGAAGGTGAAGAGATGAGTTTAACTACTATCGGAGGGACTGGCCAACATGGCTGAGTACATACGTGTATGGAAAAGGGGGAGGGAGGCCTTCGCCCCGCAGTGACATAATAGGCTAACTACTGCTATTACTACTACTCCTTTAGCCTAAACCTAAAGGCTTTAGGTTATAGCACACACACTATTATCATTTTTTTTTCACCACCGTACACTCTCAATAAGGTTCAGTTGAAAACCAGCGTCAGGCATTTTTGGCTACCACAAAGTTGTCTGGCATTTTTGCTGAACTCGACCTATTTGGTGCAGGCGCGAGACACACAATGTTTTTTTTTTTGTGTTAAGTATTTACTTGTTGTTTCTACCTTTCTACATTGTGTGTATCTATGTACGTGTGCCAAATAAAATGTTTTTCAACACACTTGCTCAGAAAGTGACTCTTATTGCACTGCAGTTAGGTATATAATGGAACTCGTTACCAAACTGTGACATTTTGATTACCATTACGCACTAGTGCTATAATGTAGTTAAAACCTTTTTGTTCAACCTCTTTATTCGCAAAACAAATTTTGAATTCGAATAAAATTCCCATTAGTTTATTGCATTCAATAGTGTATAAATTAGTGTCTTACTTACTTATTTCATCCAATTTACAAATTTAACTTGTACCAACGATTTATTTAATAAAAAAACATTTAATAAATAAAACGTACATTCAAATAAAATTTGTTTTTTTTTGTGGTCTATGGCCGCCATTTTAACATGGGCGCGGTTTTTGGCGGATTTTTTTTACTCCATTGAAGTTCAGTGTATTAATGAAATAAAATTAAATACCTACTACAAAATCATTACAAAATGTTACATCCGTACTCTATTGTCACTACGAAAGACATCGTAAAAACTTTTCACGCAAGAAAACATAAACGTAAGACTAGGCAGTATGATCAAAATACCTTAGCTTTCCTCTAGGGGTAAATAAAAAAAAATGCGCGCACAACAGCGCACAATATGAAAACAGATTTTTACCGCCATGTCACAGAAAACTTTACTAGTTTTACTGTTGTTTTCTTCACAAGTGTATTGAAAAACGTCGTATGACACACGTGAGTAATTATTGATTACCGTTCTTGGCTCTCTTAAGACCCTCGCCACGGCTCGGGTCACAATACCGCCTCGACGGTAATCACTAACATTACACACTTGTATCATAATGTACTATTTTTTTCTTCTTTATTTACTCAAACTCAATTTTTGGGGGGTTCTGAATTGAGTATTTTGAATTAAGAACATCTCATACCATAAATAAATGCCAAAATTTGACAATTTTCAGGTTTTCAGGTAAAGTTTGAATAATTTTCAACTTCAAATGCTTAGAGCAGTGGTGGCCGAATGGTAACGGCCCCGACTTACGAGTTGTAGGTCGCGGGTTCAAACCCAGCCAGGCGCATTACTTTGTGTAATTTATTTCATCACCTCTACTCTCAAAACGGTGAAGGAAAACATCGTGAGGAAACCGGCATGTCCTAGAACCAAAAATTCGAAGGCATGTGACATCCACCAACCCGCACTGAGCCCGCGTGGTGAATTTCGGCCCAATTCCCTCTCCTAGAGAGGAGGCCTGAGTCCCAACAGTGGGAACATTATAAGGCCGACTATGCTATGCTAATGCTTAAATCAAAAGTCAGGGGTAAATTCTATATTGTTATTTTTAATGAGCTGGACTGAACTGACAGCAGTGGACAATGCCAAGCTTTCAGTGACAATGCCCCGCTGTCATTAAACCGTTGTTATAGCTGTCATTTTGTTCCACCTAATTAAAAATGTTGGTATAGTGGTTTGTGATATCCATTCTGTTATTTTTATTTGGATTATGGAGGTTACCGCCATTACGTTGCTATGCAGTAACTCCTGAAACATCTAGGTCATCCTAATGACGTCACACGTTTCATGACCCTCCTGAGAAAAGACTGATGAACGTGTAATTTAACCACCACCGGCATGTCATCGGTCGCGAGTTTGATTCCGGTTTAACGTAAAAACTTTTTCAGTTTTTCTCGGATTTTAGTCTAAGTTTTGTTGTGTCGCGAATTCATGATCCATTCAACCGGTTCTTTAAAAGATTTGTATTTTTTTAAATATAACAAAAAATCTTAATTGTATCGTAAAAAGCTAAAAGCTTAATTTAAATTATCAACTTCCATTACGTTTTTACCACCTGAATTCGAGAGCCGATGCCACCCAACTCTACCTATTACACCATTAGAATACCCCACTCTATTCCGAGCTCGTTAAGCCTTGACGAATTTAACAGTAACACCAACGACCACTACCTACCCAAAAAAAAAAACAAAAAAAAAGTAAAAATTCCAAATCCGAAAACAAAATCAAAATTGTCCGTTGAACTTCTAAATCAAATCCAGAATTATAAATAGCCGTGCAACTTCCAAATTTAAAAATAATTATTCAACTTCCAAATTCAAAATCAAAAATGTCAGTTTAACTTCCAAATTCAATGTCCGTTCAACTTCCAACTTACCCCATCGATGAGGAGTCCTGCCGAGGAACGTTCTATCTTCAGGGTTCCAGATGCCGTACTGGATGCGCTGGAGGAATGGCCTCTGGACTGGTCTCCGGGAGTAGTTGACGACGCCGTTCGGCTTGTCGGCGCCCATCGTGCCTGGTCGGTGGGTGAAGACTGACGGTGGCGAGCGTTAGCGCCATGAGGTGACTAGGGCGGGTTTTGTGCCTAACTAAGAGGTGACTCTGCGAGGACAGCGTCAATTTTCTTTACCGTAGAAAATATTGATCAATTAGTCTGGTAGGAAATGAACGATTTGCTAGAAAATCTATATATTTCTACATCTTCTTCTTCCTGCCCTTATCCCATATTACTTGGGGTCGGCGCAACACGTTATTTTTTTTTCCATTCTTCATTCATTCATTCACACTATCACTAACTCCCTTTTCTTTCATATCACTACTCAAACTATCCATCCATCTTTTCTTTGGCCTCCCTCTCCCTCTCCATCCATCTACATGTATACTCAAAACTTTTTGAGTAACATGCGTTTCATCCCTCCTCTTCACATGACCATACCAAAACAAACGATTGCCTTTCAACTTTTCAGTCACTGGCGCCACTTTCAAACTTCCTCTAATATACTCATTACTCACTTTATCCATTCTCGTCACACCACACATCCATCTTAACATTCTCATCTCCGCTACGTGCAATCTTTTTTTATCCATCTTTTACACAGCCCAACATTCTGATCCATACAGTATGACAGGCCTTATCACGGACTTGTAAATTTTACCCTTCAGCTTGAGTGGCATCCGTGGGTCGCAAATAGTTCCCGTGACCTGTCGCCATTTCATCCATCCTGCGTTGATCCGATGTGTTACATCTCGCTATATAGGGTGACTGGCAATTAGTGTACGATACTTAAGCACGTGATTGTGCTCATGATAACAAACAATTTTTATTATGGGAGCAAAGCCGAAATCGCGAAAAAAATATCAGCTGTTCAGTACATTAGTAAAAGTTGTTGGTTATCATGAGCACAATCACGTGTTTAAGTATCGTACACTAATTACCAGTCACCCTATATATTATACTTACGTACTAAAATTATAAAGAGAAAAGGTTTTTATTTTTGTTTGTTACAACTAATATTATTTGTATAAAGGCGAAAGTGTGTGAGTGTGTTTGTTTGTTACATCTTCACGTTCGAACGGCTAAACAGATTTGGATGAAATTTGGCATACGCGTAGACCATGTCCTGAAATAGAATATAGGTTACGTTTATCCCCGGGGTATGATCCCTTGGGACAATTTTCAACATTCACACGGGTACTTTCACGCAGTTCAAGTCGCAGGCAGCATCTAATAAGGTAGAACTAAATTGCGCACACGTGGGCCACGTACGCCGATCTGGGCGCGTCGGTCTCCATACATTTTTTATGGCAACTAGACTTGCAGAGCTACATTAGATCCACGCCACGTAACGCGCCGCTACGTACAAATCAGGCGTGGTCCACGTGTGCGTCGGTCTAGTGTAGTTCTCGCTTTAATCTTCACGGTGAAAACAAGTGAAGCCTGAAGTGAGTAGCCAATTCATCAGTTGAGAGAGTCTAAGAACTGACTACTCGCTTCACATGTTTTCAGGGTATAGAAGTACTAATCAACTACTATTTTATTTAATTGTACAAAACATAGGAGCAATAAATTCTAAGCAAATTGTCAGGTTTATTAAATACACGTAGAGATGACTTCTCCCGTAAGATAATATTTTCTTTCTGATAGACTTGCCTAGACGTCAATTATTCAGTCTTGACTTATAGACCCCCAAGTTGTGGTACCACTCCAGCAAGGAATTTCACTATTTAGCTGTACGCACAATGAACGTGTTCCTAAAACGTTTTGTATATATATGAGTAGGATGTCCACCATATACCCGTGGCGCAACGCCGTACGTCTATTGATCCGATTTGAAACGGGCTTCGCGAAATTAACTTGTGCAACTCTTATGCACATTTCCCGAAATATAAACGATAGAAAACTAACGAGCTAGCAAGTCGGCAATTTAGGTACTCAATAAAATCTGTGCCTCCTGTGATAAGTGATATAACTCGAGTTGTACCCTTTTTGTGATTTTCATATGAGCATTATCAAAAAAAAAAGATGTCTTTTTTGGTCTAACTCACGTTCTTCTATCTGCTATAGTTTCGGAGATAATTTTGTGCAAAGTGATACAACTATAGGGATTTTGGCAAAAAATTCGTTACAATCGATATTTGTCAAGATGTAACCCCAAAACCGGTCACTTAACACACAATTTTTCGTGCTTTGTGATTTAAATGCTATTGTATTTAACTTCACATTTTATTTTTCAGTTCATTTATCGTGAATTTTGATGTGACTAGAGTAACTTGTATTTATTTACACATATCACTATCTTTTTTTTTTGAGGGGTACATCTTGACTTACATCATTTAACATATCTTCTGAAAGACTAGGATTTTAGTAAATTGATACAGTTCAACTAAAATATGTAAAGAGGTGACTGATAAGTAAAAAAAATAAATCTTAAGGGTTATATCTTCATCTTTTGTTTTAGCACATTTTGCTAGAATCATTATTCTAATGAGTTATTAGACGTTTTAACTTGATGTATATCAGTTTACACTAAGACAATTTATTGGTGCAAGCTTGGTGCAACGTAATATAACTGTACAAGTATCATTAATAACTTAATTTTAGCACATAAAAACTAAGTAAAAGTTACAAGTCGCAGGTTTTTCATGAATTACTTCCAAAATTAAATATCTATCAAAAAATCTAAATTATATAGAGAAAGAAAATGTTTTGTTCTACAAAAGAGTGCACTGATATTTTACCTAGCCCACTTAATTAACGAACTAGATTTTTTAAAATCTTGTTTTTGCTGTCCTGTAAAATGACGTTTTTTGACTTGTATCACTTATCACAGGAGGCACAGAAATATACGTAAGTACATAAGTACCTTAAGTTAGCTAAAATCAATTTTCAATTTCATCCCTAAAACACTACTAGACCACCATACAAGTGCCTTCTTCAAACCCACTTAATCTATGACCGCGATCTGCCGCCCAAATCTGCCTGAAACCGGCGAGCCGCCCGCCCAGCGCCGCCCAGCGCGCCTGGCGGCCAAGCCTTGAACTACAAACTAATGTACTAAGTGCCAACTCGGTGACAACTTGTTTAACTTGACGAGGTCGTCAGAGGTGTGGACTAGATTAATGGAGAGGGATAAAGTTAATTGAAAACTTAGAGTCAGGACTGCGGGGTTGTTCGAAAGATTCTGCAACGCAAAAGGTAACTTTAGAAGCCCGGGTGAGTTTTCCCAACCTCAAACAAGTTTTCAATAACAAACATTTTTTCAGAGCAAGCTTTATAGCGCGGTATATACCTATATAATTAATATTTATCAAGACCATTACAAAATGCGCAAACACGATAGGATTATCTGAGTTCCTATGTCCACCTTCGGGTTCCATCATCAGATTTTGCACTGTCATCTGATTAACACACGTATGCAAAATTTCAGCTCAATCGGTAACCGGGAAGTGGATCAAATTTAATTTGCAAGATTTGATTACAGTCAAGCAAATATCGGGTGAAACTAAATAAAAGCTTGTAAAAAAACCATATTAAGAGCGTCCAACTCGATATACATTTTCATTATTGTTTCTTACAACCACTTTTACGTAATTATGACGTTATTACACATCTTTCTCTAGATATTTTGGAAACGCAGATATCTTGTGGATATCTATTTGTATTGAAATCATATCATTTTGTGTAAAACTAATCCAGTAAAGACCTCTGAAAATTTGCTATTTTCGTGAATTTTGGCCTTTCTTAATGTATAATTTAAAAAATAAAGAAAATATAACTACAGAAGCCTTGCAGATTTTATCAAGATTCTGAATGACGATTTTTTTTTTCAAAAACTTTTAAGGTTTTAAAAAAACACATATTTCGTTTGTGAAATACTCGAGAGAATGACGGAATTACCGAATGCCAACATATCGTTCAGGTGTTATGTCCATTTTTTCGCATTACCTCTTTATGAAATATTGGGTTGAACCAACAAACCTTTAAACTCCTTTAAATAATGCTCAGGTTGTCGATAGACGGGTCGGGAAGGGCCTCTTAAGATTTATATTTCGCCTACATTTGGACATGAATGACCTAAAATAAAGTTATATCCGGCATCTTATTTTTTGCACAGAAACCTTTAATGAAAATGATTATGAGGATATTATATTTATTCAAACTTTAAAATCCTCTATAAAATCATATACGTTTGAGCTAAGTCATGATTCCTGGTCGCTAATGAGCGATTTGTTTCAGAGCAAAGAGATTTAAAGAGTATATACCAGAGAGTATGCACTATTTAATGTCTTTGTTTCAGAGTAATGATACTAAATATTCTTGGATTCTAGTCTGCCTTTGTGCTTTGTGTTGCATGAAGATTAAATAAATAAATACCCTATTCATCTGGGCTTGAGACAAAATGTAAACAAAGAAAACAATGTAGGTACCTTCGGCAAAGTTTCTTCGACGTGTTTGAATACATTAATAACAGCCCCCCTAGCCAAGTTACAATCGTAACGTTCGCGTCGAACGCCTCGAGTAGGCCACGCCTCCGATTCCTTTGTTCTGACCACGTGACTGAGCGTTGAGATGACGTCAGAACAAAGGAATTGGAGGCGTAGCCTACTCGAGGCGTTCGGCGCGAACGAAACGATTGTAACTTGGCTAGGGGGGCAGTCTCCTTTTCTGTTGAATGCATTGGCGTTTTCTTTGCACGCTCTTTCTTCGGCGAATAAAAAGAATTCATCAAAAATATCTCGTATCAACAAGTTGATCGATAGTGAAAAAGATGGCGGTTTATAACCCGCCTGATGACAAAACGTCACATTTTTATGTTTGCAGTATCTGTGGTCTAGGTTAGGTTATGTGTTATGTGTGTGTTATGGCTTATGGTTTCCAGTGGGTCGAAGCAGTGTTATGCAACTTAGTGGCTTGACTACTAGCGACGATCAGGATAGGTTCTACATAGCTCTTCATGTGACTGGCCTAAGGAGCACTGTGTTTAACCAAGGTCGCTGATTAGGCTGAGGGTGATGACCAGGTATGACCAGGCAGGTATGCTGGTGGTCAGGATACCCATTAATGCCGTGGGTGGCTCTATGGCTCGCTGCTGGGAAACATGAGGTAGTGACGATGACATCACGGTGTAGTAGCAGCACTAAGTCTGTGCGCTGACGTTCATTGGTTCTGTGTCACCAGTTTAGAGAAATGTAGAACAGAGTGTACAGAGTGCAAAGTCCCGCAAACCTCCGTTGAAAAGGGAGGATCTTCTGACCAGATAAGTTTTTTTTTATTTTATTTTTTTGGTGGGAAATCATCTAATGACATCTCATTTCATACATTCTAACAACATCGCCCTTGGGCGGTGAAGGGCGTGTCAGACTTTTACTGACTAAAACCCACACCTGTTCCTTCTTTGCTTTCGTTCCAGGGCCCCGGGGTTCACTTTCACATAACCCATGGCCCTAGTAGGCTTCGACCCTGCTGGGCCCCTACGGTTTGCTGTTATCTCCTTGAGACTCGCGTGGAACGTCACCACGCACCGTCGACGACTTGGGCTCGGTCCGGACGGTCGCGCCTACGGTGGCTGGAAATCGGGATCGGAATCCCAGCGGCTGGGGCGTGAGGGCGTTCCCTCGCGCGTGCGGCCGCCTTCTTTGCTAGCATTACTGCTTCGCAGAAGGAGGCTACCGCCTGCCACTCCTCCTCGCTCCGGACCATGGCCTGTACCAAGGCCAACGCGAGAGATCGCTGCCGCCGATCGCCCCCACGAGAACACGGCGTTGCTCTACCCAGGCGGGGCCCACCTCTACCGTATGCTCCACAGTATCCTCCGGGCGGTTCACATAATGGTGACACCCGGGCGTTTCTTCCGCACAATTCCGGTGCAGGAACCTCCCGAACTTACCATATCCGGTGAGGACCTGCATCATGCGGAAGGTAAGGACGCCGTGAAGTCTTTCCAGCCACTCTTCAAAAAGGGGACTTACCGCCATAATTGTGGCGTGTCCAGACCAGATGGGTATTGTGTATTGTCCTTGCACCTGCCCCATAATTGATTTGGTGCTGTTTTATGTATATGTTCTAATAGCACGGAAAAGACTCATACCGCGATGCAGGGATAGTTCCTACGTGGTAAAATAGATGTCGCTACAAATGAATATACATAAAAAAAAACAAACAAAAATCTCGATTTGATCTAGATTTATTCGAAATAAATTCACATTTTCACAAACAACATGGAATATTTTTATTAAATAGGATTTGTACTCGTACCAGGCATTACACACATTCGCTAACTATGATAGTATCTATAGAATACTCAAACTGCTTTCAAAATTATGGTTTTACGTCCAAAATAGTCATGAAAATTGTATAATTATAAAGATAAATATCATATTGTACACAGAAGTGATATAGATACCGGCACGGATCTTGAGCGCTGACTTCTACAGTTCTACTTGCGCAGAAGCACGCAGAAGTAAAATATCGGGTCTCTTTAGTGGTATGAAGAGAGATGCGGGGGCGGGGAGTGAAATCCTTGTACAGTGATTGGCTCGCCGATATTGTACGATGCGTAAAACGATCACCGCTCTTTCAACGAGCGCTCAAGATTCGTGCCGCTATCTGTACTAAATCTACTTATCAACAAGCTTGCTCACTGCGTTACACATGTCATTGACGCAGAAAATCCTTGATTATATCTATTACAAATAACCTGAAACCTTATGTTTCCTTTATTAAAATAACTAATTAATATACTCGCTGGTATTTTCGTAGATATTAATTGTATGCGCACGCGTTTCTAAATATATCCTTGACTGCATTGTTGTATGCTGCGTTTAGGTTCTCATATCTATGTCAACAAGCCAACATAATCACATATATTATATTTTTCATGCGATAAAAAATTTATGTGTGTGTTTGGAGGTATTCGTAACAGAGTGTAAGTGCCGTAAACCTCCATTGAAAAGGGAGGATCCTCCGATCAGACGGGTGTTATGTCTGATCCAGGCAACTGACCGATAAATGATTTCGGGCTGTTGTATATTATGCTCGAATCACGCGTAGAACTATAATTGCTCGATTCAGGATTTCGTAGTTTAGTTCCGTCGTGACGTCATAGATGTCGCTACACATGCATTTAAAATCTAAACTTCACAGAAAAGAAGGTGGGATTCTTCTTCTTCTTCTTTCGTGTCAATCTGGCTCAAATTTGGTCTGGCCAATATTTAGCCACCTGGCCCACGAAAGGAGGTAACGCATATCTTGGGAAGGGGCTCCACAATGTGTTTGCGATAGGTCAAGGAGACCCCATTTGGCCAGATTATCTTTGCGAAGGTGGGATTTATTATATAAATATATATAGGCACACTACTCGAATAATAGCTCTAATAATATTGCTAGCTACAGTAAATACAGGTATAGAAATGGTTTTGCTTCGAGACATACTTTTATGTCCAAATGCTGAGTTTCTTTATGTACTTATATATGTACAATATTCACAAACATTTCTTTCCGTGCTTACAAAAGATTCTTCAACTTCAACTTCTTCATTAATGGCATTTGTTAAAAGACACCACAATTTTGTCAATAACACGTGCAAACTGTTAATAGACAAGATTCTTTAAAGTTAAACAAAAACTATAAACATGAAAGATCTTTTACCACAGACAATTTTCCCATAATAATATCATCATAATTATTCTTTCAATCACAATTCACATCACTTTACCAAAAAGGTACTACGTTCACTGGATCAGATCATAAATAATATATAAACTAAATGTCTATGAAAAGGATACATAATTATGTAAATATTTACTAGATACGTAACATCATTTTACTAAATTTAGTTTACAGTCAACGGTATAGAGGTCATTTTTCTATTCTACTGATAATATCGCTTATTGTATTTACGCTTGAATTTTTTAAGTTTTTGAATTCATTTTTATTTTAAGGTTATTAATAAAATACATATTTATTATTCAAGGGCTTTAAATTAGAAATTTTTTATTTTTTTTTTATTTGCGTGACAGAGTGGATTATAAACGCGTCTGATACATTTTCTTGTACTGGGCCTTACCATGATGTATTTAAATGTCAAGTGTACGAGCGAGCCCTATAAGGGCCTGTCCGCACAGCGTTATAAAAAAATCGCGCGATAAATAAATCTGTGATTTCATGCAGATTTGACGCGATGCGGTGCGGAAATAAATCCGCGCGAATGTTTAGTACAGTATAGGAGTAGTTATGGCTATGTCCGAACTGCGAAATAAAATTCTCGCGTTTTGCTCAGTCCTGCACGTCTAGATGTGCGTCTCAGTTGGGAACAGCATTGAACTGACAAAAATCGTACAAAATTTTATTCGCAGTGCGTACTAGTGGATCGCGGAATATAATACGCAAGAATAAAAACCTCGCGGTGAAATATCACTGTGCGGACAGGCCCTTACAGTTCAGTTTAGGTTGTCAAATGTCAAAGCTCATGGTAGGGCCACCGATCGGCTGTCAATAGAAAGAAGAACGACCCGTAGATTGCTTCAGTATATTTAACAGTATAGTTGAATACTTTACCTCATATTCCAAGTCCGTTTTATGGATCAACACACGAATCAGTCGCCAGAACAGCGAAAAAAACCCTCGATTAATATCAGTGAATAACAAACTCTAAATGCAAATTTGTTGATTCGAGGTGAAGTCAAGTTGAACGATATGACTTGGAATATAGAGGTTTATCTTATAAATGTACAGACAAAGAAAGTGTTTGGTTAAAATTGACAGCCCGCTTATCGAAAACCTCTTTTGTTGACCGTACACGAGAAGGCTTGCCCCCTAGCCAAGTTATAACCTTTTTGTTTCGATTCGCTTTTCGTCGATCGCCTCGTGTAGGCCACCCCCCGATTCCTTTATTTTGACGTCATCTCAACACTCAGTCACGTGGTCAGAACATAGGAATAGGAGGCGTGGCTGACGCGAGGTGATCAACGAAAAGAGAATCGAAACGAAACGGTTGTAACTTAGCTAGGGGGGCTGTAAATCTAACTCTCAATTTGATGATTCGAAGTGGAGCCGAATTGAACAACATGACTTGGAATAAAGAGGTTAATCTTACAAATGTACAGACAAAAAAGTGTTCGGTCAAACTTAACAGCTCATCTAACGAAAATTTATTTTCTTGACCGTATACTAGAAGGTCTGTATATCACGAAAAGCTAACTCAACAGCTGGCAACACATCACTCACTCGTTCACGAGTGAACATTGATTCATTTTATTTTTTTAAGGCTAAGTACGCACCATGTGGCTGATTACTTTTGTTTTAAACATGAACGGACTTTTAAATCGTCAGAAGTGACATATCTACTCGTAGACTGCAATTGGTTTTATACGAGGCATGCCTTTTAAGTTTTGTCGTTTGAAGAATAAAACACAACTAGAACCTTATAGTACTTTTTATTGTTTTTCAAAGTATTCACCATGTAGCTTAATACACTTTTCCATTCGCTCAAACCATTTATTATAACATTTATTCCACTCTAAAGTGGGGGTGATCAAAATGGCTGACTTGAAAGCGTCGACTGCTTCTTCACCGGACTGGAACCTTTGACCACGAAGACTTTTCTTAATTTTAGGAAATGTAAAGAAATCGTTAGGGCTTAGGTCAGGACTGTATGGAGGATGGTCAAGAATTTCTACTTTTTCCTACTTCAAATACTCAATCGTTTGACGAGCGCTGTGTGAGCTTGCGTTGTCGTGGTGCAGGATGATGCGTCGCTTTGAGTTAGATTTTCGAAGTTCGGCGATGACTTGTGGTAAACAAACTGTGGTATACCACTCTGCGTTAACCGTTCTACGATCTTCAAGTGCAATAGTCTCAACATGGCCGGTTTTTCTAACGAACGTGGCCACCATCTTCTTTGAAGTGCTTCGAGAACGATCAACTTTAATCGACTTTGGCTCGTCTTGAAAGACCCAGATTGTAGATTGTTGTTTGGAATCAGGATTGTAGGCATAGATCCAAGATTCGTCACCGTGTCGTAGACGTGATTTGACTCTCCTCGGTTGAACCTTTGCAGAGTTTTCTTACACCATCTGACGCGGGCCGCCTTGTGATCGTCGGAAAGCAGATGCGGTATCCAACGGCAAACTAGCTTTCTCACACCAAGCGCTTCATGCAAGATCTTCTGAGTGGTTGTCCCTGAAATGCCTAATAGAGCCTCTATCTCTCGATACGTCACATGACGATCTTCGTGAATTAGTTGTCTCACAGCCTTTCTCACAGCAATGATGTTATCTTCAGTGAAGGCGGATTTTAGGCGTTTTTCGCGAGATTTGTCACTAACACTAGTATGTCCACGCTGGAATTCTAAATACCAGCGTTCGACAGTCCGCAGACATGGGGTTTCATTACTGAACACAGATGTTAGCTCTTCAAAACACTGAAGCCGTGTCAGGCCTCTTCTAAAGTTGTAGAAAATTATTGCACGAACATTTTCCTTAGAAAGATTCATTTTCGTACGTAACCTGACAGATTCCAATCGACGCTGTGACTAACCAATAGCATTAATCCTAATACTTTCAACTGTTTCGAGATTCAAAATTTAAACACATTCGAATATAGAACAGTTTCAAACTCAAAATTGCTGGGAAATATGGAAACGACAGAACTTAAAAGGCATGCCTAGTACTCCGAAAATTATGTGATAATGGACAAAAAGAGTAAAAAACCAGTTAAACTTGGCCTGAATTCGAATTGGAAACGTGAATTCTTAGTCCTAGAACCATCAATAGCACGGCATTTGATCAGTTTCTTTACGCGGTGTCCTAAATAGGCGAATCTACGCGACGGCGAACGCGAAGCGATGCGGCGCAAGTTTAACAAACAATTAATAAACCTCTAGTGGACTATGTTACCAACCGCACATAATAGCGGTGCGACGACTATTGAAGCGAAGCAGGCGAAACAAAGTTTGATATTTTCACGCAAACTCTTGTGGTGCGGTTGATTTGTTTTATATAAATTAAAGCTGATGTGGTGACTTCGCGCGCACGTATGACATTGCCGCCGCATCGCTTCACAACCGCAATCGGTTGCATCAAGCATTTAAGACGCCGCGTTACGTAGTCGAACTGCAGATTATTTCAAACATATGAAGGAATAGATCAGCCTTACCATGACGCGTTCAAATGTAATTCGTGCGAGCGAAAAAGACGGATGAAACTATACACCCTAGCTCCATTCCTTTAACAGTTCAATTTATGTCGTAAAATCGATCGCGTTAAAGGTTCGTGGGAAGGTCTCAAGAATAAGGATAATGACAAAAAAAAATCTATTTGGTCCGTCAGGTACGATGCCAAATAATATTGCACACATATTTTTTTCTTTTTTCATCTAAACAAATAAATATGAGGATACAGTGCGTTGAAGTTTTGCAATACATCACGTCTTGCACCTTTTGAACGAGAAGATGTGACGTCACATGCCCCAACTGTACTTTGATGCATTGATAAAGCAAAAAGTACGTGTCCAATATGGGGCTCAATAGAATTATAACTATTAGATACCTTAATTTTTATGATATCAACTAGAGCTTAACTGCGACTGCGATTCCACCTGATAGTAAGCAGTGATGCAATCTTCGATGGTGAAGCACACTAGTTTATTAAGAACCTATTCACTCTAGCCTTGAAGACACCAAAATCGCAGCAGGAAAATTGTTCGTCCTTCGATTTAATAAACGACAAGGCGAAACGCTTAGCCCGGACCGTAGAAGTGTAAACAATTGTGTATATTATGATAGAAAATACAACTCAAATGGGTAAAACCCATTAATACTGCTAAAACTTTAACCAAACAATCAGCTATAACAAGTTAACACTCTCAGTGCCATGTATATAAAAGAATTTTCTAGAGAAGCAGGTCGGCGCGCGGGTCACATATATTTTTATTCAGCTGGCCACACTACAATTGAACTAACTTTTATAGCAAGTCGTGAGATACGCCGTGAACTATGCCAGCGGGCCGTGTGGACCGCTGTGATCCCACAAATTCATATTGATTTTTTGTCATTGGCTTGCTAGGTAATCAACAGTACCTACCTTAGTATAAATATAATTATTTATTTAAACATATAATGCATTTAAAACGCCGGCCGCCCACATAGGCCTGCCTAAGTTATAAAAATCATATTGGTTTGCAATAAAATAATTTATGCGGGCGGCCGGCGGATCACATAGCGCTGAGAGTGTTCAACATGACTACACAGTGCGTACTTAACCTAACCGGCAGTACTATAGTTCCATTACTGTAACGGAACATTCCTATCGCTATGTACAACATACATTGCCATTTATGTTAGACCACCGTATCGTTGTGCTTGCTATTGCCTTCGACGTACAGCATGAATCGAGTGTAACCCGACGGCTCCTTCAAGCTCTTGTTTTGAATAATGTTCTTGGCCCAAGCTCTGCATCTTATTACGATGTTGAGGTTGTGTGCTGGAAATGAAAGGAAATTAGATGAAGACCAACTCTATGTAGGTGTCAGTCAAACTCCAAATGAGCGTGATATCGCGCCATTCTGTCAAACTCCAAGCGGACGACGGTGTTCGCATAGATTATAAAACTTTAGCAGACGCCGCGAAACGCTTAGCGATCAAAAAACGCTCCAATGATGAGACGGCCCAAATGCATAATATGAATACCTAAGCTAGCATAAGGTTGATTATCCTTATAATGTTCCTACTGCTAGGACTCAGGCGTCCTCTCTTGGAGAGAGACTGGGCCACGCAAGCCGTCAACCGTCAGCCGTTTCGTCGAATTTTTGGTTCTAGGACGTACCGGTTTCCTCACGATATTTCCCTTCACTGTTTTGGGAGCAAGGTGGGAAATCATCAGATGACTTTTCTAGCTCCACGAGAGGGAGTGTCAGACTTTTACTGATTAAGACCCAGCTGTGTTCCTTCAGTTGCCTTTAACGTTCCAGGGTCACGTTAACTCTTTCGAAAAGTCCTGCATCCCTGGCAAGTGGAGAACCTACAGCAGACTATGATCTATGATGAAAGTCTTTTGTTTATAATGTAGCAATATACTGGGTATAATCTGCTGAACTGAAGTTGACAGGTTTGACGTTATTCAACCGCGTCTGCCCTTATTAGTCCCGAGGTCTACACGAATACTGACCAATTCTTGCACTGACTGGACAGGTGTGGACAGTCAGTGCAAGTATTTGGAAAGAATCACATCATACAGATTTGAGTGGTCAAATCTGTGTGATTCTTTCCTCAAAATACCATCTCAGACACAAATCTGCATGGTTCTCATATGATTTGACCATTACATGTTTGCTGTATGGACTTTAAAAGAGACTTTAACCTCTGAGTTTGTTTCGGTGTTTCTTCTCTGAGTAACCAGCTAGGAAACACCGGCCTCATCTAGTTTGAATTGACGAAAAAGTTGACGTGTAAAACCTATTTGAAAAATAAATAACATTTATCATTACGCTGCGCATAAAGAAGGAGATAGACGTAGGAAAAAGTCTGCCACGCTAAAAGTGGATTGGGCGGATCACATCAGCCGCATGCACACAGACTACTGGGCAAGAGTCTCCACAAAGTGGGTACCTGAGGATGGATAACGCTATTGAGGTCAACCTGGAAAGAGGAGGCCAGATGACCAGGACGCCTACTGCAAGGGCTGGTTCGAAGTGGCTCAAGAAAAGAATATCTGGACAAAGTTGGGGGAAGGTATAAGCTACCTAATTAAAAATTACCTGGTGATGACAACCTGACTGCTACCAGCGGGCTCTTGTACCCCTTCTGGTTGTTAAAGGGATAGAACCGGCCAGGCATGCCTCTGCCCCAGGGATACTCCAACTTGGTGTCGTTCGCCTTCTCCTCGTCACATGACACCCATACTTGCTTTTGCTGTTGGTCGAAATTAATACGTTTAATAATAATATTTAATATTTTATTTATTGACAACACAAGTTTGAAAGAAGAATAAGAAATATACAAATATGAAAAAAAAAGAAAACAGAAAGAAAAATAAAAGAGGTGGTCGTGGGCCCCTAACTAGGCATAGCCTGTATTTTGATGGCCCAATAGTGGTCGTCGAAATTTTCTAATGTAGTATACAGAACGTTTCAGAAGAGTTTTATAGTGTACAGAACAATCAAACAAATATTGTTATGGCGGAGTCTGTGTGTTGTATGTTTGTTACTTCTTCATGCTCGAAGGGCTGAATGGGTTTGGCACTCGGGTTGACTATGTCCTGAACAAGTAGTCCTACCACTGCCTTTTTATCCCAGGAGTATGTTCCTCGGGACGAGTTTCTGCTTTAACTAGCGATGGACCAACTCGCATTTCCGACAACTCGAGTTAATCGAATTGGAATGGTGGCAGATTTGAATTGCGATTCGAATCAACTCGTTCCGCCGAATCAACTCGGTCCGCCGACTAAACTCGTTCCACCGAGTCAACTCGGTCCGTCGACTCAACTCGTTCCGCCGAGTCAATTCGGTCCGTCGAGTCGACTCTGTCCCTAAATCGTTTGGCGTCGCGACTCGCATCGTCAAGTCAACTCGCGTTCTACTGAGTTGATTCGCGTGGGGTGTCGCGACTCGGCGCGGCGTCGGCTTGCGTATCAATTCGAATTGAAAGAAAAAGCAACTCGAATGGACTCGTTTGTTGTTTGACTCGAATAACTCGATTAATATATAAGTCGACTCGCCCATCGCTAGCTTTAACGCCCCCCCGCTGGTGAGGAACGACGTCATACAGCGGGACCTCGAGATGGAGAGCCTGGACCAATTTTGTGTCCGCCTCGCGTCCCACATGTTCTCGCGTGCCGACGCTTCTGCTTGGCAGCATGTCAAGCACATAGCGCCCTGGCACGCGCGTCCTCCTGACGCGAGGCGCTTCCCGCGTGACCTCCTACCGGACGTGTCCAACCCACCGGACTTGACGCCTGAGTGAGCCGCTTTCACCTACACGCGACTCACTCACACGAATTAGACTCCTCAACATCACACGCACCCGGTGCACGTTGTGTGCTAAGTTAATATAAGCATGACGTGCACCAGCCCTCATACAGTCACGACTCTACATACATATTACTCACGCAGCGGACGCGTAGCGCGGTTGCGCGTTTGCATGCCCACATGAGCGGTGTAATACACAATTTCCAATACCGCTCACACTCTCACTACGTCCCCTGAGCCTGAAGCGTGACCGGCTCGATCTGGAAGCGTAACAGGCGGGGGTCTACATCCTCAGTAGGGAGCGCCCCCAAAGCCGGCATTCTCGTCGCTGGTCGTCTCTCGCTGGGCTTCCTCCGGGTAACCGGGGGTTCCACCCGGCGGGGTCTGACCGCCGAGATGTCGTGAAAAACGGCACTGCAGGAGCAGTGCCGAGGCGCTCCTACTGAACACAATGCAGTTACTCTTAGGCAAGCTGCGTACGCGCGCCTGCCTCGAGGTTGCCGCCTACAAGGCACCCCAACGCAGGTCCCGTATTTACGGGGCCCTACCCTGCCACCGCGGGACAAAGGCTCTGCCTATACCCCGCCGCCGCGCCCCCTTGCGGGGACGCAGCGACTTCCACGGCTAGCTTTAATGCCGCGAAGCTGTTGACAGCAGCTAGTTGAGTATAATTGTGAACGGTTTACGTGTAATGGTCTAAATAGACGGACTAAATGCTAACTGCAAAGCTGCAGTTTAAGGGTCTAAATAGACAGACTGCGCAGTTTGGATGCAATTTTTGTGCATTTGCTGTGACTGGACCAAAAATGCCAACCAAGTGTGAAGTTCACATTTAGGAACAACCAGGGGACAAAAGTGCAGTTGCACTCTAACAATGCTAAATATCTAAAATTTCTTTGTTGTAGAAGTTCAATAGTCCACAGCTAGCCTACCTAGGATTCTATGCAACAAACTAAATCAGTCATTAACCACACATACACATTCATATTCTTTATTGTACATACAACTTTTAAAAAACAATAAAAATTCTAATTTTTTTTTTATTTGATATGAACTAGTGCTTGACTGCGATCCCACCTGATGGTAAGCAGTGATGCAATCTTTGATCATCATATCGAATATACCTACTTTCAAATGCATTTAGTAATAAAATATTATTTTGATATTACAAACAAATTTTATTTATTTGTATGTACTTACATAGCATTGTATAGATGAGATTATCTTCTGTACTAATAGGTAAGTGGGTTTGGTAGAAAGCGATGGATCAGGTCTACGACAGAACAAACTCATTGAGTAGATATTTCCATGGCTAAAAACAGTTCTCACCAGATTTGCGTCCATTTTTTGTATGTGCTCGATGAGGTCCTCCGGCATGTCTTCAGGCAGCTCGGTGCCATCGTAGAATTCTGGTTGCCAGCCAATTATCTGAAATCGGGTATTAAGGCAACGTTAAAATGAAGTCAATAAAGAAAGACAATATTATTTGATCTGCGACAAGTATGACGCATACCAAAAACTGCAAATATATTATAACACTAGCTGCTAGCGTGAAAGTAGGTTTCTCCATACAAACTTCCACCACCCGTTTTACCCAATAATCCGTTCTTGTCGGATGTTTACACCCTTTAGGGAACCTACCTGCCAAATTTTAAGTTTGTAGGTGTTATAGTTTCTGAGATTTCGTGTTTAATTAGTGAGTGGTATTTCGCTGTTATATATATAGGGTGACTGGTAATTAGTGTACGATAATTAAACACGTGATTGTGCTCATGATAACCAACAACTTTTACTATGGGAACAAACCTGAAATCGCGAAAAAAATTCAGCTGTTCAGTACATTTATGTTTGCCTAATGTACTGAACAGCTGATATTTTTTTCGCGATTTCGGCTTTGCTCCCATAATAAAAATTGTTTGTGATCATGAGCACATTCACGTGTTTAAGTATCGTACACTAATTACCAGTCAGCCTATATATATAGATGTAATGTAATAAACACACACCCTGAAAGTATATTGTTTAGAATCGGCTTCTGAATCAATGTCAGTTATTTATAAAAAAGGTAATTTAAAAAAATTTTGCCAATTTTGACAATTTCTTGATAAATATAGTGATTGTGTGGCTAGCCTATTCGTACATAAATACCAATATGCAATGTTAGTGCGTCCATGTCCAAATTGTTTGCCTTCAATTAATCTTTAAGTCAAGAGTTGCTTCTGGTTGCTTCTAGGCAAGCGTGCTCCATCATCGGCCACATAATCGGTTACCATTAGGTGAGATACTTAGTGGTCAAACGCGAGCCTCCATAGCATAATCAGCCTTTTAATGATCCCACTGCTGGGACTCAGGCCTCCTCTCTAGAAGAAGGAATGGGCCGTAATCCACCACGCGGGCCCAGTGCGCCTTGGTGAATGTCACATGTCTTCGAATTAACCTCTCATCATCATCATCATTTCAGCCGAAAGACGTCCACTGCTGGACATAGGCCTCCCCCAAGCGTCGCCACAGCGAACGGTCCTGTGCGTCTCGCATCACCACGTCTCAATTAACCTCTATAATAATAATAAAAAAACAATTTCTAAAGTCGATACTGTTAATTAAAACTAGTTTTAACTATAGTTTCGGTTTAAGTTAAAACTCTAATTAAGCTCAAAGGTAGCCCGCGAAATTATTAATATTGAGTGACGTTTTTTTTTTAAAAAAATGATATAATTAATTAATTGATTCTTTTCATGAAATAGCCATTCAATGGTGTAAGAAGAACTGAGAGAGTTGTATTGATAATTTTAATTCCGTAAATAAATACATATTTACACCCGCGTATCATATTTGATCAACATACAACTTGATTCTGAAATGCAAAATGCAAAACATAATATTAAAAAATAAAAATCTTTTAATTCAGACAGAACAGTCCATAAAATTTCAGTTCCTTAAAGTTTTGAATTCGCGGGACTCTAGCGCTTACACATTAAAACGTGATCATGAAAAAAAAATGAATTACTTACTTTATTAACTTTAATGAAAATGCAAGGGTTGTCAGGGAAGCCGTAGCGGTCTGCAGCAGTGCACTCCTTTTTAGTGGAGTACCAGCTCTCACTGCTGTAAGCTGAAGGACACAACATTTAGCTGTAGGATTAACATTATTAACCGACTTCAAAAAGAAGGAGGAGGAGATGTTCGGCTGAATGTATGTTCACCAATTTCTCAGTCAATTGTGGACCGATTTTGTTTTTTTTTTTTAATTTTAATTGAAAGGTTATGCTTCCGAATTGGTCCCATAGAAATATTGTTATGATCTGATCATGAACTTCGAAATTATGGAACAGAACTCTTCATAGGATCACAGCATAACCACCGTAACAAGTAAAATTGCTTTGTTTAGACGTGTAGTCGATGGCTGACTGAAAGAAGAGGGGAAATATTTCGAACTGATCTGATGATGAAGCCTGAAGTTGGGCACCGGAACTCTGTAATAAATTAATGTAATCTAACCGTGTTTAGGATTATTAGAATTGTCATGATTTGCACTCTGGCTGTAAGGTATGGATGAGGGGTACTTTTTAGTGGTGGTACCATTACTAAAAAGTGTAAAATATTTTGTTTTTACAAAAAAAAAATACAGCCGACTTCAATGTAAAAAAAAAAACACTCAAAAGTGCAAAATAACTTTAATTTCGGAAGTCGGTGTTAAATAACGAAGAGACAAAACTATTATAGAAACACCACCTTCCGAAAATGAAGTTATTTTGCACTTTTCAGTGTTTTTTTTTTTACATTGAAGTCGGTTGTATTTTTTTTATTGTCATCCTTTTTATCGTTTACCTAAATCGTGTCCTTTGTGTATTTTCATGGATTTAGGTCCCAATCCCAACTTTTCTATTTTCTGATACTGTTTTTTAAATTCACAGTAACCCAAAAAACATGGCCATGTGTGAGTCGGACTCGCACACGAAGGGTTCCGTTCCGTATTACAACATTAAAATCGAGCAAAAAAAGAAACGAAGACAAAATAACGGTTCTTGTATAGAAACCTCCTGTAATTTTTATTTTTATTATTTGTTGTTGTAGCGGTAATAGGAATACACATTCTGTGAAAATTGCCATTCTCAAACTCTTACGATTTTTGAGATGCAGCACGCTGACAGATGGACCAGTAGACAGACAGATCGACAACGGAGGCTTAGTAATAGGGTTCCGTCCCTTAGGATACGGAACCCTAAAAACGAGAATCTCTTCAAACTTACTTACGAGATCAAATTATTTCATGTCAAAATTATAATAATAATGATAAATATTCCACAACTTTCACACAACGTCATCTAGTGCCAAGCTAAGCAAAGCTTGTGCTATGAGTACTAAACAACTGATTAACATACTTTTATATTTCTAAATATATACCTACATATCATAGATAAATTACACCCAGAAACAGAACATACGATCGAGCTCATCACACAAACATTTGTCTTGGTTGGGAATCGAAACCACGACCTCCGGCATAATAATCAGAGCCACTAACCACTAGATCAACAGGCCAGTTAAAAATTGACACAGCAATAATATCACCCTCTATTCGTCACAATCGTGAAGGTCGTCCAACTGTGCTAGTAGAATACCCGTAGTTACGATGTTCCATGTCAGTACATTTCCATTGAAGTATTGATTCGCGACAGTGACTCGCTGAAGCCCATCCGCCAGCGAATTACTTAGTTTGAACCGCGCCCGAGGGAGTGGTGTCTGTACTTGTGTGCTGAATATCACGCTTATTTGTTATTGTGAGGTGAGCAGAGATACTCCTAACAATATGAGATATTTATTTTGCCAAATAAATATAAAAATGGATGGATTGTGGGAGTAGTGATATGTAAGAAAAGGGAGGAGCCAGTTGGTGACTTTTGTCACAGTACTTATGCAACATTAGGTGCGCGCACTTGAACACGTGACAGTTGAGTAAAATATGACAAAATAAAAACAACTTTAATCCTGACAAAAATCACCAGTGCGCGCTAGCTCAGTGATATGACTTGTGCCAGGACGGAATGGAAGAAAAAAACATGTTGCACCGACCTCAAGTAACACGGGACAAGGGCAGGAAGATGAAGATGGAATATAAAGGCTGGCTGGCATGGTGAATTGGTGATAGGATACTGTTTGGGAAAATTTAACATGTGAATATTACCTATTATAATTTTTTTCCGGAGGTGGGAATTCATCCTAAGACTTCTCCCACTCTAGGGTGGAGCGTGAGGGCGTGTTGAGACTGACTAAAATCTACTTGTTTCCTTCAATTGCCCTTAGCGTTCCATGACCACGATATCCTGTTCAGAAATTACCGTGGCCCTAGCGGGCATCGGCCCTGCTGGGGCCCTACGGATTTCTTAAAATCTCTCTAAAGCGCTTGCGTGGAACATTACGCGCCATCGACGACACGAGCTCGGTTGTTACAACGGTGTGCTACCCATTGCTCGTCGTTCGTAAGACCGCGCCTTCGGTGGCAGGGAATCGCCCTGCGACTACCAACTCCCCGGGCGTGTCCTGTCAGTTTCCTCACGGTTGCGGCTTGAAGCCCTATCATACAAGCCGAACTGGGCGGAGTCCTGTATTTGCACATTAGATTTTGAACGCTTCAAAACATAAGATTTGTTTTCATAAATAGGAATCCCGAAAAACATAAGATTTGTCTTCATAAATAGGAATCCCGAAAAACATAAGATTTGTCTTCATAAATAGGAATCCCGAAAAACATAAGATTTGTCTTCATAAATAGGAATCCCGAAAAACATAAGATTTGTCTTCATAAATAGGAATCCCGAAAAACATAAGATTTGTCTTCATAAATAGGAATCCCGAAAAACATAAGATTTGTCTTCATAAATAGGAATCCCGAAAAACATAAGATTTGTCTTCATAAATAGGAATCCCGAAAAAAATCGGAATCCTTAATAAAAAGTGTGATAGTTTCACAATTATACATATGATGGTAAGTGAATGATTATACACCACCAATTTTTAATTAGTACAAATAATTAAAGGGCTTATTAGAAAAGGTCTTGTTATTATTTAGATAAAGTCTTAATAAATAATATTCATAAACAGCAAAGTTATTAGTGTTTGTTTTTATACCAAAATGTCACTCAATTTATGGTAATATTGTACAGGCTACTGATTATGAATGAATAAATGATGATTAAAATGGAAAAACACGAATGATTGATTCTATTATGAATTTACCAATCAAGACAAATTTTCGTGAACAATTTTGGAATTTCGTTTTTTTATTTGACTACAAAAATATGATCAGTAACGGGTATAGATAGAGCAACATTTTTTTTTGTACTAATTAAAAACTAGGGTGTACATTAAAGAAAATACATAACAGGTTCAGTACAATATTGAATTTGTTTGCCGCTTTACGTCAAATACTTTACTACGGCAATACAATGATGTTTCTGCTTTAACTCTCTACTACTAATTCTCATACAAATAGGGATTGCGGTCTTCCTAGCTCACGAAGGCTTCGTGCTCGTTGATCCTGAAGACCACCCTCATGCTCAAAGTATCAGTGAATATCGAAAGAGATCACATTTCTGCTATTGCCTTTATTAAGGACCGGACGCGTAGCTTCATAGACGCATATTCGTCATTATAAGCTTGGTGTACGCCTGCTTACAGCATACATACAAAACTGTGATAAAAACATTTTACAAAAAAAAAATAACCGACTTCACTAAAAAAAACACTGAAAGGACCAAAATAACTTTAATTTCGGAAGTCGTTTTCTCGGTATTGTTTGTTTTTTTATCTAACACCGACTTCCGAAATTAAAGTTATTTTGATCCTTTTAGTGTTTTTTTAGTGAAGGTGGGTATTTTTTTTTTTGTAAAAAGTTTTTATTTCAAACTTTTTAGTTGCGATACACTTATAAAAAAAGTGCCTATTTCTCATGACAATTCCAATTAACCCAAACCTGCTAGGTTACATTGTTTTATTATGAAGTTCCTGTGTCTACCGCGTCTATGAACCTACGCGTCCGTGTACAGTAGGCCATAGTTTTGTATGAAAGCTGCTCACACCTTAACCTTACATATAAAACTATGATACTCTATCGTCAAAACACAACGACACGACTGCACGACCCATCCATGGACAGTAAGCATAAATAATTTTATAAATAGTGCTTCTAAGTAACAATATATAGGGTGACTGGCAATAAGTGTACGATACTTAAACACGTGATTGTGCTCATGATCACAAACAATTTTTATTATGGGAGCATAGCCGAAATCGCGAAAAAAATATCAGCTGTTCAGTACATTAGGCAAACATAAATGTACTGAACAGCTGATTTTTTTTCGCGATTTCAGGTTTGTTCCCATAGTAAAAGTTGTTGGTTATCATGAGCACAATCACGTGTTTAAGTATCGTACACTAATTACCAGTCACCCTATATGTAGGTACGCAATCATTCAGAGCACAAATTGTTTTACTACATTTCCGCCCTCACAATACTCACGTTCAAAGAACTCCTCGAGCTGGTGTATGTAGGGCTCATAAGCAGAGCGGTTCTCCACATTGTAGCGGAGGACTACTGTCTCGTACAGCGGACGGGATGCCACGCCAGGGTTCGCTCCTGAAAAGAGAGTAATAAAGTTTTAATCATGTTATCATCTGCACCTGAAACCCTCGTTCTTGATAAAATGTTGTTGGCAAAATCCAAGCGAATGCCAGGCGTTCGCGCGTGATTTCTCGCTATTTCGTTAAACACCAAGCGAACGCTGGTGTCCGTGTAGATTATAAAATATTGAGCGTTCTAATTGTAGGAAATTTATCCAAGAACGTAAATAAGAAGTTCTTCATAAAGTAGTCTGTAAATATATCGAAAATAAGGTCTACAATGAAGTCTAGAAAATGCTAGGTGTTACAAGGGTTAAATAATATTTAGGTACATAACCTGTTAAGTTTAATAGGTGGACGCCAAAGTAAATACAGTTTTAAGGATTTCAATAGATAATAACTATTTATTATCCTTTTCTTTATATACTGGAAGGAGTGTTTCAGCGATATTCCTTTTTTTATAATGTTTATAGAAAGCCTGAAATATTTGAAAAATATGTCTCCTAAAATATTTTAACTACCATATTAAAAATATCTTATGGGGTGTCAGTTACAATTGTGATGGATACCATTTTTTTTTTTGTAACTTTAATGTAAAATTAGTTTCTTTTTTTTTTCAACTATTCATGAGCAGATCCATCCTCTGGTGGCCGCATATCGTCAAATTTTGGGACACGTAAATATCTTCCATCAAATCATACAATCCCAAAAAAAAGTAGAACCCAAATCTGTAATATTTAAGCATCAAAGACGCAGCATATTAACAGGTATTACAAATTACATACAAATCATAGATATATATATATGTTTGATTAGGTACTATAAACATAAGTACCTATTCTGCGAATGCACAACCATGATATTTAAATAAACGCATAGGTACAATGTAACTGCCAAACAATGTCAATAGATGTATGTAGCTAAAACATAAACATAGCAGGATGTGACACAATTCAGTATAACAATTAAAATACACAATTGTTTATATCCCTTTTACCTACATTGTAACAGCTATATTTACTGATTACGGTTACACTATGCGAAATTTTACTATTACACGGTTGACTGATAAAACACAGGGACCTTAACACATTGAATGCTAACTACGAGATATCTCGTAGATGATTTCTTCCCAGATGAAATATTTCGTAGGACTACTATGACCGTTGATTGGAATTACATGATTTGATTTTACCATCGAACGTATCCACCCTTACATTATTAACACCCCTACGGTCCGGACTAAGCGTTTCACCTCGTCGTTTATAAGACGTACATCGAAGGACTGGAACAATTTACCTACTGCGGTCTTCCCGTCCGATTATAATTTAGGTGTCTTCAAGGCTAGAGTGAATAGGCTCTTAATAAACTAGTGCGCTTCACTATCAACGAATGCATCACTGCTTGCCATCAGGTGGCATCGTAGTCAAGCACTGGTTTTTATCATTTAAAAAAAAGTTGACCTCTAATATTGTTGATCGAAGCCTCTAATGATAGTAATAATATTGCTGGTACCTAAGAACGAGACATTTAATATACCATATATCTCTTATACGGACATTGTTATCTAACTTTTATAATACGTTATAACTCCTAAGCCACACACCTATTATAGTTTGGGAGTCAGAGCGTTTTATGAAGGCTTATTTGTTTTAAGCCTTCATTTTATTAACATCTAGAGTAAGGAAATTTTGTAACAGACGGCTATGATGGAATATATATTTTTTTTAATTATATTTAGGCTCACGTTGGACCACTATCTCACGTGATCGGAAGCGATGATGTGGCCGACGATGGAGCACGCTTGCCTAGAAGTAACCTATTAATTCTTGACTTAAAGACCCATAAGTTATAGCTATCAGGAAACACAGACTCGGGCAGGGAATTCCACTATTTAGCTGTAAGCATAATTAATGTGTCCCCAAAACGCTTTGTACGCTTGGGTGGGATTTCAACCATGTACTGATGGCAGAACGCCGTACGTCTACTAGATTAATAACGACGCCAGCTACGAGATTTCTCGTATTGGGAATTCGAATTTGACTCCTTGAAATTCTTGGCATTCAATGTGTTAACTTTTTCTGATAAGGCACGGTAAGCTATATAATGTAGTTAAACAGGTGTGTTCTATATGTGCTGTAGAACTAATAAGAATTTCCTTGGAGTCAACGTTGTTCTCCATAGAAATCTACGCTTCGGAACGTGCAAATATATCCATCTTTTTTTTTAACTGCTTGGCAATTCAAAATTGACTGTAAATGGTTTTATTGCAATAAATGTTTTGAGTTTTTTTTGAAAGCCGGTTTGATAATAACTACGGACTCTGGTGTAGATCCAAAGAGACTTAAACCACTAGTCATTGTGTAGACCCATAGAATTTGAAAAAGGGTGAAGACATCAAGACTCAGCTGGTACCGTCTAGAATGAAGATGAAAGGGCGAAGATTGGAGAATATTCTCCACTTCCATTGTAGAAGACAGCTAAGAAAGCCATTTCAGAGGGCTTAGCCAAATGACGCTAGTAGAAAACTTCAAATGTATGGGAATGACATCATCTCAACATTTAGTTCCGTGGTCAGGATAAAGGAATCGAATCGGAGGCATTACCGACTGTAGAAAGAGATTTCAAACGAAACGATCGTAACTTGGGTTGGCCTGCTGCTAAGATATATTGATTATCTGTATATATATAGGGTGACTGGTAATTAGTGACCGATACTTAAACACGTCATTGTACGCATGATTACAAACAACTTTCCCAAAGAATTTTTTTTTACATACTCAATAGCTTTATCACAATAACAAAACAGCTGTTTGAATCAAGGCTGTTAGTGATCCACGCGCTCTTCAAAGAGATGTCAGCAAACCGTAGGGGCCCCAGGGCCGATGCCGTAACCGTAGTCCTAGAACGCCAAGGGCAACTAAAGGACACAGATGTGGTTTTAGTCAGTAAAAGTCTGACACGCCCTTGCGCTCCGCCCAGAGCAGGAGAAGTCATTACATGATTTCCACACTTAAAAAAAAAAACTATTCAGACTGAAAGCTAGAATTAAGAGGATTGTATGAGGTATATGAGTCTCTGTTCGTACCGACACAAATACAGATTATGGAGACAGTATTAGAGCATAGCCAAAACTTCTTAATAGGGCATCGTTCCTAGCTGTGTTAAGGACATGCACTGATAAACATAGCTTTTATAAAATAACGACAGTCTGGCAGCCACGGGCTCTTACTGTAATACTTTTAAGCAGGTTACACTTGAAAATAATCGTCAAACAGTTCCATATTTCCAACAAAATACCCATAAAACATATAACAAGTTCTTGAATGCTAGAAGGATTGTAGGAAATCCTTGTCCATCCCACCTCTCTCCCAGTCAATTGTCCCCCGCAAAGGAACCGGCCGTAGGAAGCCCATTACATAATAAAAAGTACGGAACCGCCAACCTGACCGCCGACGTCTAAATGCGACATGACCTCCTTACGACATACAGCACAGCGTCTATAATACATTAATAGCTTGTAGTACGTACGACGACACGTTACTGGTAAGTACACTCCGTAGGGTTTATGAGGCGATACGTTCGAGCAGTCGAGAGCAGTGTTGGCCGAGTGGTAACGGCCCCGACTTACGAGTTCTAGGTCGCAGGTTCAAACCCAGCCAGGCACATTACTTTGTGTAATTTATTTCATCACCACTGCTCTCAAAACGGTGAAGGAAAACGTCGTGAGGAAACCGGCATGTCCTAGAACCATAAATTCGAAGACATGTGACATTCACCAATCCGCACTGGGCCCGCGTGGTGGATTACGGCCCATTCCCTCTCCTAGAGAGAGGAGGCCTGAGTCCCAGCAGTGGGAACATTAAAAGGCTGATTATGCTATGCATGCTTATGCTACGTTCGATGCTGGAATCCAGTAGGAGTTTTCTTAATCTATCAAAAAGACAAGGTTTGATGAGGTTTTCACTGAATCGTCCGTCAGTGCGTCACTGCGGGGTACCAACTGGAAACCAGAGCTGGGTGTCTGACGCCCAGCAAATTCGAAGGTGGTTACCCTTTCGGTACAGGCACGCTCAGCGCATTCTGTATTTTAGTTCTTTTTAGGGTTCCGTACCTCAAAAGGAAAAAACGGACCCTTGTAGGATCACTTTGTTGTCCGTCTATCTGTCTGTCTATCAAGACCCTTTATCTCGGGAACACGAGGAGGTATCGAGTTGAAATTAAAACCATATACTCAGGTCTGCTGTCTCTTGAAGCTGTGAAAAAACTTCTGAGTTAACGAAAAAAAAAGATACGACCGTTTATGTCGCAAAAAACGTGTATTTCGACACTCACGGGAATCGAAATTCATAGGGTATTACCCTTTGACCTAGAATCCTGAAATTTGGCATAAAGCAAGGTCTCATAACACAAGTAGGTATAGGAAAAAATCTGATAACTGTAAATTTTTAGTCACATTGGAGAATTGAACTGTTTTCATATAGGTACAAGTTTGTACGGAACCCTCAGTGTGCGAGTCCGACTCGCATTTGCCCGGTTTTTTACTCTGTTTGTAACCGTTGTGCTGTGTCTGTCCCGAACAAAAGATTTTCTGTTCTATTCTTTATTTTAAAGAGCCCATAACGTTTAAGTGAATCAGAAGCCAAGGGACTTAAGCAAATATTTTTCTGTGAATGTTCATAAAGCCACTTTACTAACTCGTACGACGCTCAAAACTTTTTAGGAACACATTCATTGTGCAGTTAAGGAGTGGTATTCACTACCGAAATCTGTGTGTTCTTATTGCTATAACCTGGGAGGTTTTAAGTCAAGAGTGAATAGGTTACTTCTAGGCAAGCGTCCTCCATCGTCAACCACATCATCGCTTACCATCAGAGGAGATATCAAATGGTCAATACACTTATAAAGACACATTCAAACGTAACGTTGTTGGCTCCCAGATTTTTAAAGGCATTTTGGAATCCATAAAGACTACTAGACTGTTTCTCTAGGCTGCAATCTTCGACACGACCTTACTTACCACTTAGGCCAATGTTAAGGGCTTTACTCAGAGTTTCCTTGCGTGATCGCATCAGGAATCAAGTTATCCACAGGAGAACCAAGGTTTTTTTTTCGGTGGGAAAATCATCTTATGACATCCCCCGCTCTTGGGCGGAGCGGGAGATAGTGTCAGACTTTTACTGACTAAAAACCCACTCCTGTTCCTTCGTAGCCTTTCGTACCGGGGCCGAGACTTCTTTACAGAATCTGACCCTTGGCCCCAGTAGGCTTCGACCCTGCTGGACCTCTACAGTTGCTGACATCTACTTGAGGCGCGCGTGGAACAATACGCGCCGTCGACGACTTGGGCTCGGTCCGGACGGTTACCGGACGGTCGGACGGAAATCACCGCAGAAGAACCAAAGTTACCGACATCACCCGAAGAATCGCCTAACTTAAGTGGCAGTGGGCAGAGCACATTGCTGGCAGAACAGATGGACGTTGGGGCCGAAAGGTTCTGGATTGGCGACCGCGTACCAGAAGTCGCAGCGTTGGAAGGCCTGCCAAGGTGGACCGGTGACCTGTTAAAGGTCGCGGGAATCCGATGGATGCGAGACGCACAGGACCGATCATTGTGGCGACACTTGGGAAGGCCTACGTCCAACAGTGGACGTCTTTCGGCTGAAATGATGATGATGATGTTTACTTATCTACGTTTAAAAGTATCAGGAATCATGAGGGAAACAGAACCTTAGGACAGTAAAGGTTAATTTAAAACTGTTTAAAGTACTTACCAATAAGTGACTCTTCTAGCAAATACGTGGGCCTGTTCTGCTCCAGGGTGAGGTACAGTCCCCCCATGCACAGCGCAAACATCAGCCCCAGCACCGCGTAGAACACCAGGTAGAACGTCAGCACTATGCCTGGAACATAAGGGTTTTACATGAGAAACCTGGACTCGAGTGAGCTAAGCCTGGAACATGACAATTTTATATGAGTACGTCTTAACACCAGTTAACTTCAGAGACTCAAGGAGACAAGACCGCTAAATCGTATTTACGTGTCTGTCAAGCCCAGGGGCGTAGCTACGTATCAGCCTATCAATGATAGTACGGGGCCACCGAGCTACAAAGGCCCCGACATTTGCCTAAATTTGCAATAACATGTTGAGCTGTCTAGTCCCAATCTAGGCAGAGCTTGTATTAAATTATGAGTAGTAGACAACAGATAAACATACTTATATATTTCTAAATACATACATATTATAGAAAAAAAAAAATATTAGTTTAGATTTTTATAAATTGTTTTGTTATTATGATTTTATTAATTATTAAATAAAAGTAGATCTATTAGAGTCATATGAACTCTAACCACTTCCAGATTTTCCATAAAGTACACAATGTAGGCATGGCAACTGCCAAGGACCCTGCGACCTTTTTGAAAATAAATTAAACAAGTTTTAATTCGATATAATTATTAAAGATTTAGGGGGTACTTAGTATTTGCTACAGGCCCCACGCTGGCTTAATCCGGGCCAGGCAATAGTCAGAAAGTCTAACATGACTGTCGCTCCACCTAGAGCGGGAGAAGTTATTTGAAGGTATACTAAAATAAAAAATAAAATAAAAAGATTTTTTTTTTTTTTAAACATAAGAAACTAAAACCCGACTACGACAAAAAAGACGACGCTGAAAAAGTATGAAAAAAAATTTTCAGGATGCTGAAATAAACAAGGTAACTGGAAAAACCAGAACAGAACAAAAAGAAAAGCTGCAGTCACACATTATAGGTACCAACCGAAACACTTTAATAATGTGTGATACGTAGCCTATGTTCAGAGGAAAATTAAGGCGGTTCTAACGATACCTCATATGTCGAGTTCCGATTAGTAGATTAGGAGCTATGAGGGAACACATGAACATAATATACATACATATGTACATACATAGCCCGTCAAAATCATCTAAACCCACCGTAGTCGGGTAAAAAGGGTGATGCATAGATGTACGCATGTTTGGCCAATTACTTAAAAACCTTTTTATACACTTACACTACTTAAAAGCCTCGTTGGTCTGGGTTCTAGTTTCGATTCCTGATTCAAGCTACAAAAAGCGCTATTAGGTTTTTTCACTAGGAATTATTCTGTAGCAGTCCGGATTTTGGAGGTTGGTAGTATGACACCCCCGTGCCCGGAAAACACGTAAAGCTGTTGGCCTTTCCGGTCGTGTTAGATTGCGTCCCATCAGACTATGAGAATAAAGGAACAGAGAGTGCACCCGTGTACAAACACGGGTATACAAATACACACTTGTGTTTTTTTTTTAACTTAGTGCTTGACTGCGATCCCACTTGATGCAATCGTTGATGGTGAGGCGCACTAGTTTATTTTCGACACCTAAATTATAATCGGACGGGAAGACTGCAGCAGGCAAGTTGTTCCAGTCCTTCGATGTACGCGGTATAAACGACGAGGCGAAACGCTTGGTCCGGACCTTAAAGGTTTCAACAACGTAAGAGTGGATGCTAGCCGTTCGTCGGGTTGTCCGATGATAGAAATGAGATGGTGGAATCAAGTCATGCAATTCCCGCGCACACTCTCACAAACAACTTTTCTCTGATTCTGCGCACTTGGCTTATCTCTGTTGATATGGGCCACCGTGGTCGAATTTCTGAAGAGAGTGTTACTTTAAAACTATGTAGTAGTAGGGAGCTTCTATCCTCATCAACCGAGTCCGATTTCCGAGACCATGACGCACTACTAAGAACTCCTAACAGCACACTTAAGATACTCATCTCGGTCTAACCGTACCGACTGTACTTACAATGAACTGTCTCGAGGCAAAATTACCTAACCACCACATCCTGCTGACATGACGTGGCGACTGTCGTGCACGAGTCACTTATCGGTGAGTCTCTATCGGTCCTTAAAAGGAGAGATACAAAGGTAATGGCTCTAATTGGGCATTACGTTGGTACTAAAAGACCTTTTCATATTTTGAGTTGCAAAATCATCAAATAGTGTGTAGTGGAGCACCACCACCCACCCTTGTTCCTTCAGACAGATCTGACTTGACATGTGCACTCAAATCTGTGAGGTTCTTTCCTCAAAAGACCATCCCAGACTCTAATCTGCATGATTCTCAGTTGATTTGTCCATTACATGTTTGCTGTATGGACTTTAAAAGAGTCTGACCCCTGAGTTTGTTGCGGTGTTTCTTCTCAGGGTAGTCAGCTAGGAAACACAGGCTTCATCTAGTTTAAAGTGACGAAAAAATTTACGTGTAAAAGTGTTTTTGAAAAACCTATTTGCAAAATAAATATCATTTATCATTCATTTTGTCATTTCAGTTGCCCATATTTATTTATTTAAAAACATAAGTTCAGTACAGGTTCAAAACACTTATACAAGGTGCAGTTTTGAAACTGCACAAAATTTCAAGAGGTTGTAATAAAACTCATAAATAATCATATAAAAATACGATACCTGGTCAATAATCAATAATACTTGTTATTTTATTTTCCTAATTTTAAGTGTTTTTCAGAATAATCCTCTAAATAAACTTTTAAAAAAACACAGAATCACCCGTTGCGATTTATCGCACGTCATGTCACTGTGTGTGTAAGTGCATCAACCTGTACGAGGCTCCGCCCACTTATTCTACGAAATAATTTAGCCTTAGATGTAGTTCAAATTCGATAATCATTTAATAATGTACATTATTGTCTTAAATTTCGCTAATTAATAACTCATTTTTAAGCATCACTACAATGCAATGCGAAAATCTTTTAAAAGAAAAGTTCACGTTGACGTCTTAGTTACCTATCAGCTGATGAATAAAATTGTTAGGCCGAGATCAATAAACCTTACATCACGTAAGCAATATTCGCGTCCCTGCTGCACAACTTTGAACTTTGAACCATAGTTTTGCTTTATTACTGAGACCGTGATTGAGACGCACTAATGTTGGTATGTTGTATGTAGGTTGTTGACTATGTCCTCCCGCTCCGTTTATCAAACGCGCCGCGCGCGCGCGGTGTTTAGGTACGAGCGGCATGTAGGCACTCGGCACAGTCGCGCTGTAGGTAAATTCATTCCCAAGGTCAATTTTTCGTACCTAATAATTTCGTTTATAAGGGATTAAGTTGGTTGATATGAAATTTTCCTTCCTACTTTTTAACGGGCTGAGGACCGACAAAAATACCTCAAGATAATTTGTGCTAGTTTAGTAGGTACCTACTTATGTGTTAGGGTTTTTAAGTGATTGAATCTTGCCTGATAGGTAGGTATTTTTGGCGTAGTTAAAAATTTTAAATCAACTTATTTAAGTACACTAATCAAATTGATTCGGCTAACAACTTTTTTACAAATGATTGTCTATGTACAAATAAAATAAATAAATTACCTACTTATGTTATCTGGAGGTATTGTTCAAAGTTTCCACCTTCACACTCCAGGCACAATCTAGCACGACGTTGCTGATTTTCTTTTAATTTACGTAGCACAAACACATTCGTTTTTAAAGTGTCGAAAGCACTGATCACCTTTTCACGTAATTGTGTAGCACTGGTGATTTCCTCTGTGTACACTAGTCTTTTTAAATCTCCCCACAAATAAAAGTCAAGGGGTGTGAGGTCCGGAGAACGCTGAGGCCAAGCCACTGGACCACCGCGGCCAATCCAGTGTGTGCCAAACCTTTCACTTAAGTACTCACGTACTTGCCGACCGTAGTGAGGAGGTGCACCGTCCTGCTGGTAGAAAAAGTTGTGATGAAGTGACAGGGGAACCTCGTCCAACATCTCCTCGACGACGTGTTGCAACAGCTCCAGGTATGTGGCACTGGTGAGGTGACCGTCGATAAAATAAGGTCCAAGCAGTTGGTCCCCTATTATGCCAGCCCACACATTTAGGCTGAACCTGACTTGGAACGAGTGCCGCTTAGTCACGCGCGGGTTATGTTCGCGGTGAGCCCACCAGTGTTCGTTATGAACATTGTAGTCGCCAACTCGAGTAAATAAACACTCGTCCGTCCACAGGATGTTGGCGTCTTGGTGTTCCAGCAACCAGCGACAAAATGTAACTCGCGCGGCGTTATCGGCTTCGTGGAGGTCCTGTACTTTGCGGTAATGAAACGGATGCTGCAGTTCTTTATTCAGTAGCCGCCACACAGTGGAATGGTGCACTCCAAACCGTCGACGTGCTGGCCCGTGGCTCTCGCTGGAAGTATTGCAGGATATCTTCCTGCAAGGCGACAGGCAGGCCTTCGTTGCCGCGACCGTCAGCATGCCGGGGAACGTCGAATTGCCGAAACTCGCGGAGTCTCTGCGTAGCAGCCAGCATTACCCTTTGAGATGGACGTTGCCGATTGGGAAATAGTTCAATAAACATTTCGATAGCTCGAGATACGCTGTCTCCACTGATAGCATACAAGCGGACCATCTCTACCAACTCTACATTGGAGTATTGGTCCGTCATCTTTATCACTAGATATCGCAACCGTAAACTGAAGGCGCACCTGCGGGGCGGATATTGCAAGCGTATGCACACGCCGGCGACATCAATCACACTAAATCACTAAATCGATTGATCGATGGCCGCGGGGGTGTGGCTATTGGGAGAGAGGGGTGTTGTGCGGGGGATAGTAGTTGCTTTGGATCAATGAAATTATTGTTTGCGTGTTTGTGTGTGTGAAAGCGCGGTTATAAGACGAGTATCAGACTGGCCGCGTTTTAAAAAAGGTAGTTCACACGTACCGATTTTTAAAAAATAAAAAAAAATACCTACTCATTTTATTATTGATTCGGGTCGAGAATCACTAACATAATTACCTCCTGAAATTTTTTGCAGCTTCAAAACTGCACCTTGTATATTCTAAAATCTGTGTTTTCTGAAAGCTACAACGTAGGGGTCTTTAAGTCAAAAGTGAATAGGTTACTTCTAGGCAAGCGTGCTCCATCGTCGGCCACATCATGGCTTACCATCAGGTTAGATAGTGGTCAAACGCGAGCCTATCAATAATAAATAAATAAAAACTTATTAAATACATTTATGTGAATACTCTACAAAAACACTTTAAAATGAATATACAGGGTGTTGGGTGCATCGTGTGCCAAATTGAAATGGTCGACGGGAGGGGTCATCTGTTATCCTTTCAGACCCCTAAACACTTCTCATGCACTGTGGATTTTTTTTTCATCGACTTTTTCTTGGTTTATGAAAACAAGGCCTAATTTTTTCATTCAAATACAAATTTTAAAAAATATGTAAGTCGTAGACTCTGAATTTCAATTTTATTTAGCAGTGTATGGATTAGGGTACTTTTAAATTTAAAATTAGTGACATTAGCTATCTAGCTTTTTTTAAATTTACATGCAAAGTTTTAGACTTGAATTAAAGCTGTCCATGTTACAGCTATTTACTTGGTGATAAAAAAAAACCAGAAGCGACCGGATTCTTCCAACTTCCTCAAAAATTCTCTAGTTTATCTTCTGGCTAATGATGTGCTACATGCCATAAAAATCTTTTAATAACTTTGTGAATTCGCTAAAATTATGAATCGAGTCACATAAGACTAACATTCAAAATTATGATTTAAAAAATATTTTCGCTAAAATGATACCTAAAAAACCTATTAAAAATGTTATCTCACTCTTATAAGGTAAAATCTGTCTCGTATCTCTCTCTCTTTGTGGGTTTCACTAGAAAAAAATGGTGGGCCTGCATTTACAACAGAGGCCAACAATTTTTACAAATCCTGCTCAAATTGTTGGCCTCTGTTGTAAATGCAGGCCCACCATCTATTTCGTATTTCGACAGTTGTTGTAAGAAGTCGTATTTCCTCCTTAATTGTTCGTCTGGACCAATTTTAATAATTCTTTTTTGTGTTCAATGCGTTGAACTAGTACCTCCCTAGTTTCCAACTATCATTACTGTACAACAACTGCTACAAATTTGTAAATTCGCTAGAATTGTTAATGGGTCACATAAGAGTAACTTGCAACAACGCATTGAAACGGCTTTCAATACAATTAAGGAGGAATTACGGCTTCAACAACTGTCGAAATACGAAACAGATGTTGGGCCTGCATTCACAACAGAGGCCAACAATTTGAGCAGGATTTGTAAAAATTGTGAAATAAATGTTAAAAATGCAATTTAATTATTTTTTTCTAGTAAAACCCACAAAGAGAGAGAGATACGAGACAGATTTTACCTTATAAGAGTGAGATAACATTTTTAATAGGTTTTTTAGGTATCATTTTAGCGAAAATATTTTTTAAATCATAATTTTGAATGTTAGTCTTATGTGACTCGATTCATAATTTTAGCGAATTCACAAAGTTATTAAAAGATTTTTATGGCATGTAGCACATCATTAGCCAGAAGATAAACTAGAGAATTTTTGAGGAAGTTGGAAGAATCCGGTCGCTTCTGGTTTTTTTTTTATCACCAAGTAAATAGCTGTAACATGGACAGCTTTAATTCAAGTCTAAAACTTTGCATGTAAATTAAAAAAAAACTAGATAGCTAATGTCACTAATTTTAAATTTAAAAGTACCCTAATACAATACACATCAAAATAAAATTAAAATTCAGAGTCTACGCCTTATATATTTTTTTTAATTTGTATTTGGATGACAAATTTGGACCTTATTTTCATAAAACAATAAAAAGTCGATGAAAAAAAATCCACAGGGCATGAGAAGTGTTTAGGGGTCTGAAAGGATAGCAGATGACCCCTCCCGTCGACCATTTCAATTTGGCACACGATGCACCAAACACCCTGTATATATTAACCAATTTGGGTGGGCTTGTCATGGAAGATATCCAGATCTATGTGCTGAGGAAAGAGTTGTGCAGTTTGACTGCTCGAGTTGTGGACGCTGCAGCAGATCGACGTGTGCGCACTGTAATGGTGGTGCGGCGAATAATTTCCTCCGACGACGATGACTCTCTACGCCTCCACCTCCGGCCACGAATCAGCTCGGCACACCCACTAGACCCACCCGCTCGAGCGTAGTTGGATTATTCACCTTGTTTGTCAGGAGACGGTGGTAATGAGTCAATAGAAGTAATTTTCGCCTGTGTTCTAGAGATCCCCGGTAACTCTTTCGACCGATCCCCAAGGCAATAAAAGGACCATACGTTATACGTTTGATTTGGGAAAGAAGGCTAAGAAGTAAAAGGACTTGCACCTTGACCTGCACTTGGTGTTACTACTTTAGCACCGCTCAGATAGAAAGACGAGACCGTACTAGAGGACACACATAACCAGAGCTGCAGGAGTATAAAAAAAGTCTCCGTGGTCCTGGAACGCAAAGGGTAACTCAAGGGAGGGTGTTAGTCAGTAAAAATCTGATGGGAATGTTATTTTTTTTTCGGTCGGAAAATCATCTAATGTCGGCGAGGGACGTCTTGGGCGGAGTGAGAGATAGTGTCAGACTTTTACTGACTAAAAAACCCACTCCTGTTCCTTCGTTGCCTATCGTACCAGGGCCGAGTCTTCCTTTCAGAATCAGACCCTTGGCCCCAGTAGGCTTCGACCCTACTGGGCCCCTACAGTTGCTGACATCTCCTTGAGGCGTGCGTGGAACAGTACGTGCCGTCGACGACATGGGCTCGGTCCGGACGGTTACCGGACGGTCGGACGGCGAGCTACCCATTGCTCGCCGTCCGCAAGCCCGCGCCTACGGTGGCCGGAAATTGGGATCGGAATCCCGGCGGCGGTTGGGGCGTGAGGACCGTTGCCTCACGCGATCGGCAGCCTCCTTTGCAAGCATTACTGCTTCGCAGAAGGAGGCGACGACCGCCTGCCACTCCTCCTCGCTCCGGACCATGGCCTGTACTAAGGCCCGGCACGAGAGATCGCCGCCACCGATCGCCCCCACAAAGACACGGCGGTGCTCTACCCAGGCGGGGCACACCTCCACCGTGTGCTCCACCGTGTCCTCCGGTCGGTCCACACAATGGTGACACCCGGGCGTTTCTTCCACATGAATCCAGTGCAGGGACCTCCCGAACTTACCATGTCCGGCGAGGACCTCCGTCATGCGGAAGGTAAGGACGCCGTGAGGTCTTTCCAGTTTCAAAGAGGGATCTGATGGGAGTGTCAGATTTTTACTTACTAAAACCATCTCACTTGCTGATAAATAACTAAATAGACTTGCTAAGTGAATAAAGACGAAAGTTTATACGTTTCTGTGATAGTATGTATGTATGTTTGTTACTCCTTCACACTCAAACGGCTGAACGGATTCCTATGAAATTTGTCACATGAGTAGGCCATGTCCTGGAATAGCAGTTAAGTTAGACATTTTATCCCGGGAGTATGTTCCCTTACGATAATTTTCTACTTTTACGAGGACACGAATCCGCCGGCAAAAGTTACTTTAGGATACTTTCTATGCCAGAGAAGAAAAGGGGGGAAAAGCTAATGGTTAGGATGTTTCATGTTTTTTTTAATTTTCTATTTTGATTTGTCTTTGCTCGAATTCTTGATACCACTCATGCAGAGTGTTAATATACCAAAAATCACCATAATCAGTTAATATTTATAGGTTGCACAACGCCAATACCTACGTTATCAGTGAAGATTACATTTTTAATATTATTATTTTTTACAGAGGAGGGAAGCAAGTTTTACTAGACACAACAACACACTAGTAACACTTGCTACCCTCCACTGTAAAAAATAATAATATTAAAAATTTAACCTTCACTGGTGACGTACTAGCTGTATGAGAAAACTTTATTGGCGTTGTGCAACCTCTAAATATTAACCGATTGAGGTGATTTTTTAGTATAACACTGTGCATGAGTGCTATCAAGAATTCGAGCTGTAAGCAAACAAATTTAATTACCCCATTTATTCATATTTTAAAGCATAAATAGTCGCTAGTTTGATTACAGCTTTAAATATAGTCTCTCAACTGACTAAACGTCATGTTTATAAAAGTAACAGGCTTTGCTTGCAAACGGCCATTCGTATTCCAACCGTCGTCGAGTTACATACTAAGTATAAGACTGTGTATAACTAAGTATTGTACTATGACTGTGTTGAACAATAAAACTAAGAAATATTCTAGTGAGTTGTTATTTCTAAACTGGTGCCGATAAAGGATTTTTGGAGTTGGATTACAGAGCAAAGTCAAAAATCGAAAATTTTAAAAGCATGAAACACCCTACTAATGGTATATCAGTTGTAATATGCAAAGTTTACTACTCCGCATCAACCTGGCTGACTGCCAGTTCCATCGTATATGCAAACAAATAAAAGCATTAATCCATTTCCAAATGAACTGTAAACTTGGTACAATTACAAAAATATCCCTTTAGAAGTAAACAAAGCCCCGTCGTGTCCATCAGCGGTGAATACTTGGCACGGGGAGTGACCCATTCGTTTTGATTGTGTTGTCTTCATTGGACATATTTTACTACTCGTAGCAATATGGCTTTGACAGTTAATAGTACATTTTGATACAAGTGGAGAAAGTTCGTCATTTCGCCTCGGTCGAGGGTGTTATGGAACCTAGTTCTGCAGTGTCAAATTTTCACGTGTATTTTGATTCAACACGTTTTTCAATACACTTAAGAACTCGTGGGGGTTGCTTAGCGCCCAGCCTGATACGATAAATGTTATACATTGGCGAGGGTGACGCGCACGCGCTCTTTTCTGCACTAGAGCGGAAAACAGTCAATTGCGTGCCTAAAAGCGGTGGAAAAAGATTTTGCCTCGTAATTAAATTCCCATAAAATATCAGTTTGGCGGTGTTTGGCGGTATTTTTTCGAGAGAAACTCAGTGGCTGTTTTAATTATTCGCAAATAGATTCCTAGTCGATATTCTGATGTAAAATTGGTAATTTTGTACACATAACAAACTACGCGTCGCAAGAGAGGGTTGTGTTTATCAGTCTATGCGTGTTTGTTCCCTTGTGACGCTCTAGAGACCAAACACGTGGGCAGATTTTGCAAATTCCTACGTCAATCGATTTGTCTTAGTCGCGCGAGTGTCACATGACAGTAATCACATTTAATATGGCGGCAACCAGAAGCCATAGGTAATGTGAAAAAGAGAAAAAAGCCAAATTGAGCTATTATTGAAGACAACAACACAATACACTTAGCGACAATATACTTATCGTCCCTTATCGATTTTAAGTTGTTTTTTTTTTAGATATCATGCAAGGTATTAAATTGAGGGCTCGAAGAGATCGTTCCAAAAACTAAAAAGTTCCCAACACGCACGTCACTTTTCAAACAGTCTGATAACATCAAATCTTAAATGCCACCAACTTAGTTTTTCATTGCAGTCTGGTTTTTTGAATATTTTAAATTTTTGTAGGGTTCTAGGGTTTGTAGGGTTAGGTTTGAGGTACGCTCAAAAGGAAAAAATGGAACCCTTATAGGATCACTTTGTTGTCCGTCCGTCTGTCTGTCTATCAAGACCCTTTATCTCGGGAACGCGTGGAGATATCGAGTTGAAATTAAAACCTCAGATCTGCGGTCCCTTGAAGCTGTGAAAAAATCAAACTACTTAATAACGAAAAAAAGGTACGGCCGTTTATGTCTCAAAAAACGTATAATTCGACACACTCAAGGGAATCAAAATTCATAGGATTTCCGTTGACTCAGAATCCTGAAATTTGGCATAAAGCAAGGTCTTATAGCACAGGTATAAGAATAAATCTTAAAACAGTAAATTTGTAGTTACGTCACAAAAAAAAAGTTTTTTTGGGAATCGGAAAAAAATTCAAGACTCCATTCGGGAATTTAACTATTTACATAGGTATGTTTGTACGGAACCCTCAGTGTGCGACTCGCACTTGTTTTATTACTCCAAATACTCAGTGCTTCACGAAGATAATTAAAACCCAGACCTAATTAATGTCTCATTAACAACAAGTTCAACAGGTAGCCAACTAACCATTGACTAACCTCAAGCCCTAAGCGCCTAACAAACAATCTTCCTACTAACCTAAATCACTTGCAAACAAAACCCAACCTTACTCAACACCTAATAGGGCACACTTTACAATTATTAATCAATCTCCATGCTGATATCTATGACGAAAGCATTCTAATTTTAAAACGGTTACAGAAATAGCGTGGACGCATTTCTTCGTACACAAAATAATGTTTTTATGACATTTATATTGATGGGGCTGTCTGGTGTCTGGACGTTTTAGGTGGCGCCGACTTTTTCTTTGTAAACAGCCAAAATGCGTAAGTTTCCGTCTGTCAAATGACTTCCCTGATGATGATGATGTCGAGTTGCTAGCCTGTCGCATTTCTATCGGTATATGTTTACATTTTGGGGAGTGTGCACTGGAATTGCACAATTTAATTGCGCCAAGTCCGTTCCATTACCGGACAAACAATTCCTTGCCCAATTTTCGCCAGTTTACGTTACTACCACACATACCACAGTATCTCAAGACGACAGTCTATGACCAGTGCGTGTTACCAGTGATAACATATGGCACTGAAAAATGGTCGCTTACAATAGGCCTCATCAGAAAGTCACCCAAAGGGCAATGGAAACGGCTATGCTTGGAGTTTCCTTGCGTGATCGCATCAGGAATGAAGATATCCACAGAAGAACCAAGGTCGCCGACATAGCCCGAAAAATCGCCAAACTAAAGTGGCAGTGGGCAGGGGCACATTGGTCGTGGAAGGGATGGTCGATGGGGCCGAAAGGTTCTAGTAGAGTGGCGACCGCGCACCGGAAAACGCAGCGTTGGAAGGCCTCCCACAAGGTGGACCGACGACGCGGTGGATGCGAGACGCACAGGATTAGTCGTTGTGGCGACGCTTGGGGGAGACCTATGTCCAACTGTGAACGTCTTTCGGCTGAAATGATGATGATGACGTAACTGAGCAAGGACTTAAGGAGCCGGTGGGGTATTGTCACAACACATAACTGTCAGTCAAAACGTAGCTAAGGTTTACCTTATCAATAATTGGTCCGAGCGGGAACGGAACCCTTGACACGTAGCGTAACAGTCAATCGCTCAAACACTGCGCTAAACGTGCCGTTATACTATGTACTCGTATTATATGACCACTACATGAGTGACCATTAAAAAGATTCCCTATGACGTAGTAACATTAAGAAGCATCTAGACCCGGAACATCTGTAGGCCACCACATCACTCTGTTTGTCCGGATGCGGGAATTGAATCCGCGACCCTGAGCGCGCGGGCGGACACTTAGTCGCTGCGCCAATTGGATGTTGGGTCATTAAAATTTAAGATAGGACATTTTGGTCTTGGTGCTGTACAATGTTACTCCCACATTTGCCAGTAACGTGAATTTGTTTGTAGATGATGGCTTAGCAAGACCAACAGACGAGACACAATTATCACGCCTGTAAATCTTCCCAAGTAGGTGGACTTATTCGATGCAGGCAATACAATAGCCAACAACAACACAAAAACAAAAAAAAATACAGATTTACAATATACTTGCGCTGAGCGTGCTCGAACCGAAAGGGTCGCCAACTCAGCAATCCTCCTACTTTTGGTTGCTATGGAGATATTATCAATTGAAGAACCCTATAACACTTTTTTTTATGATATAAACTAGTGCTTGACTGCGATCCCACCTGATGGTAAGCAGTGATGCAATCGTTGATGGTGAAGCGCACTAGTTTATTAAGAGCCTATTCACTCTAACCTTGAAAACTAGCATTGGTGACACAAATACATGGTCACCGGGCCACCCGGGCGACAGAGGCGTTTAATGCCCGCTATGACCTGCCGTGACCTGTTTTGAACTTAGTGTCGGTGGTGTCCAACTTGTGACCTTTTTTAAATATTATTGGAAAAAAATATAACATGGTGTAAAAATTATTGGAATCGATTCAGTTACTGATTCTGAACAAACTATATTCAGGTTTCGCATATATTATACTAAAAATAATGTGGTGTAGACAGACTAGCTTTTGCCGGCAGCTTTACCCGCGTAAAAGTATGTTTCTCCATACAAACTTTGGGCCCCCGTTTCATCCCCTCAGAGGGTGAATTTTGGAAAATCCTCTCCTAACGCCTACATGATGGAGGGACGCTTTGTACAAAATTTCACGTTCCTGGTCCCAGTAGTGTCGACTGTGCGTCTGTCAGTCAGTTTCTCCTTTTATATATATAGATTTTATTATCCAACACAGCGATGCATAACATTGTATTGTTACAACTACAAATAAATGCATTATTTGCTATAAATATCGAATGTATCTTGTACATGATCAGTGCAAGGTTGACACGCTTGACTAGGCCATGTGTGCCAGAAGCCAGTGACTGAACGAAGGACAAGTACTCATTGAGACTGAAAACGAATATTTTTATTTATATGCTTGACTTTTGCTGCCAGCATTCGCTGCGTTCACTGTACTTCTGTGACCACTGATAATAATACATTATTACTACGTACTATAGCTAGCTAGGTAGGACTATAGCTTCTGCCAGCGGCTTAAGTTCTTCCGCAAGTAAGTTGAAAGTTATGCCAAGGGAATATACCTACTCAGATCAGGACATGGTGCCAACGTTTCGTTCAACTTTTTGAAAGAGTCTTCCAAACGTTCCCGTTGCCTATGGTTTAGCTTTTGCGTCGTTTATCAGCAAATAGATGAATATTTTTTGAGCGTGGGTAGTCATGGAGCGAGAGGAAATGTCAGACGTTTACAGACTAAAACCCACCCGCGTTCCTTCAGTCGCCCTTTACAAACAATCCCGTAGCCCTGGTAGACTTCATGATTTAAGAAGGAATAAGGAATACCTACCTACATAGATGGTGACCTTGTAAAATACACATAGCATAGTCTGCCTTATAATGTTCCCACTGCTGGGATTCAGGCCTCCTCTCTAGGTGAGGGAATGGGCCGTAATCCAACACGCGGGTCAAGTACGAGTTGGTGTATGTCACACGTCTCCGTATTTTTGGTTCTAGGAAATGCAACCGGCATTTCCTAGAACCTCCTCACGATGTTTTCCTTCACCGTTTTTAGAGCAGTGGTGATGATATAAATTACACAAAGTAATGCACCCGCGAGTCCCCGCAACCTACGGTACGACTCGTAAGTTGGGGCCGTTACCACTCGGCCACCACTGCTGGTGGTGATGAGCCTGTGTAACGCCACAAAGGCTGAGAATATAATTTTTCCCTTGTTACCGGGCAAAACGCTTTACGCTCCAGTATCCGCATTACTTTTATAATCATCATGATCTTCTTGCCCTCGTTCTGTATGCCCGGTCGGCGCAACACGATTTTTTCTACCATTCTGTACTGTCACCCGCCACGCTATCATTAATTCCCTTTTCTTTTATATCACTCCTCACACATCCATCCATCTTTTCTTTGGCCTCACTTTCCATTCATCCACTTGTAGTACCTATAGGTAGGTACTCATAACTCTTTTAGTATCAGAAGTTTCATCCCTCCTCTTCACATGACCATACCAAGACAAACGTTTCCCTTTCAACTTTTCAGTCACTGGCGCCACTTTCAAACTTCCTCTGGCCATCTCGTCCACAAAACGTTGGAACGTTTGGCCTGCGTTACGCAGACCGAACGTCAGGTACGGAAACTCGTAAAGGCTGAACGGTGTGGTGATCGCCGTCTTCGGAATGTCTTCCGGACTGACAGGGATCTGATTATAGTATATTTCTATGGATTATAGGCTTGTAATAGATCAATAGTGCTGAAGACTTTGCAACCAGAGATGCTGTGTGCAAAGTCGTGGATATGCCTAATCGGATGCCTTTCAGGGACGGCCCGGGCGTTGAGCATGCGGTAATCACCACAGGGTCGCCATCCGTTGTCCTTTTTGGGAGTGAGGTGCAGTGGTGATGCCCATGGACTCTCCGACGGTCTGGCAGTTCCATTGGCGAGTATCAGCTGGAACTCCTGCTAATCAATTTTCAATTTTTCTGGCGCTAGGCGCCGAAATCCTGAAGATACTGGAGGACCTTACAAGCATCAAGAAGCATCAAGAACCATCGATCTCCGATCTCCGGAGGGGAGTGATGTAGCGACATCTATGGCGTCACATAAGAATTAAGCCTGCATCGCGCAATTAAAGTTCTCCGCGCGATTGGAACATGTAGAACAGCCCAAAATCATCTATCGGGCAGTTGCCCACCAGACATAACACCCCCTTTTCAACGGAGGTTTGCGGGTCTTTACTCTCTGTTCCACATACCTCCAAATACTCATTTCTCACATTATGACCATTTTCAATACATACTCTTAAAGTTATTATACATTAGAGCAACTTTTTCGTTCGCTTGACCGAGCTTCAATAGTCCACATTACATTCCCCTCATCCTTGATCACGGCATAAAAGAATCGTCACAAAACATGCAATAGATTGTAACTTGATTGTCGTACTGATTTCTATGGCTATTCAAATGGACCCTTCTGTGTACTTGCATGTTTAAGTACAATATGTACCTACGATTCGTAAAGGAATCGTATTACCGGAATTTTATTCACTGCATTATAATTCTATAGATCAGGGGCCCCTTTCAAAGTTGACAAACAACAGCCCCCCTAACCAAGTTACAACCGTTTCGTGTCGAATTCCGTTCTGCAATCGGTAACACCTAGGTGTCAGCAATTGTAGAAAACGATAAGTTGGTAGCCATGTTGACGCGCCTGAGTCGGCCGCTAGCTCGTTCTACAATAACAAAGGATGTAGCGTTGAACATTGTAGAAACGATAGCAATACATTCTATCATTTTGAACGATGTGAACTTGGCTACGTATTTTCTATTCGTTTGTTCTGACCACGTGACTTAACGTTGAGATGATGTCATTCCCATACATTTGATTAGTTTTCGACTAGCGTTAACGATTGCAGATTATCAACTTGGCTAGGGGTGCTGTGGACCTCTAATCCAAAAATGATAAAATGTAGCTGTATAAGAAAAATAAGTAAAACTAGCGGTCTCCGCAGACGTTCTGCCTAAAAGCTGGCTTTTCGTCAAAAAAATAATTGAAAACCCGATTGTAACGCCACCTACTGGGTTCGGTTGTATTTTCAGACCATCTAGACACAAATTTAGACACACAAAATTTCATCCACAACGGTCAAGCCGTTTAGGAGGAGTTAGGTGACAAACTTATATTAATACTAGCTGTGGCCCGCGACTTCGTCTGCGTTAAGTTTGTAAAAACGTACAATCATTCTGAGCTTGCAATTCATTCTGAAAGCAACGCAATTATTTATTGTACTTTAACATAAAACGGTTAAAAGTAAAAACGCAAATTACCTTCAGGAAACATGTTATGAACTCGTCCAGATCCAAATGTATGAATGTCAATGAATAGAAAGAGTATGTAAGGGTCGTAGCAGTTAATGAATAGAAAGAGTATGTAAGGGTCGTAGCAGTTGGCATTTCTGCCTACCCCAAAAGAAAAGAAATTAGTTTATGTATGTTTCTGGTTTATGTTCTGGTGAAACAACATTGTATGATTTTAACCCCTCGCCACAGTGAGCACGTCACAATCGCAGCGGTAATGCCTGTCTTTGAAGAGTGTCTACAGAGGCGTCACGGCATCCTCTCTTTGTGCAGGACTCACCGGATGTGGGTTTTTTGGGAGGTATCTGTATCGAATTCAACGGGAAGAAACACTCGGGTATCACCATTGTGCGGATCGCCTGGAGAATACGATGGAGCATACGGTGGAAGTCGGTCCCGCTTGGTCGGAGCGCCAGCACCGCTGTGTCCTCATGGAGGCGATTGGTGGAGAAAATGTCAACCAGTAGCCTCCTTCAGTGAAGCACTACGATCGAAGAAGGTGGCTGAAACTATGAGGGACATTCTGACTCCTTAACTGTCACTGCAAGTGATGCTTCGGGTGTTGAAAGCCACAGAGCGATTACCAGCCATCGCAAACCGGGATTGCGGTGGTGGCGTCCGGCCGTCTCGTCAAAACAATCCTGAATCGACGGCGCGTTGTATTCTACACCGGACTCAAAGAGATGTCAGCAAATGGATAGGGCCCTCTAGGGCCGATGTCTGCGAGATTGTTCGAAAGAGTTACCTCCCGTATAATTTTCACCTCAATAATTTTTCACTGAAGAGTTTAAGCCGTTAGACAGCTTTGGTAGAGGTAAATGAAGGAGCATAATCGGGACACAGACCTTCAGCTGAATAACGTGCACTGATAGAGCAAAGCCAAAAAGCCAGTGAATCCAAAAACTACCATCATCATCATCAACTATCTTCCTCCACAACAGTACTTATGAAGAATTTGCGAGAGCATGCTTGCATTGATTGTTGCAGCTTGCTCATTTTGGGCGTAAAAATTACTTGTTCATTTACCTAGGATTTTTTGGTGTGTATTTAACTGACGTCCCCGTTGAATGAATTTCGACGAAATCTTGAGCGCGTGTATCCCCGCCCAATCAAACTCGCATATTGATGGCCAAACGAAGAGAGGTCACTGTCACCGATTGCCTCTATGAGGACACGGCGGTTCACCCAAATGTGATAGACCTCCACCGCATGATACACCGGGTCCTCCGGGCGATTCGCAAAATGGTAATATCAGGATACTTCCAACCGAATCCGGAACAGAAACCGCTCAAAACACCCTCAACAGTCCTGAGCTTGTGTATCCATAAAACAATGAAATTACGGTTAACAAATGTAGCAGCCGATTAGTGTTAACCCTGAGACTGGCCTCCCTCAGAGGGTTATTCCAGTGTTGGTCACCACTTACTGCAAGGAGGTAACGTCCAGATGTCGACGCAAGGCTGCCAGGAATCTGAGATACATCAGTGATCAGGAACGTAAACCACTTTCGACCCCGTTTTATATGGAGCAGAAACTGCAAACAATAAATCACGCCATTATTAGGCCGCAAGGTGCCATCCCGGAGGACATAGTGGAGCATGCAGAGGTGTGTCCCGCAAGGGCGGATCACCGCCGTGTCCTCGTGGAGGCAATCGGCGTCAGTCACCTCTCGCGCCGGGGCCTGGTTTGGGCTATAGTCCAGAGCGAGGAGGAATGGTAGGCGGTCGCCTCCTTCTGCAAAGCCGCAATGCTAGCGAAGGAGGAGGCCGCATGCGTGAGGGAACGAACGTCCTCACGCCGAGCCGAGATTCCGACCCCGACGACCAGCCACGGTAGACGCAGGCTTGCAGACATCGAACAATGGGTAGCTAGCCCTCCGGCCGTCCGGTAATTAACCGAACCGAGCCCAGTCGTCAACAGCACGTAGTGATCCACGCGCTCATCAAAGAGATGTTTCAAAGCGCAACTGAAGGACACAAGTGTGGTTTTAGTCAGTAAAAGTTTGACACGCCCTCTCGCTCCAACCAGAGAAGTCATTGGATGATTTCCACTCTTAAAAAAAGAAAAAAAAAAGTACCATCATTATCATTAACATTATCATTATCATGGACATAGGCCTCCCCAAGTGTCGCCATAATGACTGGTCCTGTGTGTCTCGCATCCATCGGATTCCCGCGACCCTCACCAGGTCATCGGTCTACCTGGGGGCCTTCCAACACAAGGTGCCATGCAACCCCTTCCGAAAATTTGGCCGTGTTATTTTAAAATCAATAATTAAATACATATATACTTGTTTACTTTTATCGCCTTTTTTGGTTCGTATCCCTTGAATAATCATGGTCAATTATCTTGTTACAATTATGGAAAAAAAAGCAGTAGGATTGTTAAAAATGCCTCCATCTAACACCAGTTTAACCATAACTATTTTCCTCCAATTTTGAACAAAAGAACTGTCTGCAAACGTGGGCGAAGGTCATTCTTCCACCATTCAGAAAATTACGTAAAATACACAATGCCATCTATCAAATATAAAGTTCAACTGTCAATGTCATCATTATTTCTACTTTGAGTCTTTAGATGGCGTTGCGAGTATCTGAATTGCGTGTGGTGCCATATTTGACTAATTCGATTTTATTATGTGTTTTGATTAGTTTTTACAATATATTTAGAAGATATCGAATAGAAATGTCAATTTTATTTTGAAAAAATGGTAAAAGTTATTTTATTACAAAAAAGAAGATAAAATAATGACAAAAATTTTAACTGTAGCTGGGAATCGAACTCGCGGCAAATGTCGTTCAACTCGGACGTTTTGATTATTGCTCACCCCCCATAGCAAATAGCGTAATAATTTATAGCCTAACAGATGCACTGACCTATAAGGATTATGTATGCAAAATTTGAACAGGATCGGTTCAGTAGTTTTTGCGCCAATTAATACCATCGCAAAATAATTTTACTGTTTTATTATATGTATAGATAATTGTAGCACAATATTCATATCTGACTGGCAACTGGCGTGTTGGTCTAGTGGTTAGTGACCCTGACTACTATGCCAGAGGTCGTGGGTTCGATTTCCACCCAGGACAAATGTTTGTTTGATGAGCACGATCATTTGTTCTGTGTCTGGGTGTAATTTATCTATAATATGTATGTATTTAGAAATATATATGTATGTTTATCAGTTGTCTAGTACTCATAACACAAGCTGTGCTTAGCTTGGGACTAGACGGCGTTGTGTAATAGTTGTGCAATATTATATTATATTATTATATCAATATTTCGATATTTGGTCAAAATGCGTGTCGCACACGATTGTTAATTATCCAAGCGCGTTTACAAAGTCTTTTTGCTAAGTTTTTGCTTTCAATTAACGAAGCCCTAAGAGTTCGCATACGGTAATTTGAGAATCTCTGCTGCAGGTGGTGGTGGATCTTAGTCAAAAGTCAAAAGTTTTTATTTCACATAGGCCTACATGGGCACTTATAAAACGTCAGAAGCTAGTGGACGTGTTGTGTGTTAAACATGGTCCACACGGATGTAATCCAGCGTCCAAATAGAGGTCACCTTGGTAGGAACTTGCGGATTGTAGTTAAACCAAGCCAACCATTGTGTTATTGACCGATAGATAATACTCTTTATTGTGCACCATAAAAAAATACAGATTGGTTGATTATCGGTTTGTCAGATCGTTGGATTAGGTACATTTGCTGTCGACACGGATTGAAACAAGCAAGGTCACCTCAGTTGGGACACTGGATTGCATCCGTGTCGCCCACGCTTTATACTACGTGTCTCAGAAATCGACGGGATCTTGGTAGGACTAGGTATAGCCCACAAAATATCAACAGATACGAATCATGTGACTCCAATAATCTATCATACAACGATACAGTTACTGATGATTACTTATTGATACCATATCAATTGCCTATTCAGAATGCAATATAATTAATTGAGACACACTTGTCACAAAGCAGCCGACAGTCTAAGACTATTGATTGAAGACTTTATCGATCATTAGATAAATTTCTGTATACGTCTATGTAGCTAAATCTAGTTTAAGTGCATACGGTAATCTTTGAATTACTGTTTATATAAATTTATAAATCTAGTTTATGATGATGATGATGGAGCCGGAACATAGTCACCGTAACTCCGTAATTCATCAATGTAATGTACCCTAGCCGTGTTTGGGCTTATATGAATTGTCATAAGATGCACTTTGGCTATAATGTACTATCGAACTGATCTGATGATGGAGCTGGAAGGTGGAAGGTAGACACGGGAACTTCATAATAAAACAATGTATCCTAGCAGTGTTTGGGATAATTGGAATTGTCATGATAAATAGGCACTCTGGTTATATGTGTATTGCAACTAAAAAGTGTGAAATAAAATGTCGGTGTTAAACAAGAAACAAACAATACCGAGAAACACTGACTTCCGAAATTAAAGTTATTTTGATCGTTTTAGTGTTTTTTTAGTGAAGTCGGTTATTTTTTTTTTTTTTTTGTAAAAAGTTTTTTTTCTTCAACGGAGGTATACTTACTTACGTGTACTTTATACCCCGTTCCGCATAGTTATTTGAGTACGATATAGGGCAGCAATGAAAATACATTCGCACTGCGCCCGGTCAAAGACAGCTGCCTGCCTGGCTGCTAGCCTGAGATACAGCCTGGTGACAGATATCTATCTGTCACCAGGCTGTATCTCAGGAACCGTGATAGTTGTCACCGATTATGGATTTCTGTTGCCGCTATAACAACAAAAACTAAAAACAGAATAAAATAAATTGGATAAAAATAGTTGTATAGATAATCGTACGGACTACGGAACCTTTCGTGGGCGATTTCGACTCGCATTTGGCGTATTTATAAATACAGAAGATGTCCCGTTTTAAGTTTAAAAACAAAATGGTTAGTTTAGGTATACTTGACACTTTTTTTAAGAGTATTCTCAGCATTACTCAGGTCAGAATTGTGGCCGGTAAATGGTAATAGGATGGGAGCGGCCCTAATGGCGCTTTAATAAGGCGTTGGTTGCACTTCGCAGAATACACAATCCTAGTATTTTGTTATTATTACAAGATCTAGTTTTTCCTGCGGTTTACGGTTCCTGTGGAGGTCCACAGGAACCGTAGATTTTTGGGGGTCCCAAGGTGTCTATAGTAGCGATAATTTAAATCCCTCCTCCATTCCATTCATTATCCTTTTTTTAATTTTAATCCTTAGATATTTATGTTTGAAGTGAAATTTGAAAGTGACTGAAAAGTTAGAAGGGAATCATTTGTCTTGGTATGGTCATGTGAAACGCATGAAACGCATGTTAATAAAAGAGTTATTCATGAGTATACATGTGAATGAATGGAGAGGGAGAGGGAGGCCAAAGAAAAGAAAAGACGGATGCATGTGTGAGGAGTGATATGAAAGAAAAGGGAGTGACAGGACAGAATGGAAGAAAAAAACGTTAACACGTTTTTTACGCCGACCTCAAATAAAACGGGACAAGGGCAGGAAGATGATGATGATGACCACCAACCTTTAAAAAATTATCATATCATATTAAACGTTAATGAATCACAGTTAATAATTACAAAAATATACAAAAGGTGAATTTGTTATCGCATTGTTTTGTCTCAAATATGCAACTTTTAGGGTCATGCAATAATTACGTAGTAGGTATATTGATAACGAGTGACAAATTCGCACTAGCGAAAAAAAAAAAAAATTCCACCATCTGAAAAAACTCTTTAGATAGATATTAGAAAAAAAATAAACAAACACAAACCGTTCCGTTCCGTACAAAATCGCAAAAAAGATATTTTTGTGACCTAACTACAAATTTACAGTTTTCAGATTTTTTCGTATACTTGTGATATGAGACCTTGCTTTATGCCAAATTTCAGATTCTAGGTCAACAGGAAGTACCCTACGAATTTTGATTTCCTTGTCAGTGTCAAAATATACGTTCTTTGCGACATAAACGGCCGTGTCTTTTTTTTTCTTTAACTCAGAAGTTTGATTTTTTCACAGCTTCAAGGAACTGCAGACCTGAGTATATGGTTTTAATTTCAACACGATACTTTCACGCGTTCCTGAGATAAAGGGTCTTAACAGACAGACAGACGGACGGACAACAAAGTGATCCTATAAGGATTCCGTTTTTTCCTTTTGAGGTACGGGGCCCTAAAAACAGTGCAACAACTGAAATGTCAACGAATAGCCAGGGGCCTACCTTGACGTATTAAAATGTCAAGCGTGCAAGCGAGAAATAGGGATGGAGCTATACACCCTATATAGCTCCATCCCTTTAACAGTTAAAGTTTAAGTCGTAAAATGGATTAAGAACTCGTGGCCTCTGAATGCACACCATATAAAATCTGATAAAATGTGAAGAAAAGTAGGAATGATAACATGATTCCCTCCTTTATACTCTGTAGATACCCTACTGGATTCGGACTTTAGATCCAGTACCATAAATGAAAAATAAATAAAGATATCCGCAGGAGAACCAAGGTTACCGACATAGCCCGAAAATTCGCCAAACTTAAGTGGCGGTTGGTAGTGTACATTACAGAACAGATGGTCGAAAGGGCCGAAAAGTTCTGGAGTGGCGACTACGTACCGGAGACCAGCGTTGGAAAGCAACCTACAAGGTGCGGGAATCCGGAACCCTCACAAAGACATTGGTTGTAAATAGAAAAACACCACAGTTTTGGTGAAAAGGTCATCGCGTCCACAACGCGGCCAAACACTTGTCATGATCAAAACTCAATAACCTAGAGGTCCTGGTGAATATGACCTTTAGGGGCTCTGCAGAGGACAGATGGCAATTTCATCATTATCATCATTTCAGCCGAAAGACGTCCACTGTTGGACATAGGCCTCCTCGAAGTGTCCTGTTCATTTCGAATCCTGCGTTACATGCATAACATAACTAGCTGCTGCTATCGGTTTCGCCTGCACTAAAGTAGAAAATTGTCATAAGAGAAAATACTCCAGGGATAAAAGTGTCATATCTGCTATTCCAGGATATGCTCTACCCATTTGCCAAATTTCATCGAAACAAACATACACACTCACAAACTTTCGCCTTTCTTAGATTAGTGTGATATCTAATAAAGGTCATCACCCCTTGTGAGGGTTGCTGTCTGTTCAAGGATGCATAAAACCCCTTATTTGGCTCATTCTGGGTAACCAGACCAATAGTCAAGCAGAAATCAGAAATCAGAAACGTTTATTTCAAATAGACCAATTACAGGCACTTTTGAATTGTCAAAATGTCAGTCAGTCAAAAAAAAAACAAGTGAAGCTAAATTGCACGTTCCAAAGCGTAGATCTCTATGGAGAAGAACGTGCAAGAAACTCCATGGACACTCTTTTAAATCATATTATGAGTTACATAAATCTTGGTTACATATTTCTTGTCGCTTCTAATATGTGAGCACAATGTAGATAAGTAATAATAATTAAAATAAAATAAAAAATATACTTAAAAAAAAACTAATTTAAAAAAAATAGAAATTGAATTAAGTCGCTGGCAGCTAAGAGATGACCAGTCTCAACTGACGGCACCCGTTCACGAGCATGACGCGTGCATCAGCCCCACTCAGCTCAACCATTTTTAAGGGAACTGAATGACCCAATAACACGTGCCACCATCAGCGAGACATTTGAGTGAGCATGACAAACTCTCAACTGCCATGCTCGTAATGTCAAACAAGTTGTAACCTAATAAAAATGCTCCATGGTACTTCACATTCACAAAACTTGAAAAACAAAGTGCTTCTACATTATACAATGCTACTGTTTCCAAGCGAGCTCGATAATGGTTACTGAATTGCTGATTGGCGATCCTTTGACTAGGTCCTCTGTAATACAGCTCCAGGTAAGACGATAGAAGACGATCACAGTTCAAACGCTGTCCATAAAATAATTGTCCCGACCGCATTCCGCCTAGGGTGTAAAATAAGCAGGAGATGTGATTCTACACAAGTGTGTGCGTAAACACGGATGCCCTCTCTGTTCCTTTACTCTCATAGACCAATGGAGCGGCAATCCAACACGACAACGGAGAAATCAGGCGAAAGACCAACGGCTTTATACATTTTTTGAGGCACATCACCAACTTCCAAACTCCAGGCTGCTACTAAAAAATTCTAAATGGAAATTTATGCCCGACCTAGGAATCGATCTCCACGTTCAACAGTAACATTTGCACCACGAGACTTACAGACTTACCTTTAAAAATAACAATTAACATTTTGACCGTCACAGTCATGTATTATTATACATGACAAAACAAAATGTGTCCAGCACGCCACGGTCACGACTACCTGACAGACTTAAACGCTAACAAATCTGATAAGAAAGCATCGTTTTTCTTATTTCTGTTGTTAAAGGATGAAATTGCCGAGTTGCCCGTTGACGCGGAGTAGTACAGTAATTAAGCCGGTACCAGCGATGCCCAGCAGGCACAGGGCACAGAATTGATCAAACCAAGGCCAAGTTTTGTATCATACATTTTATCCGAAGGAAGTTACTGTTTCTCTTTCCCTCTCGCTGTGTACCATGGCTTGTACCAGAGCCGGACGCTCAGGTCACTACCGTTGATCGTCCCCACGAGGACACGGCGGGGCTCTGCCCAAGCGGGGCAAACTTCCACCATGTGCTTCATTCAAGGAACAGGGCGTCAAGGAACGCTTGTCTACGGAGGTGCGCAGTCGTATTTTTAAATACTTTGACCATATTTGTCGACGTGGAGGTGACTCCATCGAACGCTTAACAAGTAAACAAGGTAAGGTGGACGGAACAAGGCCGCGTGGTAGATCATCGATGCGATGGACCGACCAAATAAAAATGGCTGATGATTGCCAGCAGGCAAAAGTGGCGGCAAGTCGTTCGGCGTACCCTGACGGCTTCCGGAGATATCCACTTTCGTGATAACCACGACCACTCCGACAAGAGTAAGCCGACTAAGAAGAAGAAGAAGCTTCATCATGTGCTCCACCCAAGCGTTTCTTCTCGCCGAATCCGAAACAGGTACCTCCCGAAACACTCATGTCCGGTGAGGACCTGCATCAGGCGTATCAAACTTGCCTAGTTCGAACTTTTTAGGGGCGCAGTTACAGAAACTGGCACCGGACATAGAAAAGGTTAGTTACGGTACTGACGCTGAGAGCATACTTTTTGGCGTGGTACTCAAAAAGTTAAGCTACGTATGAGCGACGTCAATGGAAAATTCCAGTATTCTAGACCAATACAATAAATCTGTCTCATAAATTAATATAAATGAATCGTTTTGACACTTCCGGGCGTTTGTAACTGAATCTTACGCGTCGTGTTACTTGCTTCGGTATTGCATTCTTTGATATTGATGTAGGTCATCTGATGTTGTTCAAGTGTAATCGTTTTCTGAGGCATTATAATACCATCAGTGGCTTTGCCCTCATGGAAGTAAATTTCTCTATAGAAACTTTGGACCCCCGTTTCATACCCGTAAGAGGTGAATTTTGGAAAATTACATTACAATACATTGTATAAATCATAAAAGGAACCAAAACTGTGTGTGCAAAATTTCAGCGTCCTAGGTCCAAGGATTTATCCACGCGCTCCTCAAGGAGATGTCAGCAAACCATAGGGGCCCAGCAGGGGCCGATGCCCGCTAGCTAGGACCGCGGGGAATTTCTGAAAAGGAAACCCTAGAACACAAAGGGCAACTGAAGGACACAGGTGTGGTTTTAGTCAGTAAAAGTCTGACACGCTCTCCCGCTCCGCCCAGAGTGCGAGAAATCATAAGAATGATGAACTCAAGACTTAAAAAAAAAGGTCCAAGGATTTGGACTGGACGTTGATGAATGAGTGTTCTTGCCTTTTATACAAAGAGATAATAATAATTGGGCACGCCATAATCATGGCTGTAAATCCCCTCTTTGAGAAGTGGCTGGAGAGACGTCACGGCGTCCTCACCTTCTGCATGACGCAGGTCCTCACCGGACAAGTTAAGTAAGTAACCGGTAAGTTCAGGAGGTTCCTGCACCTGATTCAGGTGGAAGAAACGTTCAGGTATCATCATTTTGCGAACCACCCAGAGGACACGGTGAAGCATACTGTGAAGGTGTGCCCCGCTTGGGCGGAGTACCGCCGTGTCCTTGTGGGGGCGATCAGCGGAAGCGACCTCTCGCGCCGGGCCCGGTTCTGCCCATGGTCCAGAGCAAGGGGGAATAGGCGGAGGTTGCCTTCTTCTGCGAAGCAGTAATGCTAAAGAAGGAGGCGACCGCATGCGTGAGGGAACGGACATCCGCACGCCCCAGCCACCGGAACCCTGAAACCAGCCACCATAGGCGTGGGCTTGCGGACGACGAGCAATGGGTAGCTCGCCGTCCGGTAGCTGTCCGGACCGAAACCGAGTCGACGACGGTGCGTAGTAGACCACGCGCGGTCTTAAGGTTTGAGCCTACTGGGGTCATGGGTTCACTTCTGACAGGAAAACCCGTGGTTTTCCCATTGCCTTTTGCGTTCCAGGACCACAGTATTTCTTTCAAAACATCTCGTGGCCCTAGCAGGCATCAGTCCTGCTGGGTCCCTATGGTTTTGCTAAAATCTCTTTACTACTACGCGCCATCGACGATTCAACTGCTCAACGAATCTAGCTGTTATTTTTTGTGCGTAATTTATAATTCAAGTGATAAATGATAAGTATTTATTTTGCAAATAGGTTTAAAAAAACACTTTTACACGTCCTTTTTTTGTTATTTTAAACTAGATGAGGCCGGTGTTTCCTAGCTGACTACCCTGAGAAGAAACATCGAAACAAACTCAGGGGTCAAAGTCCATACAGTAAATATGTAATGGTCATCACATGTGATGATGATTGTTGAGTCGAAGCTCCAAAGCACGGTCCAAAGCCTTGGGCATCGCCGTCGAGTTGCTAGCCTGTCGGTTTTCTATCGTTTATATTTCGGGGAGTGTGCACTGGAAATGCACAATCTAATTCCGCCAAGTCCGTTCCATCATCGGACCACTAGACGTACGGCGTTGCGCCACCGGTACATGGTAGACATCCCACCCATACGCACAAAACGTTTTGAGAACACATTTATTATGCGTACAGCCAAGGAGTGGAATTCCTTGCCGGAGTCTGTGTTTCCTGATAGCTACAACTTAGGGGTCTTTAAGTCAAGAGAGAATAGGCTACTTCTAGGCAAGCGTGCTCCATCGTCGACCACATCATCGCTTACCATCAGGTGAGGTGTTAGTCAAACGCGAGCCTATCATTAATAATTAAAAAAAAAACATGAGAACCATGAAGATTTGTCTGAGATGGTCTTTTGAAGTCAAAATCTGTATTGACAGATTTTCTTTGGAAAGTCAATTAAATTATTAAAATACACCCGTTCAAATCCCGGGCAGGTGGCTAGTGTATAAAAATGACGACAATATCTCCCACAGTAACAGTTTAGTCTTTATACCATTCTGTGGGGGAGGTCGGCCATTCAGCAGTGGTCGTTTATGACCAATTTTGATTTTATGACGGCACTGGAAGAATCCCTCCTGGCTGGCAAATTAGATAATGGCATATTCTTTATTTTTAACCTGACGAGTGTAGGAGTGAGTTGGTTATAGTAATATTCTACTATGGTCACTGGGATTGTTGAGCAAGATGAGTTTTATAAGTAGGTGCGTATGCATTGCGTTGGTTTGGAATACTTGCAGCGAGCATGCCCAGTAGCGCAAAAAACATGGTAGATATTGCGAATAATATCAACACATTATGAATCTTGATAACATAATTATAGACAGGCCAGGGATATGGGAAGAATTGTGCAATTTATAGCTTACGAGTTGCTTCTGTAACGGTCATCAAACCAAGTAGGTATCCCTTCTGGATTTTTATGCCAAAAAAATGAGACTAAAACCCCTGAAACTGCATCCTGAAGAAAAAATAAATGAAACGAGTGCGGGGCCCATCTACAAATCTGAAAGCTTGAAAGTAGAAAATTGACGAAAATTGATGCAAGTGGAGAAAGTTTGTCATTGCACCCGAGCCGTACAGGCGAGGGCGTTATGGAGCCGAGTGCTGCAGTGACAAATCTCCACGTGTATCAAACGACGTTTTTCAATACATTTACGAAGAAATACTTTCTCTGAAAATTACGATGCATTTTTGTTAATTTTGTACTGAAGAAAATTTTCCAGATTTGCCATACATTTTAGTTTTGATTTAGATGGCAGCAGGCTATCGCTAGTACTTTTACCTCAATCACAATATCTGGCGGCATAGCATCTAAAGAATTCTCTACCAATCTTAATCGACATTTTTTTCACAAATAACACAAATGAACAAGGTAGATATTTAATGTACTTTTTTCCCGCGCTTAACCTTTGCAGGTTGAAGGAGAAGCAAAGGTATCAAACCGTTACTTAGACATCCCTAATATTAAAAATAGAAATTCAAATATTTTTGAATTTAGAACACAGATAATTTTTAATTTGTTGGTAATAACAAATTATTGTGTAAATAATCATATTTATTTATGATGTTCTGTTCATAAACACAATTAAAATTTTCAATAAATATTAAAAATATCCGCCTCTGCTTTAAAAAAAAAACACCGTTGACCGTGCGTGACGAAATAGGAAAGAAAAAAGCCCTTGATGTGATAAATTAAAAAAAAATACGAGCGTGATATGCATGGCATGTTGAACTTAATCGTAGTGCGATAAGAGCCAGTTTTCGAGGAAATGTATTGAAAAAGTATATTATATATACTCGTATATTCCAAAACATGGTATAATTTCATCGAAATCCTAATACGCTCACAAATTTTCGTCTTTATATTATTAGTGTGATGTCTAGTATGATTTATAATATTAGTGACTTTGCCCGCCTGAAATTAGGAAATTATCCCAGGGGAACATAGTGCCGGGATAGAAAGCAATTAATCCATGTCCATCCTTAAGCTTTTCAATTTAAAAAATTTAAAAAAAAGCTAAAATTTAAGTCATTTTATTCCTAATCATCATCATCTTCCTGCCCTTGTCCCGTTTTATTTGGCGCAATACGTTTTTTATCTTCCATTCTGTCCTGTCATTCGTCACGCTATCACTAACTCCCTTTTCTTTCATATCACTTCTCACACAATCCATCCATCTTTTCTTTGGTCTCCCTCTCCATCCATCCACATGTAAACTCATAACTCTTTTACTAACATGCGTTTCATCCCTCCTCTTCACATGACCATACGATTCCCTTTCAACTTTTCAGTTACTGGCGCTACTTACCAACTTCCCCTAATATACTCATTTCTCACTTTATCTATTCTCGTCACACCACACATCCATCTTAACATTCTCATCTCCGCTACGTGCAATCTATTTTTATCCGTCTTTTTTTTATTCCTAAACATGTTTGAAATTTAGTGAAAGAGGGTAGAATGAATTTTCAAAGTTAACCTACAATATGACGGCACGGTCTGATTTTATATGCATTACGTTAGGTACCTATTGTTTCATAATGAGTGATAACGCTATCGGACACGAATGTTGCTATGTTACAAAAGCTATGTTAGAGATTAATGGATTCGGAGGTCTGTGGCCCTGGCCTGCAAAGGGCAACTGAAGGAGCACAGATGAGTTTTAGTCAGTAAAAGTCCGACACTTCCTCTCGCTCTATCCAGAGCGAGAAAAGTAATATGATGACTTCCCACCAAAAAGTAGTTCAGCAAATGCTGTGATCGGCATCTTTTTGGGCATCGCACAGCGCACTGATATCTACGAGTATTTAATTAATAAAAGGAGAAACTGACTGACTGACATATCAACTTACAGCCGAAACTACTGGGACTAGGAGCGTGAAATTTTGCACAAGGTTTCCTTTTATGACGTAGGTGAGCACTAAGAGAGGATTTTCCAAAATTCACCCCCAAAGGGGATGAAACGGGGGTCCAAAGTTTGTATGGAGAAACCTTCTTATCCGCGGGCGAAGCCGCTGGCAGAAGCTAGTCTTTTATACCTATTTTGTATGTATTTTTAGTTATTTCTTCTTTCAGTCGGAGATATTAGAAGGTAGAACATGGAAGAGGCTGCTACCGGAGAGTGGGGACTGACACAAATAATGAATTGACTTGTCAGAAGTAAAAGTCGATGATTCCAGGCCACCGTAGGCGCAGACTTGCGAACGACGAGCAATGGGGAGCTCGACATCCGGTAAAGACCGAACCCAAGTTGTCAACAGCGCGTAATGTTCCACGCGCGCCTCAAAGAGATGTCAGCAAAACCGTAGGAGCCCAGCAGGGCCGATGTCTGCTAGGGCCGCGGGAATTTTCGAAAGAGACAGGTGAGATTTAGACAGTAAAATGTATGACACCGTCTCGCTCCACCCTAGAGCGAGAGAAGTCATTTGATGATTTCCCACCTAAAAAATAGTGCCCAAGTCGTCGACGGCGCGTATTGTTCCGCGCGCGCCTCAGGGAGATGTCAGCAAATCGTAGGGGCCCAGCAGGGTCGAAGCCTACTGGGGCCATGGGTAGTGTGAAAACGAAACCCGGGCTCTGGGACGAAGGCAACGAAGGAACAGGAGTGGGTTTTTAGTCAGTAAAAGTCTGACACTATCTCCCGCTCCGCCCAAGAGCGGGATTTGTCATAAGATGATTTTCAAACCTATGAAAAAAAAAATACCTAAAAAATTGTAGGTAGATTGATTGATTTGAGGACAAGTATAAAACAGAAGCGAATCTATTTAGTTCTAGTCATTAAAACAAAAACAAGTAACGATAAGTTTATCAGTGTTACGTTATGTTATGAAACCAAACATTGTAGCAGTTTTATAGATCATATTTCCAGGTTTCCAGGAAGAGATCGCGGAATGCGATAAGGCCGCCCATTGTATATATGTGTTTTAGTTTCCTTTTGTATGTGTAATGGTGTACAATAAAGTATATAATAAATAAATGTTTCGTTTGACATTCTTGGTTTCATAATCAAAACATTTTAGTTTTATAATAAAACTAATCGCGTTTTAACGTTTGGCTCGCATAATCGCGTTTAGCCGCTGTCACTAGTGTCACTTGTAAAAATACAACAAAAGAAAAATACAGACAGACAAGTGACACTAGTGACAGCGACTAAACGCGATTATGCGAGCCAAACGTTGAAACGCGTTTAGTTTTATTGGTGAATTCCGCCCTAATTCTTTGAGTCCCTTCCAATACTTAGTTTAAAGTTATTTAGGTACAGTGAAACGACACAAATAGGTAATATAGGGATGAATACATGAATGGCATTCAAGGGCACCCTGGACTACATCTATAATTGCCTGCTTTTTTTCTACTTTTCTCATCAGAAGACGTAGCGTTAGAACTTTAGGCCTCCCACACGGTGAACCGATGACCTGGTGAGGGTCGCGAGAATCCGATGTATGCGAGACGAGAGGACCGGTCGTTAGAACGACACTTGGGGGAGGCCTATGTCCAACAGTGGACGTTTTAAAACTAAAGAGGATGATGATGGATTTCCTCAAAGTAAATCACACTAATTTTATTATAAAGTTATAATTTGTGTATGTTTATTGCTTCTTTACGCTCAAACAGCTGGACGGATTTGGATAAAATTTGGCAAGTGGGTAGACTATGTCTTGTAATATCACTTTTTACACGACTGCCCCAAAAAGGAGTGTTATGTTTTCAGGGTTCATGTATGTATGTATGTATGTATGTATGTATGTATGTGAGTTTCTTTATTCCACCATAACTTCTAAATGGCTGAACCGATTTACATGTATGAGGTATCGTTAGAATCCTTGCATCGTCCCGAGTAACATAGGCTATTGAAAAAATATAGAAATGCAATGTGGTGGGTATGATAATTAAATGAACACCCACCCATTTTTTTTTAATTTTTAATCTGTTAATGCATGTGATTATCATCTAGGATTTGACGAATGGATTCCAAAAATATAAATATGTTACACTGTTAATCGAAACTGTCGAGTACAAAAAAAAAAACATTTTTGACATTTGGTTACGAAACCCCAACTAATATTATTAAGTAATTAATATAAGAAATCAGCCAAGGCGACACACACTAAGTACATGTAAACAAGAACCAACTTTGTCGATTAAAAAAAAATGATAACATAAACTATATACAATAATAGCCTACCTAGTGTTTGACAGTTTAGTGAATCAATTGTACTTTATCTACTTAATAGAACATTAACGTTGGTCACGGCTTAGTAAATGGCGCTATCCCACAAAGGGAACAACCAGGTATGGTACACGGATGGCTCTAAAATGAACACCGGTACAGGAGCGGGGGGTACACAGTGACAACTGCAATCTTAGCCTAAGCATGGGCAAAATGACGACGGTCTTCCAAGCAGAGACCTATGCTATTATCGGGTGCGCGCAGGAAATACTAGATAGTGGCACCGAAGGGGACACTGTCTACATTTTAAGCGACAGCCAAGCAACACTTATGGCACTCACATCCAATAGAGTGGATTCTGGGCTGATACTAAACTGTATTAAATATTAAACCGGATAGGATAGGATCCGAAACACCCCTATACGGACCGGAACCCTTCATAGGACTTTCACCAAGGGTCATCAACCAAGCATTGAAAAGGGCTGCGTTAGAGATACACAGCACACACTGGCGCAATACAACAGGCCAGAAGCATGTAAAACTATTTCTCAATGACATAGATAAGGGCTGGACCCAAAAACTATGGAGGTACAGCAGATCACAACTCCGAACAATCACAGGAGTCTTCAAGGGGCACTATGCCACCAACAAACAGCTCCACAACATGGGACTAGCAAGCGACCCGACTTGCAGGATCTGTGGAGATGCAGAAGAGACAATGCTACACTTGCTGTGCGACTGTGCAGCACTAGGCTCCAAAAGACTAGAGTATCTGGGCCAACCATTTCCAAGACCAAGAGCAAGACAAGACTACAGGCTCAGC